>CM042052.1:80422500-81622500 GCA_023525745.1 Arctium lappa | reverse complement strand
CGGGTGTAAGACATTTAGGTGAGATTTAAACACAAATTCCAGCAGACTTATGCTACAGACATGCTGCAGCATGAGTTGGCCATAACTAGATCCACCATCTATTTTGAGGGTATTACTCTCGGACTTCAATATTCACACTACTGTTTAGAGTCGACTAAACACATCTCTGTGCAGCCTCCAACTATTTATAGTGTAGAATAAAGTCCTCAAAATATATGGACGATCAAATCTCTTTGTATCTAAAACCGCTCTCTCGAGCCGATTCCCATATCATCCAAGTTGACGTGTTCGAAGGAACTTATCTCTAAGTCCTCTACACTTTAACACTAATGACTAGCGATCAACTTGTCGAGAATAAATCAGTTTATAAATAAAAAGCAACTCTCTCAAGTCTACTTCTTATATCATTCAAACTGACGTGCTTTTGGTAGCTTATCTCTAAGTCAACCGCACTTTAACACTTTAGCAAGTGATCAGTTCGTCAAGAAGTGTTATTGAACTTTATAAAACTTGAAATGAAATGATGGAACATTGTTATTGCGAAACAATGTCCACCTTTCTTTGGTTTGAAATCTCACCCTTTTATCTTACACCCGAGCTAAATAACTTAGCTACTCATATTTAAAGACATAAAGCGATAAATGACGGAAAGTAAATGCATAAATATAAATGACATAAATTAAATGACGGAATATAAATGACAATAATTAAAATGACGGAAATATAAATTACAACAAATATAAAAGACTTGAATATAAATTGCAAGTAAAGTAAAGGACTAAGTAAGGAACAATAGAAATATTAAAGCATAAATAATGAACAAGAGAGGATGACTTCAAATATTACTTGTAATTATCAAAATGAGAGAATAGTTAATGGATTATATCCCTAAATCACTACCCCAAGCTCCCCTTTTATAACCAAGGGGAGTGGCACAAAAGGTAATTACCCTAAGTAAAGTACTTAAAGTACAAAAGTAATCTTAACCAAGAGTTAATAACCAAAAGACAATAAAGTGTTTAAGCACAAATTACAAATCAGCCAAATATTAGTCTAGAAGGTTCCCAAAAGTCAGTTTCAAACTCAAAAGGTCTTCCCACAAAAAGCTCCTCCTAGCTTATCCATTAAGCTCCATATACGGCTGCTGTAGGGATGCTGCAGCATGTTGCACTTATAAATCTGCCCAAAAATACACCAATTAGCTTATCCAAATGCAATAAAACAAGTTCTTCATACTTTAGCTCCAAGAAACAAGAAAAGAGAAAATAATGAACTAAAATGACTCAAATGTTGGGATTATAAGGTAAAAGCTATGCTAAAAAGAAGATAAAAAGAGCATAATGGCACTACATAATTAGTGTCATCAGCCGGCTAGCACTAAATCCTCAACTGCTACTGGCACCGCCACACTTGCCCAAATGGCCATACCACCGAAAGAACCTTCGGCGGTTACCCAGGTCACACCCCATATCTCAAAGTGGCGACACTCTACCTCTTCCCCTCCCTCTCCTATCAAGAGATTGAGGAAGGTTTCAAGGGCCAAGCCACCTACTCTACCTACCGATTCTCTACAATCAGCAGGTGTTGAAATTCTCCCATCTGGGCCCGGGGACTCTGCTAAACCCAAAGCCATCTCCTTTGTATCTTCACAAAAGGATACAATTGTAAAATTGGGGACCCCTATTATTCCCTCATCAACCTTTTCCTTGGTTGATAAGGATGACTTGGACTCCTTCCCTATCCAAGGTGCCTCCTCTCCACCTCACAGCCTATCACCCAGGATTCTCAGTCCTGATGCTTCTGCACGATCCAAGGATGAATTCTAGGAGCAGATTCGGAGGATCTCGAAAATCTTCTAACTTCTTTCTTCCTGAACACCATGAATTAGTTGAGGGGGAGTATGAGTTGAGGGGGAGCATCTTACCACTCAAGCTTAAACTCTGCTGAAACTAATTTTGCAATGGACTATGTGATCAAAGCCACCTGACATTAGTTGAGGGGGAGTATGAATTGAGGGGGAGCATCCAACCACTCAAGTTCAAACAATTCTGGTTACTGCCTTCTGTATCTTTGTATATATTTGCTTTCTTATTCTTTATTCATTGTATTCATTTATTCGTTTGTATAGCTATACTTTTTCATTCTCTTGTAAATGTCAGATATACGAAAAAAAAGAATGGTCTATGTGAAAAGAATCCAAAAAGAGTAAAGATGGGTCAAAATGAATTTATTCAGTACACTCTTTGTTCTATTCTTTAGTATGGATGTCATCCTCAAATAGGGGGAGATTGTTCGGTCATCTGAAGATTTGAAGATGACCTCCTGATCTTCCATCTTATATCATCCTATTTAGAATATGTTTGAGGTTCTTTTAGCAGCTTGATTTCTATACAAATGTTCGGTGAAGTCGAAGATCAGCCGAAGAAGACAAAGAAGAAGTACATCTCTCAAAGCGGATTGAAGATAGTCTCCTCAGCCTAAAGCCAAGCATGCGCAAGTGATCAACACCATCGGCCAGGATGGTGTCAATCACATATCTTCAGGAGTATGAAGGTGTTCTCACATCTTCAGGAGCCGAAGATGCCTGAAGATTTCTTTCAAACACATTATACTTTTCTGACAAAGTATATATGTGATATCTTGCACTGACGTGGACCTCATCCCAAGATCAGAAAAAGTAAGTTTGTCTCTTACACTCTTTTAAAGAAAGGTCCACACCATCCCTGCAGGTCAACACTTCAAGAAAAAGTCACTCCAAGACAAAAGGTACATCTTGTACCATGAAGAAGACCTGTGTCCATCCCTTGCTCAACAGGTGTCTCATGCATTTAATGCATGAGGCACTATAAATATGGAGGATGGTTCAACATGCAAGATCACCCAACTCTACTACCTTCAAGTTCTCTAAGTGCCTGGCAACTTTCTCTCTACGAAGATCTTATTGTTTTCTAAGTGTTTTACAATTGTTCTTCATTCTCTATGTGTCAGATTGTTTGAATAGATTTCATCTATTCTCTTCCGCAACAATCAAAAGTGTAATTCTTGATTTCAAATCAATAAGAATTAAATTAAGTGAAAACTGTGTGTATTGTATTCAACCCCCCCTTCTACAATACTTCTCTTATTTACTTACTGCTATTTGGGACCAACACTTTTAAAGATTGTTGATCACTATTTCGCATGCAAGTGTAAATATGATTGGTTTCTTACGAATGTTTATTTGAAAAGTGAGAATTGTTAAAAGCATCTGATATGTATTTTATCATTGTTAGTAGAAAATGTATGCATACATTGTTTTATATGCTTTGTGCTCAAAGTCGGGGGGGGGGGGTGTTCCGCATGTGCTCATACCGGGGGGGGGGGGTGTTCCGTTTATGTCATTGGGGGGGTCCCAAATAAGGCAGTGTGAGCCAGACACACCGTTACTTGCGGGTGACGGTAGTGTGAGTCAAAGTGTTTGATTAAAGTGTTAAGATTTACTAAATTTAAATTGAGATATTTGTCACATATTTGTGTTGATTAAATGATTTTAAAGTGTTGTTAGGAGGGACTCACTAGACCGTTGGTCTAACCCTCGCTCTTTCAAAAATAAAACCCTATTTTCAGGTGGGCGCGAAGCTAGAGGCTCAGGTAAAGGCAAAGAGAAAGTTTAAGCGGTTTCCCTGTTAGAAGACCCCTTCTAGAAATTTTAAAGTTACTCTCAGTTGTGTAATAGGTTGCTCTAGTGCAAACCTCTGATGGATTGGTACTGGTAAAACTTTTCTTGGCATGAAATTTTGATATTCGTGTTTTTTTATTGAATTCGAGTTTTGGGTTGTTATAGTTGGTATCAAAGCCATAGTTTAAGGGATTTAGATGACCGGATGAGCCTAAACTTAAACTGTGGAGTAGATGGACACAACTGAGATTTAGAAAGCCTTTAAGAAAGACTTTGATCATCGTGAGATGTGATAACAATAGTGAGTACTCTCATGTAAGGTAAATTCAGAATCCCATCTAGCCAATGTCATTATGAATTTACAGGTACATGGGCATACTCAATTGCTATTGTTAAGGGTGGATCAGGGTAGAGAGTTCTCTCCATAGATTGACAGTGTTAGCCTAGCGTGTGGTGGAAGTTTGTTTTGGTGGTAAGATTATTACCGTTTAGGACGAGTATCGTGCGGAATGTAGTTATTTCGTTGAGAAAGGACATCCTGAGTCCATAAAGAGGAGAATGATGTTAGGAGGTGGACTTTTGCTTCAAGGGAGTCTTCGGTCTAGTAGAGTGGTATGTTGATTAGTGAGAAATAGGAGAGTATTGACCCAAGAATCGAAGGTTAAACTTGAGGCATCTAAAGCTATAGTTAAAAAGAAAACCATTATATATTGCTTTTTAATTTTAGCTTTTCGTTTTTTAATTTCCTTATTCAAATCAATCGTAATCAACTTGTATTCTTAAATTGAATCAAATCAGTTCCATTTTGCTATTTTATGCCTTTTTTTTATATGAATTTAATTGAATTCAAGTTTTGTTTTAAAAAAAGTTTGGGTCCAATTCATTCTTTTATATATTATTAAGTATATTTTTATAAAAGGAACATGATCCAATTAAAAAGGTTATATGCAGCAAACTAAACCTTTTCTTTCTTTCTTAGTTTCTTACACAGAAAACTACATCAAAATATTCAATTAACAATACAAAATTTTATACCAAATTTATTTGTAAACTTTGGTGTAACAATAATTTTTTTTCAGATGGCTAACAGTAAATCTTACATCAAAATAAAAATTATATATATATATATATATATATATATTTACGTTTATCTTTTTCTATTGATGTAAATAAATAGTATTAATTATTTCAAAGAAATCAACTTTTATTGGAGTATTTAACATATGCTTTATAGGTGTGATATATAATAGGCTTGTTAAGGGGACGGCCGAGATTTTTTGGTCTTTTACGGTTGGCCATTTTTTTGGTAGTTGACTAGCTTTGTCAATTTAACATTTCTTAATATAAATAAAATACAGTCATTATATTACTTGAAGTTAATTTCCAAACAATTTACACTACTCTAGAAAAATAAAATAAACTTGCATCTGAAATACTGAAATCATTTGAACTATGGGTATAAAAAATTAAAACCACATGTGTTTTGAAATCTTTAATTTTTGTTTTTTAATTCTTTGTTTCCTTGTTCTTGAATCTTGACTATTCTTTAGTTTTGTCCTCTTCATCTTCGTGGATATATTCAAACTGTTCTAACTCTTCATTTGTGGTGCTTGGAGATTTGTATGTTTCGTTCTTCCTCCAATATATACTCATATTCATTTTCAACAAGATCGTTGTCCAATGATTATTTGTCTTGAATTCTCTCATTGCTATTGAAGTAGTCCATCAAACACAAACACATCTCCAACGATTCTTCTGAAATAAAATACCTCCAATCATTTATGGTCTGTTTGATTTATGGAATTAAAAGGAATTTGGAGGAATTGGAATGACTTATTCCATTAACCAAATTCCAAGCCTATGTTTGATTCACGGAATGAAAACGACGAAATCCTTCCAATTTCATTGAATTCCACAATTTAAGAAATTCATCAATATTCATTGTCAATTGAATTCCTACCAACCAAACGTGTGGCAAGTTCTATTTCGATTTTTTCAAAATCAAATTCCTTTGATGAATTACAATTCCATCAAATTTCATTATGTAAACCAAACGCCCCCTTAAATTCTTGTTGCCGAAAGAAAATGTCGATTCTAAAACTCTCATATTGGTTTAGACCGTTAGTAAGTCCTAAGCCATGGCTGCCATGATGGAGAATCGTGTTTGGTGCTATCTCCGTTGTTGCATAATATCAAATTCTCTAAATTGATGTTCATTTATACACATAAAAAAATGGTTATCATGTACATGCCTAATTTATTTAAATTTTGACTTATTAATTTACTTTTTTTAGTGTTGTCGGCTATAAATTCAAACTCTCATGGCATTAACTATATGCATTAATACATTAATAGATTCATATCACTGAAATTTTGTAGTTATTAATTATAATAATAATAATCAGGGGAATATTAAATAATATATATGTACCTAATAAAAGATTTCTGGAATCGTAAAAATAGTTCAAAAGTCTATATGGATGATTCAACTTCCATCTTATCGGGATTCATATATGTCGTTTTCTCATTATTTATAGCTATAAAACTTTGAATGAGGCTCTTTATATATATATATATATATATATATATATATATATATATATATATATATATATATTAGACTTAAGTTCGCGTGAGACCAAACAGTTTTCGTAAGACCAAGTTTTAAAGTATGAAACTTCACACCAAAAAACTGTGAAGGTAAAAAAAATCGAACTTTTCATAGGGAAAACACCGTAAATGTTACGTTCACGGTGTTTTTCGCAGTGAATGTTCGTTTTTTTACCTTCACAACGTCTTCACTGTGAAGGTTCGGATATACCTTCACAGTCTTTTATCTGTGAAAGTTTGATTTTTTTTAACTTGGTTTAGGTTTTTTTTACCTTCATAGTGTGATTACATTATGAAGGTTCGATTTTTTTTTTCATTCACAGTGTTTCGGTGTGAATTTCATCTTTTAAAAAGATTGATTGGCGGGGACCCATGGCCCCGTGGTCCCCTTTTAGAGACCCTACAGCCGTAGCTCCATAAGGCCGCACCGAAAAAGACAACCTGTCTCTCCCAGGATTCGAACCCTGAATGGGAACCCCCGGAAGGAGCTTTTACGGAAGGGAGCTGGCCACTAGGCCAAAGAGCTAGTGGTTAGTTTCATCTTTTAAGGCTTGGTCTCACGCGGTCTCACGGAAACAGCTTGGTCTCACGTGAACCTGACCCTATATATATATATATATATATATATATATATATATATATATATATATACATCTTTTAAGGCTTGGTCTCACGCGAACCTGACCCTATATATGTGTATATATAGATTGAGAGAGAAATGAAGGTTCAAGCGAGAACGTTAACTATTTAAGAAAACACGAAAGCAGCAGATCGTGTACAAAATCATATGTGATTTTGCACTACCCGAAAAATTCGGACACGGGCGATATCAACCGCAACTCACAGGTCGCGCGCATAGTCGCGTGAATCATATATGATTTTGTATGTACTCGGTTGTTTTCGTATTTTCTTCAATAGATGTTGTTCTTGTATGAACCACCTCTCTCTCTATATATATATATATATATTATATTGTTTGAATCATTTATTAATTGATAAAAAAATTATTTATTTCAGTTAAATGACCATGAAAATATTTAATATCATTCTTGTAAGTTTATATTTTCTAAAATTAATTAAAATATATTTTATTTGCGTAATTTTTGTTAATATGTGGCATTGCAAGAAAGTGTGACATGTTATTGCACGTCCCTTAGAAAATGTATTTGAAATTTATTTTTTTAAGAGTGTTACTATATGCATTTTATTTATATCAGAATCAGGTTAAATTATGTATTAAAATGTAAAAATGAGTTTTGATGTTGATTTGAGAAGAAAATTAGTAGATAGGGCCATAAGGGTACATTTAATAATATAGAGGGATGCATTTAGCGTATCCCATTTTTTAATGGGTTGTTAGATAGATTATGAATGATTAGTAGAGAGAATGATTAACATTCTCTTCTTGTATCTTACTATAACATGTACATCAACTTTTGTAACATGTAGGAATTACACATTGGTTTTATACCAACACAAAGAAGAAACTCTGAAAGACAAAAAAAACATGGTTGCTAACCCATCAAGATCTGTTGGGTGAGGGGTGATGGTTGGTCTGCCATCACGAAGGTGAAGAAACAAGAAAGTCTGTGCTCTGATACCAACTAACGCAACGGGAAAGTGCGGAACGGATCGAAAAACGTCCGGATCCAAAGGATAAACGAGTCTACCAACGTAAAACCCGGAAAATAAGAGAAAACTCTTAAACTTAGAGATAAAACTCTAAAAACAACTTTATTGATCAATAATCTGAATTCTGATTAACAAAGAAAACAATAAATCCTATTTATAGTCTAAGATAACTATAAGAGATAACTATTCAAATCTAATTCTAATCCTAAACCAACTAGGAAACTATTTAAATAATTAATAAAAACGAAACTAAATAATCATAATAATTATTAAAGCTAACAATAATTATCCTAAGTTAAAATAATAATAATAATAATAATAATAATAATAATAATTAATCAAGTGGTCATCGGTACTTTTATCGGGACTTAAGTCTCGGTGTAACTACCGATAGGGGCTGTTTGCTCCTTCTTTGATGCCAATTTCTAAGCCTTTTTCGAGCTCGTTTTCTTCTATTCCTAAGATAGAAGAAACACTTTGATAGCTATCGGATTCTCCCTACATCAGTAACAGCCTCAAAACACAAAAAAAAACTCCCTCTTCAACTGAATTGAGTCAATCCAAGATATCCGATCCGAATAAGAATAGATATTCGGAATATCCATACGCCACCAACAACCAATGAGAACCCACAAGTTTTAATTTGGCGACAGGACATGAAAAGAAAAGATGACTGCAATCCTTCACTCCTATATCACAATTAGGACATAAAATAGACGAAACATCAATACCTCTTTTATCCACGCAACAACGATGTGAATAGTCATGCGCACATAAAAAGATAGATGGAGAATTGTCATGATGGGAAGAAATGAGGGTGAGATTCCTTTTGGATGGTTGAATCTAGACGAGTTTTTGTGCACCTAATCGATGGTTGATAAATGATATGTTGAAATCTAATCCACAATTCACTAAATGAAAAGGACCAAATATTATTATGAACTACGTTTTTTGACCCTGTAGTTTTGTTAAAATTTGCTATTATCGTCAATGTGTTATAAAAATTATGATTTCGTCCTTAAAGTTTACAACTCACTATTTTTTTCCATCTCTATAGTTTACAATTCATTATTTTTTTCGTCCTTATAATTTACAATTCATTTTTGTTTCCATCCCTCATACTTAACAAAACGACTAACATAGTTAGGGGTTGTTTGTTTTAAAAAAAAAAATTCTTAATCGCTCTTAAGTCTGAATCGTTCAGACTTTTTTACATATCATCTCTTATTAATCATAACTAAATTAAGATTTCAGACTTTAGACCTCTTAAAAAACAAAAGGCACCTTAATCTCTAAATCTAAAAAAACAATAACAAAAACATAATTACTAAAAGCCTAAAACAAAAGGTTGAATTTGTAGTAATTTTTAAGAGACTGTTAAAAGGACAAAAATCTTACTTTAGGCTTATAATAATCAAGCAGCCAGGGGCCCACATATCAATTCTCTACCTAACACCATGTTAACAAGTGGTGCACCACTACCTACCCCCCAAATTTCATTTCCTTACCTACACAATTTATTTTATTTTATTTTTTTATTTTAATAATACCCTATCCATGCAATTTTTTATTTATTTATTTATTATTTTTTTATAAGGAAACCCTACCCAATTGCTTCTTTAACTCTAGTTCCTTACAGATTTTGGAACTTTATTTATTCTTTTTTTTTATGTAAAACAATAATATTTTAGTATCATTTACATTTTATGTAAAACAATAATATTTATTTAACTCTTGAATTATAGTTAAATGTACAATAGTGAAAGGTGGGGCACAAAATAAATAACTAAACCGACAGATAATGTGAATAACGTGATTGTATTTTATTCTTCTTTTATAAAATTTTGAATATGAACTTTTGGTGTGAAGCCAAAGTACCATAGGAGACCAATTTGCAAAATAGTAAAAATAAAAATAAAAATTACATGTTTGATCTCTTTAGTTTATATGTTATTAGAAGTGTACTCGCACAATGTAGTGAGATATATCACGATTTTAATATATATATTTTTTATTTTTTTTATTGATTTACAATACGATTTGGGATGATTTTGAGATAGTGATAATAATTTTTTTATAATTTTGTTTAATTTATACTTAATAATATAATGTTTTTTATAAAAAAAAATTGAAGTATATATATTGTTAGAATTCAAAGATTATCTTATTATATTTTAAATTCTTTATATTTAAATTGAGATGTTTATGTTGTTGTTTTGATTATGTTTATCAGTTAGTTATGAATTCAAACATATAGTTTTAGAAATTTATACTCTTACATCATTACTTGTAAGCTTAAATTTTAAGTAATGTGTATCAATAAGCAGTACTTAATGCATAAAAATTTGTTTTTAAAAGTTTTATTCGATAGTTTAATAATAATGTAATTTATTTTAGATTTAATAATATAATGTTTTTTTATAAAATAAACATTAAATATTCTGTTAGATTTTCTTAAGATCTTTTATATTTAAAATTTGATTTTTATCATGTATTTAGTTATATGGGGAGTGATTTTAGAGAGTTAAAATGTGAAAGTTAATAAATAGCATTAAAAGTAGTACATTGAGCTTTATTAGTTGTTTTTAAGAGATTTTAAGTAGTTAGCTTTAAATAACAGTACATATAGTTTAGTGAGTTGTTTTTAAGAGTTTTTTATCCATGTCTTATAATATAGTATAGATAATGTTTGACGTCTTTTTTTTTAATAATTACTGGTTTAAATCAAATGATATGTATTTTATAATGTCTTTAATCTCTTGTATAATACTTGTTAAAAACCTTCGGAGTAAATTACGTTTTTCATCCCTGTGGTTTGTTAAACTTTACGGATTTTATTCTCGTGGTTTTGAAATTTTGGTTTTAGTCCCTATAGTTTATAAATCATTTCTATTTTTGTCCTTGAGGCCAAAACACCACTTTTAAACATGAATAACTAAAATAGAAATGAATTGTCAATCATAAGGATGAAAAAAACAATAAAGTTTAAATCATAAGGACGAAAAAAGTTAATGAATTGTAAACAATAGGGATGAAAATCTTAATTCCAAAATTATAAGAATGAAAATAAAATTTTTCAACAACCATATGGACTAAAAACGTAATTTACTCAAATCTTTGGGTCAATTCACTTGGGAATGAGACATTTAACCTAGTTCCCTATTTTTTTGAAAAGGACATCCTTTATTTTTTAAAGATATATAACATATACATAGGACACATGTCACATAGATCCTTCGTGATGGTCCCCGGGTTCAATCACTATGGTCATCAAACACAAACAATAAAGAGTTGTCTGGTTCATGAAATTTGGAGAATTGGAATGATCATTTATATTGATCAAATTTCAATTTTATGTTTGGTTCACGGAATGAAAACAATGAAATCTTTCTAATTCCATTGAATTTCATAATTTAAGGAATTCATCATTCTTTGGCTTAAGTGAAGGAATTGAAATCCTACCAACCAAACGCGTCGTCATATTCCATCAAATTCAATTTCAATTCCTTCACAGTCAAAATTTTTCGTTGAATTTCAATTCCATCAAATTCCATTCCATGAACCAAACGCACCCTTAGGGGCGTTTGGTTCGTAGAATGTTTTTGGATGGAATGGAATCTGTCAAAGGAATTTGACTTTGAAGGAATTGGAATGGAATATTGTCAGGTTTGACCACCTGTTTGGTTGACAGAATTGGAATGGAATCTGTTAAATGAATTGGAATTTTTCTGTTTGGTTCATAGATTGTAGCTTTAAAATTGGAATGGAATTTTGGTAAATGACCAAAATACCCTTTTTGTTTATTTTAATATTTTTCAACAAAAATTACTTTAATGAAAAAGTCATTAAATACTTTAATTTTTAACTAAAATTGCTTTTGATTATTTTAGCACACGAATGATGATGAGAGAGGGGAGATAGAGATAGGAGAGAGATGAGAGGAGAGATAGAGGAGAGATAGAGGAGAGAGAGGGAGAGAGGTAGAGGGAGAGAGAGGAAAGAGAGAGAGAGGGAGAGAGGAGAGGGAGAGAGAGAGAGAGAGGAGAAAGAGAGAGGAGAGAGAGATGATAGATTGAGAGAGAGGAGAGAGAGGAGAGGAGAGAGAGAAAGGAGAGAGAGTTGATGTCTGCTGATTATCAATATCAGTAGGGTTTAGTTTGGGGTAAGGGGTAATTTTGGAATTATGAAAATAACAAATTTCATTCCATTGAAATACTTGGGTTTGATGATGGAATGTTAAAATCCTTTAGGTATGGAATTTAATGGAATTGAAAGATTCCATTCCATCGAAAACTTTGAACCAAACAATGGAATGGAATCTGATCAAAGGAATTCAACATTCCAATTCCACCAGATTCCATTAGATTCTGCGAACCAAAAGCCCCCTTAGAGGTTGTTTGTAAAACAAACAACCTCTAATGCCTCTTAAATCTGAATCGATCAGATATATTTATATTTAGATCGTTTTTTTCTTCCAGATTTCATACTCTTTTAACTCTTAAATACATCTGAAATTAGAAATGGTGACATTTTTCTGATTGATTGTTACCAGAAACAAAACAATCTTATTGATTCAGATTAAGATTTCAAACTTCAAACGTTAACAAAACAAACAATCCTATTGAGTTAGATTTCAGACTTTAGCCCCACCTCTTATTGATTTAGACTTCAGACTTCATACCTTTTAAAAAACAAATGCCACCTTAAACAAACAAATTTTTTAATTTGTATTTGTTCCTTGAGATAGTAATTTTGTTGGTATTTGTTTATGTTCATTTGTTAAAATGCTAAAAAAAACATAAACAAACGAACACGCTTCTCTTAGAAAACGTAATTTTTTATCATTTAATTACCGTAAACTATTAAACACAAGTACACAACCACCAAATACCTAAAATATATTACTAGAATCGTACTCGCGCAATGCAGCGAGATACAACACGATTTTAATGTTTCATTTTATTTTTTGTTTTTTTGTCGATTTACAGTACGATTTTGAATGGTTTTGAAAAAGTGATAATATTTTTTTTTATAAATTTGTTTAATTTAGGCTTAATAATATAATGTTTTTTATATAAAAAAAATTAGGTATTTTGTTAGAATTCAACGATTATCTTATATATTTTAATGACATATAGAAAAAATAACCAATTACATATTTAATAATATAATTAAAACAAATTTATAGTAATATAATATATTAATTAATAGTGATACATGAAAAAGTCTACATAAAAGGAAGACCATGCACATACCAAATTGGTGGGTGTTAGAAGTCTACAGTAGTAATATGTATCTTGTGCTTTGATACTTGTAAATTAAGAGATTTTTAAAATCTTGCATAAAATGATGGTACCTTATGCCTAATAATTTGTATTTAAGAGTTTTTTATCCGTGCTTTATAATATATCATAGATAAAATATCTAGGGTAAAGTCTTAAAAAATAAATTTTATGCATCATGTACCATTTATTAGCATATTACAAAAAATTCAATATTACAAGTTGATTAAGCATCAGTATAACTTATTAAAGTTCCATGTTTGAAACAGATAAACTTAATAAATACAAGATAAGAGGGAGGATCATGCGAGAAGTAAACTAATTTGCGAGAAGGAGAGAAGGAATGTGAGCCACATAATTTATTAATTAAAAAACCATAAATAAAAAATAAAAAATAGTTTTAAAAATTAAGATAATTATCATTTTAAATTGGATAAATCTTTAAAATTCTCATTATATCTTTTAGATTTATTTATTTTTTAATTTCAATTATTTTTTAATTTTTTTCTAAATATACTTTTAATAAAAAAAATTCACAATTTTAACCAAATATCACATGTGATATCATTATATGAATATTTATGCATATCACATATCATATTATCACATGTGATAATTGTATATATTTTAGTTAATCATATGTGATTATGTATACTTCTATTTATAGATCTTTTTGTGATGTAAATATTAACACATGTGATAATTGTATATATATTTTAGTTAATCATATGTGATTATGTATATTTATATTTATAGATATTTTTGTGATGTAAATATTATCACATGTGATTATGCGTTATTTATATTCAGACATATATTATAATGTGTGATATTTACAAAAGTCCACATATTGGGATCATATGTGATACATAATAATATATCACATGTTAAACGAAGTTAATCACATGTGATTCAAAACGTAAATCTAAAAAATAGAGAAATAAATAGTGAAATAAATAATGAATTAGTTATGGGTATCACATGTGATATTTGATGACAATTATGATTTTATCTAGAAAATAATAATATAAATTTGATAATAAAACTATGAATTTATTAAAATTAAAAAATAAATAAATTTAAAAGATATTATGAGATTTTTAAGGATTTATCCAATTCAAATTGTAATTATCCTAAAAATTAAAAAAAAAATATTTATGCTATTTTTTAATTAATAAATTATGTGGCTCATATTTCTTCTCGCCTTCTCGTAAATTGACTACCTTCTCGTTTGAACCTGCCCCTACAAGATAAACCCTATACGATAACATATTTTTATTTTTTTATTAAATATATTATCCATTTATTTTTAAGTATAGTTAAAATTTAAATTAAACGATACTTGAGTCCTAACAAAATACCATATCATTTTTTATAAAAAAACATCATAATTAAACTAAAATAAATTACATTTTCATTTTAATTCTAAATTATAATAAAACTTTAAATTAAATTAATTAAACCATAAAATTAGAATTTTATAATCTTTAGTTTGAAACCCATATTGATATATGTTTTGAGATAAAATAATAACCAACCGATCAAATATTAATAAAATAAAATCGAAAGAGACAAATAACAAAACAAAGTATGACTCATAATTGGGTTCGAGTTTTAGATTTCATAATTGTATTGTATTACGCAGGTACAATTAGTATATAAAAACATATAAAGATACATTATTTTTAGAAAAAAAAAAGTTAATTAACAATTATAAAACGACTGTTTGCCCCTCATAATTAAGGAGAAGGATAGAGGAAAGCTAGCATGAGTGACTAAGGGGTTGTTTAACAAACACTTACCGGTAAGCTCTTATCAAGTCATTTACCTTACCGGATGAATATTATAAGTACCAAGAATCTTATCCGGTAAGAACGATGGTAAGGCCGAAAGTCTTACCCGGTAAGTGTGGGCGACAAGCCTTACCGGGTAAGCACTTACAAGGTATATTGTTACATACGATACCGTTTAAATGAATAGAATCTTACACGAGAAGTTAAGTGAAAGTATTAATTTTTACCGGTAAACACTTACCGGTAGGGATGAGATCGGGACCGTACCGGTACCAAACCAGTACCGAAAAATTTTGGGACTAAAAACCGGTACCCAATACCGAACCGTATGTACTGGTTCGGTACCGGTACGGTTTCGGTTTCGGGACGGGAAATTATGTACTAGTACCACTTAGGACTGAAAATTGAAAAACGTGTCAAATATATATATCAAAACCAATCGCAAACCAAAATACATTCATAATGATTCAAATGTGTTTCAAAATCAATCACAAACAACAAAATATTTAACAATCAAAAGTTCAAAATGTGATACCGAATACCGAAATACCTAATACCGAATCAGTTGTTTTTAATGTGTATGTAAGGGCCGATTTTTTGACGGTGATAAAAAAATTGGATAAGAGATATGGTACTTATGGAGAAAGTTTGGGTTGTTTTTATTAAATAATTTAATTTGATTAAAATCAAAGAAGTTTAAAAGACTATCCTTTAAAAATTCCCAGTTCGGTTTCCATATTTTTGGAAAATTCTCGGTACCGAATACCGAAATCCCGAATCCCGAAGTTGCAAAATATTTGGAACCGAATATATATATGGTATCGGTTCGGTACCGGTTCAGTTCGGGAAAACGGTCCGGTTTGCTCATCCCTACTTACCGGGTAAGCATTTAGGTAAACGCCCTCTAAATCCATGACACGATGCGTAGGTTATTATAGTAATAAATAAATAAGAGTATCTCTATTTTTAGAGCATCTTCAATGAAGATTCTTATAAGACCTCTTTTTTGTAATTTTTGTTGCCAACTCATCAAAATAAGAACTCTCTTAAAAATTCAAAATGGTATTTCTTATAAAAACCTCTTTTTTATGGGCCTCATTAATTCTTTCAGCATCAATAACAATTACTATTATAAAGTCAATAAAATAAAATAAAAAATAAGGAAAATGTAATTTCTCACAAACTCAATGGTAATAACCAAAGTTCTTATTTAAGAACCAAAATGAGTTTTAGTTCTTATAAGACTGTAACACCCGGTTTTTCGTAAGTAAGTTTCCACCCTCCGTTGGTAATCCTTCCGCTTTCCGTCCACCCTTTTGGGTGGAAAATGTTGTGCTTTCGAACCTTGAATCGACCCATGCGAGAATCGCGAGTTTTGGACATTTTTGGGCTTCGGTACAGGTGGCGCGAGAGTGACTCGCGATAGTGACATGTGTCACTATCGCATGGCACAATCGCCGGGGGTGTACCACCCGCAGTACATTCCGCGCGATAGTGACTCGCGATAGTGACAATGTCACTATCGGCGGGCACAATCGCGAGAGAGGTGCAGACGGGTTAAAATATGATTTTAGCTTCATTTCTCATTCTAAACTCAACCTTTTCTTTTGCTATTCTCTCTCAACCTATCCCTTTCATAAAAACCGAAGCTAGGGTTCTTGAACTCATCAACCACCCCATTTGTTGTTAGTTGTTGGGTATTTCATCAAAAGGTTCAAGTTGAGCATTTATTCATCATCCCCATCTTCATCCTCTTCATCGCCTTCATCAATTTCTAGGGTTTTCACCCAACTCTTTTCTTTGTTCTTGAAAATTGGGAGTACGCGACTCATCTTGGTGTTCTAGTGGTATTTTGGGTTGGTGGATTGAAGCTATGGGTTTTGGAAGCTTGAGTTGAAGAGTTGGAATGGGTGTCTTCGGAAAGCTTTGGGTGAGATCTATGCTTTTGGAGGCCAATGGTTGTGGATTGAAACCTAGGTTTAACTTAACCTAGCAAGGTGAGTTCAAGTTGATTTGTGAAAACGGTGTACATGCCAAAATGTTTATTTTAAAGCGTTTTACATGAAATTGTTAACTGCTGATAAGTTTTGTTAACTGCTGATAAGTTTTGGTAACTACTGATAAGTTTTGTTAAATGCTGATGTCTTGTTAACTGCTGATGAGTTGAGTAGTTTAAAGGTGTTTAACTTTATAAACTCATTTAGCACACATCTTTGGGATTTTGGAGCATTATGATAAATAAATCATGTATTTTGGTATTTCTATGATTTATTTTATGGAAGTAGATTTTGAGTATAAATGTGTTTTGATTTGTGTTTTAGAGAAATGCATGGTTTTGTGTTATGGGACGTTTTGAAAGAACAAATGTTGTAAACTCACTTGGAAAATGAATGGTCCCAATCTAAACTATGTTGGAATTAATTATATGCTTTGGAGCATGGGTTTATATAAATATGGGTTGTTTATATTTGATTTCATTTTATGAGTTTCGACGTTGGGTCTTTGGATTTGTTGAGCTTCTGGCTCGGTTTGCATTTTGTTGGGTTTTGAGGACACTTGTCCGTTTTAATTGCTCGATGTTGAGCGTTTGGTTATGATTTGCATTTACTGCATCTTAGTTGAGCATGTCATGTTTTGAATGCTTTGGCTCATTCGTTTTGAGTCATGTAATGGTTTAGTTAGTGCAATGGATCCATAGGCACGATGTTCCTCTGTCCCCGTTTGGGAAGTTGGTTCACCATTTGGCACGGAATAGGCATCGGGCTCCATGGTAAGTAGGGTGTGGGCCTATACGGTCGGGCAGCGTCCCATGGACAGTAAGGTGTAATTCCATTGTGCCCGAGTCGCCCGGTTTTGGGGACTCTCAAGAATAGACCTGGAGTGGTTGACTTGATGTTTTCGGGCGATAGACTTGGAGTAGTTGAGCTCGGTAGGTGTTTTATATGTAACCCACATGTTTTGAATTACTACATAACTACGAGATTTACTTTGTGTTCCGCTATGTACAATGTAATCGTGTCTCCCCCGTCACCATTAGGTGTGGTTTTGGTTATGGAGTTTTATAATCCATGTTTTCGGAGACGTTTGACTCTGGGTATTTATCTATGTTTTAAGGTTTTGGTTATTGAAACTCATTCGTGTTATTGGGATGTTTTGGAAGTGGGAGTTATCTACGTTTTCAGTGTTTGATCATTATAATGTCAGTTATGTTTTACGTGCGCTTTGGGTTTTGGTTTTATTTAAAGAGGTGTTTCTTTTATGATTTAATCACGAAAGGGGTGAATAAGGAAAGGAGATTGTTTTGAGATTTAATGTATTTTATTTTGGGTTGACTTCAAATCAAATGTATTGTATTTTGGAATTTGCGACTTTAAATAACATTCTTGAAGTTAATGATTTAATTATCTCTAATGTAAAACTCTTGAGCTCACTAGGCGTTAAGCCTAACCTTTTATTTGTCGGCATGTGCATCAGGTTCCAGTTGGGGTTCGGTTCTAGCAACGCTTTGAGGAGTTGAGCATTAGACTTACACGAGAGTAAGTAGTTTGGTGAAGTCTTCCGCAGTTGAAGATAGTGATTATTATTGGGTTTTAGTAACACCTGTCTTTATTATAGACTGTATGTAGAGAATAAATGTGTTTATTGAGGTTAAATCATATATTGTGTTTGTAGATAAATTATTTATCGATGTATTTTAGAAAAATTTAAATTAGTTGCTATTTCCGAGTTTGAGGGTGTTACAAGTTGGTATCAGAGCTTAAGTTTGAGAGAATTAGGTATTGATTGTAGGATGCCTAGACTCAAACTAGCGTTTTTATAAGTGATTGTAAGTGAAGTTGCACATTAGGAACCTTAAGATAAGATATTATGGAGTTGATCGAGTCACTAGAAACGGGAAACTTGTCGAGGGTCGCAAGGATGAACATGTGCGGTACGTTCATAATGTCACCTGGCCAGTGTTATGGTGAACCTACATACTACATGTGTATACTTGAACTACCTTGGTATGATTACCGTTGGGGTAGTGAGAAGGTTTCTAAGGGAGTAATCTAAGGAAACGTTGATGTCTATAGCAATGTCATGTTGAAGTGATAGTTAAGTGCGTTGAATGCATTAAATTGATCGTCTTGAGTAAGAATAATTGGTTGGAGTAGAATCTTGAGCTTATGGAATTGACGTCATACGAGGAGAGATTGTAAGGTGAACCGCGGAAATATCCGAGTGTCGCTTTAAGATGTGGAGTATCCGAATGACAATAGTAGAAAATTGAGATTGTTGTCCTAAGATGCTTGATACACCCGGATGGTATTAGTATGTCGGGTTGTTGAGAAGCGTAGTCTAGAGATGTGAGTGCCGACCGAAAATTCATGCACAAAAATTTATCTCTAAAAAAAATAAGTTTGCATCAATTAATTCTCATGCTTTTGAAGCATAAATTGTGTTATACTATGAAGTCTTGGTAAAACATTTAGCACTCATCAGATTTTAAACCATGAGCTTAAGCATGCATAAAATTATGTTGTTGCACGTAGTTGCAATTTTTATTAAAAATCTCTTTATTCTGGTTTCGTGTCAGACACCATTTTTTCGGATGTTGTAATATTTATGTTTTAATGTTATTTGGGTTGTTGGGGAAATAACTATGAAATTTTTGACTCTGACATTGGATCTCCTCCACGTATGTTAAAGTTTTAAAAGACGAGTTGTCCCTATGTTTTTGAGTCGAAATGTTCTTTGGAATTTTAGTCAGTACGAGTCATGTTGAATTCATAAAACGTTATTTTATGACGCTTTGCTACTCGCGAGTGTATTCCAAATTGCGTGAGTTTTAATTTTATTTGCGTGTAAGTTTATGAGTTTTATTGAAGCGTTGAGTCTCATGCGGGTTTTGGTGAAAGTGTCGTTTATATTTATCGGGTACGATAAAAGGTAAAATTTTGGAATTTTGACATTTTAAACATGACTTTGTTTCATGCTATTTGATTTTGGGAATGACGGTTTTGGCACCATACGATGTTGAGCATCGTTGTGTTTCATTGGGTTTTATGGAAGGTTTTATTAGGTCTTACGAAATCTTATTTTACGACATTTTGCGTCGTGCTCTTGAATTTGAGAGGAGTATACTTGCAGTATTGTGTGCGTTAAATTATAAATTTTCGTTTGATATTTTGTCTCGTGCGAGTTTTGCATCGGTATTTTCGCAACCGTAAGAAACGTTTTGAGAGTTTTATTAATAGATATTTCCCATATGTTATTTTGAGAAGTTTCAATATTATGTGATTCCTCTTTTGGATTTTATACAAGTGTTACTCGTTGTAAACTACATGGTTTTCGATTTGTTTTAAATTGTTGTTGTGAGTAAGCATATGAAAAGTTTATGACGCTTCGTGTTGAACTTTCGCTTTGAACGTATTTCAGTTGTCGATTGTACTGTTATGATTTCCGCAAGGCGTTAATTGAGTTATCTGTATACATTTCATTGTAGCCAATATTTTCGGACAAAATCATTTCATTGTACGACCCCCCAAAAAAAAATTAAAATTGGTTTAAATTTATTGTATGTTGATCAATCGCACGCATGTTTTGTGTTGCTAAGTTTTGAGAAACGAACTCGGCATGCGGGTCTTGTTGAGAAGTTTATTCCATATTTTTATATAGTCGAATGAGAAATTTTGGGAACTCAATTACGTAACTTGTCTCTTGGAAGTTTCGTTCCATCGCCTCGCTATAAACTGTTTTGGTACGCGAAATTATTTCCCTATTTTTGGTATAATATTGATGCACGTTAGGACCATGGTAGTCCATTTAAAATTTTGCTGCGTATCTTATATGATTATCCATATTACCGTAAGTATTGATCAAGGGAGTTTTGAAAATGGTTTTATATGCGTAGTGTTGGGGATCAATTTTGAAACCTATCGAATGAACAGTAGTGTAATTTTACCACACGATTAATTGCTATAAAACTTATGTATTTGAAAATTTGCATAAACTTCAAATTGGCGTACTGGTTGAAAACCTTGAACTCATTAGGCATATAGATTTAAACTCTGTTGCGAAGGGAGTTGTAATCAAGGAACTAAGGAGTCCTTGGGATTTGAAGCGTCGGATGATCCGATTGGTGGTCGATCTTGAAGTTGAGTTTTAGTTTGAATTGGGTCGCGTTTGATTGGTGGAGGTGGTAGATTCAAGTCTTCCCGGTTAAGTAAGGGGTGATTTTATACTTCGGTAATCATGCGGGATAAGGTCCTAGGTGATTATCTACGATTATATTGGGTTCGTTTTGGTGGTTTGCTCATCGGTGTGACATTGTGGTTTATGTCGATGGTGTTCCGTCTTTGTGGATTTCGCGATCAAGGGGAATTCTTGTGGTCCGTTTGTTAGATATGTAAGACCTGGAATTTTAACTCTATATCAGGTGGCAACCTTAGTGCGACCATCCGTCGGTAGTGAAAACTTTGGGCGGGATGTCCACGTTTTCGAAGTCACCGTTTAGTCCTAGGTGTCGACTTGTTTTCGTGGAGCCAATGGATCTGGGAATGTTTGGAATGTATCCCGGTTGGATCATGGGAAATATTGACCTTTCGGTGATGGAATTTTAAAAGAGGGTTAGATGGTGATGATTAAGTACCGATGTGTATAAGCGTTCCCGTGGTGATAAAGATCTTATTATAGGAATGTTGTGAGGATGGTATGGGAGCGAAGTTGAGTGTTATCCGAATCTAGGTTAATCAATTACTGGAGGACACATTGGGGCGCCTTGGAAGGATATCTTTATCGATATTAGGAATGGATCGATAAGAATCGGAGGACTCATGGGAGCGTGATGGCGATCTTTGGCTTTGGGTTCGGATATGTGGTGATACGAAAGGATTTGATTGGTGAAATGCTGAGGTCACAAACTACCTCGGAGGTAGTAATTGTCATTCTAAGGTTGGGAGGCGACCGTAATCTTGTGGGTAAAGGTTACTTGGGTGAGTTAAGTGTTCGCTCGGTCATAAGTGTAAGGTGCCCATGAGGGGCGGTTGGTAGGTGTATCAGTGCAAGGGTCATGGTAGTGGTGTTGGAAGAAGAGTTTAGGGAAATCCTTCTGCGGGCAAAGTTTCATGGGAAGCTGGATTTCGAGGACAAAATCATTCTAAGGTTGGGAGGATTGTAACACCCGGTTTTTCGTAAGTAAGTTTCCACCCTCCGTTGGTAATCCCTCCGCTTTCCGTCCACCCTTTTGGGTGGAAAATGTTGTGCTTTCGAACCTTGAATCGACCCATGCGAGAATCGCGAGTTTTGGACATTTTTGGGCTTCGGTACAGGTGGCGCGAGAGTGACTTGTGATAGTGACATGTGTCACTATCGCATGGCACAATCGTCGGGGGTGTACCACCCGCAGTACATTCCGCGCGATAGTGACTCGCGATAGTGACAATGTCACTATCGGCGGGCACAATCGCGAGAGAGGTGCAGACGGGTTAAAATATGATTTTAGCTTCATTTCTCATTCTAAACTCAACCTTTTCTTTTGCTATTCTCTCTCAACCTATCCCTTTCATAAAAACCGAAGCTAGGGTTCTTGAACTCATCAACCACCCCATTTGTTGTTAGTTGTTGGGTATTTCATCAAAAGGTTCAAGTTGAGCATTTATTCATCATCCCCATCTTCATCCTCTTCATCGCCTTCATCAATTTCTAGGGTTTTCACCTAACTCTTTTCTTTGTTCTTGAAAATTGGGAGTACGCGGCTCATCTTGGTGTTCTAGTGGTATTTTGGGTTGGTGGATTGAAGCTATGGGTTTTGGAAGCTTGAGTTGAAGAGTTGGAATGGGTGTCTTCGGAAAGCTTTGGGTGAGATCTATGCTTTTGGAGGCCAATGGTTGTGGATTGAAACCTAGGTTTAACTTAACCTAGCAAGGTGAGTTCAAGTTGATTTGTGAAAACGGTGTACATGCCAAAATGTTTATTTTAAAGCGTTTTACATGAAATTGTTAACTGCTGATAAGTTTTGTTAACTGCTGATAAGTTTTGGTAACTACTGATAAGTTTTGTTAAATGCTGATGTCTTGTTAACTGCTGATGAGTTGAGTAGTTTAAAGGTGTTTAACTTTATAAACTCATTTAGCACACATCTTTGGGATTTTGGAGCATTATGATAAATAAATCATGTATTTTGGTATTTCTATGATTTATTTTATGGAAGTAGATTTTGAGTATAAATGTGTTTTGATTTGTGTTTTAGAGAAATGCATGGTTTTGTGTTATGGGACGTTTTGAAAGAACAAATGTTGTAAACTCACTTGGAAAATGAATGGTCCCAATCTAAACTATGTTGGAATTAATTATATGCTTTGGAGCATGGGTTTATATAAATATGAGTTGTTTATATTTGATTTCATTTTATGAGTTTCGACGTTGGGTCTTTGGATTTGTTGAGCTTCTGGCTCGGTTTGCATTTTGTTGGGTTTTGAGGACACTTGTCCGTTTTAATTGCTCGATGTTGAGCGTTTGGTTATGATTTGCATTTACTGCATCTTAGTTGAGCATGTCATGTTTTGAATGCTTTGGCTCATTCGTTTTGAGTCATGTAATGGTTTAGTTAGTGCAATGGATCCATAGGCACGATGTTCCTCTGTCCCCGTTTGGGAAGTTGGTTCACCATTTGGCACGGAATAGGCATCGGGCTCCATGGTAAGTAGGGTGTGGGCCTATACGGTCGGGCAGCGTCCCATGGACAGTAAGGTGTAATTCCATTGTGCCCGAGTCGCCCGGTTTTGGGGACTCTCAAGAATAGACCTGGAGTGGTTGACTTGATGTTTTCGGGCGATAGACTTGGAGTAGTTGAGCTCGGTGGGTGTTTTATGTGTAACCCACATGTTTTGAATTACTACATAACTACGAGATTTACTTTGTGTTCCGCTATGTACAATGTAATCGTGTCTCCCCCGTCACCATTAGGTGTGGTTTTGGTTATGGAGTTTTATAATCCATGTTTTCGGAGACGTTTGACTCTGGGTATTTATCTATGTTTTAAGGTTTTGGTTATTGAAACTCATTCGTGTTATTGGGATGTTTTGGAAGTGGGAGTTATCTACGTTTTCAGTGTTTGATCATTATAATGTCAGTTATGTTTTACGTGCGCTTTGGGTTTTGGTTTTATTTAAAGAGGTGTTTCTTTTATGATTTAATCACGAAAAGGGTGAATAAGGAAAGGAGATTGTTTTGAGATTTAATGTATTTTATTTTGGGTTGACTTCAAATCAAATGTATTGTATTTTGGAATTTGCGACTTTAAATAACATTCTTGAAGTTAATGATTTAATTATCTCTAATGTAAAACTCTTGAGCTCACTAGGCGTTAAGCCTAACCTTTTATTTGTCGGCATGTGCATCAGGTTCCAGTTGGGGTTCGGTTCTAGCAACGCTTTGAGGAGTTGAGCATTAGACTTACACGAGAGTAAGTAGTTTGGTGAAGTCTTCCGCAGTTGGAGATAGTGATTATTATTGGGTTTTAGTAACACCTGTCTTTATTATAGACTGTATGTAGAGAATAAATGTGTTTATTGAGGTTAAATCATATATTGTGTTTGTAGATAAATTATTTATCGATGTATTTTAGAAAAATTTAAATTAGTTGCTATTTCCGAGTTTGAGGGTGTTACAAGTTGGTATCAGAGCTTAAGTTTGAGAGAATTAGGTATTGATTGTAGGATGCCTAGACTCAAACTAGCGTTTTTATAAGTGATTGTAAGTGAAGTTGCACATTAGGAACCTTAAGATAAGATATTATGGAGTTGATCGAGTCACTAGAAACGGGAAACTTGTCGAGGGTCGCAAGGATGAACATGTGCGGTACGTTCATAATGTCACCTGGCTAGTGTTATGGTGAACCTACATACTACATGTATATACTTGAACTACCTTGGTATGATTACCGTTGGGGTAGTGAGAAGGTTTCTAAGGGAGTAATCTAAGGAAACGTTGATGTCTATAGCAATGTCATGTTGAAGTGATAGTTAAGTGCGTTGAATGCATTAAATTGATCGTCTTGAGTAAGAATAATTGGTTGGAGTAGAATCTTGAGCATTAAACGATATGATTCCTTACGAAATTTGTGTTTAGAACAGAGAGAAAAACCCAGGAAAATGTTTGTATATCCTGCCAAAAACGAGAGATAAAAGGTATTTATATGTACCTCTGAATAACCGACTTAACTGTCAACCGAATGTGAAACAGAGAGTTCCGCGTAAGTCTCTGTGTCGAGACATTCCAGTGAGTTGCACGGTTTGGGCCGTGGGATGCAAACCGCGAGGTAAACCGCGTATGTCACTGTTGTTTGCAAAAAGTCAGTAAATTAGGCCCAAGGCCCATCTTGACATTTAATATGGGCTAACCCACTTGGTTAGGTAACCCATTTTGATAATAGGTATGGGATTCCTATTATAAGGCACAATGTTTTTCCTCTCTTTTCCTATGTGGGACGAGTTTATAAGCAAATCCCAACAATACCCCACATTGTCTATTCAAACTCCAACAATACCCCGCATTTGAATAGAAAATAAGATAATCATAGAGTATTTATTGTTCGATTCAGGAAACTAAATATGAAATGCATTTGAAAAGGTGTCTTTGGCGACTTGAACCTTCCATAGTGAGTATTCATCGAACCTACTTTGTGGGTAGTGACGAGAAGTCCTGAACTAACCACGTTGTGTAGTAAGTCGAGACAACGAATATCACACAGATCATAGTTATGCATAAGTTGACTCTTACCGTTGTGTTCATTTCGGTCGTGAACAATCCTTCTTCATGAGAATTTTAGAAGACATAGCCATATCCGTCTTCAAAGATGCGACCCCACATCAATCTCATATAGGTAATACTGATCAAGAACATTCCGTATTGTTCTACCAAGAAGCTAGCCGTATTATTAAGAATAAGAATTCATCCCTAAATCAACGGAAAATATACAAAATAAACATCATAGGAATAGGCATACCTGTGTATTAGACATTTGAGTTTTCCTCAACTAGTTGTCCTATTGAACCTAGACCATGGGATCTCCAATGTTGCTAGGTTAGGTTTCCGCCGAGTAGTAACTCATAGAGTTGGCTTTAAGCCCATCCCCCTCGATGTATAAGAGACTTGTTCTCGATTTAGGCCTTTTGTCAAAGGATCTGCAATATTTTCCTTTGACTTTACATAATCAATGGATATAATTCCATTCTTAAGCAAGTCTCGGATAGTTTTGTGGCGACGCCTGATATGTCTCGATTTGCCGTTATAGGTTTGATTCTTTGCTCTTGTGAGAGCGGCCATGCTATCACAATATGTAACACCCGCAATTTTGGAGTTGGGTGAAAAGTTGACCTTTACCCAAAGTTCGAGGGGGTAAAATGTAACTTGGGTTATATAAATATAAATCAAGTTTTAGATATTTTCTAAATATCACAAAATCTGATCTTTAAGAAAATCAGAGAGAGAGAGAAGGAAGCAGGAGAAAAAGAGGTCGTTCGTTTTCTTCAAATCAAGGTACGAATCTAGCTTAAAACTTTGATCTAGGTGTTATCTGCCGTATAGAATCTCGTTGTTAAGGTTTTTAACCGTTTAATTTCGAGATTTACGTATTTTGGGTTGGATATGGGTTCTGTAAACGTCCCATCAAATAAGACCGAGAAGATGGGTTCGACCGGTATTGGGTTCGACCGGTATTGGGTTCGACCGGTAGGTCAGTTAGTTGTCTTTATTATTGGCTTACCGATTTATCGATGTGTCGTAGGTAGCGATCGTAGGAAGCAGACTATAAACAGGAAGAAATCTGAGGTGAGTTCTTTAAGTTAAATCAGTCTGTAATTCGAAAGCTACGTGATAAATGTGTTTATTTAAATGTGGAAAACCTTGTTTTAATATGGCTTATTATTGTTGGATAATGCTTTCTAAAATCCCAATCATTTCAAGAACCAAGAAATATGGAATTGAACCATTGCTCATATGAATTGCCTGCATATTTGATTTAATATGAGTATGCTCTGAAATGACATGTTTTGGTTTTGAGTCTTAGTGCAATGGATCCATATGCACTGTGTTCCTATGTCCCCGGTTTTGGGCATTTGGTTCACGTTTTAGCACGGAATAGGCATCGGGTTGCCATGATAAGTAAGGTGTGGGCCTATACGGTCGGGCAGCGTCTCATGGTGCAGTAAGGTGTAATTCCATATGGTGCTTGAGTTCCCCCTGTTTTGGGAACTCTCAAGAATAGATCTAGAGGGGTTGACTTGGTGTTTTGAGCAACAGATCTAGAGGGGTTGAGCTCGTTATGTGATTTGGTGTTATTTGTACCATGTTTAATCACTAATGGTTTATTTGATTTCTTGACTTAGCTCATGGCTATACTCCCGCGTGACATCGATTTGGGTTTAGTACTCTTTTTCTTATTGGCTTGTTCTCACTAGGCTTTAGCCTAACACTTGCTCTTGTTTGTCATGTTGGCAGGTTATCTTAGCAGTGGGGCACGCCGGGACTGAGGGAGCGACCTTGGGGTCGTGAGTGGTCTTTTTGAGGATATCTAGTGACCATCGTCCAGTGATTTTTGAAGATATATTTTGGAAGGATAGCGACACCCGACCCTAATCTAGTTAATCAATTGTAGATTAGTAGGTTGTCGTTTTATGCTTCAACTATTTACCACGTTAATGTCTACTCTATACCCCGTTGGGATGATTTTGTATATTGGAATTGTAACACCTTATTCCGCAAGTCTAGTCTATTGCTGAATTTTCGAAATTTTATTTCCGCAAATTTTAGGGTGTTACACAATAGATGCAAACGGCATTGACAGGCTTAGGCCACAAGGGAATACCTTCTAGGAAGCTTTTAAGCCATTCTGCCTCTTTAGCAGCTTTATATAAGGCTACAAATTCGGCTTCCATGGTAGATCGTGTATTCACGGTTTGCTTCGACGATTTCCAAGATATGGCTGCACCACCAAGTGTAAATACATAGCCACTTGTGGACTTACTTTCAGAATGATTGGAAATCCAACTTGCATCACAGTATCCTTCTAACACGGGAGGATACTTGGTATAATGTAACTCGTAATTCATTGTGTATTTGAGATATCTGAGCACGCGTATAAGTGCAAACCAATGATCTTTACTTGGGTTATGTGAGTATCGACTAAGTCTACTCACGGTATATGCTAAGTCCGGTCTAGTGCAATTCATTATGTACATCAGACTTCCAAGCACTTGAGTGTATTCCAACTGAGATACACTATCTCCTTGATTCTTCTTGAGTTGGCTTGAAGGATCAAACGGAGTAACTACCAGTTTATCATCATAGTGACCAAATTTCCGAAGCACTTTCTCAACATAGTGTGATTGAGTAAGAATGTAACCATCTGGATTTCTTTGAATCTTTATCCCAAGAATCACATCTTCTTCTCCCATATCCTTCATGTCAAATGAAGAATGCAACATCTTCTTGGTTTGATTGATTACATCCATATTGGTCCCCATGATAAGCATATCATCTACATATAGGCATAAGATGACATATGCATTCTTGCATTGTTTCACATAAACGCATTTATCACACTCATTTATGTGGAAACCATTTGATAGAAGAGTGTTATCAAACTTCTCATGCCATTGCTTTGGGGCTTGTTTAAGTCCATATAGAGACTTAACTAATTTGCATACTTTATTCTCTTGGCCCTTTACAACAAAACCTTCCGGTTGTTGCATATAGATTTCTTCTTCTAATTCACCGTTTAAGAAAGCAGTTTTCACATCCATTTGGTGAATATGTAGGTTGTGAATAGCTGCTATTGCCATCAATGTCCTAATGGACGTGATTCGTGTCACCGGTGAGTAAGTGTCAAACAAATCTTGACCTTCCTTTTGGCGGTAACCTTTTGCTACCAACCGAGCTTTATATTTCTCGATAGTGCCATCAGGTCTTAATTTCCGCTTGAAGATCCATTTATGGCCAATTACCTTGTGACCCGGTGGTAAATCTACCAATCTCCATGTATTGTTTTGAACTATGGAGTCTATCTCACTACGAATAGCCTCTTTCCAATAAGGTGCCTCCGACTACTCAATGGCGGCCTTATAGGATTGAGGTTCTTCATTGACAACGAATGTCATGAAATCGGGTCCAAAGTATTTTGCAAATTTTCCCCTTTTACTTCTTCTAGGCTCTAAGTTTTCTTCTTGAGCCTTTGAAGTACCCTCTTCATTCAGTTTCTCAAGATTATCGATGTCATCTTCTTCACCCACTCTCTTCCTTGGATTAGAGATTCCTTTCTCTTTATCCTTGTAAGGAAAGATGTGTTCAAAGAATTCTGCCTCAATTGATTCCATTATTGTGTTATTGTGGATATCTTCAACGTTTGACTTATAGACCAAAAATCTATAAGCAACACTATTCCTCACAGGACCAAGATATATACAGTCAATGGTCTTGGGTCCAAGTTTTGTCCTTTTAGGTAAAGGTACTTGAACCTTTGCAAGGCAACCCCACACTTTCATCCTTTTATAAGAAGGAAGTTTTCCTTTCCATAATTCATAAGGAGACTTATCACTCTTTTGTGAGGAATTTTATTAAGTATCATATTTGCAGTTAAGCATGCTTCACCCCATAAACTATGTGGTGCTCCAGAGGTAATCAACATTGAATTGATCATGTTCGTCAATGTTCTATTTTTCCTTTCGGCAACTCCATTTTGTTGTGGAGTATACGGAGCCATGGTCTGGTGAACTATGCCATCATGGGAACAAAATTCAGCAAAATCCTTAGATTCGTACTCTCCTCCTCTATCGGATCTTAGAATTTTTATCCTCTTGTCAAGTTGATTTTCAACTTCAGCTTTGTATGTCTTAAACATATTCAAAGCTTCATCTTTGGTATGTATAAGATATACATAACAAAATTTACTGCAGTCATCAATAAATGACACATAATAATTCTTTCCTCCACGTGTGGGTGTGGCTTTATAATCACATAAATCGATGTGGATTAATCCAAGTACTTCATTGGATTTCTCTACAGATTTATGAGGATGGCTAGCATATTTGGATTCAACACACACTTCACATTTTGTCTTCTTTTCCATGGAACATTTAGGTAACAATCCAAGATTTATCATCCTTTGTAAGGATCGGAAGTTTACATGTCCTAAACGTGAGTGCCATAAAGAAGAAGAGTCAAGCATGCACACAGAAGCAGAGCTAGAGCCTGCAGTTTTATTGCTATTTACATTATCATTATTTACAACGCTGAGTTTAAAGAGCCCCTCATCTAGGTAGCCCTTACCAACATACACTCCACCCTTAGTAATCACAAATTTATCAGATTCAAACACTATCTTGAATCCTTTATTACTAAGAGTGGAACCAGAGATCAAGTTCTTTGTAATAACAGGTACATGCAAGACATTGGTGAGTACAAGTTCCTTTCCCGATGTGAGCTTGAGATTCACCCTTCCTCTTCCTTCCACTTTTGCTGTAGTGGCATTTCCCATATACATTGTTTCTTCATCAGTGACAGTTTGATAAGATGCAAACAGGTTCTTGGAGTTACAAATGTGCTTGGTGGCACCGGTATCAACCCACCAATCGGTTACGTTTGTGACCATAAAAGCCTCAATTACTCCAACGAATTGATTTGGAGAATTAGCCACATTGGCTTGGTGTGGGTTTCCACCGGCCCCTCCACCACCGGCGCCACCTCCTCCGGGTCCACCGTGATCCCTCCTATGTCGGCAATCCTTTGCTCGATGGTCTGGCTTTCCGCATACCCAGCAACTCAAGACTCGTTTCTTGAAAGGCTTTCTTTGTGTGGACAATGGATTTGAAGCATTTGAGTGATGCTTGACAGCCACAAGTTTGCCTTTCCCTTTTTGGAACTTTGTCTTTGAAGAGCTACCGGTTACCATGTTTGCATTTGGCTCCAACGAGATTGCATCCGCTTTCTCGTTCATCCAGTTATCTTCCTCCACTCGCAGCTTGAGTATCAATTGCTCAAAGCTCATATCCTCAGACAAATGTTTGAGATATAATTTAAAGTTTTTCCAAGATGGAGGAAGTTTGTCAATAATAGAACCAATAAGGAAATTGGAATTGACACCCATACCTTCGACTTCCAGTTCATGGACCAAGACTTGAAGTTCTTCTACTTGCTTCACAACCGGTTTGGAATTTGTCATCTTGAAATTTAGGAATTTGCCCACAATGAATCGCTTAGAACAAGCGACTTCCGTCTTGTATTTAGACTGTAACGATTCCCATATTTCTCTAGCCGAAGTGAAGTATGAATAAATGTCGTAAAGACCATCATCCAGCCCATTCAGAATATAATTGCGACAATTATACTCATTCACATTCCAATTGTCAACGGAACGTTGGTAGGCGGCCACTTGAATCTGTGAAGGGGCGTTTTCCCCTTCTCCAACCGGTGGTGTTAGTGCTTGATCGGTAAGCACGTTTGACACCTTTAATGTCGTCAAGTAGAACAACATTTTTTGCTGCCATCTTCTGAAATCGGAACCCTTAAATTTTTCGGGCTTCTCCACGTGCGATTTCAATAAAGAAGATTGATCCATCGTCAACGAAATTTCTGTCTAAGATTGTTAGAACTTAGAAATTCGTTTACACAATAAATGTTTGAATTGTAAAATTCAGAATAAATTCGTAAATAAATATAACGACTTCTATACTAATAGTGTATAGATAATCGAAAAACAGAAAGTGAATAATGACTAACTCGATTATCTTGATGATAATTTGATGAAGATCGTTGTGGGATTGAGGCCTGCGATTTGCAGTGTCCTTAGACAGAAATTCGTCCCGCGTACGGATAATTTGTGGACGTCTATCTAGAGGATACAACAATCTGATCAAGTATCGAACTTGAACCCGACGAATCAACGATATGCTTCCTTACGAAATTTGTGTTTAGAACAGAGAGAAAAACCCAGGAAAATGTTTGTATATCCTGCCAAAAACGAGAGATAAGAGGTATTTATATGTACCTCTGAATAACCGACTTAACTGTCAACCGAATGTGAAACACAGAGTTGCGCGGCTTAGGCCGCGGCCTGTAAGTCGCGGGATAAACCGCATTAGTCTCTGTGTCGAGACATTCCAGTGAGTTGCGCGGTTTGGGCTGCGGGATGCAAACCGCGTGACATCTCTCTCTCAAGCCAAGAGACCCAAGACCCAAGGCCCATCTTGACATTTAATATGGGCTAACCCACTTGGTTGGGTAACCCATTTTGATAATAGGTAGGGGATTCCTATTATAAGGCACAATGTTTTTCCTCTCTTTTCCTATGTGGGACAAGTTTATAAGCAAATCCCAACATTAGTGACAAAAAAAATAGTCGTTACTAACTAGATGGTGTTACTTAGAAATGTTAGTGACAAAAAATGGTGTTCACTAAATTGAAAGTGATTGTTACAAAAAAATAGTGGTCACTAATTGATAGAGTACTAATAAACAATCGTCACTAAATAGTGTTTAGTAGTTCATGTTGATTGAAAAAGTTTAGTGACCAAAAGATGATGGTCACTAAGTTGAAAGTTTTAGTGACCAAAAAATAAGTAGTTACTAATTTGAAATTATTAGTGACCAAAAATAATCGTCACTAACTATTTAGTGTTACTTAGGAATTTTAGTGACAAAAAAATGTTGGCCACTAAGTTGAAAGTTTTAGTGACCAAGAGATACGTAGTCATTAATTTAAAATGATTAGTAACTAAAAATAGTGGTCACTAATTTAAAATGATTAGTAACAAAAATAGTGATCACTAAATGTTATTTAGTAATTGGTGTTAATTGGAAAGGAGAGTCACCAAAACCTTGTGATCCCTAAGTTAAAAGTGTTAGTGACCAAAATAATGGTCACTAAATTTACAACTTTTAACATTTTAAGATAAAATATTATTATATATATTTTAAGATGAAATTATATCTATACTATATTATAAAACACGGATAAAAAACTCTTAAATACAAATTATTAGGCACAAGGTATCATCATTTTATAAAAGATTTTAAAAATCTCTTAATTTACAAGTATCAAAGCACAAGATACATATTACTACTGCAAGCTTCTAACACTCATCAATTTGGTATGTGCATGACCTTCTTTTTATGCACACATTTCCATGTATCACTATTAATTAATATATTATATTACTATAATTTTGTTTTAATTATATTATTAAATATGTAATTAATTATTTTTTCTAGATGTCATTAAAATATATAAGATAATCATTGAATTCTAACAAAATATTTAATTTTTTTATATAAAAAACATTATATTATTAAGCCTAAATTAAACAAATTTATAAAAAAAACATTATCACTTTCTCAAAACCATCCAAAATCGTACCGTAAATCGACAAAAAATAAAATGAAACATTAAAATCGTGATGTATCTGGATCCATTACGGCTACAGAGCTCAGTTGGGGTAACGAGGATCATATAAGAGCACTTGATCCACCATTCGATTACATTATTGGCACGGATGTTGTATGTTCGTCTAAAACCAGAGTTGGTTATAATGTTTAATTGCTTCATTCTTTTGAATAGATCAATTATGTGACAAAATTCTTATCTTTGCATTACAAGGTGTATGCAGAACATCTCTTGGAGCCATTGTTGCGGACAATGCTTGCATTATCGGGACTCAAAACCATGATACTCGACTCGTTCGCTGTTATGGACATTCGGTTCTTACCGCTACATTTCTTGCAGATTGGTTACGAAATCCGTTCAACAAATGTTCATGAACATATTTCCTATTGGTACACTCAACTCTTTCATTTAGGTATTTGATGGCAAAATCGATGTTTTTTGTAACACCCTCAAATTTGGTAAGAGCATCTAAACTAATTTCGATATAAAGTCAACATAAAGAACAAAACTTCCTCCTACAATTCGAAATCCAAGATACATCAACTAAAAATTTCTATAACTAACCTCAACAAATATTAACTCCAATAATACACAAGTACAAAACCAAAGTCGGGTGTTACTTAACCCTAAACACGAGTTGCTCTTCCCAAAACAAAGGCGGGAGACTTCAACACACTAATCATTCCCCGAGCACGCAACTAGCACTCCTCTCTTCACTATGTCACTAGAACTATTCCCAACGAATCCTGTTGCACATATCGATAAATAAAAAGGTTAGGCTAACACCTAGTGAGTTCAAGAGTTTTCAGCATAGTAAATATATCGTTAAAAAGGAAGAATGTAATTTAAATTATAATCTTTCAACGTGATATGCTTCAATCATGAAAATGACTCGTTTTCCAATAATATACAATTTAGGCGAAAGAAACTCCAATATATTTTAAGGGCGAAGATCCCAAATTTAAAACGTTCTTTCATAAATTAAGCTCAACCCAAAACTCACTCAAAATGAGTATAGAAATCAAACTCCCAAGTTATGAAAAACGGATAAAACTTTACATCCTGAAACACCCAAACACGGGTGGGGCATAATACTCAACCCATAAATCATATATATAATCCGCAAATGTAAAACGTCACCGAAAACATGGATACTAAACACAATACCCAAAACAACACTTTTCAGTGACAGGGGAGACCCGATTCCATAAAATGTGACGGTACACAAAGTAAGCCCCATTTTATATTGTTAAGACTAGTCATATAAACAAGCACACGTAAGGGATGTCAGGCTCGGTGTCTTTAAACGTACACCCACGGGATATCAACTTCAACCATAAATGGTCCTTACGTTGAGTCCCTCATCCAATATCGCATCCAAAGCTCTAAGTCGAGCTATCAAAACTGGACAAATGTCCTAAAACCCAATCAAAATAAAATACCAGGCCACAGACTCACATAATCAAATGACTCATTGACAAAGGAAATAAAATGCAATAAAATGCACTTGACCAACATTTATGAAAACACGTGCTCCAAAGTACACGACCAACTCCAACACAACTTAGAATAAGATAGATCATTTCCCAAACAAGGTTATACCATAGACACGTGCTCAATTGCTCGGAATTTACTCTTTGAAATACTTAAAATGCATCTTTTGCCCAAAACAAAGTTTTGAATTTTTCCAAAATGTTCACTAGGTCGGAAATGACCAAAACCCAAGGACTCATCCGATGATGCTTTCAAACCTCCAATAACACAAATTATGCATATTTTCGATCACCACAAAAATGCATTTTAACAAATAATCTTCATGCATGCAATAAGTTAATAGTACACTTCCGTTTATGACTTATTTATCAAAATGCCCAAAAGTCCCAAATGTAAGTGTTTTATGAGTTTATAAAGTTAAACACTTCCAAATAACCAAAACTTATCAAGTGATCAGCAGTTAACAATTTTATGTAAAACACAAAACACTTTAAAATGAACATTTTGGCATGTACAACGTTTTCACAAATCAACTTGAACTCACCTTGCTAGATTTAGGCTAAATCTAGATTTTTCCCCAACTTGAGCTCCTTTGAAGAAAATTTGAATCCTCAAGCCAAATCCTCCATAAACCTAGATCCATAAGTTTCCAACCATCAATACACATATTCCAGCACTTAGAATCATTCCCCAAACATCTTATATCAAAATCTCCATTTTGGTCAAAAACCCTAATTTGACCTAAGTTTTCTCAAAATCTTCCAAACCGAAATTTGAGAAACATAAAACTAGGAAGTTATCAATAGATAATTTATGACTCATAATAAAGTTTACAAACTAGGAGGATCGACTCACCACTTAGGTTTTGGTGAAAACTTAGAAAACTCCAAATTTTTTGAAGATGGTGGTGATGATGAACTCTTGACCTTTGTTTCCAATACACCACCAAATATTCTTGGATATTCCCAGAACTAACAATCTAACCTTGATAAGCTCTCAAAAACGAAACCGTAGCAAATTGAATCGCCAAAAACGGAGTTGAAATGAGAGAGTTATGAAGAAATGAAGAATGTGGCTGAAAATTCGACTTTCTCCATGCCGACACTGCCAAAACTCTTAGGGACTTAAAGTAATGTTTTCCCAACATAAATCCCACTATCTACAAGTTGCAAAAACGTTCGGGTGACCTTTTCTTACCGAAAATTACGGGTGTTACATTTTTTATTTTAATGCAATAACAATTATAGTAGAAATTAGTTACAATTTTTTTTTCTTCACATTTTATAATTAGTGACCACTTTCTTTTGTCACTAACAACTATTAACACTAGTGACCACATATTTGGTAACTAATGGATGCTAACGGACTATAACGGATGCGTTATCTTGAACTCAATTAGTGACCTATTTTGTGGTGGTCACTAATTTAATCAAGTTAGTGACGACTTTCTCCGTTTAGTGACAATAATTAGTGACTAAATTAGTCGTTACAAACACAGTGACCACTTTATTTTTGTCACTAATTAATGACCATTTTGTATTTAGTCACTAATGCAAATCAGTAACGGATCTTTAGTGACAAAAAGTGACCATCCAAATTTTGGTCACTAAAATACATCAGTGATCAATTTTATATTGTTAGTGACCAAATTTTTTACGTCACTAAATAACAATTTTCTTGTATTCCTATGTTATATACATATACATAAAATACGTGCCACATACATAGATCCTTCATGATGGTCGGGTTCAATCATTATTTTTATTTATTTTTTTATATTAAATATATTATCCATTTATTTTAAATACAGTTAACATTTAAACTAAACGACTAGGGGTGTAAATGATGCGAGTCAAGCTCGAGTATCATTATACTCGACTCGAACTCGAAAGCTAATACTCGAGCTCAAACTCGACTCGAAAACTCGCGAGTAGTAAAAACCCAAGCTCGACTCGAACTCGAAAGCTAATACTCGAGCTCAAACTCGACTCGAGCTCGTTTTAAGCTCGAATCAAGCTCGAACTCGAACTCGAATCAAGCTCGAACTCGAATCAAACTCGACTCGATAAAAAATTTCGATACAAAACTTTGAAGAACTTGAAATGTGCACCGGCTTAACTTTAAGGGGTGCTCCAAAACATTTCAAAATAAAAGGTTAAAACTTGAACATTTGCTTAGTTCAAAGATCAATCTTGTCCTAACAAGATGAGCCTAAACCATCCAACCTTACATTGCAATTTATATAAAGTGGCCATGAGGTAGAATCCTTTACTAGGCGATGTGGGACATAATTCATTTATATAGGAAGGTGATAGGGTAAGTTAGCTTTGTTTAGGGGATGTGGGATTAGAATAAGGAGTGGAGAAGGAGAACTTCATACTTTCTTTATACATATTTTTAATATTAGAACTTTTATGTTAATATTATCTTTGACCTATTTTTCTTTTAAATAAAAATTTATTAATATGTAAAATCATAATCAACGTAAATAACTTATATCTCATTTTAACATTTTATTACATATAGAGTTATAAAGATAAATTTGTCATATTTTTACATTATATTTTATAAATTATAATATAAAGTTAATTACATAAAAAATATATTCGAGTATCTCACGAGTTTATCGAGTCGAGTATCAAATGGCTCGACTCAACTCGTTAGTATATCGAGTCGAGCTTGAGTTCGAGTCGAGCATATTCGAGTCGAGTGTTGACCGAGTTTTGACCGAGTCGATCTCGAGTAGCTCGCGAGTTGTCTCGTCTCATTTACACCCCTATAAACGATACTTGGGTCCTAAAAAAATACCATATCATTATTTTGTAAGAAATATTTAATAAAACTAAAATAAATTAGATTTTTATTTTAATTCTAAATTATAATAAAACTTTAAAATAAATAAGTTACATCAAAAAATTAGAATTTTATAATCTTTAGTTTGAAATACATATTGATTTATGTTTTAAGATAACATAATAACCAATCGATAAAATATGAATAAAATAAAATCGGGAGAGACAAATAACATAACAAAGTATGAATCACGAGTGAGGGTTTAATTAGTTCTAGACTTCATAATTACGCGGATACACTTCTAAGTTCTAATATATAGAAACACGTAACGAGACATTATTTCTAAATCCAAGACACGTTGCATAAGTAGAAGGTTATTATATATTTCATCCGTCCCAAAATAAATGTCCACATTTCTATTTATTATTATCCCGAAATAAGTGTTTACTTTCAAAAACTAGATAACAAAATTATTATATTTAACCTTAACTAATACATAAATATATAAGAATTGTGAAAATAGAGAAAAATTAAATAAAGATAAACATATCATTTGATAACAAAAATATGAAATAATTATGCATGTTTAAAAATATATGCAAATTTAAATATTAGCACTATTGTATGAAGGGAGTAATAAGAAAATAACGAAGGCCAAATCCATAACAATAACAACCTACATGACCAAATCCTTAATTTAGTCAAGATGTTAACAAGTTGTATTACTTTACTATATGAATTTGTGTATTTTTCAAACAAATGTATAGTATCGTCCTTGGTTGGTGGGAAGTGCTTATATATTATATATAGCAAGCTTTGGTATAGCAATTGACATGTGAAATTAAAGCTATTCACAGAAAGAGAATGGAGTACTTGGGATCAAAAAGCTTAACACTTGTACTTCTTCTTCTTCTTCTTCTAACACTTGAATCTGAGTTATTCATCACTCCGACGTTTTCAAAATCCATCGTTCCCACTCTTCCAGGATATCCCGGTCAACTTCCTTTCAAACTCGAAACTGGGTCAGATCCAATATCTACTACTATACGTACATGTTTTTGTATCTATATATAGTAATGATATTGATTATATTTGTATTTTTTGGTATGAAAATTATATAGTTATGTGGGAATAGGGGAGAAAGAAGATGCACAGTTTTTTTACTATTTTGTTGAATCGGAACGAAATCCAGAAGAAGATCCTCTCATATTCTATCTCACCGGCGGTCCTGGTTGTTCTGCTGTTATTACCTTCTTCTATCAAATTGGTATGTATTTATATATGCTTTTTGTTTACCCTTTATAATTCTAAAAATTCCATTCATGTTTATATAAGAAAAAAAGAGAGATAAGGAGGGGGATGTTCTTTTAACATATATATAGAGAGAGAGACAAAAGTACATACGGAAACAATATTTATTTAAAAAAACAAGAGAACGATCGAATCAATAGAAAATCATATATGATTTACGTGACTTTTCTCGCGACTTAGCTAGATCTTGACTCTGATTCATTATGTGAGGACATGTGAAACTTCGTATATAAAGAAAGATATAAAAGTGTTCCACATATTTTAAGATCAGTTAGACATAGACCATAAAAGCCGTTATAGATAAAGGTTGGGTTTTAGGTCAATGAAATCCATTTTTCATTAGAGAACGGAGAAAAATACAATATTTATACAATATAATGTAACCTTATCGTGAGATTTGTGAATATAACCTTCACAAGTTCACATTATATAACGTAACATTCAAAATACACATGTGAATATTATAACATTCATAAAATCTAGAGATGTTACATTCATATAATTTAAATATAGCTTTATATTTTCTTTATATAAAAAAGAGCAAATTATTTGAAAAGTACTTTACCTTAATTCCTATTTGGGTAATGTATTTTCAAAATATTCGTTTTGGTATCTAAAATGTGAAGTTTCAAACATTTAAGTACCCAAGTAACCGGTTAGTTATAAATCGCTTACCATGTTGATGTGATGAGTGATGTGACATCCAACTCAATATTATTTGCTGACGTGGCTACTGACATGAATTATTAATCCAAAATTAGTTTTAAATTTATTTATTTTATTAAAGTTTATATATTATAATTATTTGTAATTATATATATATTTATAGAATTGAAATATCAAAATTGTGGATAAATTTTAAACTAATATTAGCTTAAAAATCTATGTCACTAGCCACATCGGTAAATAATATTGAGATGGATGCTATATCACTCGTCGCATCAGCATGAGAACTAGTTAATGCTTAAACCGGTTACTTAGGTGCTTACATGTTTGAGACTTCACAATTCACATATTAAGTTCCAAAACGTATGTTTTAAATGTACGTTATCCAAGATACAAATTAAAGCAAAGTATGTTACCTTGTCATGTTATTTATCCTATAAAAAATCTATATATTTTACAATAAAAACTGTAAAAAGCAATATAATATTTAGAAGATGGTGTTTTTGATCGAGGGATTGAGCATGTGACGGCCTATTTTCCAATCACCATAAATACCTTTTTTTAATTGTCAAAAGATAATTTTATTAATTTAATAAATACATTAAAATATTACCATGATAAGACGTAGCCTTTATTTAAGGACAATTGGGTCGCCTCACCCACATGCCTCCAAAACATATAATAATCATGTTTAATAATTAATAATGCAGGTAAAGAATAAAATTTTGGGAAATCCAAATGAATAACCCATCTTCGTCTCATAGTTACTAATCTTTCATTTTTATCAAAAATGTCACAGCTTCTTTAATTTTCAGGTTTATGTTTGCAAATTATATTTAAAGAAAGTTGACCAGTGAAACACATACATACATACACACACATATATATATATATATATATATATGTGTGTGTGTAAATATATGTATACATATACATGAAGAGATCGACTCAAGTAAGAATGTTGGTTATCGATAGAAGACAATAAAAGAATATTCATACGTGAATTTTTTAAAAAATCCAGAAAAACCTATTTGAAGATGATATCTGAACCGACATAGATTATTTTTTTTTGGAATGGCGAGATCTACAGGCAAATATATTATAGATTATTCATATGAGTTCACGTATGTATTTTTCATTTTTCAATAATTCGTATATAAACCTTTTCTTTTTACGTTATCATGATATTTAACTTATTTATTTGAACCTCCCTTTATACATATGTATGCATATATATAAACTATAGTACTACATTTGTTTTGTCTGATTTATAATTAAAAAAATGGTGAAATTGACCGAAATAGCTAATCTATCTAGCCAAATTCACTTTTTAGCCACTTTTGAAACCGATTCCCATTTTAGCCCAAGTTATGCAAATGTCTGACATTTGAGTAAAACCTATTTTTAGATTAGAAAGAAAAAGAAAAGAATGAGAATCGTTACGCAAATGTGTTATACAAATGTGGATCTTTACACAAAACCTCACAATTGAATAAAAATAAAAATACGATTGATTATTTTTCTAATGGGTTAATTTTGTTACAGGTCCACTTAGTTTCAACTTCGACCATGCTCCAGAAAACCTCACACTCGAATTGAATCCAAACTCGTGGACAAAGGTTTATATTTTCATTCGATTTACGATATATATATATATATATATATATATATATATATATATATATATATATTCTGAAATAAATGATTAAAAAACGTTATTATAAAAATATAAATGGTTGGTCACGTTTTTTGTAGATGGCTAATGTCATATTCGTCGATATGCCTGCTGGTGCTGGATTCTCATACGCTACATCAGAACAAGGATGGATTAGTAGTGATAGCATCATCATCAAGCAAGCGAATGATTTCCTTAGAAAGGTCTAAATAAATTTATTTTTGAACTTATGCTTAAATCAATATTAAAAATTCAAAATTAAGTGTGTTTGATTGATGTTATACAGTTTCTTATCGATCATCCTAAGTTTTTAAACAATCCGTTATACATATCTGGAATTTCTTACATGGGAATTGTGACGCCTAGCATTACTTTGGAAGTGTACAACGGTAATTTATTTAGTTGCATGAAATGTTAAATATCTTTATTTCATCGTGAACGACCGAATTATGATATTCGAAAATTTGTTGTATGCAGCGAATGAACGTGGAGATCAACCAACGTTGAACATTCAGGTAAATGATTAACTCAACCATTATAAAATGGGCTTTTTAGGACGTCTAATAATTTTCTGGTGTCCTAATAGAGTAAATAACGAGACTTATAAGTTTATGTGTTAAGGGTCCCATAACGGATAGACTTTGGCCATTTATTCTGTATATATGTTGGAACCTCCATTCTCTCATCAAGAGTACTTTTGAAGAGTAATTCAGGGGTTCCGCATATTCTCACAATAAGACCAACAATCATTTGTCCTATATATACAACGATGTTATAATAAGTTGTTACGATGAAGTTAGACTATATAACAAGTTCTATCGACGAAATTGGACAATCTATTTGTTGTAGTGAACCATTGAAACCCCCGTCTTTATAAATGAAAATACGAAACTAATATTTGTTTCTTGAATCGGGACTCGTAGGGGTACATTCTTTGCAGTCCTCTTACCGATAAGTTCATGGATTTCAATTCTAGAATCGAATATGCTCATCGTATGGCACTTATATCCGACGATATTTATAAGGTAATTATTTCAGAGACATTTTTTGAACTTATGACCGTTAATTAAACCATGAGTTATGCTTATAAAGATTCGATTTTGCAGTCAGCAACAGAAAACTGCCGCGGTAATTATGTGAACACCGATAACGCCAATTCGCTTTGCAAAAAGAGTCTTGAAAGATATGAGGAGGTGAGTCAATTATTGCCATTGATTTATAGCATCATCTTAATCAATTAGCTTCATAAAACATGATATATATATTCTTCTAAAATTTCGAATTGCAGTGCACAAATGATATAAATATTGAAGATATTTTGGAGCCCCTTTGTAACAAATCGGACGTCAAGCCATATTGCCGAGTAATCTCTCTCTCTCTCTCTCTCTATAATATTAATATATATATATATATATATATATATATATATATCACCATGAAGATAGTTTTATATTATGTGAAGGTCACAACATTCACACAATATAATGTAACCTTCCAATATACAAATGTAAGGTGAAATTAAGTTTTTTTGAGAGGAAAAGCTTTTACGTTTGATGCAACACTTTTACGTTTGACACATAATTGTTCGGTCCTTTACAGATAAGTCCTATAAAACAATCTATTAGGACAATTGGACGTTTTTGGGGTCCTATATATAAGCTTGATTTTGTTATAGTGAATCTTCACCGAATACATTTAATATCTTCACTTGTTCTCACCTTTTCAACTATGGAAGAACTTGTGTCATAATGGTTGATCTTGAGTAGGAAGTTGGTTCGAAAAACTAATTAATGTGGTCTCGTGTTCCTGTTGCGCGTTTAGGAATACTTCTACGATTTTGCAGTGGATTGGGTAAATGAGGATGTCGTTCAAGAAGCTCTTAACGTTCGTAAGGTATATATATCAGTTAACTGAAAGTTATATGCTTTGAAATAGGCGTGAGTTCGGGGTTATGATTCAACAAATTTACGTTCAGGGAACGATTGGAGCATGGGAGTTCTACAATACGACCATCCATTACCGAGAAGGGAAAAATGACACATTCTGCTATGCTTATGATATGTCCAGTAGTTTCGCCTACCACAAGAAACTTGTTAGTAAAAATTGTCGAGCTTTGATATTTAGGTAACAAAATCATTATATTTTCCCCTAATCCCATAATTGAACTATATATGAATCACTGATGATTTTCATGTTGTTTTATCGACAGTGGTGATCATGATATGACATTTCCGTATGTTGGAATTGAGGATTGGATAGCCGCTCTTAATCTCGGAGTTGATAGCCCGTGGAAGCCATTCTACGTTGACGGTCAAGTTGGAGGGTGAGACCCGACTCCATTTTTGTATTCCCTATTTTAATCGTATGTATCTTTACTAATTTCACAATTTTTTTTCTTATAGATACCAGATGACATACGGACAAAACGATTTCTCCTTAACATTTGCTACCGTTAAAGTAAGACACTCGTTACTTTAATTGTGCGTGTATAACTGTATATACATATACTTCAAAGAAAGTTCATTTAAAAACCGTAAAATATTTTGAAAATCACAAAAACTAACTATTGATGAAATATTCATAATGAATTTGACTAAATATTAGTGAATATTAACTTACAATTTTATTATTTAAGATATTAATGAATAGTTGGTTGTGTTTGTATAATTATTAATATTTTTTGTTACTTATATTGTAGGGTGCGGGTCATTCAGTGGCACAATACAAGCCAAGAGAATCAATGGTTCTAACAGAGAGGTGGCTTGCATCAAAACCTTATTCAAGTGCCATATAATATGCATCAACAACTTAGGTTATTTATGATTCTTGAAATCCATGTTTAGAAATTAATTGAAATTTAATGAGCATTTGAATTTTGAATTCATTCGATTAAGGTTGTTAGTTACCGTTTTATGAGATGGAATTCGGAAAAACGATTAATGTTTGACGACAGTCGAAGTACGGTTACGTGAATAAAACAGGTGCATGTTGCATATTACCTTGATTCGTCGTGAATTCGGTTGTGATTGATGAATATGGAGAATGATTATTTGTATACTTTGTGAAGAAGATGTTGGTTTGGTTTAACTCACATAATAGATTTTAATAGGTGGCAAAATTTAACTATAATTACAAATTTAGCATAGATATGTTGGTTGGTTTCTTGACGCTGTACAAAAAGGATCATGTTCGAGTCTTGCCTTCAATTTTTTTTTTTAGAAGGATGTCCTAGGTTATGCCTAGACTAATCTCTGGCAAATTATGACTGTAAGACATCAGTTCTGATTAAACCTTAGTGACCACAATTGTTATGTATGTCTGGATTCGAACAAAAAGGTATATAAAAAATACCAATATTTAAGTTGAAAAACTAAGAAATTTGATATAAGTGAGATTCAAACCTGAGCCTTTACCAACTCTCCCAATAGAGATTGTGCAGTTGTGTCAATAGTTTGGTTTAAAAAATATACGAGCACATAATAAAATAATATGATGGCACCTTTAAAAAACGTAATCTTCTTCCATTATGATGAAACCATGAAGCGATGATTCATGCCACTGTATATGGTGCTAGTAGGTCCGTCCTTATATTACAAAAGGGTTTAACATTTCATTGGTTTGTTCAGGTTTCAATAAAATCATCAAAGTACACTAATGGATTTCAGTCAAATATGGACCATGGAATTGTTTGATTTAAAATAACAGATATATATAGTCAAACACGTGAAAACATTAATCCCATGTGCTTGAGAGAGGTGAACAGATTTCCATATTCGTGAGCAGGTTAACTTAGTTTCAGTTAAACAAGTGAACACAATTATTTCATTTGTTATTTGGTTTCAGCTAGCGGTTAAACTTTGTTAATTTCATTGGTAACACAGTTTCATCGAATGAATGAATTGTCCATATATTATTGGGTAACACAGTTTCATTTGTGAATGGATGTTAATAATTACTTATCAGGTGAACCCATATTTCATTTGTGAATGAAACCATGTTAATCCAATTCAGTAGACATATGAAGATAATGTTGGAAACAAATTTCATCCACTTGAGCTCATTGACGAAATACAGATGAAAATGACCAACAGCTTTAGTAGCTAGTCTATTAAATGTATGTTACTGCATAGGGTTCGGTAAAATTCATTTTCATGCAATTTAATTACCTCATTCTTAGCAATTGGAACTCTTTACAATATCCGTAAACTAATGCAACTTCTTTCATGAAATAATATTGTTAGAAGATGAACATAGTTGAAGGAGACGATGAATATGCTGAAGGTTTAAAACCTCGATATATTGATTGAGAGAAAACATACAATATGAAAAAGTAAAATAGCGGCTTAACCTAAACTAGAAGATACAAGAGAAATATATACACAAACTATATGGGCCCACGGGCTTGGGCCTAATACACATATGTACATTAACATCCCCCCTCAAACTCAATCGGGAGAAGAATGAGCCAGATGGAGTTTGGAAACTAGATCACGAAACCGTCCTGGTAGATGAGCTTTAGTGAAAATGTCGGCCGGTTGATCAATAGTTGAAATAGGAAGAAGCTGAATAGTCTGACGAGTCACGTGTTGACGAACAAAGTGACAGTCAATTTCAATATGCTTCGTTCGCTCGTGAAAAACGTCATTGTGAGCAATCTGAAGAGCACTATTGTTGTCGCACCACAAAGGGGTTGGAGAATGTTGAGGTGCCCCCATGTCAGAGAGTAGCCAGCGTAACCACACAAGTTCTTGAGCCGTGTCTGCTAGTGCTCGATACTCAGCTTCAGTACTGGATCGAGCTGTCAGAGATTGTTTCTTGCTCCTCCAAGAGATGAGAGAGTCTCCAAGAAAGAAACAATAGCCAGTAGTAGAGCGACGGTCCGTAATGTCACTGTCCCAATCAGCATCAAAAAATCCTCGCAAAGTCAATGAGGATGTGGATGAAAAATGAAGACCGTGAAACATGGTCCCCTTTAAATATCGAAGGATGCGAAGGACAACAACATAATGACCTGAACAGGGTGCGGACATGAACTGACTGACTGTATGGACAACATAGGAAATGTCAGGTCGAGTCACTGTCAGGTAGACAAGTGACCCCACTAACTGTCGATACAGAGTAGGATCACGCAGAGGAGGTCCAGCATTCGGAGCCAGATGAAGGTTGTACTCAAGAGGAGTGGATGCAGTTTTGTTGTCAGTAAGCCCAGCTTTTGTCAAGAGATCGGAGGTGTATTTGGCTTGACAAAGATAAATTCCCGACGGATCTGAGATCACCTCAAAACCAAGAAAATAGTGTAAAGAACCAAGATCCTTCATCTCAAAACAGGAGCTGAGAGATGTCTTGAGATGAGCTATGCCAGTAGAGTCACTTCCAGTAATAATCATATCATCCACATATAACAGAAGTAAGATTGTGCCAGCCTCAGTGGTCCGAGTAAACAGTCCTGAATCATAGTTGCTGGGTGCGAAACCCAGAGAGGTGACGGTGGAACTGAACTTCTCAAACCAAGCTCGCGGAGCTTGCTTGAGTCCATAAAGAGCCTTCTGAAGTCGACAAACATGACCTTGTGGAAGTCGAACACCCGGAGGAGGTGTCATGTAGACTTCCTCAGATAAATCACCATTCAAGAAGGCATTCTTAACATCCATCTGAAAAAGTGGCCATTGTTTGGTAGCTGCAATGGCTAGAAGACTGCGAACAGAAGTGACTCGAGCAACAGGTGCAAATGTCTCCTCATAATCAATACCATACTCTTGATTGAAGCCCTTGGCCACAAGGTGAGCTTTGTACCGATCAATAGATCCATCGGATTTTGTCTTGATTTTAAACACCCATTTGGAGCCAATGGGTGACTTGCCCGGAGGAAGAGGGACAGATTCCCATGTCTGAGCTTTGTCAAGAGCCTGAAGTTCCTCATCCATAGCTTTCTGCCAATCAGGGTTAGAGGAGGCTTCCTTGTAGAAAGTGGGTTCGTGATTTGACAGCAGAGTAGCATAAACATGGTAATCACGGAGATGAGAAGGAACTTGTCTTACCCGATCTGATCGTCTCACATTCTGAGATTGAGACGTTCCAGGAGCCAAAGACTCAGCAGGCACCTCAGATGTTGGCTGTGCGGATGGAGCAGATGATTGATGTTGATCAGGAAAACTAGAAGAGGCAGGTTGTGTAGGGGCAGGAGACTCTGAAGGAGAGGCAGATTCAGACTGTGGTGGAACAGCAGGTGGAGGCAATATGATGTCAGATTGGAGTGAGTCCAATGAGACGGAAGCATCAGTGAAGAACGAAGTGGTGAAAGTGGGAGACTCACGAAACTTGGATATAGAGGAAAAAGGAACATGTTCCCAGAAGGTAACATGACGCGATATACGAAGACGCTGGGAGATAGGATCCCAGCAGCGATAACCTTTGTGCTCAATACCATATCCAAGGAAGCAGCAAAGTCTGGAGCGAGGTTCAAGTTTGGTATGTTCATGGGGTTGTAACTGAACAAAACAGGCACTGCCCCAAACTTTTAGGAGTTCATAGGCAGGGAGTATGTTATAAAGAGCCTCGTAAGGAGACTTATGTTTAAGAAGAGGAGTAGGATGATGATTGATGGTATAAACTGCAGTGAAAGCAGCTTCCCCCCAAAACCGTTCCGGACATTTAGTAGAAATGAGAAGAGTGCGAACTGTATCAAGTATATGACGGTGTTTGCGTTCGGCACGGCCATTTTGAGGAGATGTGCCGGGACAGGAGTACTGAGAGAAAGTCCCCTGAGATTGAAGAAAGGATAGAAGAGAGGACTCTTTGTATTCCATAGCATTATCAGCTCTAAGAATCTTTACAGGTTTTGAAAATTGAGTGTGAATCATCCGAGCAAACATAATATAAATTTTAGGTAGCTTCGAACGATGTTTCATGAGATATATCCATGTGAAACGTGTATGGTCATCAATAAAAATAACAAAATATCGAGCACCCCCCATTGATGGATGTAGTGCTAATCCCCATACATCAGAATGAATAAGATCAAAAGCAGAGGTAGAATGAAACTCATTTGTTTCAAAGGATAAAGCATGATGTTTTCCAAGTTTGCATGATAAACAGAAAATACTTTCAGAGGACACACAATTTCCTAACACCCCTGAATTAGCTAATGATTTTATTCTGGCTAGAGATAAGTGACCTAGCCGGGCATGCCACAATTCAAAGGAAGAAGAGCTGGAAACAGAGGCAATAAGATTTGAAGATGGTAACGGCAGACGAAGATAGACCACTTCAAACATCCGTCCAACCTTACGGCCGAGTCCAAGGATCTGCTTGGTCTTTGGATCCTGTACAATACAACCAGAGGAATGAAATAAAATGATCAGGTTAGATTCTAAAAGCTGCGCAACTGAAACTAAGCTCAGAGATAGTTTCGGAACATTGAGAACATCCGGTAATTGAATATGAGGAGTGGAGACATTTCCACTAAAGGATACCGGTAGGCCAGTGTTGTCAGCAGTTCGTACTGACGTAAAATGCTGAGGTAGTTTCTTAGAAACAAAACCATCAGTGCAGGGTGTCATATGATTGCAACACCCAGAGTCAAAAAGCCATGATTTACCTGAAGCAGTTAAGTGTTGATAATTCATACCCATAGCACCAGACATGATCTGCTCCATGAGTTCCTGATTGCGACGCATCAGTTCCATGAGGTCAGGTGCTGACATGGTGTGCGACCGGTAGAATCGACCGGTATAAATTGGTAGGGTGAGCGACCGGTATGGACCGGTGGTAGGAACCGGTAGGGTGAGCGACCGGTATGGATGAGGACCGGGGAAATAGATGCGACCGGTAGAGTTCGACCGGTAAGGTTCGCCCGATAGTCTTCAACCGGTAGGATGTTTTCGACCGGTAAGGTTCGACCGATAGTCTTCGACCGGTAGGATGTGTTCGACCGGTAGAGTTCGATCGATGGATGTTCGACCGAGAGGTGTTCGACCGGTAGAGTGCCTTCGACCGGTATTATGGTTCGACCGGTATAGAGATACGACCGGTAAAATGTGTTACAAAACTGCGACGACTTTTAAATAGATCGATCGATACCAAATCGATTCAAATCAAAGAAATCGATTTAAAAGATGATGACTCACAAAGAGCCAGCGACAGCGACGACGAAAAACGATTATGGTTCGGATGAACAGTGACGGCGATGAACGGTGACGGCGATGAACAATGACGTCGATGAACAGTAAACCGATGAACAGTAAAATCGAAGAATAAACCTACAACTTTGATACCATGTTAGAAGATGAACATGGTTGAAGGAGACGATGAATATGCTGAAGGTTTGAAACCTCGATATATTGATTGAGAGAAAACATACAATATGAAAAAGTAAAATAGCGGCTTAACCTAAACTAGAAGATACAAGAGAAATATATACACAAACTATATGGGCCCACGGGCTTGGGCCTAATACACATATGTACATTAACAAATATTAATGAACACCTATTGTACATTGTAATTAGAACTTTCATGCTACGGACTTGATTTCACCGCTAATGCTTTTCATTAATCCTTTCTTAATGCAATTGCCATCATGAAATACTACCAATACTTTTCACTAATCATTTCTTAATGCCAAACAAACTAACTTCATGTAACATGGCATTTGATTAGTTTTGTTTTTAAACCAAGACAATAATCATAAAATACATAACACATTTTCACACTAATGAAACTACTTTCACTACCAGTATATGGAGTTTGTTACATTAAGACCTGTAGCAAAACCTTATATCCAATTCTGCACCTTGCATTATGTCCCATTGAAACTTATTTCATGAAATATGCAATTAGATGAATCTTATTTCACTACACAGTGCCATTAGATGCAATTTGTTTCATTAGCATCCCTAACATTGAAAATTAGAATCACACTCAATATTTTTAATGAAGCTCAATGAAACCTATTTCATCAAATATGCAATTAGATGAATGTTATTTCACTACACAATGCCATTAGATGCGGTTTGTTTCATTAGCATCCCTAACATTGGAAATTAGCATCACGCTCATTATTCTAATGATGCTCAAACTCCATACTTCCCTATTGTAACATGCCAGTTGATGACTTTTGTTTCATTACTGCTATGGCCTGATGTGAGTGAACACTTCAGACAGACAAAAACAATGAATAGTGGTGCAAGTACACACCTCTAGACACTATCGTTGTTCACAAGTAATAAAATGGTAAGACCAAGTATCGTATTCCACAGGAAAGGAAGTTAAAAATCTTAGAGAGTCAAAGTAGAACAAGTCAATTTCAGAGGATGAATTGGAAGAAAATATTTGTGAGAGATTGGTTTCAATAAATGTAAATGAAAGCAGTAAATAGAAAGCTGTAAATGGAAAGTTGTAAATGAAAGTTGTAAATAAAAGCAGTAAATGAAAGTTGTAAACTGAGGTGAGACAATGCAAGGGTGTGAAGTTCAGTTGAGGGTTCAAACAATCAGGGAAAGTGAACGTGTGTTGCAGCATATTTCAAATCAAAAGCGTGATGTTGCATCATAGATCTATAAGCTTAGAAAATAAGTATTAGCATCCGACTATCATCTAAGAGTCACTCGGGTCAAGGTTTTGACAAGCACTGCTCCGCATATCTCAAGTGTCACGCTTGTGATATGGGCCAAACGGCTGGTCATCTCCCCTTAGGGTGCATGGTATAGGAATAGATATCCATTTTTTAATATCTTTTAGGAAAAAAGTTTTCTTCCATGTCATTCAAGTGGGGTGTATCTAATGGCTTGGGGTCTCAAGTCCATCACACTTTAACACTTTTAGCAAGTGGCCACTTGTCAAGAAGATGTATGTTCAATTTAAACTTGAATGAAAGATCGGTGTAAACATCAATTCATGAGCAATATTCACTCTATAATCATTTTTAGACCTCAACTTCCCCTCACACCCAAGCTAAGGGATTAGCCTATCATCGCTTGGTTGTCTTGCATTTTTGAGAAAAAACATTTTAACAAAATACTCACATAAAGCAATACTTAACAAAAGTGCAAAAACACTAAATGAAAAGCAAGTCACCAAGAGTATATTTCAAGAAATCAAACAAAATACTAATGACTAAAAACATACAAGAGTTCAATACTTCACATCCACATTCAATTTAACTTGATCAAAAGCTTGAATAAGAGAAGTATTGGGAAACTTGGTGTCAAAGTAACTAGAAACTAGAAAGATTTAAGTAACAAAGCAAGCAATTAGTAAACAAGAACAACAAGTAAATCAAATATCTTCGCATCCACACTCAATTTAACTTGATCAAAAGCTTGAGTAAGAGAAATTGTAGAAAACTTGTAGCAAAAGTAACTATGAACTTGGAAAGCTTTAAGTAACAAAACACTTAGAACAATTTGTAATTAATTTCAAAACAATTCGGTTGACACCGATTACAATAAGCAAGATCAAATGAAAGTTGGTTGTGAGCTGGTGTGGTTGTGTGTCTAAAACCTCAAGCCAAAGCTTCCTTAAATAGGGGAGGAAGTGACTTGCAAAAGGAGGTTACAACCATAATTAAAATATTAAAGTGTGCGTGCCTAGATTAAACACATGCCTAAATACTATTAATCCTTGGAGCCAAAGTAACTAATGTCTTCTAGAGATCTTCTATTTTCCAGCTTCACAAAGCTTGGAAAGCAAGTAATCTTCAAAAGAATTTCCATCTTCAAAATATCTCAAAAATCCATCAGCACTCGGCATCCTGCTGCAGCAATCCTTTTCTTCTTCATTCTCTAGTACAAATCTGTTGCAACATGTTTATTCTGCAAAACATGGGCTAAACAACGAAATCAGGCCCATTGGATCATACTTAACAAATAAAAAGGAAGATGTTGGGCTTTGAAGTGTAAAATCAAATAAAACAGCTGGAAATGTGATGCTACAGCAATACAAATTGCATACACATCAATTACTCACAACAATATTTATAAAACACGTAACACATATTTATACTAATGAAACATATTGGACTTCAACCATATAGTCAAATAAAATGTTTTAAAGTTTCAACGTATGGAAGTCAAATCGTCGAAGTTGTTTGACAATGATCGTCATGGAAGAGCGTCAGGTGGTCGTGGAAGGGCGTCGTCGCGTTGGGCGTCAGGTGGTCGTGAAAGTTGGTTAAGGGTACTCCTCGTTGCAAGTTTTGTCACAAGAAAGGGCACTTCCAACGGGATTGCCCTAAATTTAAAGAATGGTTAGCGAAAAAAGGTAATGTTTATAATTATATGATTTATGAATCTCTTAATATTAATGTTCCTTTAAATACATGGTGGATTGATTCTGGTTCCATGGTACACATTTCAAATTCCTTACAGGGATTCCGTACAATCCGGAGATTGGAAAGAAACCAAAGAACGATTAAAGTCGGAAATGGAGCTGATTTAAACGTGGAAGCTGTAGGAACCTTACCTTTATTACTAGAAGGAGGTTTCTGTTTAAATTTGTATGACACTCTATATGTACCGAGCATTACTCGGAATCTAGTATATGTACCTAAGTTAAATGATTGTGGATATGCTTTAACTTTTAATGATGGTAAAGTTACTATTTACTTAAATTCCGACATTGTTGGTTATGGTTGTTTAGAGGGAAACCTCTTTAGATTATGTTTAGACGACCAATTTTCGAAATCCCTATTATCATTTAATGTGAATGATAATTTAAATAAGAGAAAGCAAGATATTGAAAATTCATCTATGTTATGGCATAAACGCTTAGGTCATATATCACGAGATAGAATGTTAAGACTCGTGAAAGATCAAGTATTGCCAAATCTCGATTTCTCAGATTTTGATAAATGTGTTAAGTGCATTAAAGGAAAAATGATAAAAGGGAATAAGAAAGGTTCCACGAGGAGTTCTGGATTATTGGAACTAATACACACCGATATTTGTGGACCTTTTCCCGCAGACATAAGCGGACATAAATCATTTATTACCTTTATTGATGACTATTCTCGCTATATGTATCTGTACCTGATTAAAGAGAAATCCGAATCACTTGAAATGTTTAAAACATTTAAGGCCGAAGTTGAAAATCAACTTGACCATAAAATTAAAGTAGTAAGATCGGATAGAGGGGGCGAGTTTTATGGTAGACATACGGATGTGGGTCAAGTTCCCGGGTCTTTCTTTGATTTTTGCAAAGATCACGGGATAGTGAACCAATATACCATGTCGGGCACACCTCAGCAAAACGGTGTGGCTGAGAGGAGAAATAGAACTCTTATGGACATGGTACGAAGTATGTTGGCAAACACAAATCTACCTCAATTCTTATGGACCGAGGCATTAAAAACAGCAGTTCACATCCTAAATAGAGTTCCTTCTAAATCTGTTCCTAAAACTCCTTTTGAAATATGGACAGGAAGGAAACCTAGCTTAAGGTATCTAAGGGTGTGGGGTTGTCCGGCCGAAGCTAAAGTGTATAATCCCCTATTAAGAAAGCTTGATATGAAAACTATAAGTTGCTTCTTCATTGGTTGTCCTGAACGATCAAAGGGATACAGATTCTATTGTCCGTCACACACTACCCGGATAGTAGAAACACGACATGCTGAATTTCTTGAGAATTATGATAATAATGAGAGTATCAAAAATCATGGTATAGATCTTCAAGAGGTTCGTGAAGAAGAACCTATAATACATGTGCCTGTTTCGATAAATACACCACTTGAAGACTCAAATGTTCAACCTATGTCTCATAACGAAAGTGTAACAAACTTAGAGACAAATGTTGAAATGCCATATAATGAGAATACTCAAGAAATTAATAATGAGCCTCAAGAAACGCAACAACCATTAAGGAGATCACAAAGATCAAGACGACCCACAGATTTTGACGATTATATTACCTACTTAAATGAGGTCGATCTTGACTTAGTAAAATGTGACGATCCCATATCCTATAATGATGCCATGAATAGCCATCAATCTTCTCATTGGAATGAAGCCATGATTGATGAACTTGATTCCATGAGTAAAAACGGTGTTTGGGAACTTGCTGAATTACCAAAGGGTGCTAAACCCGTAGGATGCAAGTGGGTCTTTAAGACTAAACTCGACCCAAAAGGAAACATCGAACGTTATAAAGCAAGATTGGTTGCTAAAGGATATACTCAGAAGGAAGGTATAGATTATCAAGAAACATTTTCTCCTGTTTCAAGAAAAGATTCCTTACGGATCGTGATGGCCCTTGTAGCTTATTTTGACTTAGAGTTACATCAAATGGACGTCAAAACCGCGTTTCTTAATGGAGATTTACATGAAGATGTTTATATGACTCAACCGGAAGGTTTTAAGGCTAAAGGTCAAGAACATCTTGTTTGTAAACTTAAAAAGTCAATTTATGGTCTGAAACAAGCATCCCGTCAATGGTACTTAAAATTTGATGAAGTCATGAAGAAAAATGGCTTCAATAAGAATCAAGTGGATCAATGTATATACCTCAAATGAGTGGGAGGAACTTTGCTATACTTGTTCTTTATGTTGATGACATTCTAGTGGCAAGTAATAATATTGATTTGTTGCATGAATCAAAATGTTTTCTTTCAGGTCACTTTGACATGAAAGATCTCGGAGAAGCGTCTTATGTTATTGGAATAGAAATTCACCGAGACCGTACCATAGGGACATTAGGATTGTCCCAAAAGGGGTACATTAAGCGTGTACTTAGTCGGTACAATATGCAACATTGCTCTCCCTCAATAGCTCCTGTAGTAAAAGGGGATGTTTTTGGGTCATTTCAAAGTCCTAAAACAGAGGTAGAAAAGGAACAAATGAGATTAATACCTTACGCTTCTGTAGTTGGAAGTTTGATGTATGCTCAAGTTTATACACGTCCCGACATCGCTTATATAGTTGGTATGCTAGGCAGATATCAATCTAATCCTGGCCTAGATCATTGGAAAGCCGCTAAAAAGGTGTTGCGATATCTTCAAGGGACTAAAGATTACAAACTAACTTATAAAAGAACGAATGATCTAGAAGTGGTTGGATTTTCCGACTCTGACTTTGCAAAATGCAAAGATGATAAAAAGTCCACTTCGGGATATATTTTTATGCTGTCAGGTGGGCCTATTTCATGGAGGAGTCATAAGCAACAATTGACGACAACCTCAACTATGATGGCAGAGTATGTTGCTGTTTATAATGCAACGTGTCATGGAATGTTATTGAGAAATCTTATAGGAGGACTCAAAATCGTGAACTCCATATCGAGGCCATTGAAGATATATTGTGATAATTCTTCCGCCGTGAGCTTTTCGAATAGTAATAGTTCAAGTGGGGCTGGATTATATCTCGATACAAAGTACTTATTTGTACGAGAACGAGTAGAGGAAAACAACCTTTGTATTGAGTATATTAGCACTCATGATATGCTAGCGGATCCAATGACGAAAGGTCTTCCACCCAAAGTATTTCAAGAACACGTCGTCAAAATGGGTTTAAGTCGAGATCTTGTCTAAATTTATTTCTAGCATGTTGCTTTACTATAATTTATGTTAACAAGACAAGTACTTGATTATAATTTCCTCTTATGTTATTCAAAGTTTGTCTATAATTATGAATTGTGGACACTTATGTTATTTCAAGGACAACTGTATATTTACCACATTATGTTTTGGAGATTTTGGCTTGATATAATCGTGATGCTCTGTATAAATGTCTTAGTATGATTGGTGGGATTCTCGTGTCGATATTGACACGTACGAATGTATCTTTCTGCTATGGTATAAGTACAAAGCATCATGAGTATAAACTCAACCAAACTTATGTTGAACCTAATCATAAATGGTCACTAGTCCAAGTGGGAGAATGTTGGAATATTTCCTATTTTATTGTGGCCTAAGGACCATTTATGTAATAAATAGTGGGGATTGATATATTTACAATTTATATCCTAAACTATACCATAATGACAAAGTCGGTTACTTGATGGAAGTAACCGTCATTATATGTCTAATTATTTTTCTCTTTAAATGCTTCAAATCTTCATACGGGACTTCTTCATGGGAGACAATTCTTTCTCCCAAAATACCATAACTTTGTCCTCTCAATCAATCCATCAAGAAGGAAGCATTATAACGAGAATAATCAATTCGGAATCATACTACTACAATGGCTTCATCTTCATCAACAAACAATCCAATCAAGATTGGATTTCCAAGTAAGTCTTTATTTATCAAATCAATTATGATTGATGAAATTGATTAGTGATTATAAGATTAAATCCTGTGATTATGTTTAATTTGATTAACATAAAAAGGATAACACATATAAAAATAAATTCAACTCACCGATTCAACACTCTCGAGGAGATGACAAAAAAGAGTTGAGAAACTTGACCGAAGAAGCAAAATATAAATCGAAGAATCATACATAAATAGAATAGTATATGTCGAGGACAATATACAAACCTGGGGAGAGAGAGAGAGAGAGAGTTCTACACCACCATTATTTTTCTCTAGGAAAGGTGAGAATGAACAGTTAATTTATAACAAAACCACAACTGCTAGCTCAATTTTTAGCCTAAAAACTGAAATTGCTGATAAATTTCAAAAAGAATTTCGATTGACTTACGATGATAAATGAAATCATAGCATGAACATTAAGATTTAAAACTCAGTTTCAACTTCTATAAGAAACATGCACATCGAATCAAAACCGAGATAAAATCATCAAGACATTTCGACTAATGATATACACAAGTCAAAAGGAGTCACCGTACGAACTAATGATCATCAAGACGTTTTTATGTTTGTTTTAGAGAGATAGAGAGAAAGCAGTGCTCGGAGAATTCGTGTAACAAATTATTTAATATTCTTTTTTTATATCAATTTTGGCCCTGCCATTTTAAGAAGTTCAATAAGACCCCCCCCCCCCCACAAAGTTTTAAAATAAGCATTTTACACCCCTATAGTTTGTTTACGAGAATGATAACAAGTAGGGAAATTGACTCAAATAGCTAATTTAGGCATGAAAATTGGTCTCATAGTCATTCCTATCTCGTTTTTGCAATAATGTCACTAGGTCCGCAATACCCGGATCCGTAATTGCGGACTTGAATAGAAAATGTAATTTTTTTGAGAATTCGGTCTAGGTCCGCAATGGCAAATCCTTAATATTGCGGATGTGCCATGTGTCGTATCGCAGTGAAACCCTAGTTTGAGTCGATAGGTCTGCAACCGACATGGCATGTCCGCAATAATGATGGGTTTGCAATTACATCCTGAGTCCGCAAATGCGATTATAAGTCCGCAATTATTGATCAAAAACTCATTTTCCACGTTTTTAAGTTGAGTTTTTTATTTGAGGTTGTGCACAGTATTTTTCCATGACGATTATGAATTGTACAACTTCAGCAGATGAATAATTTCAACGTGTTTGTACAACTTGATTCCATCAAATTTTCCATCAAATGTTTGTACATAATTTCAACGTGTTCGTACAATCGTCACGGTTTTAGCCGCACCGAACCTGCACCGAGTTCTGTGACAGATTCCCACACGATTTACTATAAACATTGATATAAAATTGTAATATCATAATTTAATCCCGCACAACTTGATAAACTTTTTTGCTTAAAACATATACATTTATTCCATTTATTATTAACATTTTATAGAATTGATTTTAATTGCGTTAATTTTATATTTTGGGGATCAAATCTAAAATTTTAGCAAACTACAGGACCATAAATGTAATTAGTATAATTGACTAACTGATTTGCCCGCCAAATTTGTTTTCCAATATCTCTTCGCCTATTCCCCTATAAAGTAGGGGATCATTACCCCTACCGATTAGAACTCTACATTTCCTAAAAAGATGCAACATGCACAGTATTTGGACAACAAAGCTTGCAGATGCAAGAAGTGCAATGAAACGTTTCCTGATAGCACTCATGCTCTTATTCATGAGCCTCGTTGTGCGGTAAGTAGTGTCATGATTAGATCTATTGTTATTTACATGTATAGTTCTATTAATTTTATTAATGTGCGACGAGAGCATTAATGTTCTTATCCATGAGCCTTGTTATGCGGTAAAGTAGTGTGATGTATAGATCTATTGTTATTTACATGTATAGTTCTATTAATTCTATTACAACATAAGAAGAGCATTGAGGATATCGAGGGAGAGAGAGAGAGAGAGAGAGGCTGCAAGTGAAACAATGTCTCGAGGAGATGATGTTAGGGATGATCAATCATAATCCTCAAAACATGTATATATATATATCTTCGAATCAAATACAACAAACAAATGATTCTTTTACAAAATTAATGCGAAAAAGCATAAACAACAACAAAATCATAAGCGTTACTTGTAATCAAAGATTTTTCGTTCTATGAAAGAGATTGAGGCCTGCGATTTGTGTAGTGTCCTAAGACAAAAATTCGCCCGGTGTATTGGCGTTGTCTTGAGGATACAACAATCTATTCAAGTTAGGGACTTGAATCTAGCGAATTAATTCATGTATAGTGATGGATGGAGAAGAGGGAAAACCTAGAAATTTGATGGAAATTCGTCAGGAATCATTGTGGAAGAAAACAACAATTTATATGTTGTTGTATGTAAATGAATTAACTGTCAGGCGCTCCGCGCTACTTTTCACGCGGGTAAACCCGCGCCAGACACTGGGCGTCGTACGGGTCAGTGTATCATGCGACTATCGTCGCGGCTTTAGCCTCACCGGAACCCGCACCGAATTCTGTGACAGATTCCCACGTGATTTACTATAAACATTGATATAAAATCGTAATTTAATGCCCCACAACCTGATAAACTTTTTTGCTTGAAACATATACATTTTTTTTCTATTTATTATTAACATTTTGTAGAATTGATTTTGATTACGTTAATTTTATATTTTAACAATCAAATCTAAAATTTTAGCAAACTACAGGAACATAAATGTAATTAGTATAATTGACTAACTGATTTTTCCGCCAAATTTGTTTCCCAATATCCCATTGCCTATTCCCTATAAAGTATGGGATCATTACCCCTACCGATTATAACTCAACATTTCCTAAAAAAATGCAACATGCACAGTATTTAGACAACAAAGCTTGCAGATGCAAGTGGTGCAATGAAAAGTTTCTTGACATCAATTATGCTCTTATCCATGATCCTCATTTTCCGGGAACCAGTGTGATAATTAGATCTATTGTTATTCACATATATAGTTCTATTAATTTTATTAATGCATGACGAGAGCATTAATGTTCTTATCCATGAGCCTCGTTGTGTGGTAGAGTAGTGTGATGTATAGATCTATTTTTATTTATATGTATAGTTCTATTAATTTTATTATAGCATAAGAAGAGCAATGAGGAGACCGAGAGAGAGAGAGAGAGAGAGATAGAGAGAAGCTACAAGTGAACGTCTGGAGGAGATGATGTTAGGGATGATCAATCATAATCCTCAAAACATGTATATATATTCGAATCAAATACAACAAACAAAGGATTCTTTTACAAAATTAATGCGAAAAAACATAAACAACAACAAAATCATAAACCTTACTTGTAATCGAATATTCTTCTTTCTATGAAAGCCACACCGAAACCCGCGCCACTGTCTTGCCTGCACTTAACCAATCCACAATTAGTGATCTTGACCCCATCGAGACCCCAAGAGCCTCAAGCCTAAGGATCAACTTTGACATTTACTCCCTTCGTCCCAAAATAAGTGTCCACATTTCTATTTATGTTTGTCCCAAAATAAGTGTCCACTTTCAAAAGGTAGATAGCTAAATTATCATATTTACCCTTAATTAATGCACAAATACATAAGAGTTGTGAAGAGAGAGAAACATTAAATAAGGTTAAAGATGTCATTTGGTAACAAAAATATGTAATAATTATGTATGTCTAAAACTGTATGCCAAATCAATTGTGGACACTTATTTTGGGACAGAGGGAGTAATATGTATATATTTATGTCAAAGATAGCCCTCCAGGAACTCCACACTCCAAGGACCAAGCAATTAAATGATTCATTTAATGTTTAATGGTTGGAGGTTATTAAGTGTTCTAAACTTCATCTTGGGTCCTATGTGGGACAAGTTTTCTCTAATCTACACTAGGTTCCAACAATACCCCATATTTTATCTACAAACCCCGATAATACCCCACATTCGAGTAGAAAATAAGCAATATATATTGGAACTTATATGTCTATCACCAAGATAGTTATAATATGCATCGGAAAAGTGTCTTTTGGACTTGAACCTTTCCTAGTGAGTACCTATCGGATCTACTTCGTGGATAGTGAACTAAAGTCTTGAACTAGCCACTTTTTGTAGTAAATCGAGACAATAGGCATAACACATATTATAGTTATACATAATTTAATTCTTACCGTTGTGTTCATTTCGGTCGTGAACATATCATTTCTTCATGAGGGTTTTAGAAGACGTAGTCATGTCCGTCCTTAAAGATGCGACCTCACATCAGTATCACATAGGTAATGCCGATCTAGAATTATCCGTTGTATTCTATTAAAATAGCTATCAGTATTATTAAGAATGTAACATTCAACCCTATATCATCAATGGAAAAATACAAAGGAAACATCATAGGAATATGGATACCTTTATTTGATTGTTGCTTGAGTTGACCCCTACTAGTTTGCCTATTGAACCTAGACCATGGGATCTCCAATTTTGCTAGGTTAGGTTGCCGCGAGAAAACTCATTGTGTTGGCTTTGAGCCCATTCCCCTCGTTGTGAAGGATACTTTCTATCTATTTAGGCCTTTTATCAAAGGATCAACAATGTTCTCCTTTGACTTTACGTAGTCAATGGAAATGATTCCATTTTTCAGCAAGTCCTTTATAGTGTTGTGGCGCCTTTGTATACTTCGGTAGACCTGGCAAAAAATGACACAAAACGCTAACCCACACGAACTCGACACAAAATAAACGGGTTTGGGTAACACATTTCAACTCGTTTAAGTAAACGGGTTGACACGACCCGACACGAAAATTAAAAGGGTAAGGTTAGGGTCAAAATTTTCAACTCGAAAGTGACCCGAATAACCCCTTTATTATTATTATATAATTTATATACTTTTTAAATAATTATATAATTTATATTAGGGCCCTTCATTCAACTATAAAACTATGGGCTTCATTAATTATCTGAGCTCACATTTGGGCTTTTAATATTAAACTAGATATGGTTATATGGCTTTAGGGCATCTATTTTGGATCTTTAGGGCTTAGCCGCACAATTATCAGATTATGTTTGATGATCGATTGATCGCACATAGCCACAAACACACAAGAACGTTGCTCGATCGCTGAATCTGGATAGAGGGAGTACTAGGGACGCCGACAATGGGATTTTAAAGAGTCGATTCGATGTCTTATTCGACGATTGAAATCCCCAATGCAAATATTCATATACCCATGATCGGTTTTCTTGATTTGTTTCGCAGATTTCTCAAAGTATGCTTCGGCTCTTCTCTTCTCTTCTCATTTTTTGGTTTAAATTTCAATTATTTGTTCTTATTCTTGCTAAATATGTGATGGTCTTGCTAAATTTCTTTGTTGTATGAACTTACTGTTTTCATTTGAGTTCAAATATACAGTATGTAAAATATTTTCTACTAGCAACGAAATTTAATATAATATAATGTGTTTACTGGGATTGCTCTAAGTTCAACCATACTTTTACTGTCTCTCTCGTCACTGACTTCGTTGGTATGTTTACAACAATCTCTCTTTTTTTTACATTGCTTCACTTTTACTTCTAATACAGACAACTTTTACCGAAGTGATGCCATGTTTCCTACTTTTGAGAAGCAACAAGTGATACCACGTTTTACTGGAGTTGTTGCTGTGTTTTGAAGTATACTTTTAATGCCAGGAAAAAAAATCCTAATCTCGTCTCTATACTTAATTATACATCCCCACGTTGTAGTAATGACTAATGAAGCTGAAAATAAGAGATGAACCCATCTCAAAAGTAACAAAAGAATCCTGATATAGTAGTGGTTTTGTACGCCAATTACAGATACTAGAGTACTGCAACCTTAAGCAACTAAGATGCATGATTATTTGAACTAAAATATGCAATTTTGTTCTTCAACAGTAAAGAAAATAAGGTAGGTAGTTTGGTTAATTTTCCATTTTGATTACCTTCTCTAAAACAAGCAAGCCATGATTTCTATTAACTTGTCTACTTATATAGGTATTTTCTTGTTATGGTTTCTAATTTGTAAGGTTTCTAATTCGGTCGGAATTCACCCTAATGTATGTTTTCTAATATGTATGGTACAACTTCTAAGTTGGTTATGGATCCTATTAACTTGTCTGCTGATGAAGTGGAAGAAGAGATCGGTAGTGCGAGTGCATATAGGCCAGAAGTTCTAGTAGCAACTTCTAAGAAAGGCGAAGAACCAATTAAGCTTAAACCCATGTTATATGGTAAGCCTATTAAATGCCAACGTAAGCTTACTTCTATTGTTTGGGATGATTTTGAAATGATATATGAATTAAATCTTAATGGAAATATGCAATGCAAATGCAAGAGATATGGGGTTAAATATATTGTTGAAAGTAGTCATGGGACGGGGAATATGTGTAGGCATCTTAAGTCTTGCAATGGAAAAAATTATAGAGATATTGGGAAACTTGTTATACAATCTAAATTGAATGGTTCATTGGAAAATAAATCTCCTAGGTTTAACCAAGATGAATTTCGGGAATTGGTTGCAATTGCTATTGCTAGACACAATCTCCCTCTTCAATTAGTTGAATATGAAGGTATTAGGAGTTGTTTTGCTTACTTGAATCCTGAAGTGAAGTTTTTTTCAAGACAAACCACAAGAAATGACATACTCAAAATCTATTCAATGGAGAAATCTAAGCTTCTTAATTTGTTGCAATCTGTTCCTGGTAGAATAGCTTTAACATCTGATTGTTGGACTTCTTTGACCACCGATGGATATATTTCATTGAATGCTCACTTCGTTGATAAAATTGGTGCTTGCAAAAAAGAATTTTATCTTTTACTTGCATGCCTCCTCCCCATACGGGTGTTGCCTTGGCTGAAAAAGTTTGTGGTTTGTTGAAAGAATGGGGAATTGATAAGAAAATCATGTCCATAACCTTAGACGATGCATCTAATAATGAGTCTATGGTTGATAGACTGAAATTCGATTTCGATTTGATGTCTCACGGTGATTATTTCCATGTTCGTTGTTGCGCCCACATTCTTATTGATAGTGCAAGATGGTTTAAAAGAATTAGATGGAGCTATTTTGAAGGTGAGAGAGTGTGTCAAGTATTGCAAAGGTTTTCAGAGTCGAAAGCAAAGATTTAGGCATTGTGTTCAACATGTTGGTATTGAGTCCACTAGAGGGTTAAAGCAAGATTTGCCTACCCGTTGGAATTCTACATTTCACATGTTAGATAGTGCATTATTTAACAAGAAAGCACTTCTCCATTTAGCAAATACCAATGCTAATTTTGTTCATTGCTCAACTTCTGATGAGTAGATGAAGATTGAAACAATTTGTAAGTTTCTGCAAGTTTTCCATGAAGTGACAATAAATTTTTCACGCTCTAAGTATCCATCCTCCAATATTTACTTTCCTAATGTTTTCAAAATAAGATTGCTTTTGAAAGACGAGATGGAAAGTAGTGATAGATTTTTGAAGGGCATGGCTAATAAGATGAACGTGAAGTTTGACAAATATTGGCGTGAGTTTAGTACTATCATGGATATTGTTGTTGGATTTTATCCCCGTTACAAGTTTCAAGTTATTGATTGGGCTTTCAAAAAAAATATATGGGTCTTCTTCCAATATTGAGTTGGATTTATTGAAGGAAAAAAATATTTTCCTTGTTTGATGAGTATGCATCTTGTACCACATCCACATTCACCGACAATCAACGCTCATCTCGTGCTGCCACTAATACTATGCCTGACACTGACATATATATGACGGTAATAAACTTTCCTTAATTAATTTTGTGAATTTAATTTTTTGTGTGTACCTTGGCTACGTTTTGCTTTTTATTAGGATTTTGATGAGTTATCTAGTTGTGAGTTCACCACCGGTGGTAAATCTGAGCTGCAATCTTACTTAGAGGAGCCGAAATTACCTCGCATAGATGATTTCGATGTGTTGGAGTATTGGAAACCTCTTCAAGGACGGTATCCCATTGTGTCTCAAATGGCTAGAGATATTTTTGCCATCCCAATATCTACCGTTGCTTCTGAATCGGTTTTTAGTATTGGAGGACGAGTTATTGATGCCTATAAGAGTTCGTTGAAACCAGAAACTGTTGAATCATTGGTTTGTCTTAGAGACTGGGTTTTTAATGAAGGTATACATTTAATTTTTTATTTTACGCATTTGTTAACTTACTCAATTTTGACATTCTTTTACTTAGTTTTAGCATCAATGCAACCGGATGAAGAGGAGCTATGCAATTGGCTTTTAAGATTAAAGGATGACATTGACCGGGAAGAATCAAAGGATTAAAGTCTTCAAACTCAACAATCCGGATGAAGAGGAGCTATGTTTTGATTTTTAAATTTGGTTAGAACTTTGAAATTAGAACATAAAAAGATTTTTGGGGTTGTAATGTTTTTATGCCTTTTATTTTCAATGTTTTGTTTTTCTAATGCTTTGGATTTGGATTTCTATAAGTTGGAACTTTGAAGTTTGAAATAGATTTCTAATGCTTTAGTTTTTCGATTTTTAAGTTTAATTTTATAAGAATTAAACGGGTTAGCGGGTTAAACAGGTTAGTGGGTTTAATGGGTTAAAAGGATAAACGGGTTAATCGTGTCGTGTCGGGTTAGGCGGGTAAAATCATATCGTGTTCATGTTGAGATTTTTTGGCCCGTTTATTAAACGTGTCGTGTTCGGGTTAGGCGCTCTCAACTCGTTTAACCCGTGAACCCAAAACGAACCCAACATGACAAGACACGTTTGCCAGGTCTATATGTCGGGACTTTCCATTGTAAATATTATTCTTCGCTCTAGTGAGAGCAGCCATACTATCACAATGGATACCAATGACAGTCACTTGTTTAGGCCACAACGGAATATCCTCTAGGAAGATTTTAAGCTATGCGGCTTCTTCAGCGGCTTTGTCTAAGGCGACAAATTCAACTTCCATAGTTAATCTGGTATTCATAGTTTGTTTAGAAGATTTCCAAGATACCACAGCACCACCAAGTGTAAACACATATCCACTTGTGGACTTACTCTCGGAATGGTTGGAAATCCAGTTTGCATCACAATACCCTTCTAGAATGGAGAGTATTTCGTATAGTGTAACCCATAACTCATTGTGTATTTCAAGTATCAAAGCACCCTTACTAGTGAATACCAATGGTCTTTTCCTAGGTTATGTGAGTATCAGCTAAGTCTACTCACACTATAATCTATGTCCAGTCGTGTATAGTTCATGATATACATCAAGCTTCCAAGAACTTGAGTGTATTCCTCTCACCATAGTGATATTGGGTGAGGATGTGACCATTTGGATTTCTTTGAATCTTTATACCAAGGATTTCATCTGGTACTCGCATATCTTTCATATCAAATGCGGAATGTAGCATCTTCTTGGTTTGGTTTATTACATCCAAGTTTGATCCCATGATGAGCATATCATCAACATACAAGCATATGATGACATAAACAATTTTTTATTGTTTCACATAAACACATTTGTCGCATTCATTTATGTGAAAACCATTTGACAACATAGTGTTATCAAATTTCTCATGCCATTGCTTTGGCGCTTGTTTAAGTCCGTATAATGACTTGATTAACTTGCAGACTTTGTTCTCATGGCCTTTTTACAACAAAACCTTCCGGTTGTTGCATGTATATTTTTTTCTTCTAGTTTACTGTTCAAGAATGCGTTTTTTTACATCCATTTGATGTATCTCCAAGTTATCGATAACCGCTATTGCAATCAGTGTCCTTATAGACGTTATCCTCGGTGAATATGTATCGAAGAAGTCTTGACCTTCCTTTTGTCGATATCTTTTGGCGACTTGTCGAGCTTTGTATTTCTCTTTAGTGGCAACGGGTCTCAACTTCCTTTAAAAGATCCATTTGTGGCCAATGACCTTTTGACATCCCACCCCTTCTTGGAAATTAGTCACTACCTGAGCCACAGAAGATGCTTTTTGACCAATAGCTACATAAACACATATTACATTTTGGCCTTGTTGATTAAGGTGGCGTTTGTTTTTTAAGAGGTCTGAAGTCTAAAGTCTTGTTTCATTCATGATTAATAAGAGGTGGTGTTGAAGTCTGAAATTTGAATCAATAAGACTGCTTGTTTTTGTAACGTTTGGAGGCATTTTGAGAGAAAGAAAAACATATGATCTAAGGCGACGATAAGAGGTTTTAAGAAGTTAGGTCACCACACTTCTTCTTTCAGATGTATTTAAGAGTTAAGAGGTTTTGAAAACTAGAAAAAAAAAACAAAGGATAGGTAAGTGTTACCCTTTGGACCTTCCCTAGTGAAACACACTTGGTCTCCTAGCTGTCAATAGACTCGATGTCTTTGAACTGAACTACCATTTATGTAGACGACGATACATTTCACACTAGACTCTTTCTAACAAGGTCATATCCTCATAGTCGTGTTCGTTATGGTCATGAACACTAGCCTGGTTCAGCGAGAGCTGTCAGGAATTGTGTCCCCCATAATTCCCTTCGAAGCGACCCCTCTTCTCTCTCACATAGGTGATTTTCAATAATCATTAAAAGCCATACGCTTAGCCTCACTGTCACTGATTACAAAAGTTTATTAACTCCCCCACAGTGACCTCCCTCATTCATACAACTAGGTTGTCCTTTTGTACCCAGATCTTGGGATCTCCAGTCTTCTGGGTAAGGTTTCCTTTATATGAATTACTCATTCAAGGGCTTTAGTCCCATTCCTTTCGACGACTTATAAACTAAATCTCTAATTAGGCCTTTCGTAAGTGGATCCGCAATGTTATCCTTTGACTTCACATAGTCAATCATGTTAACTCCAGTAGAGAGTAATTGTCGAATCATATTATGTCTACGTCTAATATGCCTAGATTTCCCATTATACATTGTACTTTGGCTCTACCAATTGCCTATTGGCTAACACAATGTATACATATGGCCGTTACCGGCTTAGGCCATATGGGAATATCTTCCACGAACTGACGTAGCCACTCTGCCTCTTCACTTGTAACACCCTCACATTTAGAAATAACGACTAACTTAAAATTTTCAACAATACCTTAAAGTATAATAAATTTTTTTACTACAAGTCCATACTTGAAATACAATTCTAGGTTGAACCATCAACAAAATAAATAAAGTCTTACATAAAGACTAATTAAAGTCGGTGTTACTAAAACCCAATAACAGTCGCTATATCCAAAGTAAATGCGGAAGACTTCACCAAGCTATTCACTTCTTCGAGCACACAACTAGCAGTCATCTCTTCACAGTGTTGCTAGAACTAATCCCGAAATAGAACCTGATGCACATGCAGACAAATAAAAATGTTAGGCTAACGCCTAGTGAGTTCAAGAGTTTTCATCATGACTATAAAAACCGTTAAACGGAAATAATGCAACTTAAATCATGATCTTTTAAAATGAATTACTTTAAATATGAGAACGACCCATTTTCCAATAATACGCATTTTAATTACGATTTTCCAAACTGTTTACAAACAGTAATTAATTAAATCGACAATTACGATTTAAAATATGTTTATACAAAACATATAAAGAATTAAATCGAACCAATAGTCGATAGAAATTCTTTTTCTCATAAAACGAATTAATCGAAACAAACTCGATTATCAATTCGTTTATACCCTTAAATCGAGACAAAACTCGATTCGCAACAAATCGAAATAAATTCGATATAAAGTCTGTTTACATAAAACAGACAACCAATTGAATCGGGCTAAACTTGATTCAATTTACGTGTACAATTAGTACCACGAAAATAATTTGTTTACACAAACATAATATTATAGCACAGGAAATAATCTGTTTAAAAAACCAGAGAACCAAACGTATCAAGATAAACTCGATACACAAATTATGTTTAAGATTGTTGGTTATTTCCCCACTATATGTATTTCTAATAATACATATAAAATTAAAAGAATGTAAAAACTAAATGTAATCAACAATTGATTAGTACAATTAGAATACAAAGGAAGTCGACAAGAAAAAGAAGTGTAAACGAATAAACCGTATATCGATTCAAACGATGCTGAGGCTCGTGTTCAACACGATTCCCTTAAACAGATTTGCCGTCTGTTCCCAGGGTACAACAACGTGAGCAGAAGTACTGCCGGATATTTCTACTTGCCAGGAAAATTCGCTGAGGAAGAAAACCGTATGCAGAGAAATTCGAGATAAGAAGTATCGATTGGTATATCGGGGTGTGTCTAGGAATGAGCCAAACTCCCTATTTATACCCAAGAATGAAACCGACAGATTAATATGATATTAATCAGTATTTAACGAATAATTAACTGACCATTAAACACATTTATCTTCGTATTCATTGAGTATCAGTTGGGAGTTACAGAAAAACGAAACAGTGTGTTTCGCGACTTTCCACGCGGGTGAAGTCGCGGCACAACCTGGGTGGTTCACTGTCTCTTGTCTACAAACAGTGTATGTCGCGACTTATGTCGCGGGTAAGCCCGTGGCTTAACTCGCATGATCCACTGTTCGTTCACACTCCAGTGAGTTGTGCGGGTTGCCACGCGGGTAAACCCGCGGCATAACCCACGTAGTCCACTGGATCAAAACAAAAAAATTCGCAAAAACCAAGTTGCGCAAGCACAAGATTTCGGAGCGGCATTCGTGTCCGCAGGTCGCGCCCATGCACAAGTTCGCCGATTTTAGCCTACGAGAGTCGCAAACGGCACCCCCCTTGCGCGCGGGTAGGTGATGGAGTAAAAGCAAACAAAGGACTTGTAAGTCCCTCCCACATTTTTAGTTATAAACCACTAAAACTTTGGGTCCTCCTTCCTATGTGGGACACAATCCCACACCCACTTGGTTTTGCCATTTTCATCCCAAACACTCAACTTTGAGCATCGATATCTCATTCACACATATTCCATTTTGGACACACACTATATCGTTTTGAAGCTCTCATATAGAAGAACATGAACCCACAAAGAGTTAGATATATACAATACATATACATGTATTTAATTATGTCCAAAGTTAGTAAAAAACACATATTTTTTACTAAAATTTCCAACAATCCCCCACATGAATGGAGATCGATCTTTGCATACGAAAATTTTCCTACGAAATTTCCAATGGTCGAATCTTGCATAGGATAGGTAGGTGTTATCCTTTGAACCTTATCTTGTGAAACACACTTAGCCTCCTAGCTGTCAGTAGACTCGATGTCCTTGAACTGAACTGCCATTTATGTATGCGACAATACATTTCACACAGAATTCTTCCTAACAAGGTCATATCCTCATAGTCGTGTTCGTTATGGTCATGAACAGTATCCTGGTTCAGTGAGAGCTGATAGGAATTGAGCCCCCACAATTCCCTTTGAAGCGACCCCACTTCTCTCTCACATAGGTGATTTTCAATAATCATTAAAGGCCATAGGCTTAGCCTCATTATCACTGATTCCAGAATTGGAGTTGGAAGTTTATTAACTCCCCCACAGTGACCTCCCCTATTCATACAACTAGGTTGTCCTTTTGAACCCAGATCTTGGGATCTCCAGTCTTCTGGGTAAGGTTTCCTTTGCATGAATTACTCATTCAAGGGCTTTAGTCCCATTCCTCTCGACGACTTGTACACCAAATCTCTACTTAGGCCTTTCGTAAGCGGATCCGCAATGTTATCCTTTGACTTCACATAGTCAATCGTAATAACTCCAGTAGAGAGTAATTGTCGAATCGTATTATATCTACGTCTAATATGTCTAGATTTCCCATTATACATTGTACTTTGAGCTCTACCAATCGCCGATTGGCTATCACAATGTATACATATGGTCGTTACCGGCTTAGGCCATTTGGGAATGTCTTCCATGAACTGACGTAGCCATTCTGCCTCTTCACCACATTTATCCAAGGCAATAAATTCAGATTCTATCGTAGATCTGGCTATAACAGTTAGCCAACGATAGTTGCAATCGGCACCCCCCCTGCGCGCAGGTAGGTGATGGAGTAAAACCAAAGAAAGGACTTGTAGGTCCCTCCCACATTTTTAGTTATAAACCACTAAAACTTTTGGTCCTCCTTCCTATGTGGGACACAATCCCAAACCCACTTGGTTTTGCCAATTTCATTCCAAACACTAAACTTTGAGCATCGATATCTCATTCACACATATTTCGTTTTGGACACACAATATATCGTTTCGAAGCTCTCATATAGAAGAACATGAACCCACAAAGTGTTAGATATATACAATACATATACATGTATTTAATTGTGTCCAAAGTTAGTAAAAAACACATATTTTTTACTAAAATTTCCAACAATCCCCCACATGAATGGAGATCGATTTACTTAAATTTCCAAAACTAAGCCAAAGACTCAACAATTTACTTAAATCTCCAATGTAACCATTAAAACACGTTTGACCAACAGTTATGCAAACACAACGACCAAAAGTATGATTAACTCAAAACTCGTCATTGGTTGAGGCAAACCATTTTCCAAATGAACTCATACCCTTATATTTCTAAAATGCCTCATAACACAATAATATGCATTTTCCAAACAATTTATAAGATCGAATACACAAAAATGACATTTACATCAAATGAACTCAATTTATATATAAAATCATCAAGGAAACATATCAACATGATTTATTTACCAAAATGTTTAAAAATCCCAAATGTGGGTGTTTCACAAAATTTATAAAACCAAATAATGCAAATGAGTAAAACTCTTCAAATATCTAAACTTTTAATATAAATCATGTAAACACATAATCACTTTAAAATGGACATTTTTGGCATGTACAACGTTTTTACAAATCAACTTGAACTCACCTTGCTAGATTTAGGCTAAATCTAGATTTTACCCCAACTTGAGCTTCCTTGAAGAAACTTTAATCCACAAGCAAATCCTTCCAAAAACCACTTAGGTTTTGGTGAAAACCTACAAAACCCCAAATTTCTTGAAGATAGAGGTGATGATGATGAGCTCTTGACCTTTGCTTCCAATCCACCACCAAATATTATTGTATATTCTCAAAACTAACAATCTAACCTTGAAAATATCTCAAAAACGAAACCATAGCAATTTGAATCGCCAAAAACGGAGTTGAAATGAGAAAGTTATGACCAAATGAAGAAAATGCCGATTTTATGCATTGCAGGTCTGGCGCGATTGTGACATGCGAATGTGCCATGTCACAATTGCATGGCAAGGTCGCCCGAAGTGAACCGAAAGTCATTTTACCCTCTTGGCGACCTTGACATGCTATAGTGCCACTCGCATAGTCGTCGGGCACTATAGTCTGGCCCATACCGCGAGTTTTTCGGCCGTTCTTCGACCTTTTTCTCGAATGCTTTCTCAACGGCTTCCCCGACCGTTCTCGATCGTTTTCCTGGTCGTTCCTCGACCGTTCACCCGGACATTCCTCGACCGTTCTCCCGGCCATTCCTCGCTTGTTCTCTCGAAACGTTTGATGCTATTATGCCAGTTATCGTGCCATTGTCATAATTTCATGGCACATTTGCTGAGAAGAATGAACACTCGGTAACGTCGGTGCTATTGTGACATATGTCACAACTGCATGGCACTGTATTCGGGACTACCACACTTTCAGTACCATTGGTGCTATTGTGACAGATTGCACAACCACATGTCACTATAGCCAAGTAGGGTTGTAAACAAACCGAACGTTCAACGAACCGTTCGTGAACTGTTCGGTGGAAAGTTCGTTTATTTAATAAATGAACGAACATGAACACATTTTTTTGGTTCATTTAGTTAAATGAACGAACATGAACAATGGTCTCGTTCGTTCATTTACGTTCGTGAGCGTTCGTTCATTTATGTTCGTTTACGTTCGTTTATGTTCGTTTATTTTCGTTTATATTTGTTTATATGTATAAATGTATTTATATATATTATGACATTAATGTGTCAAAGCATTAATTAAATTAATTTTTTAAAATTCCTTTTTTATACCTCCTAAGTTTATCCGTTTTTTTTGTTATGTTATTTTTTACGAACGAAATGATGAGTAACAGTGGTTGTTTTTTATTCATTTGTGTTCGTTTATGTTCGTTCGTTTATGTTCGTATATGTTCATTTATGTTCGTTCGTTTATGTTCATTTAGCTCTTAATGAACGAACATAAACGAACACAAACAAACATATTTTCTTAACGAACATGAACAAAAAAATTTTTGTTCGTTTACCATTCGTGTTCGTTCGTTTGTTTGGTTAAGTTAAACGAACGAACACGAGCAAACCTCCATTCATGTTCGTTCTATTCGTTTACAGCCCTATAGCCAAGACGACCATACTCTTAGTACCATCAGTGCTATTGTGACAAATGTCACAACCACATGGCACTATAACCGTGCTTCAAATGTGTTTCTTCCTTTCCTGATTCACCCAGTTCAACACTCTTCTTCAATTGGGATAAAAATTCAGAGAGTTACAATCCTTCCAACCTTAAAAGAGATTTCGTCCTCGAAATCTAGTTCATACATGAAGTATATTAATACTACACAATACTGAGCATTAGTCTGATAATTGTCTTGTCATATACTCCTCCCAAAAGGGTAACATTCTGAAGATATAAGCCTCAAATAACATCAATCATTTAATCGGTAATATCTTTATCATATCAAGAAGATCTTACTCATCAATACTTAATTGCCAACATCTAATCTCTTTAAAGTTCCACCACTATGAGGCTAACACTTCTTATGATCCAACATGAGTACTTTCAAACATTCCAAATATCGTTGCCCTCAAAAGAACAAGTCGATGCCTAAAGTCAAAATGGTCATACTAAAAACGTAGGTATACCGTCAAATATTTCATTCCATATTTGGATTGTCGAATTAAAGTTGACACCTAACATGACACTAAAATTCCCAATCTTACATCTTTAACAGACGAACCACAATATTTCCTTTATTCCTGAAGACTCACCCGGATAGCACACCCCCAACACATGCACAATATCGAATAATCAACCCATCAACTCATATCCAACCATAAGCAATCAACCACACAAAGCCTTAACCCGAAGATTCACTGAAGCAGAAGGATCACCCCTTAATTAACTGGCAGAAAGCATCTAATACTTCAATTATTCATGCGTACACCGATTCATAAATTGAAACCCATAATTCAAAATTGACCACAAGTCAGACCATCTGACGTTTCATTTCCCAAGGACTCCTCTAGTCCCTAATCACAACTCCTTCCGTAAGAGGGTTAAATCTATAGTTCTAATGAGTTCAAGGTTTTTCAACTACAGGGCTCAACAAATATGCCAATGGAAAATTTTATAAAACTTTCAAATGCAAAAGCTTTATAATAATTATTCGTACGTGTAAAATCCACTACCGTTTACTCGGTAGGTGTGCAAAGTAGCCACAAACGCCACACACATAAAACCATTTCGAAATTCATTTGATCATTACTTATGCTAATAACAACAATAATAAAAATATGCACAACAACCTTTTCAAATGGACCGCCATGGTCCGAATATGCATCACTTCATGCCATGTACGTAAAATAATTTCCCGCACTAAAGCGGTGTGCAACAAATGTTTGTATAAACTCCGGAAGGAGAATTTTATGTAATCAAGTTCCAAAATTTTCCCGTTTAACCATAAAATGACATGGAATAAAATTTCCAACAAGACCCACATACATCAATGTATTTCCCAAACTTAGTAAAACGATAAGTACATGTGACTCGTTTGATACGTAAAATAATTTAAATCGACTTCAAGCTCCAAGATGTACAAACGATACGCATAATAGTTCAAAAATAGTGGCTATAATGTCATGCATGCCAATAAAATTAATATAATGCATTGCGTGAAACTATAACAGTAAAATCAACAACTGAACAAGGTACAAAACAAAAGTTCAGTTCGAACCATCATAGGTCCTTCATATGTTTACTTAGACAAAAGTGTAAATCAATTCAATTACTATGTATTGTACAACGAAATATACTTGCGTAAAACTCAAAAGTACAATCATGCGATATCAAGACTCTCAAGATGTCTCTTACGGTTGCGAAAAAGACATGTGCAAAAACTCGCATGAGACATGACGCTCAATAAACTCATAAATTTATACGCAACATAATTAAAGGCTACACATTTCAATGTTCACTCATGCGTTGAAAAACGTCGTAAAATCATACTCTATAAAACTCAACAAAACTCGTACGGAATAAAATTCCCAAGAAAACTCAGACGCAAAAATATGGAAATAACTTTTCCTTTAAAACCTCAACATATGTGGAGAAGATCTGATGTCAAGGTCATAAATCGCGGTTACTTGTCCAATACCCCAAATAACATTAAATCATGGATATTACAATATTTGAAAATAGCGTTCGACAAGAAACAGAGAGGAAGAAAATCTCAATAAAAGTTTGCAACCATGTGCAACAAAACAATTTCGTGCATGTTTAAATTCATGGTTTAAAATCTGGTGCGTGCTAAACATTTTTCAAAGATTTCGTAATATAACCCACTTTATGATTTGAGAAACATGAGAAATAATTGATGCAAACTTATTTTAGTAATAAATTTCGTGCATGAATTTTGGTCGGCACTCAACGTCTCAGAACCACGTTTCTCAAATTCCTAACCACACTACGTCATCCAGATGCTCAAACATCTTAAGGCAATAATCACACTAAATTGGTTAACCTTATAATTTCTTCTTGAAATAAATTCAATTCAATAAGCCTATGGTTCTAATTCAACCAATAACCCTGACCCAAAATGGTCAACTTAATGTATTCATCATACTTAACCATCACTCTAAATGACAATGCCATAAACATCAACTCTTCTATTGGCTACTCGCTTAGAAACTTTCTCACTACCCCAACGGTCATCATACCAAGGCAGTTCAAACATACACATGTAACATGTAGGTTCACCATAACACTGTCCAGGTGCAATTATAAACGTACCATACATGATCATCCTTGCTACCCTCGATGAGTTTCCCGTTTCTAACGACTCTATCAACCTCAAAATATCCTATCTTAAAGTGCCTAACAGTACAATCTCACTTTCATTTACTTAGAAGAACGCTAGTTTGAGTCTAGGTATCCGAAATCAACACCTAAATCTCTCAAACTTAAGCTCTGATACCAACTTGTAACACCCTCAATTTTGGAAAGAGCGACTAATTTAAAATTTTCTCTTACTACAAGTCCATACTTGAAATACAATTCTAGGTTGAACCATCAACAAAATAAATAAAGTCTTACATAAAGACTAATTAAAGTCGGTGTTACTAAAACCCAATAACAATCGCTATATCCAAAGTAAATGCGAAAGACTTCACCAAGCTATTCACTTCTTCGAGCACACAACTAGCATTCATCTCTTCACAGTGTTGCTAGAACTAATCCCGAAATAGAACCTGATGCACATGCAGATAAATAAAAATGTTACGCTAACGCCTAGTGAGTTCAAGAGTTTTCATCATGACTATAAAAATCGTTAAACGGAAATAATGCAACTTAAATCATGATCCTTTAAAATGAATTACTTTAAATATGAGAACGACCCATTTCCAATAATACGCATTTTATAGATGAACGCCTCAACGCCAAAACATTCTTTCATGAAGTAATGCAACCCAACACTTATTCAAAACGCGAATAATGGTAAATGCTCAAATATTAAAATTTGAATAAAACTTTATAAACCAAACGACCAAAATATGAGTAAACTAAAGCCTCCAAAATTATAACATATGGAGAATAACCCAAACTCAAAACGTCACCGAAAAACAAGGATAAAACTAAATACCCAAAACAACACCTTTAGGTGACGGGGGAGACCCGATTTCCATGGCTAGTGGCGGAACACAAAAGTAGGCCACATTCCAAGTTATTGATCTCACCATACTAGGACCCATGGCCACGAGCTCGCCGACTAATACTACGATGTGGATGAGGGCACCCAAGGATCCTAATCATGCTAATTTGCTAGGATTACATTTACGGCCCATGGCTAGTATCCGACTCCACATAACCGTACCAAGTTGCCTTCGAAGACCCAATGTCTCAACTAGCTACAAATGGGACATAAATATCCCATAAAAACAGACTCAACAATTACATCACGAGGCCAATGGCAGATGCTTGACTCCACGAGCCCGCACCATAAGGCCCTCTCGATGACCCCATGACTAATCCTGGTCCCATCATGGAAATAATAGCCCTTTTTAAAAATATTAAAGACCGACTCATATGCCTATGGATCCATTACATTACAGTCTATAACATTACATGACTCCAATTGAAAGACCAAAGCACTCAAAACATGTAATTCTCAAATGACACGTAATAAACGCCATCATACTCAAAACTCCACAACGGGCTATTAAACCAGACAAATGTCCTCAAGACTCATCTTAGTCAAAACCAAGCCAAAGACTCAACAATTTACTTAAATCTCCAATGTAACCATTAAAACACGTTTGACCAACAGTTATGCAAACACAACGACCAAAAGTATGATTAACTTAAAACTCATCATTGGTTGAGGCAAACCATTTTCCAAATGAACTCATACCCTTATATTTATAAAATGCCTCATAACACAATAATATGCATTTTCCAAACAGTTTATAAGATCAAATACACAAAAATGATATTTACATCAAATGAACTCCATTTATATATAAAATCATCAAGGAAACATATCAACATGATTTATTTACCAAAATGTTTAAAAATCCCAAATGTGGGTGTTTCACAAAATTTATAAAACCAAATAATCCAAATGAGTAAAACTCTTCAAATATCCAAACTTTTAATAAAAATCATGTAAACACATAATCACTTTAAAATGGACATTTTTGACATGTACAACGTTTTTACAAATCAACTTGAACTCACCTTGCTAGATTTAGGCTAAATCTAGATTTTACCCCAACTTGAGCTTCCTTGAAGAAACTTGAATCCACAAGAAAATCCTTCCAAAAACTACTTAGGTTTTGGTGAAAACCTACAAAACCCCAAATTTCTTGAAGATGGAGGTGATGATGATGAGCTCTTGACCTTTGCTTCCAATCCACCACCAAATATTCTTGGATATTCCTAAAACTTACAATCTAACCTTGAAAATATCTCAAAAACAAAACCATAGCAATTTGAATCGCCAAAAACGGAGTTGAAATGAGAAAATTATAACCAAATGAAGAAAATCCCGATTTTATGCATTGCAGGTCTGGCGCAATTGTGACATGCGAATGTGCCATGTCACAATCGCATGGCAAGGTCCCCCGAAGTGTACCGAAAGTCATTTTACCCCCTTGGCGACCTTGACATGCTATAGTGCTACTGGCACAGTCGTCGGGCATTATAGCCTGGCCCGTACCGCGAGTTTTTCGGCCGTTCTTCGACCGCTTTCTCGATGGATTCCCCGACCGTTTCCCAATCGTTTTCCCGGTCGTTCCTCGACCGTTCACTCGGACATTCCTCTACCGTTCTCCCGGCCATTCCTCGATCGTTCTCTCGGAACGTTTGATGCTATTATGCCAATTATGGTGCCATTGTCATAATTTCATGCCACATTCGCTGAGACGAACGAACACTCGGTAACGTCGGTGCTATTGTGACATATGTCACAACTGCATGGCACTGTAGTCGGGACTACCACACTTTCAGTACCATTGGTGCTATTATGACAGATTGCACAACGACATGTCACTATAGCCAAGACGACCATACTCTTACTCTCTTAGTACCATCGGTGCTATTGTGACAAATGTCACAACCACATGGCACTATAACCGTGCTCCAAATGTGTTTTTTCCTTTCCTGATTCACCTAGTTCAACACTCTTCTTCAATTGGGATAAAAATTCAGGGTGTTACATCACCACATTTATCCAAGGCGATAAATTCAGATTCCATCGTGGATCTAGCTATAACAATTTGCTTGGATAATTTCCAAGATATAGCCGCACCTCCAAGTATAAACACATATCCACTTGTAGATTTGGAATCCCTTATATCAGATATCCAATTTTCATCGTTGTATCCTTCGATCACAATTGGATATCATCCATAATGCAGTCCATACTCATGTGTGTATCTCAAATATCTTAACAATCTAGTAATACTCTTCTAGTGTTCAAAACTGGGATTACTAGTATAACTACTTAGCCTGCTCACTGCATATGCTAAGTCAGGTCTAGTACAACTCATAAGATACATCAGACTTCCAATTATTCTTGAGTATTCCACTTGTACAACATTATCCCCTCTATTTTTAGATATATGTTGACTAGTGTCAATCGGAGTTCTAGCTATACTAGTGTCTCCTTCATAAAATTTCTCAAGAATCTTGTCCATGTAATGGGTCTGATTTAACACAGACCATTTTGGGTTCTTGTGATCTTGACCCCAAGGATCACATCCGCTAAACCCATGCCTTTCATGTCAAACTTAAATTTCAACATATCCTTCGTGGACCTTATCATTTTGTTATCACTGCCAACGATAAGCATATCATCAACATATAAATACAAGATGACATAACCATGGGTGGTGTCTTTCATATAAACACATTTATCACACTCACTTGTCTTAAAACCGCTTTCTAACATGGCTTGGTCAAACTTTTGATGCCATTGCTTTGGAGCTTGCTTTAGGCCATATAAAGACTTAATAAGTTTACAAACCTTGTTTTCTTGTCTTGGGGCAACGAATCCCTCAGGTTGCTCCATATAAATTTCTTCTTCTAAATCTCCATTTAGAAAAGCAGTTTTCACATCCATTGGGTGAATTTGCAGATTTCTAATGGTTGCAATAGCTAGTACCAACCTAATGGATGTTATTTTTGTTACCGACGAATATGTATCAAAATAATCTTGACCTTCCTTTTTGTCTATATCCTTTGATTACTAATCTTTCCTTGTATTTGTCAATATTGCCATCATTTTTCATCTTTCTCTTAAAGATCCATCGGTAACCTAGTCGCTTACATCCCGGAGGTAGGTCCACTAGTTCCCATGTATGGTTTTGTAAGATAGATTTTATCTCACTCTTGATGGCTTCTTTCCATTGAGGTCTCTCTGAAGACGTAACCGCCTCACGATAGGTTTTGGGTTCACTTTCCACCATGTAAGTGAGAAAGTCGGGACCAAATGTTTTTTCAACCCTAGCCCGTTTACTTCTTCTAGGTTCTATCACTTCTTCCTCAGATAGAACTTGTTCATCCTCTCGAACAATTTCTTTATCTTTAGAAGATGAGATTTGATCTTCCTTATTAAAACAAGGAAATACGTCTTCGAAGAATAAAGCATTTCTTGATTCCATAATTGTATTCTTGTGTATCCCAGGATTTTTAGACTAATACACAAGAAACCGATAAACACTATTATTTTGTGTGTATCCAATGAATACACAATCCACTGTTTTAGGTTCTAACTTTTGTACCTTAGGCGGAGGTACAACTACTTTAGCTAGGCACCCCCACACTCGTAAGTACTTATAAGATGGTTTCTTACCCATCTAAAGTTCATACGGTGTTTCATCATGTTTCTCACTTTCTTGTGGGGTATCTTATTCAAAAGATAATTAGCAGACAAAATAGCTTCCCCCCACATGTTCTGACTTAAACCAAAACTAATTAACATGACATTCACCATCTCTTTCAAGGTATGGTTCTTTCTCTCAGCAATACCATTTTGTTGTGGTGAGTAGGGTGCTGTGAATTCATGTCGAATTCCATTTTTAGAACAAAACTCAGCAAATGGTGAGACATACTCACCTCCCCTATCACTTCTAACAACCTTGATTTTCTTATTAAGTTCATTTTCAACTTCATTTTTATACACGACAAACTTGTCTATTGCTTCATCTTTACTTTTAAGTAAATATATGTAGCAATATTTTGTGCTATCATCGATGAACGTGATAAAATATTTGTTCCCACCTCTATTAGGAACCGATTTTAAATCACACACGTTAGTGTGAATTAAATCAAGGGGTTCGGTTTTTCTTTCAACCGATTGAAAAGATGATCTAATAAGTTTGGCTTCTACACATGTGGGGCACTTGTGATTTGAGTCAATGTCAAATTTTGGTATGCAGTTTAATTTAATTAAACACTGAATGAAATTAAAATTTACATGTCCTAAACGACCATGCCAAACATTTGGAAACTCAAGCATATAAGCAGAACTAGTACTTGCTTTATTCATATCATTAACCACCATTCCATTTAGCTTGAACATGCCATTCAAGGCATATCCTTTCCCACATACATACCTCCGACTTAAACACTAGTTTAAAACCAAACTCGTTTAACAACCACCCCGAAACGAGGTTTTTGCGAAGCTCCGGTGCGTACAAAACATCCTTAAGCTTGAGCTCTTTCCCGGAAGTCATCTTCAAAATCACACCTCCAACACCCTTGACATTGGTGGTGGCAGCATTCCCCATGAAGAGCTTTTGCCCATTATCAACATCCTTGTAGGTGTTGAAGTTGCTCTTGTCATGACACACATGAAGGGTAGCTCTGGTATCAATCCACCATTCCCTAGAGTTTTCACCAATCACATTCACCTCCGAGACCATGGCCGTGAGTTTCATGGCCGTAAAATTCGTGATCATTGCCACCAAGTCCTCGTTCACTATGTTAGCTTGACGCGAATTGTCTTTCTGAGGAAACATGCATTCAGAAGCTTTGTGACCCGGTTGGCCACAATTATAGCACTTGAACTTCTTCTTGAAAGTTCCTTTTTGAGGACCAAGACTCTTCTCTTTCCCTTTGCCTTTGTAAACCCTCTTGGCCTTGTTTTTGGAAGATTCACCAACTTCCACCACATTAGCTTTTGAAGAGCCGACATTATAACCATCCTTCAAGGCCATTCGATTGTCTTCTTCAATACGAAGACGATACACAAGCTCCTCCACAGACATCTCCTTTCGCTTATGCTTAAGTAATTCTTAAAGTCAACCGCGCTCACAAATTGAGTGTCACCCTCTCCTCCACCAATTTGAGGATCAATTTCAGTAAGGAACCGAGCCAGGTTCAATGTGGTCAAGTAGAAAAACATCTTTTGTTGCCACCTCTTGAAATTCAGACCAGAAAACTTTTCCGGTTTGCCAGCATGATTAGCCATGGTGTTTGGCACTGGTGTGGTAGCAGTTGCGTGATTAGCCATGGTGTTTTGCACCGGTATGGTAGCAGTTGGGGTAACTGAAGTGTCCACCATTCTGGAAAACAAATTTCATGTGAACAGTTAGTACCGCAATATCAATCTGTTTACACAAACAGAGAATGAATTAAATCGAAAAAATAATTAACGAATTAATCTTTATAATCGACATGATTAATTCGATAATTAACTGGTAATTAAACGTATTAATTATTCATCTTCAATGCGTTGGGGGTTACAAAATTGAAATCAACAACAGTGCACAACACGGGTTAACCCGAGGCACAACCCGCCCGGGTCACTGGGTCAAAAATGAAAATTAGCAAAAACCAAGTTGCGCGAGCTCGAAATTTCGGAGATGCATTCGTGTCCGCAAGTCGCACTCACACACAAGTTCAACGATTTTAGCTTACGAAATTATCAATCAACACCCCCTGAGCGCGGGTATATGTTGGAGTAAAATCATTCAAAGGACCTTCATTTTTTTAGTGTTAGGTTGGAGATTATTATTATTATTATTATTATTATTATTATTATTATTATTATTATTATTATTATTATTATTATTATTATTATTATTATTATTATTATATTAAGAGTGAATTACATAAATGGTTCCTCGTGAATGTTTGGATTTCACTTTTCGTCCCTCCAGTTCTGAAAGTACATTGGTGGTCCCTAAAATCGAGTTTTGGAGCCCAAATTTGTCCCTGTCGCTAACGTCATTAGATGAACTCCGTTAAGTCTATCATGTGCCCCTCATGTGAGGGGCATTTTTGTCTTTTTACCTACCTTCTTCAACCTCACATCCATCCCAAGAACATTCATAATCAAGTCAAGAACATCATCATCCCAAAAAACATTCATATCATATTTATCCCAAAACTAAAACAAGATATGTGTTTAGATTACAAGTTTTATGAATTGTTTTAGGTTTAAATCAAACATTTTAGTAAAGAAAGAAACCCTACCAAAATAAAAGAAACCCACATTTCTTGAATCTCACCCACCTCTCCATTTCCTTTCTTGAATCTCGACATGCTCCATTTCTTTCTTGAATCTCACTTGCCCCTTAAAATGGTGTTTTATGCTTGTCTTAGACCATGTGCTGGATAAATGGCATCTCAGTACCATCCTTGCCTTAGCAGCTTAAAATCCCTATATCCTTGATGCACTGTAGTTTATAAAAAGATCAAAGAAGATGATACCTGGTGATTGGTGATGGTGTTCTTCAAACCTAGTATGATGCAGACATGTCCCTCTTTTCTTGAAGATAAAGCATTTGGAAACCCATATGTTGAAGATGAAGCCTGGTAAAGGTTATGTTCTTTTTTTTGGATCGATTGTGGTTTTGTTCCTACCGAAATTCAGATTCGTCTTTAAATTCTTGTGGTTCTGTTCTTCACAAGGAACCCTATCAGATTTGTTTAGGTTTTTGGTTTGAATTCGCTTAGGGTTCTGTTCTACACGAGGTACCCATCTAGATTTGTTAGAAATCTGTTTTGGGCTTTTTTTATAATGTAAAGATTTGTATAAGTTTGTTTAGAGTTTTGATTTCATGAATGGATCTGTATGAGTTTATTTATTTTTATTACCTTTTTTGTTTCAAATTCTACATAAATTTGATTTCTTAAAATTTTGTTCTTTACTTACATATGAATGTTTTTGGGGATGATGATGTTCTTAACTTGATTATGAATGTTCTTGGGATGGACTTGAGGTTATGAATATAAATTGTGTTTATTGGTGAACATTGGTGGTGGATAGTGGTGGAAAGTGGTGGTTGGGTGGTGGTGGGTTGTTGAATTTAAAATTAAATCTGGGTTTGGTCAAACTAGGGTTCTTGAGTTAAAGAGAAAGGAGATTGAGGAAGAAGATGCTAAGAAAAACCAAAATGCCCTTCACGTGAGGGGCACATGACCCACTTAACGGAGCATGTCTTAACGGCGTTAACGACAGGAACGAATTTGGGCTCCAAAACTCGATTTTAGGGACCACCAATGTACTTTCAGAACTGGAGGGACGAAAAGTGAAATCCAAACATTCACGATGGACCATTTATGTAATTCACTCTTATATTAAAAATGATTTTTAGTGTGTATGGTTGAAATTGATTTTTTTTAGTGATCAATGAATCCATAAGTTTTAGGGGGTGTTTGTTTCATGAATTTTGAAAAAATTGGAATGAATAATTCATTTGACCAAAATTTCATTTTTCTTTGTTTGATTCACATATTGATCATGTTCATTGAATTCCACAAATCAAAGAATTCATCGTTCCTTAGCTAAAGTGAAAGAATTGATTTTCATTTAATTCCTACCAACTAAATGCGTGATCAAATTCCATCAAATTTCATTTTAATTTTTTCAAAGTCAAATTTGTTCGATAAATTCTAATTCCATCAAATTTCATTGTACCAAACAAATGCTTTTAATGTTATTTTTTTAATAGTTGGGTAACCGAAGTTCCAATTATTGATGAGCGTGCGCCGCCGGTGGGAGGATTTACACGCCGGAATTTGGTTCACCGAGAATATATTCCCAAACATAAAACTACACAAATTCATTTTCTTTTATCCCAGTAACCAAACAGCAACAAAAACAAAAGCATAACAATAATCTTCCAAATTGGCAAATTTGTCCGCGAAAGGAGAACGAAACACCATTGACTTCCACACTTGAACAAAAATTCTCTCGTAAATCACACCCAAATCATGTTCAATTCCAAATTATCCATTTTAATTTTACTTCTTCTATTACCCCTATCATCAATATCATCATCTTCAGAAGCAATTGAGGGTTTAATCGAACGTTTGGATACTCGAAGACCATCTCCATTGTTACAAGAATCTGCTGCTAAAGCTCTTCTTACAAGATTGCTTCCTATCCATTTCTCAAGTTTTGAATTCAAGATTATCTCCAAGGTTCAATTCCCAATTTTATGTTCTTGTTTACTTCATCACTTCATTTCTGCTTTATGCATTCGTTGATGGGTTATTATTAATTTTAAGAATAATTGTAAAAAGATTCCTTCTTGGATGATTAGCAGCAGGAAATGTCGAATACAACAGTTCTAGTGGTTAATTAAAATGATATTTTTTTTTTTTTTTGGGGGGGGGGGGTTGTTATTCTTATCGCAGCTTGAATTGTGTGGAGAAAGTATACAGTTGAATAATTTGGAAAGTTGTTGAAGTGTAAGTGGAAATTTTAATTTACTCTCATGTTATTAGAAAGGTTTAATATGGTGTTTATATAATTGGGCGACCATAATCCCTGCCTTAAGTTTGAAATTTATTTAATATCATGAAGGTATACAATTTTTGCCCTAATTTTGGTTCTGTTCTTGTGTGTGTGTGTATATATATATATATATATATATATATATAGGTTTAGGGGAAAACCACAAAAGAATGGGAAAATGAGGAAGTGAGGAATTCAACTATAGTGTATGCAAATGTGTATACGTGATAAATTACTTCTATGCACATGTGCATGCCGTGCGGATGAATGGTATGTTAGAGTGTTTCTTTGTTTTTCACTGTTTGGTGGTTTTCATATATATATATATATCAAACGAGAACGCTAACTATAAGAGAATACGAAAACGGCTAATATCGCGTGCAAAATCACATGTGATATTACATTAACAGACAAAAAAAGGTGTGCAGGCGACTTTGGCCACGTCTTCAGGTCGTGGGGCAAAGCTGCATGAATCATATGTGATTTTGTACGTGATGTTAGTGTAAAATCACATTTATTTTACCCATTTTCGTATTCTTTTAAATAGGTACCGTTCTTGTTTGAACCCAACTCTCTCTCTCTCTCCACACACACACACACACATATATATATATATAGTGGGAGGTTTAAATAAGAAGGCTAAATATTGTGAGAAGGTAAAAAGGGAAAGTTAAGGAAAGGTTCATATATGAATAAGCTGTGACGTTGGTTCACATATGCATGTTCCAATAGATTTTTTTACTTTGATCGGCGAGGTTAAATGGATTTACTTTTCAATTTGTGAATTCATATGGATTATGTGACCTATTTAATACCAATAAGAGTCTGCTTGACATCAAATGCAAAATGTACCTTTCTTTTCTTGAAAGGAGGGAGTATGATGTTGAATTTGGCTCAAATATGTTGTTTCTTTCATGGGTCTGATATGTTTATATCGCTGCTAAGAATGTATTATTCTCTAAAATTTTCGTTTTATTTTTATTTATTCAGTAGTAGAAATTGTCTGAAGTATCACCGCCTGATACAATTCATTTAAATTTTTGGTTCAAATATCAGGATGCTTGTGGTGGATACAGCTGCTTTTGGATAACGAATTATGAGAATTCAAGCAACAAATCCCCCGAGATAACGTATGTATAATCTGTCGAATATAGTCTTCAATTGTGTCCCACATAGGAAGAAAGTGAAAATATGATTACCTTATAAGCCTTAGCTTATTTGATTAATCAAATAAGCAATAATGGGTTTATGAGGTTTGGGCCTGAGTTTCTACTTGGTTTGGCTAGTATTTAATGGGTCAAAGATAGCACTAGAACTAGCACGTTGGAGTCGCGGCCTGAGCCGCCCAACTCTCTGTTTGCGGATTTTTTCAGGTTTTGACAGTTTTTCTTGTTGGTTATTTTCTTATCCGTTTTGGATAAGATATTTTGACATTTTTTGTTGTTTAAACCTGTCAACTACCATGCCTATAAATACTAATCAAACTTGTTGAAAATAATTAAGTTTTTCTCTTCTTCTTTCTCTCTTAAAATTTTTGCAGAAAATGGTGTTCATGGAGATGAGAGGATTTGCTATATCCTCCATCTAGATTGGGTGAGTCCTGGGGGTAAATTAGCCTTAACCCAACAACAAATAGTGGGGGCTAATATTATCCTAAGGATAGTGATTAACATCATATCCTAATCTATCTTTGATCATTGTTTTTCTATAGTGAATTTTCCAACATAATCTACTCATTATATTTGTTCTCCATATGAAATCTAGGGTTGGGTTCTGATGAGTAGTTGAGTTAATGGTGAGAAGCTTGAGAAGTAGTTATCAACCGTTGGATGAGAAATGGACGCACATTAGGATGAGATGCACCGAGATGCACCGGATCAATTCCCTTCTAAGCCGCAATTCATGGGAGGGCTTGAGATTAAAAGAGATCGACGGTTCAGATCCACTTCTCACGCATCTCACCATTAACTCAACTTCTCACACGATCCTTCGCCATGAAATCTAAATGGTGTCCAATAAGATTAACCCCCGTAACTATTACAAGCACTTTGAGTTGGTTCGATACTTCGATATTTCCTTTGGAAAAGATTCAGTCACATTTTCAGTTTTTGCATAGTTTATACCGGGTTGCTTGAGAAAAGAAATATGCTAACAGTTGGTTTTGTTGATTCCTTGAGATCTCCATTCCTGAACTGAAGAAAGCAGAGAACTTTGGGTTGCCAATAAAAAAAGCAACCAACTTCTGCACTATGTTTGTATGTTACTTCACAACAACACACACGATGCACTATATATTAAAACCGTTAGAACCGGTATATGCATTGATGAATATACACTATATGAATTTAAATGAGTATATGCACCAATGCATATATAGTACAAATAAGTTGATGAATACACTAATTGGTTTATGCATATTTTGATAGTGTATATGCATCAATGCATATATATTATATATATATATATATATATATATATATATATATATATATATATATATGCAATGAGTGAGGTTGAGGGGAAACCTGCAAAAAAATGTAAAACTGAGGAACGCCTTAATGTTCATCTGTACAGTATGCATAGCATAGGTGCATACAAGTAATTGAAGATGTTTCGTGGTTTCTATGCACGTTTGCATGTTATAAACATGTGCATACCGGAGAATTACTTACAAATTACTTATATGCACATGTGCTTACCGTCAAATGAAGGTTTACTAGGGTGTTCCTCAGTTTTTTTTTTTTTTTTTTTAATGGTTTTCCCCTTAACCTGACCCTATATTTTATGGTTCTCATTCGAATGTTCCACTATATATATAGGGTTGGGTTTACGGGAAAACCACAAAAAATAGATAATTAACATGACCTTATATGCATACACCGGTTCTCAAAATATTTATGGTTCTCATTCGAATGTTGCACTATATATATATATATATAGAGAGAGAGAGAGAGAGTTAACCACAAGGGTTGTGGCGTACTGGTTAAGGCTTCGGGGGGATGTGGTGGAATATCCCATCTGCCCAGGGTTCGAATCCAGGCGTACACAACAATTGTGGCCACTGAGGTTTAATCAGTGATGTATTACAGTCATAATTTGCCAAGGGATTAGTTTATGCATAGGAAAACCACAAAAAATAGATAATTGAGGAACACCCTAATAACACATGCATAAAATGCACACGTGCATAGAAACCGGGAGACATTATCAATTACTTTTATGCACATGTGCGTACCAGACAAATGAATGATTATTAGGGTGTTCCTTAGTTTTCCATTTTTTGTGGTTTTCCATTGAACCTGAGTCATATATATCAAAATCATGAGAAACAACATATGCATTGATGAATACACACTATAACGAATTTCAGTAAGCCAATGCTATATACTTGCATATATAGTACATATACATTGATGAATAGACCAATTGATATATACATATTTTGATAGTGTATATGCATCAATGCATATACATGCATTTACCAGTTCTCATGGTTCTCAAAATATTTATGGTTCTCAAAATATTTATGGTTCTTATTTGAAATTTCCACTATATATATAGCATGGGGCCGGGATTCAAAAGTACCATTTGTATTTGGTTCTTCTCACCCTCAATTTTCATCAGGATCCAAGGCACCACAGCAGTTGAAATCGCGTCCGGCCTCCATTGGTACATAAAGTATTGGTGTGGTGCTCATGTTTCCTGGGATAAAACGGGTGGCATGCAGATAGCTTCTATCCCGCCTACCGGGAACTTGCCACGTGTAAAAAAAGACGGAATTATGATTCAACGTCCGGTTCCATGGAACTATTATCAGAATGTAGTCACTTCTAGTTGTAAGTATCAACCTCCAGTTATTGATGTTGGATTAAGTTTCCTTTTTAGGCATATAGTCTCCTTAATCTTGATTCTCATCACATTACCTAAAGTACATGAACAAATAGTATGCACGTGTGCATAAAAGTAATTTGTCCAGTAATGCACATGTGCATAGAAACCAGGAAACATTTTCAATTACTTTTAATCACATGTGCATGCCGTATACATATGAATGTTTATTAGGGTGTTCCTCAATTTTCTATTTTTTTGTGGTTTTCCCCTGAACCTGAGTCTAGCGGTGATATTCTTATATATGGAGTCACACTCTACTCTTTTGAATAGATGTCAGGTCTGCATACATCTTACCCCTCCCGGACCCCACCTCGGGGTGGGACATATTGGGTTTGTTTGGTTTGGTTTTATGATTATATGGGAGTCTTGACATTGAGTTCTTCTGTATTCAGGTAACTTAATCCAAACAAATAAACATGATTTTATGTTCTAATTAACAGATTCATATGTTTGGTGGGATTGGGAAAGATGGGAGAAAGAGATCGATTGGATGGCACTTCAAGGAATTAACCTACCTCTTGCATTTACTGGCCAAGAAACCATCTGGCAGAAAGTTTTTATGGTGAATTAGTAATATTTGTTATTACGTATGTTTGCGATAGCCATTTTTTCTAATCACCATCACAATTATCTTGAATTATACCAAGTCAAAGTGCATTAGATAGTTAAATTATTAATGGCTTTTCATATGCAATTTATTTATGAAATATTTGTGTTTGATTGCAGGATTTTAATATAAGTTCTCAAGATTTAAACAGTTTTTTCGGTGGACCAGCTTTTCTTGCGTGGGCTCGGATGGGAAACTTACATGCGTGAGTGCACGTTATTCTTCAATGTTTCTCTGTTTGGCCTTTTATTTTGTGATCCTTTATTTGCAGAATATGTCGTTGGTTTAATGAAGACCAGCATTATATTACACTCACTAAACGTATACTGATATATATATATATAAATCATCAATCATTCGAATCTAGATTTTTGTTCGTATATCTCTACAATGAAACTGGTCGAACGTTCATTATTAATTTAGATTTTTGTTTCAGATGGGGTGGACCTTTATCTCAGAACTGGCTAGATCAACAATTGGCGTTGCAAAAACAAATATTATCTCGGATGATTGAGTTAGGAATGACTCCAGGTAAACATTTTATTGCGTGCATGCTTTTTTGATGTTATGTTCATTCAAAGTGATCGATATATCGTCTTTACAGTGCTCCCTTCATTTTCTGGAAATGTTCCCGCTGCACTAAGAGAGATTTTCCCATCTGCAAATATCACTAGGCTTGGAGATTGGTATGTGAACAATTTATTATACTCGTATTAATCGAGCTCACTTATCTGTTTCGATGATACATTTAGTAATACATTATATGTTTCCATTCTCTCATAGGAACACTGTTGATGGTAATCCTCGGTGGTGCTGTACTTACCTTCTAGATCCTTCCGATCCGTTATTTATACAAATTGGGGAGGCATTCATAAAACAACAGATCAAAGGTGAGCCACGTGCCCATTAAACGTTTATATTTTTTAATCTTATGACTATTACCATTCAGTCTAATGGCCAATGGCTTCGTATATCGATGTTCTCGTTCAGAATTTTGTATTTGTTCGATCCATTGTTTTGGCAGAAATAAAACCATTTTTTATGTACTTTTGAGGCTTCTTAAACTGGTGCAGCGTTTCTTATCATTTTGTTTGTTTTTTGTAAATTTATTGCAGAATATGGAGATGTGACCGACATCTACAACTGGTAGCTTCTGTAATCCTTGTTCGGTTACATTCTTGCTTGGGTCTCTAATATGGTAGCTTAAAAATGGAATCTTGAACTTGATTTTTGTCAAGATTTGTCATTTCATTTAAAAGAAGTTCGTTGGTAGATTTCATGTTTTCTATGGGTGCGTTTGGTACACTGGACAGTACAATACAAAAACTTGTTGTCCCATGTCTGCAGCAACATTAGACTGTAACAAGATAGGAACTGAGTGGGACAAAAATGCATTTTTTTTCTGTCCCACCAAAATAGGTGGGACAAAAATGGGGAAGATGAGACAAGATTGGTTAATTACTAAACTATCCATGTCAAATTAAAACCCTATAACCTTTCAGAAGTCTTTCACCCCCGCCTACCTCACTCTCACCCGGTCCGTGTACCAAACGCACCCTAAAAGATTGGGGATTTTTCTAGTGTGGCGCGGATTTTCCAATTATTAAGTTTTTACACGTAAATGAGATATTCCTAAATTTTTACACAGCGATACATTCAACGAGAATTCACCTCCGACAAGTGATCCTGCATATATTTCATCTCTCGGTTCTGCTGTTTACAAAGCAATGTCCAAAGCAGATAAGGATGCGGTCTGGCTTATGCAGGTACGTTTACGATTATTTCGTCTTTCATGCTGTTAAGATAAAATCGAAAATTTGAACTATTATCTCAATGTGATATTGGTTCCCTACTAGCATTGTAATAACTTCGTAGTATGCGTTTATCATTCTTGTCCCATCGCCCTGATTTTTGTTCCACCAATTTTGGTGGGTCCCATCGTGTCCCAATCTAATGTCGTGCCAAATGTGGGACCACAGGTTTTTGTTTTGTCCTATCCCGTCCCATCGTGGCCCGCATACCAAACACACCCTTAAAAAGCTTTAAGCGGAGCTTATTGAATTTGATTTCTATGGTTTGACGCATTCGGTTTTACTTATACTTCTCGTTTGGTTATGCAGGGATGGTTGTTCTATTCAGACTCGTCATTCTGGAAACCACCGCAAATGAAAGTATGTTTCTATTATTTCTTCTTGAGTTTGGGGTATGTACACAGACCTGACCTCTACCTCAAAGAGTAGAATGAAATTTAAATCCGATCGATAAATCCTTTTGTGTTAACAGGCGCTTTTACATTCCGTTCCATTTGGGAAAATGATAGTTCTTGATCTATTTGCTGATGTCAAACCCGTATGGGAATCATCCTCTCAATTCTACGGCACCCCTTATGTGTGGTAACGTGATCATTTAACGTAATTTGTCCCTCGAGGTTTTTAAATTACTCGTAAATTTAATTGTCGATGATCCGTTAGTGTATTTGTATTTTGTGACTCATGCATAAATTAGGTGTATGTTACACAACTTCGGAGGGAACATCGAGATGTATGGTGTATTGGATGCACTTGCATCGGGTCCTATCGATGCACGTATCAGTGAAAATTCGACCATGGTATGCTTCAATAGCATGATGAAACTTCAATAAATGATGATAGAGAAATTTACGGGAGAGAAACGGTTTCTTGATGCAGGTTGGTGTTGGGATGTGCATGGAAGGAATTGAACATAATCCCGTTGTCTACGATTTGATGCCCGAAATGGCGTTTCGAAAGGATAGAGTTCAAGTTGAGGTGATTAAACTTCTCTAATTGACCATTGAAATTGATATTTTGAGCTCTTTTAGCATCGGGAACACTTTAGTTGATAAGATTACAGGGGTAGGAGATGTGTTCCGTATATTATATATGCCGTTCTCGCTAATAATCCCCGTTAAGGCTAGAAGGTCGCTTGATCACCTAGCTTTGTATTATGCTTTTTACTCTCCCGGTCCCAAAATAATTGTTCACTTCCAAAGTTAAGTCCTACTTTCCAATTCTACCCTTTCATTACTTTATCTATTATTAGGGGTAAAATTGTCATTTACTCAATTAAAAAAAAGTGAAATAATTACACATTTTTTAAAAGTGTGCGCCTTTTTTATTGTGGACATTTATTTTGGCACGTATACTAACATATATAACCATCAATGAAACTCTTTCAAGTTTTAAGCTATATCTACTAATGCAGGAATGGTTGAGAGTCTATTCTCGTAGACGTTACGGCAAAACAGTCAAACAAGCGGAGGCAGCGTGGGAAATTCTTCATCGGTCGATTTATAATTGTAGCGACGGGATCGCGGTACGTTTTCGAAAACCGGGTCTTGATGTTTCTCGTACTTCCCGCTCGACAACTTGGTTTCATTTCGTTTTTCTATGTCTTTTTAGGACCACAACACGGATTGCATCGTTAAGTTTCCGGATTGGGACCCGTCATTGAACACCTACTCTACCTTTTCGAAGCAAAACCGTACACAAAGCCTCATCACGATGCCTAGAAATCGAAGGTTCTTTTTAAGTGAAACACAATCTACGTTACCTCAGCCGCATCTCTGGTACTCGACTCGTGACGCCATCAACGCGTTAAAGCTATTCATTGATGCGGGCCAAGATCTTGCCGGGAGCCTCACTTACAGGTATCTTCCGATGCTCGGTTTTGGAACCATTTGTTCTTTATTTCTTAAAAGAACTTGTGAGAATATGTGGAACCCCATTGGGCACAAACTACTCTAGAGTGGTAGTCTGGTAGATGTTGGCTCTGATACCATGATAGAATATTTGGAACCCAATCAGATTACTATTCAAAAGAGTCCTTTAGGAGAGAAGTAAGTTTCCGACATATACTGAAGCGAAATGGTCCGAATCTAGCTGATGTGGGACTCCAACAGAACTAACGAGTCTTAGAATTTTTTACAGGTATGACTTGGTCGATCTAACACGACAAGTGTTGTCAAAGCTTGCAAATCAAGTCTATTTAGACGCTATCGTAGCTTTCCAACACAAGGATGCGAAAGCTTTGAAGTCTCATAGCCAAAAGTTTGAGCAACTCATCATCGACATCGATGAACTTCTTGCAACGGATGATAACTTCCTTCTTGGGACGTGGCTCGAGAGCGCAAAAAAGCTAGCTTTAAATCCTCACGAGAAACGGCAGGTCGGTATCAAGTCATGCTTTTAAGACTTCGGCCATAATTCTATTCGTTTGATAAGTCATAAACTAGAAAGCTACTTCAAATAGCTTATTGGGTTTTTTTCGCCCTTTTCCAATTATGCCCTTATATTTTACATAAATGCCCTTTATATTTTTTAGGTCATTTTATATTGTCATCCAGTTGAACAACTAGTTTTTTTACTAAATCTGACCGGTTTTTCAACTAGCTTATCAGCTAGTTTGCCAAACATAGCCTTGGAAGTATATATCGTAATGCATTAATTTGCTTGTTTTCTCCGTCTCGACTTTTTTCTTTCGTCTCGTTTCAGTACGAGTGGAATGCAAGAACACAAATAACGATGTGGTACGATACGACAAAAACAAACCAGAGCCAGCTTCATGATTACGGTAACTTCTTCATTTAGCGTATTATCCTTTCCAACGGTTTCCATTATTTGAAAATTCACTTTTGGTTTACGAGCAGCAAACAAGTTTTGGAGCGGATTATTGGTCGACTACTATCTACCACGAGCTTCGATGTATTTCAACCATTTGGCTGAAAGCTTGAGAGAAAACACGAGATTCAAGATAGTCGAATGGAGAACGGAATGGATTTCATACTCTAACAAATGGCAACAAGATACAAAGCTTTATCCTGTGAAGGCCCAAGGGGATGCACTAGCGATTTCAACGTCACTTTTTCAGAAATATTTCGGGTAAGTTTATCGTTCTACATCGATGGAAACCCGAAAACAACCAGCCAAAGAAAAAAGGGGACAAGGGTGTCTAAGTTACATTTTGAAAGCATGTGGAGGTTTTTAGCAAATTCAGAAATGTGTGGAACTTTGTGAAAAATATTCAAACTATCTCCAGAGTACATGGAAAACCTCTTTTAGATGTGTTGAAGTGATATTGGCTATTTCAGTCCCTGTATTTTGCAATAAGTCACTATCTAGTCCCTGAGTTTCAAAAAAGTACTTGGCACACCGTGGACCATGGTTTTTTGTTCGAAACGAATCGAATTAAACGATGTTTTTGCAATAAAGAGTACTGATAAAGTGGTTTGGATAAAAAATACCACATATATACAAATACCAATCTTGACGATGCAAGACGGATACTACTTTAATACTCTCCGTAACGAGTAATGATATAAACAAGCAAATGCAATTTCCAAATTGCCTTATGATACCATGATAAATAGGCTTGAATATTGTGGATACATTGTTTGATAAATTAGGTTATCTTTGACAAACATAACCTAACTAATTTTTTTGAGCTTATTTTACAAGTCCAGTTTGGATAAACAAAAATTAGTTTATAAACTAGTTTGTTGAAAACTCTACTTGGAGTGGTGTTTTAAGAGCTTTTTTGACACTTTTTTGAATTATAACATTGATTATATTAAATTGTTATTTATTAATATTAATTATAAATAAATATTAATAAATTAATTATTACTAATAGGAATAAATATTAATTAATTGTAATTAATATTAACTGAAAATTATTAATTAATTTTAATTATACATTATATATTAAATATTGAATATTAATTATTGATTATTTAGAATTATTATGAATCATATCAATTATTTTTACATTATTATTATTATTATTTTAATTATAATTCAATATATTTAGTAATTAAAAAAATAAATATAACAATTTAAAATATATGTATGTAAGTTACACAAAAATTAACAAAGTGTGATAAAGAATTTTAATAAAATATTTACTTTATTTATTAATTATATTTTTGAATATTTATTAATTAATTAAGATATGCAAAATTGGCTAATTTTATTTTTATTCATACCTTACGTAATGGTTATTTAAAATCATAAATCAATATAGATTTTTTGTCTAAAACTTATTTTAACAAATCCAAAATTTATATAATATATATATATATATATATATATATATATATATATGTGTGTGTGTGTGTAATCAATTTGAAATTCTTTTAATTAACTTATTATATGTATTTAACTTTTATTTACTATCTTGTTTGTATTGATTACCATATTAAATTGTTTGTAATAACCATGTTCCCTTTTGTAAAAAGAATAGAATTTAAGTGTGTGTGGTGTAAATTGTAGGAGTTCAGGGGCCAAAGTGTGATTACGAAAAAGAGGGTTAAAACCTCTTAAAACCCTCATTTTGCTTCCTGATGTGTGGTAGAGGCGGCCATAGAAGAAGAGAAATATTTTGGCGACTTCTTGTTGAAACCTTGAAGAAATTGGAGCTAGGGAAGCAATTTGTGGTGTGAATTCTCACCTCCTTTAAGGTGTGTAATTAAAGGATAACTAGTTCAGGAGGGAAAGGAGCTTAGCGTGGACATTAGGTGAGTCTTTCTAACTGAAAATGTTGTTGTCGTACGAATTTTAACGCATGAGATGTTTATGATATTGCATGTTGTATATTGATTTAAAATGTGATAAGACATGTATGCATACATTTTGAAAGTGGCATATTATGGCTTAAGTCACCCCCCGGGAGGGGGGGTCCCGCAAATGATCATATCGGGGTGTGTGCCAATGGGGTGTGTGTTCCAGTTAGAGACAGTGTGAGCCAGACACGTTGTCACAGGTGTTCATTGTAACATCTCAGGCCAACCACAACAGATATTGTCCGTTTTGTCCATACACCCGGACTCACGATTTTAAAACGCGTCTGGTAGAGGAGGTATACAGTCCCTTATAAGGCAACTTTCGTTCCCCTCCCCAACCAATGTGGGATCTTACAATCCACCCCTCTTGGGAGCCCAGCGTCCTCGCTGACACATTAGTCCGGTTCTCAGCTCTGATACCATCTGTAACATCCCAGACCAACCGTACCAGATATTGTCCGCTTTGTCCATACACCCGGACTCACGGTTTTAAAACGCGTCTGGTAGATGAGGTATCCAGTCCCTTATAAGGCAACTTTCGTTCCCCTCCCCAACCAATGTGGGATCTTACATGCGTGACCTTAGCGTGCTCCATCTATAAGTGTCGTTCATGTGTTTAATATTTTAAAGTTACGAATTGTTTATAAATGCTTATAAACTGTTTAAATGTTGATTGTGGCGCGAAAGTTTGTTTCTAGAGGAAACTCACTAGACCTCATGGTCTAACCCTCGCTTTTCAAAAACTAAAACCATTTTCAGGTAAGGAAGTTCGTCCAAGGGAAAGAAGGAAGGTGATGTCGTGAAAGAGTCTTGGTGGAAGCTCGAAGTTTTCGGTAGATGTTAGTAAATCTCAGTTGTGGAAGTGTATCTCTGCGGCAAAATTTGAGTTGAGTATATTGTATCTAGTTTAATTGTGACCGTTTTGGTTGTATTTACACATTTATGTTATTGTGAAGGATGTTACATTGTTAGTGATTTATTTTAATTTTATTTTGAAATATTGTAATTGACTAACTTTTCATGATGTCTTTTTTGGTCCTTTTACATTTTTCATCTAACTTATTAGTTAGTTTTTGTCAAACATGATTAATTCATCAATTAGTTTATCAACCAATAGTTAACTTATCAGTCCCTAACTAGTTTATTAAATATAGCCTTAATCATTTCTAAATCCCTTTATTGGTCTTTAAAATTGTGATTCGTAGCCATGATTAAGAACAAGTTTTCTCCTTTCAAGTAGACTAAGGTGCCGTTTGTTTTTTAAGAGGTCTAAAATCTGAAGTCTTACTTTAGTTATGATTAATAAGAGGTGGTGTGTAAAAATGTCTAAACGATTCAGACTTAAGAGTCATTAAGAGGTTTTTTTTAAAAAAACAAACAACCCCTAACTGTTTACCGACATCTCATTGCTCTCCATGAATCACGACCCTCTTCTTCTGGGTATGAAGCTAAAAATGGTTTATCTAAATAAGTGGTGATTACTTAAAATTTTTCAAGGTTATAGAATACACTCCTTCAATCCTAAAAAGATATACGGGTTTAAAAATATGTAGTAATTACATTTTTTGATTAATTAAATCATAATATTATCTTTAATGATAGAGAGCGAATTTTTTTCTATTTTGTAATTTATGGTAAATATAAAAAATAGAGACGTATTTTTTAAAAATAAACATTTATTTTTAAATAAAATATAAATCTGGACACTTATTTCAAAAAAATTATAATCTATTTTTGAAAGAAAAATCAAATGAAACAGGGTCAATAAAAAGTCAAATATGAAAAAGCCTTATGTTTTCATTGTTGACTTATGTAAATAGAAGTTGACTTGACTATTCAAATTGCAGCCATTGACTCCTCCTAAATTCCATATCTTCTTCAAACAATTTCCACTTAATTGCCTCACCCACCCTTCACTCATTTGCTAAAAAATAAAATAATAACTTTTAAAAAAATGTTTGTAAATTGGAATTAATCTAAATTCCCTTTGCTAAAAATGAATCTTTTGACCCAAAAAACAGACCAAGTCCCACTAGTTCATCAAATTTGTAATTAAATTTTTTGTTCACATCCTTTTATTTTACAATATAATTTCCATTTACTCTTTTATATAATTTATATCATACCTTTACAATATTTTATAATACAAAGCTTATTATCATAAATAAATAATTAAAATTTATTTGAAAAGAATTTGAGTATGGTTAAATTGAATTCCAAACAATAGGATATAGTATTATACGAGTTATTAACCGTCTAACCGGTATATACAAATTGTAAAAGTGCAAACTGACAAAAACATGATGGATCGAATCAACTGGCAAGTTCTAACTCAATTTTTGAGCAAATTGATAGCAACATTTGTGATAGTATTAAACCATTTTTTTGCCTTTGTCATGATATTAACAAGTTGTACCGTATCTATGGTATTATTAGACTACTTATCTTTTAAAAACTTGAATTCTATGACAAATAGTATACGAATTAATTTTTTTGAAGACCTATTAAAGTTAAAAATTGTAATGAGTAATACTAGAAGTCAAAAGTATATGTTTATAGGAATTGAAGGAGTATTTCAAGAATAAAACTACTCCATTGATTAATTCATTTGAGTACTCCTATTCAATTATGCATATTTCATCACCAAGTGGAACTAAAGGTAAAAGAATAATGGTACGTAGTGGATTCCACTTTCATGTGAACTTGGCAAGTGACGGAGCCACACCTTAGGCAGTGGGGGTCTCTTGACCCAGTCAACACTTAAAAATTAATATTTTTTTTTGTAGTTTTTCTTTACCCAATTCAATTTAACCCTTTTGACTCAATCGAAAAAAATTGATAACTCACTATTTGACCCTCTTGACCCCACGATTCTAATCTCTCTATTTTCTTTTTGTCCTTTGCTAACATCTTTAGAATTTGATATTAATTATTTAAAATGTTTCATAAATTGTCAGGATCTTAATTCTAAACAAGAATAAACACTCAGAAACAATATTAAAGGAGTTTGCGGAATAACACTTTAATATTCAATAATCTATGAAAACAGTGAATCAGAAGAACAACTTATAAACTTTATTGAATGATTGTAAAGCTACAAGATTCAACACTCAACCTCAATATTGATGAACAGACTCACCAATACGAATTCTACTTCTCTAGAATTAGGATTACAAACCTTGAGGTTGATTCTCTCTATGAAAACAAAAATTCAGAATTCTCTAAGTTATCTCTATCAATTACAAACTATTCTATATATACTGAAGATAAAAGATAATTACAAATAATAAAAGATCTTCAAAACAATCTTCCATCTTTATCTCTAAGCTTTCCATAATCTTCAAACTTGATCTGTACGAATCTTGATTATCTCATAAGCAGCACTAAGTCTTCAGCAGCATTAATACTTTGAGCAGTACTAACTACTAGCAGTACTAAAATTGCTTAACAGTAGTAATCTCCTCTAGTAGTATTAATCTTGACTTAGAAGTACTAATCTTGATCAGCAGTATTAACTTCACTCAGCAGCATTAATCTCAGAAATATTAATCAAGTTCTTCTAGCAGCATTAACTGTACTTGTATATTTCTGAATTTCCCAACAATCTCCCCCTAACTTGACTTTTAGGAAGATAAGTCAAGTTCTTCAAATGGACTTCTTAGATGCTCCCAAAACTTCATGGCTCATACACCAGTATTTGCATCCAACCCCAAACTCTGATTGATTGTTCTTTGAATCAAATACTTAGCCATCTCTGAATCTGGAACACATCCTAGCTTCTTCTTCAACATTGCATGAAGCTTTAGTCTGCTGTGATTGTACACTCTATCCACTAGGAAGTACTCTATGTGATTTAAGTCCATAGTTAGTGCATATACTCCACTAGTTTCATATAGAGTCCAATTGTTGACAATTTTGAACACATTTCTGATGACATGCTCCACTTCTTCAGGTTTGAACATCATACACAGATACTCCATTACTAATTTTGTAATTGAAATCTCTGGATCTTTCAGTTGATCTGCATACAACTTCATTCCTATCTCAAACATTTCTTCAAGATCTGACCTGGAGCATGTTCTGACAATCTTTGCCCAAGTATTGAACACCTCATACTTCTCATCTTTCCTCTTGAGCCTTATGTATTCCTTCCCATCAACCTTCATTGTGTCCCATAGAATAACCTCAGGAGGCTTCACACCAACAGGTTCTGCTGAAATTGGTTCAGGCACTTTGTCTATCACTACCATGTATAGATTTACATCATCAGTTCTTGCTGGTTCATTCTTTTCAGATGACTTAGGTGCCCCTTCTTCTTCAACAACCTTCTCAGCTTCTCCTTCAGCTATTCTAGGCTTCTTGGTTGACTTTCTTCTTGCCATCATCTTGGTTCTTTTTAAAGTCTTTAGACTTTCACCAAGAGTGGCTTCTTTCTTTGGTGGTGTTTCTTGCTCATCTGGAAAATGTTTTTCTATCATAAAATCATTGCTTTCTTTCATTCTCTTCTCCATCTTCACCCTTGCAGTTTCATTCCCTTGAAGCTTTAGCATCTCTGAATCATATAGCTCTTTAATCTTCTCAAACGACATCTTTGAGAACATCTCCTTTCTGACTCCTACAACACCCTTGAGAAATGTAATCATCTTGTTTCTCTCTTGAGTACCAAGGAATGTCTTTGAGGGTTGCCTCTTCTTTGCAGCTATTTTTACCACCACTGATTTCTTCAGAGTTGCAGCTTTCTTCTGTGCAATTTCAGTTGCCAGGATTTGTTGATAAACTTCATTCAGTTCAGCAGCTAGAGCCTTAGCCATCTCTCTGTCCTTTTCAACCTGAACTCTTTCTTCTTTTTCAATATCAGCCTGCATCTTCTTGGCCAAAGCTTCATCTGACTCAACCAACCTTTGCTTTTTGATTGGTTGATCAGATTCCACCATTTTAGCTTTGCCTTTGTCTTTGCTCACCTTCTTCTCTACACTATCTTTCTTGATCACTTCACCTTGTTCTTTGATGACAACTCCTTTGGCCTTTGAGATGACCTTGGGAGTATCATGTTTGGCTTTGATTAAGGTTTCTGCAATCTCAAGATCTGTCAGAACTTCTTGCACTATTTCTGCTGCTTCTTTCAGTTCAGCAGTATTAACAGTTTCTGTTGCTTTGCTTGTTTCAGCAGCATTGACTGTTACTGCTTCTTGTTCTGTTAATGATGCTTTCTCTTTTTCTGCTTCTTGTACAAATTCAGTTTCCACTGCTTGTTGCTCCCCCTCAAAATCAACTTTCTCTTGCTCCCCCTTTTCTTTGACATCTTCCATGTTGACATCAGCTTCTGACTCCCCCTTTTTGGGAGCATCAGTCACTGGTTTCCTCCTTCTTAGCACAAACTATTTCTTCTTCTTTTTCTGAAACAATTTCTTCACCATATTCTTCAGGTTGACAATCTGTTCTTGTTGAGACAGAATGATCAGTTTCAGCTCTTCTATATCTTGTCCCTGTTTGATTACATTCATGTTTATGTTTCCCATTGTTTCCATCAATTCATAGTAGTTATATCTGTCCTCACCTTCTCCAGAAGTGTTACCCTCTTTTGAAGGATCATGGGATCTTTTTGTAGTAGAGGTCTTCTGCCTAGCAGAAGCACCTGCTACCCCCGTGGTTTCTTGGCACCTGGGACCTTTGGATGATTGCTCACCCAAAGTTGCCATGGGGAAGGTCTTATTTATGTTACCACTGACCTCCTCTGTGCTAGCAGGAGTAGTGGCAGCCTTAGCACCCATATGCTCAAATATCTCCTCATTGAGCACCTCCATAGGGTTGGGAGACACCCTTGTGGTTTCCCTGTAGATATTCTCTAATGAAGAATTCTCCATTATAGGGCTTAAAGGCTCTGTGGGTGAAGGTACAAAAAGGGAATGAGTCTTCTTTACCTTTTTCCTTATGTAAGTTTGTGTTATTGGAGAAGTTGGCTTTTGAACAAAAGACTGAGGGATTGATATGGAGGGTGAAGGTTGGGATTGGCTAGCAGTGGGATGGTCTAATGAGGGCCTTGACCCTGCTGCCATACCTTCTTCATTGTGGGACACCACCATCATTGTAGAGAACAATGGGGTGTCAACTCCTTCCGAGTCCAATGGAGATCTCTTCATGTTTGAAAAGACCTTACCTTTGGGAGTTTTGGGTACATATACCTCATCAAAGTGAGGCATATCCGTCAATTCATGGGTTATAACTTCCTGTACAAACCTTGGGTACATGTAAAAACTCTTTTTGCTTCCCAAGTTTGATACAAGATCACTACAAATCATTCTTGAAAAATTGTACTTTCTGGCAGTGGCCAAGCAGACCAAAGCATAAGTAATGGTGCTGCTAAACTCACTCCATCCCGTAGTCTTTTTGGAGATACAGTGCATCAGGGTATGAACAAGAAAACGCCATTGGGTATAAAATTTTGCTTTTGAGAATTTGAAACCACCCAATTGGCCTCCATACCCTATTCTTGAAAGGTTTGAGAACAAGTCCTCATTTAGAATAGAAGTAATACCTTCAGCATTGTCTAGACGTAGACAGATGCGTATCACCTCTTCAGAAACTGACAAGGGTTTGTCACATACCCTTGTCTTGATTATCTGCACACCATTCTCTGTCACTACGGTGTCATTCGCCCAGAACTGTCTTTGATGCTCTATGTATATTGTTGGTGACACAGTGAGAGCATGGGCAATGTAGTTGGACTTGAGAAAATCCACAATCTGGTGGAATCCAGCAGCTTGTTTCGGCTTCTGTAGCATCGTAATCTCGTTGTGCTCATCAATGAATGCCATGGATGCCATTGTGCTTGAGTATTCTTGACTGCAACACTTGGTGCTTGAGAGAAAATGGTTAGAGAGCAGATGAATAGAAAGCAAAGAGTCGTTATAAACTTTTGGGCGGGCAAAAAGGGTATTTATACGATTCGGGACATAAGCAGTATTAACTCCTAGCAGTATTAACTAACTAGCAGTATTAACTGAGAGCAGTATTAACCACTAGCAGTATTAACTTAACTAGCAATATTAACTGAGAGCAGTATTAACCACTAGCAGTATTAACTTAACTAGCAGTATTAACTGAGAGCAGTATTAAACACTAGCAGTATTAACTTAACTAGCAGTATTAAAACTGCATTGGCAGCATTAACCATACTTACACTTTTTGAAGCTTAAGGTACTCTGAGCAAGGTAATAACTTCCTGAGAAAGATGTTAGTAGCACCAAAGGATAAACCAATAACAGGTATGAAACCACTTTTTAAAACATGAACTCATTCAGAGTTGATCATGCCCACACTTGTGACCAAGAATGTGAATCTACCCACATCAAAAGCTTTAGTGAATAGATCAGCAAACTGGTTGTCAGTATGAACTTTAGCAACTTGAATTAGCTTCTTTTCATTACAATCTCTGATAAAGTGATACCTGATCTCAATGTGCTTTGTTTTGGAGTGCTTGACTGGATTGTTAACAATGCTTATAGCACTGCTATTGTCAATGAAGATTGGAGTGTGTAGAAAGGTTACCCCATAGTCCAACATCTGATTCTGAATCCATAGAACCTGAGAGCAGCAACTTGCAGCAGAAATATACTCAGCTTTTGTTGTTGATAAGGACACTGTGGTTTGTTTCTTACACTACCAGGATACTAGTCTTGCACCCAAAAGTTGACATCCACCTGAAGTAGACTTTCTGTCCATGTTAGCACCTCCCAAGTCACTATCTGAGTAAGCAATCAAGTCAAAGTTGGATTCATAAGGATACCAAAGACCTAATCTAGGTTTCCCTCTTAAGTATCTGAAAATCCTTTTAACAGCTTGCAGATGTGATTGCTTTGTTTGACTTGGAATCTGGCACACAAACACACTGGAAACATGATGTATGGTCTTGAGGCTGTGAGATACATGAGAGATCCAATCATTGATCTATATAGATGGACATCAACATCCTCCCCCTCAAGATCAACAGTGATCTGTTTATGAGTCTCCACAGGTGTGCTTGCTGGCTTTGAGTCTGTTAATCCATATTTTTCCAGGATGTCTTTCACATATTTTGATTGGCTTATGAAGATCCCATCTTTCTTCTGTTTCACTTGAAGCCCAAGGAAGAAGGTAAGTTCACCCATTGAACTCATTTTAAAGCTCTTGTGCATCAACTTTTCAAAGTCTCTACACATCTGATCTTTTTTGGATCCAAAGATGATATCATCCACATAAATCTGAACCAATCGGATGTCCTTCTTACTTCTTTTAATGAAGAGGGTCTTGTCAATTATTCCTCTTTCAAACCCATTCTCCAAGAGGTAGGTAGACAGAGTATCATACCATGCTCTTGGGGCTTGATGCAGACCATAAAGTGCTTTCTTCAGTTTGTATACTCTGTCTGGATATGATGGATTTTCAAATCCATGGGGCTGACAGACATATACTTCTTCATCAATTGTACCATACAGAAAGGCACTCTTCACATCCATTTGGTATACCTTGAACTTCATGTATGAGGCATAGGCTAGAAATAGCCTAATTGCTTCTACCCTTGCCACTGGAGCAAACACTTCTTCATAGTCAATGCCTTCTTCTTGAGTGTACCCTTGTGCCACCAGCCTTGCTTTGTTTCTTATCACAATGCCTCTCTCATCCTTTTTATTCCTGAAAATCCACTTGGTGCCTATAGCTCTATGACCTTTTGGAAGGTCCACCAAGTCCCACACTTCTTGCAACTTGAACTGCAGTAACTCTTCTTGCATAGCTTCTATCCAACTGGAATCTTTCATAGCATCATAAACCTTCTTAGGCTCAATCTGAGATAGAAAGCATGAGAGTACTGTGTGTTGCTGATACTGCAGTTCTTGAAGTCTGCTTTGATTCCTTGTTATCATAGGAGAAGAGATGTCTCCTATGACCAGCTCTGGAGGATGATTCTTTTGAGTTCTAGTCTGATGACTAGGTTCTTCATTGATTCCCACATCCAAATTGGAATCATTTAAATCAGCTGAGGGGATCTCATCAGCTGCTTCTGTCTCTTCATGCACTTGATTCTCCTCATCTCTTCCTTCTTCTTTACTCTGAATTGGTTCAGTCATTGTCTCTTTTGCACAAACATCAACAGGCTCTATTGTAGGTATGGGAAAGATCACAGACTAAGGAATAATGTCTTATAATTGTACCTGTTCATCCCCTGATCCTCCACTTCCTGAACCTGCATGATAATCACTACTGAAACCCAAAGAGTTAGTTAGTGAATCAATGTCAAATAACCACTGAGGACCAGACCCAATAGGATTTGGTGTGTTCTCATTGCACTTGACATTGTCACTTTCCTTAATTATTCTAGAAGAAGTATTAAAAACTCTGTAAGCCTTACTCTGAGATGAGTAACCAACAAGAAAACCATCATCAGCTTTGCTATCAAACTTTCCTAAGTGAGTTTTGGTATTGAGAATGGTACAAGGACACCCAAAAGGTTTGAAAAATCCTATAAAAGGTTTTCTGTTATTTAAAAGCTCATATGGTGTCTTGTTTTTAGGCTTGACTACTAGAACTTTGTTTTGGACATAGAAAGCAGTATTAACTGCTTCAGCCCAGAAAGTAATTGGAAGTTTTGAATCTGCCAACAGAGATCTAGCAGCTTCAATCAGTGTCCTATTCCTTCTCTCGGCAACACCATTTTGTTGTGGAGTCCTAGGAGCACTGTATTGCCTTTCAATTCCTTTTTCCTCACAAAAGGTGTTTAGGTCATGATTTTTAAATTCAGTACCATTGTCTGACCTAATGACTTTTACCTTTTGATTAGTTTGGTTTTCAATTTTTAGAATAAAGGATTTGATCAGTCCACTTGTCTCATCCTTAGTCCTTAGAAAATATACCCAAGTAAATCTAGAGTAATCATCCACAATAACTAGGCAGAATGATTTCTTACCAATACTCATAACATTTGTAGGACCAAACAGATCCATATGCAACAATTGAAGAGAATTAGAGATTGTGTTTAACTCTTTGGACTTATGAGAAGTTTTGTGTTGTTTGCCTTTGAGACAGACAACACAATGATCATCACATGAAAAGAATTTGGAAGGTAAACCTCTTACAAGGTTGTTTTTAACAAGTTTATTCATTGTTTTAAAGTTCATGTGACACATCCTTCTGTGCCAAAGTGATGATTCATCCAAAGAAGCTTTTGAAACAAGACAATTAAGGGATGAATCAGCTGAAACACTTTCCATATCTAAGCAATATACATTATCCTTTCTGGGAGTTCTTAGTAGTATCATCTTTTCATCAACTACCTTGAATACAGGAGCAAGGATAATGCATTCAGAATCTGTGAATAATATACTATGTTGTTTGTCACAAACCTGTGATACACTTAACAGGTTGTACCTTAACTGCTCAACATAGAATACATCTTCAAAGGTCATTTTACCTTTGGTTACATCCCCCTTACCACTTATCTTACCTCCATATAGAGTATTACCAAAGGAAACATGACCACCATCAATTTTCTTGAAATTCTTGAGGCATGACATATTCCCTGTCATGTGCCTTGAGCAACCACTATCAATATGCCAGATACTCTTCCCCTTGAGTTGATGGTTGCCCTGCACATAAGATTAATCAATTAGTATTGATTGGGGACCCAAGCCAAAGTGGTCTTGGGTCTCCCTTTCTCATCAAAGTATTTACATTCCTTTTTGATGAGGTTTTTAAACTCATAGCACTCTTTATTAGAGTACTTTGTCAATATGATTAGCTTAGCAGCACAAACACTAGAAGTAGTACTAACCTTAGAAGTACTAACAGAGTTAGCAGTACTAACAGGTTTAGCAGTACTAACTTTGTTAGCAGCACTAACAGAGTTAGCAGTATTAATTTTTGAAGAAGTACTAACAATGTCAACAGCACTAACATTGTTAGCAGTAGTATTACTTCTAGCAGCACTATCATTGTCAACAGCACTATTTGTGGTAGCAGTACTAACAGTTTTAGTGCTTTTAGGAACCCACATATTGACACTTTCTTTAACAGACTTTTTCTTCATGTGTCTTTTAGATTTAACAGTTTTCTTAGCCACATGGTTCTTTTCAATCTTCCTATAACCCAAGGGTTTTTGCATAGGTCTTTGAAAGTTCATCCTTTAATTTATAGGATTGAAATAACAGTATTTGGCAAGATGATTCAATTTTCCACAGATAAAACAAGGTTTTGGTCTATTGATTTTACTCAGATCAACCCCTTGTTTCTGTGCCCACTGATTATTCCAGTTTCTTTGATTTCCCCTCTTTTTATCATGTTTTTGGGGCTCATTCTTCTTGCATGCACACTGTTTGCAAGGACCTGGATTCACAACTGTGGTCTGTTTGTAATGGATCTTACCAGACTTTCCCTCTGTCTTCTCTATGTCCTTGGATTTGATCCAATCCCTTCCACAGTCCTCATTGGTGATAATGTTATTCTCTAGAGGAATCTCACCACTCACTTTGTTCTCCTTACTCTTACCTACCTCTTTCTCAGTTTTATCTTCAACAACTACCTCATCTAAGGTATCTATCTCAGTGGCTCCCTCAGGCAAGTCCTTCCTATCTTTGGTTTCTAGTAAGTCTGAAGTAGGAGGAATGTAATTGTTGTTATATGGTGGTGGTGTGGCATTATACCCAATTCCTCTTCTCAGCTTATCATGAATCTGAGTTTGTAGTAAAGAGTCCATTGCTTTAGAAGCATTGGAAAACTTTTCTACATCAAGCTTAACCTTGGTTAGCTCCTCTCTCAGCTTTTCACTCTCCTCTTTAGATTTGGTCAGTTTAAGTTCTAGATCCTTTTTCTCCCACTTCCAGTAATTGGTGTCATATGAGTGTTAGAGTTCATTGGCTTGAAAACCTTTTATCTGCTCCTCAAACCTCTCAACAATTCTCACATAGTCCTTTATATCCTTTTCTAATCTCTTAAGGTCATCACTCATCTTCTGGTTGTGATCCCTGTACCTTTTAACAGTGTCTATGCAAGTTTTAGAACAGAGATTAGAACTTACCTCAGATGGGAGATCAGATACTTCAGCCATAAGTGCTTGATTTTGGATAGCCTCTTCTGCTTGATCACTCCAGTCAAACCCCATTCCTTGTTGAGAAACAAGGGTTTGAGTAGAGTTTCTGTTATGGTTGAGGTTTCCAGACTGTGCTTGTTGGTGGTTGTTGTTGTGAGACACTCCACTTCTGCATTCCCTGGCAAAGTGTCCCTTCAGATGGCATTTGTAGCACTCCACCTTTGATTTATCAAACCCAGCTCCATCTTCTCTTCTTTGGGAGAAGTTGTTCCTCCCAGTCCTCTTTATGAACTTCTTCACCCTCATGGAAAGCATGGTCATCTGCCATTTAATATCCATCTCTTCCAGATCATCAGGATGAAGTTGTTCCAAATCATCATTAATTAAGGAGGAATTTCCATGGCTGGCAAGAAAGGCTTCAAACACAGAATCAGTGCATTTTTCTTGATTTGCTCCATTAGCAGCATTAACTGATTCAGGATTAGCAGTAGAATCAATTGATACTGATAGGAGTGCAGCATTATGAATATATCCAGAAGGCTTCTTCTTTGCCTCCACCTCAGCTTCAAATACTCTAAGATCATTGTACAGATCATCAAGTTCTTTCTCTTCCAACTGATCATTCTGTCTGAATGAAACAGTGTACATGGTCCATTCATCTCCAAGGGACCTTAAGAACTTTCTGTTTACATCATCTTGATCAATCTGTACTCCCATAGTAGTTAGTTCACCAATCAGTTTGTTAAACCTGTCAAAAGTTTGAGTCATGGACTCATTCTTAGTTGACATAAAGTTTTCATAATATTGCTTCAAGATTGCCTTTTGATTTCTCTTGGTACTTTTGGTACCAGAGAATCTCTTCTCTAGAGCATTCCAGAGCATCTGTGTATCAGTGCAATTACAGAATTGGTGTTGATATTCATTGGGAATGGCCAAGAGCAGTGTGCTCAAGGCTTTCATCTCTGTCTGCCTTGTCTTTCTTTCTACATCAGTCTTTGGTGGAGTTCTTTTTTCATCTTCACCAATCTTTACTGCATCAGATGGGCCATTCTCAATGATGTCCCACATAGAGTAATCTGTGAGGAGAATGTATTGCTTGATTCTAATCTTCCACATGTCAAATTCATTGGGTCTGAGCATTGGAACCTTTGAGACCAGAGTACTGTTTGATTCAGTTGTGTTTTCCATTATGAATAAGACTTCTGAGAATACTTGCTCTGATACCACTTGTCAGGATCTTAATTCTAAACAAGAATAAACACTCAGAAACAATATTAAAGGAGTTTGCGGAATAACACTTTAATATTCAATAATCTATGAAAACAGTGAATCAGAAGAACAACTTGTAAACTTTATTGAATGATTGTAAAGCTACAAGATTCAACATTCAACCTCAATATTGATGAACAGGCTCACCAATACGAATTCTACTTTTCTAGAATTAGGATTACAAACCTTAAGGTTGATTCTCTCTATGAAAACAAAAATTCAGAATTCTCTAAGTTATCTCTATCAATTACAAACTATTCTATATATACTGAAGATAAAAGATAATTACAAATAATAAAAGATCTTCAAAACAATCTTCCATCTTTATCTCCAATCTTTCCATAATCTTCAAACTTGATCTGTACGAATCTTGATTATCTCATAAGCAGCACTAAGTCTTCAGCAGCATTAATACTTTGAGCAGTATTAATGTTCAGCAGTACTAAAATTGCTTAGCAGTAGTAATCTCCTCTAGCAGTATTAATCTTGACTTAGCAATACTAATCTTGATCAGCAGTATTAACTTCACTCAGCAGCATTAATCTCAGAAGTATTAATCAAGTTCTTCTAGCAGCATTAACTGTACTTGTATATTTCTGAATTTCCCAACATAAATATTTGTGGTAATGGTATTTATATGTTTATAAAGTTAGTGTTTGATGCTAATTGTAAACATTAGGGTTTTATAAGTATATGTTTTTAATGTTATTTATATGTTTATAAATCTAGGGTTTGATGTTAAGACGAAGGACCGTATGAGAATAAGAGTTAAGGTAAGAAGTGTAAGAAGAGATTTGCACCATTGATTACTTTTAATCCAAAAACAACTCATGAATTACGTTTTATAAGGGAAATGATCTAGTGTATCTCATTAGTCTTCACTTTAGTGGTTCTCTTCAATTAGGATTGATCAAATTGTGCATGGAGATCTTTCTTACCCTTCTCGCATAACTTTCATTCTCAACGGAAGCTAACCCTTGATGTTAATATGTTAAATAATTAATGTTGTTTATATCTTTAGAGTGATAGGTTATGGTTTACATTAATGTAATTTGTAGTATAGGATAACAGTCGATAAAGAATTTACTTGTGTAAAAGCCGACCCCAGTCACCAAAATTCCTGGATCCGCCACTGCTTGGCAGCCCTCAATGACTGATCATGAGGTTTGTATGATATTATTGTTAACATTTTATAATTCTAAGGAGCGGTTTAGTCCAGTAATTTTTGAATCAATTTAAAATTATAATAAAAGTTACTGCTAATTCACAACTTTAAAAAAAAATTCAATTCATTCCAAAAACATTATGCCTACTAAATACCCTGTGAGATTTCAATTCATTTAAGAAATTTTAATTTCTTTCAAAAACATCATGCAAGTCAAACATCATCTTATATTAAATCTAGGAAATGAATTACAAAATTTAATCAACTTTATATTAATAAAAAAAACATTATAGCAAATTTTATTTATTTATCCCCCCTCAAACAAAAAAAAAAAAAAAAATTGTCCCGTTATAGTGGAATTATCTTTATGAGTTTTATAGTAATAAATATGTTTAAATTCAATATATGCTCCCATATGATGTAAAAACCATTTGAGTGATGCATAAAAATTAACTCCACTTATCTGTCATTTTTAATTTAATAATATTTTTTATATTTATATTTATATTTTTTATTATCAAATAATTTTATACCCCGTTTGGAAATCTTTTTTAGTCCATCGTCTCCAAAAGAATTAACATTATAAAATAAAACTGATCATATTTTAGATGAAAAGCCCAAGTCCGAAATTACAAACACAGAGTCAACTTTATGTAAAAAAAATGGGCTAAATGTGTAATATTAAGACTTACTTTTTACATTTTTAATGTATGATTTAAACTTAATTCTGACATAAAAATTACGCATATAGCATCATCCAAAAAATCATAAAGGTCAACTTTTATTTATCTAGTTCATACCTATAACTAATACAGTACTTTTTCTTTTCCTTGCGTTTACAAACAATTATTAATTGACTCAAATAGTCCTGAATTGGTCATCCTTTTTTCCTAGATTTATATTTTTATATAAAGAAGATTATATATATATATAATCAAATAAAAGCCAGATTGAGAACAAAAAAATTATTTACCTTAAAAATATTGTTTTAAATGTCATCTAAAGTTATGATCTAATATGTCGATTAACATATATTTGTTGTACAACGTGAAACTTTTTTACAAATGGTTTTTGTATATGTATACATACACATAAATATAGGGGCTTAAGAACTCCACAATTTACGAAATCCTTGAGATCCATCCTAAACCACTAATTTAAGATAATTAATGAGATAGTTAATGTTATAAGTAATGACACAATTAGATTTTGTTTTCAGTTCCATTGTGGTGGGTTTTGATTTTAGGGTTTGATTTATGTGGGTTTTGATTTAGTTGTATGTTGTTGTTCTTGAAAATTTCGGTCGTTTACATATGTATTGTATGTATATATATATATATATATATATATATATACACATGATCAATACATAACTACATATCGTTGACGATAACATTATTTAATTTGTTTTTCGGCTCTGCTGCTACATGTCACTTTGTCTTATATTTTTAACCAGCAATAACATAGTCAAGCGATTTTTTTGGTGGTTTTCATGACTAAAGATAAAAAATGAAAAGTGATTGGGAGGGATGGAGGGAGGGAGGGAGGGGAAGAAGACGAGTAAGGGTTGGATAGGTGGGGGTTTTCTTATATATATAAACAAGTAAATATTATTTTAATTTAAATTAAATTAAAACAAAACAGAGTAAAAAGACAAAAATACCGATGAATTAGGAGATTTATTTAATAGGAGTTAGTGAGATGAACCAAATTGAAACCAAGCTGCAATTATAGTCATGTGAAACAAAATGACAACTACAATGATTAAACGTGTAATTTTTTAAAGAGGGTCTATGTGATTTATGCGTTTTAACACTCTGGGTCTCTACTTTGAAATATCTATGGATTGCATCATCATGATTTGCATTTTATAACGTTTTGGGTCCCTACTTTTAACTTTGTTAAAAAATTTCTGTTAAATAGGTTAATTATGGGGTATTTTAGTCATTCTATTTTATTTTTTATTTTCTATTAAAAAGAAGGGTCAAATATGTAACTTACTCTATATATAATATTATAATATATATACAGAGTTGGGTTCCAGTGAGAAGTTGAGTTATTGTTGAGAAACGTGAGAAGTGGTTATCGACCGTTGGATGAGAAATGGACGCACGTTAGAATGAGATGCACCGAGATGCACCAAATCAATTCCCTTCTAAGCCTCAATTCAAGGGAGAACTTGAGATTAAAAGAGATCAATGGTTCAGATCCACTTCTCATGTTTCTCACCATTAACTCAACTTCTCACACGATCATTCGCCTATAAACATATGTATATATCTATCTAAACGACACATGGACCATATACGTACTCATCATCTCCGTCAAATACCTCTGTCAACGATAACGACCACCACCTCCGACTTCCTCCGTCAACGACCACCACCATCTCCGACCTTCTCACCCTTCGATCTCTCTCTCCCCACTACTGCAAGTACCGAACGAAAATGGCGACGACGGGGAAGAGAGATCTGGAAACCAGATCGCCGACGACAATGTCTTATCAGAGTAGTTCCTCACCACAACCTTCTCTACCGTTGGTCGTCACTCTCAATTTCATCAAAGACGCCAGTATCGAACATGAATACCTCGCCAGCATGGTGAGAGTCAAGCACGTACCTCTGAGCCTACTCGTCGAGGCGAAGTTCGAGTCTGCTGCAACTGTTCTTCTTCACTCGCTTGCTTTCCTACCTCGTGATATGCAACACCGGTTCCGGCCATGGCAGATCATTCTATGTCTAGGCTCATCTGATCACTCTCTAGACTCTGCTATCGCCGTTGACTTATGGCTCAGTAGGCTTGTACACGTGGACTTTGGTCAATACCGACTTTCATTAAAAAAAATAGTACAAAGTAGGGGGTGACTGGTGATGGTAGGGGGTAACCGTAAATACAAATCATGATTGTTGTGGCCGGAGAACAGAGGACGGTCACGACGTGGGGGTAGGGGAAAATGAAGATTTGAAGGTGGGGGAGATGACATGATAGAGTAAATTATATTATTGGTCCTTGTTGTTTTAATAGAAAATAAAAAAATAGAATGACTAAAATACTCCTTTACTAAACTTATTTAACAGAAAATTTTAACGGAGTTAGAAGTCAGGGACTCAATATATTATAAAATATAAATCACAGGGATGCAATCCATAGATATTTTAAAGTAGAGACCCAAAGTGTTAAAACACATAAACTACAGGGACCAAATATGTAATTTACTCTTTTTTAAATTATGAATGAAAGTTTATAGCAAGTGGCAACCAAAAGGACCAAAAGTGTAATTTACTCTATAATTTAAGAAATTCCAAAGTTTTCTTAAAAAATAAATTTCAAAGTTAAAGCTTAGAGTAAACTACAGATTTAGTCCCTATGGTTTCTTGTTTATAACACTTTTGGTCCCTACAATTTAAAAACTACACTTTAACCACTACAATATGCAATTCGGCCGGGATTTGGTCCCTCATCGTTAACTCCGTTAGAAAACTCAGTTAAGTGAGGGGTACTTTAGTCTTTTTACACTTTTTTTCTTTTTCTGTTAAAATAAAATAAAACAATTTATATTTTATATATAAATAATACATACATACATATATTTATATATATACAAACTTCGATACCATCTCCAAGGATCAGAAGCCGACGCCATCTCCGATGATCAGGACGCCGACTGCAACCTCCTACCCCTCCCCCTTTCTTCATCGATGCCCAGAACCATAACCCCCATTGTGTCCCCGTCGATGTCGTAAACGGAACCAGAAACCTCCCCCCTCTGTCCTAGTCGTGAACTGAACCAGAAACCTTCTCCGGCGACTGGTTTGCCATCTCCGACTGAACCACACCACCACCCGTAACCCACCCCCTTCCATTCACAACTGTGTGTTGATTAAAAAAATACACCCATAACCCACCCTCCATCACCGATCTCTCTGTAGATTCACACACACACACACACACACATACACACACAGTGACACAGAGGCCACAAAACATCACCGACCTCCATCACCGATCTCTCTGTAGATTCACATATACACATATACACACTGTATACACACAGAGGCAAAAAATTATGGGAGTTTCAGACTGTCCCTGTGTCTGTGTATATATGCATACATATATATGTCATGTGGGTATGTATATATGTGTATATATATATATGTATGCATATGTATGGAAGGTGAGGGAAGAGAGGGGACGACGAGGGACAATGGGGGGAGGGACGATTTACTGAGTGTTGTGTATGTGTTTCAGGTTGGGACGGGAAGGAGAAGGAGGGTATCGGACATGTACATGGGGGTCGGCGGAGGAGGGTATCAGAGTGTATATAAATATATGTGTGTTATGTATATATAAAATATAATATATTTTATTTTATTTTAATAGAAAAGACAAAAAAATGTAAAAAGACTAAAGTACCCCTCACTTAACCGAGTTTTTTTAACGGAGTTAACGACGAGGGACCAAATACGGACCAAAATGCATATTGCAGTGGTTAAAGTGTAAATTTTAAATTGTAGGGACCAAAAGTGTTATAAACAAGAAACCATAAGGACCAAATTTGTAGTTTACTCTAAAACTTAAAAGGTAATTAAGGACATGGAACACTTTAACCAAAACATAGCATGAACTGGGATTGTAGAACTTGTCCTTGTCCTTATTATGGGTTGAGTTGGTCGGATTAAATGTATTTGAACAACAAAACTTAATGTTTGTGGTTTGAAAAATCTCAATTCAACCTAACCTAAGCAAAACTACAACTCAACCCAAACTATGTGGGTTGGGTTGAGTTGGTCGGGTTGATCAGTTGACATTTTGATACATCATTTTACAATCTAGTTAAGTATTTATGTTTAAGCAAAGTAAAATAAAAATGTGAACATACAAAAAACCTAACAAACTTTAATGTTGAAAGTTCTTGCAAATAAAAAATAAATTACAGTTGAAATTGTAATATAATTTTGAATATAACTAATTACAGGTTGGTCTAATATATATATTATATTATATTATATATATATATATATATATATATATATATATATATATATTAATCAAGGACTAAAGAATCATATCTAATCTATAGTATAAAAAGGCATCGAGTTCATCGGGATGGGTTGGATTCAAATTATTCTAACCCAATAAATGCGGTTTGACCTAATTTTGTATTAACTTTGTATTGGGTTACCTTAGGTTGAATTCTTTTTGGGTTTCTTTGGATTGGGTTGACCGGATTGATCGGTCGGTTTTTTGAGCACCCCTACTTTCAACTGGAAGCCATAATTGTTTTGTATGCATAACAAATCTGATTTCTCAAAATTTACTGTCCTTTTCCTGTTCTACGAAACAAGTGAAGATATATTATTCTTTCATTTAATATAACTTTTTTAAATCTATGTTTATCTTTTTTCTCTAATAATATATATTCACCTAATTGATAGATGTGAAAATCACAATAAATTTGAAGACAACAAATTTTATTATATACTTAAATGACCTATCAAAATATGTCATATAACCATGTTGGACCACAAAACCAATGTGGGCCTCTAAATTAACAAGTATCACAACAAAATTTAATCGATAAAGAAATTAAAATTATGGATTTAGTATAAAAAATAAGAGTAAATCATATTTTTTGTTCTTGTGGATGCCACTCACTATCAATTCTTGTGTAACACCCAAAATTTTGTATAGACTTTCTCCTTTTCGATTCTATTTTGTGTACTTATTAGTGTTCACCGATGCCTCATTAATTGGTTTTGAGTTACAAAACTTGGTTAACTTCCCCTCGTCAGAAACGGATCAGTTTGGGTCAAAAACGTGCCCAAAGGGGGTTGGGGCGACTATGCCCAACGACTATGCCATAGGGCATAGTCGCGTGTCATTGTCACAAGCGTGGGGAGGCTTGCTGGACAAACTCAGCTTGTTGGGGCTGGGGAGCGACATTGCCCCAACGACTATGACCAGGGCATTGTCGCTGGTCATAGTCGTCGACGGGGACTGAGGTATAAAGACCTCACTTGACGAGAATCGGTCATTTGAGGCAGATTTGGGAGCAAAGTTGGGTTTTTCTCTCTGCGATTTTGGTAAGGATTCTAACCCTAAACCATCTCTCTTCATTGAATACTCCTTAGATGATGTCTTGGAGTCTCATTAATGGTTGGTTTAGGACTTTGGTGAGCATTAATTTTGAAGCCTAGGAATCTAAAAGCTTCAAGGATCTTCTCATCTTTTCCATCCTCTCCACATCTAGGGTTTGTGTTCAAACTTTATAAGGTGAGTTTCTATTCCATGTTCTCATAAATTTAATATGTATTATAACTCTCATTTGTACATCATAGCTTCATATTAGGGCTTTGTTAAACTTGACCAAATCATGTGAAATGGGAATATTAGGGTTTTGACACCTGAACATTTTTGTTGGGAAAATTGTGGTTACACTATAAATCGTGGTATTATATGATTCTTTAAATGTTTTGGAACTCACTCCTCATGTTTGGGATTTTGGTAAATTCAAAGTGAAAATTAGGGTTTGGTGGATTTCAAGTGTTGGGTTAATTTGTGATAAATCTTGACATTCGATATGGGAATTGTAATGATATTGTTTATGGGTTTGGTTTGGCAAGGCCTCCTTGATAATGGGGGTCAAGTCTACATGTAGAAATCTTATACATGTAAATTGGTTTTTAACATTTATGAATTTTTTTAATGATGTATGGGTTAAAATGTTTTGTATTTGGTCTTAGTGCAATGGATCCATAGGCACGGTGTTCCTATGTCCCGTTTCGGACATTAGGTTCACCACTTTGGCACGGAATAGGCATCGGGTCACCATGATAAGTAAGGTGTGGACCTACACGGTCGGACAACGTCTCATGGGCAGTAAGGTGTAATTCCCTTGTGCTAGAGTTCTCCGTTTTGGAACTCTCAAGAATAGACCTAGAGGGGCTGACTTGATGTTTTCGAGCAATAGACTTAGAGGAGTTGAGCTCATTATGTGATTGGTGTTATATGTACCATATTTATTCACTAATGGTTTATCTGATTTATTGGTTTTAGCTCACGGCTATATCCTCCGCGTGACTTCAAATGGATTTAGTACTTCCATTCTTATTTGACTTGTTCTCACTAGGCTTTAGCCTAACACTTGTTCTTTTGCTGTCATGTTTAACAGGTCATCTTAGCGGTGGAGCACATAGGGACTGAGGGAACGACCTTGGGGTGAGAGTGGTCTTTTTGAGAGACATAGTGACCAACATGCCTTGATTTTGAAGTTATACATTTTGGAAGGATTGCGACACCCGTTCATAATCTAGTTAACCAAATTTAGATTAGTAGGTTGTCGTTTTATGCTTCATTATTGGGATTGTAAATGCCTTACCATATACCCCGTTTTGGGATGATACTCTTGGGTTTGAATTGTTATACCTTTACTATCCAGGTTTAAATTATTCCCTATTTTAGGTGACAGGTTTCTCTATTTCAAACGTTGTATTGCCGAAATTTTGAATTTTATTTTCCCTCGAAATTTTAGGATGTTACATCTTGTCCCTATTTTAAACTAATTACACTTTTATATAATGTGGTTGCCACTTTATTTCGGTTTTGGTCCCTATAGCTAACAACTGTTTACAAAATCCGTTAACTCAGACGTATTTTCGTCTTTCTCTTTTTTGTCGTTTTATTCTATTGAAAACAATTATTTTCTTATTTTTTCTCCTCCTTAAATGAAACCCCACCTCCAACAACCCTCCCTCTGGTTCCCACCCCGACCACATCCTGATCACACACTCGTCAACAAACCCACCCCTCCACCTGGACAACCTCCTGTCTTCTCCGTTTAGGTAATCCCAAAAACCAATCACCACCGACTTCTAACATCAACTGGAGAGTTCCATGGTTTCAACGATGGTGTGCCAAAAAAACATCTTCACCTTTATTGACCTTCCCAATCTCTTTATTTTGAGCAAAGTTGTAACAACCCAAACTTACGACAAAAAAGCAAAACTAACTTTAATAATTAACAATGCCAAACGGCCCAAACCACAATCTAAAATTCAAGGTTTGCGAGAAGGCAATCTATTACACAATTGAAATTACAAGGTAAAGAAATACGAGTCTTCTAAATTCGGTCCCAGCTCACACTTCTTCTTTCCCTTTAGCAACACCTCCTACCTCACGTCTGCCTGAAAAAGTTTTTAGTTTTGAAAAAGCGAGGGTTAGACCAAAGGTCTAGTGAGTCCCCTCTAGCAACGTTTTAAACAACGGAAGTAAAGAAAAGATTTATAATAACATAAACCAATTCAGTTATATAAACAACACCGTACTCACCACCACGCTACTGGCACACACTACCGTCACTCGAAAGTGACAGCGTGTCTGACTCATACTGTCTTAACTGGGACACATCCCCAATGGCATAAATGGGACACACACCCCGATATGAGTTCAGGCGGGACACCCCCCCCCGACTTTGGCCATACATGCTCACATTAATGTATGCAAACATTTAACCAACACAACTATATGAACCATGTTTATAATAAATATCGCATGTATAAATATGACATAATAATTAAAAGCTTTAAAATAAACTACCACATGCTTTAACCACTTTAACAATCAAAAGCATTTAGTTAGAAAACTCACCTAGATCACACGAAACTTTACATGTTAACTTCCTCTATAAAAGAAACTACCAAGGCAATAACAAATAAAGGAAATAAGGGCTACGAAACTCTCTCTCGAATCTAACAGTTAAAAGCCCACTCCACCACCCCCGGGCTGCCGACTCCCGGTCCTGCCCGGGTTGTCATCTCCCGGCTCGACACCCTCACTCACCCGGGCTGCCGACTCCAGGCCCCGCCCGGGTCGCCGCCTCCCCGGTTCCCCCTCTACTCATTCTGGGCTTCCACTGACTCCCTGGACTAAAACTCCCCTAGGCTCCCCCGTCTCCTGGGGTCATGGCCTGGGTCCTCCCCAACCCCGTCTCCCGGGTTCCTACTTCACTTCCCTGGGTCGCCCCCGGGTACTTCCGGTTTATACCTTCCCCGGGTCACCCCCGGTCACTACGACAGACAAAGGGACGAACCCCAATCGCCATCGCAACCCAGTTGCCGAGACCGGTGACTTGGTTTCCCGACTAACTCAGATGGGCGGCGTCCCCTCTTAACGTGATACACGCCGATTCCATGAACCAACATCCTTAAATCGATAAAGGCTAATTTCATGTGGTTTTACAAATCCAACTCAAATAGGGGATTAGGGAAATTTCAAGAAATCACCTTTTCCTAACATAAAATCGCTCAATAAGTTTTTCCCAAAGAAACCGCTCCACAAATCAGATTCATAACCACCAAAAGTTATCCTCAAAACTTCCAAAACTAAAAGATGATTTTAATAAGAAGATTACCTTGATAGATAGAAGTTGATTGCTCCCTTCAAGAATTTCTCTCTTTACTTTACTTTACTTTACTTTTCTTCAAATCGCCAACAACCTCCCTCTCTTAGCCGCCACTGCTAAAAAAATGAGGTAGAGGATAGGGTTTTAGGGTTTAAATCCCTCTTTAGCCATATTAAAACCTAGCCCCTTCTTTTTCCCCTTTTTCACAAATACTCACCCAACTTCCATTTATTATTTTGGTTAAGGTTATTACAATATCCTCCCCTCAAAAGAATTCTGTCCCCGGAATTCCATCGCTGAATAAACTGGGTGTTGGTACCTCATGTCGTCCTCCACCTCCCATGTTACCTCTTTTCCTTTGTGGGACTTCCACTGCACTTTCACTTTACGGATTTCTTTGGTTCTTAGCTTTTTCTCACTTTGGGGTCCAGAATGGCCACCAGTTCCTCTACGAAGCTTAACTTTTCATCACCTCAAATATCATCCAACTGCACTACCACGTTAGTTTTCGTCAAACACTTCTTCAGATTGACACCTGGAAAAAAAATGGGATGGATCCCACGCAGATCCTCTGGTAGATCTAGTTTGTAGGCCACTTCTCCACTCGTTCGATGATAATGAATGGCCCAACGACCCTTGATCTTACTTCCCTTTCTTTCCGAATCGGGTCACACCCTTCCAAAGCGAGACTGGTAACTTTACTTTGTCCCCGCTTGAGGCTCATGACTCATACTTACCAACTTAGTTCCACTCAATTGCCCAAGCCATTCTGATCAAATACATAGTCGTACATAACCATCGGATTTACCCCTCGATTAGCTACAAGTTCCTTAAAGAAAAGATTTTACCGGAGTTAACACCACGACCACATGCCTCACCGACTAAAATAACCACCCAATTTGCCAATATAACATATAGTCGACCTTAAACATTACCAAGAACTCACAGTTATGAGTTTCTTCATCCAGCAACCCGTCATTGCAAAGTAACCTCTCTTAATATGACATTCGACTAACGCAGAAGTACTTTATTTCCCGAACCTCATTTACCACAACTCCTCGATATTCCCGAATTCATACACCCTAAACATACATCACCCCCAACTTCATCACTCCAACTTCTTACATAATGGGAGGAAATTTCCACAATTCAAAACCTTCGCAGTCCACCAGCTCCAACTGACCGAATAAAATGGCACATACTTCAATTTCTCATTGCATCCACAATCGTCCAACCACATGTACAATAAATCCAAGCTTCTCTTGCTCAACACGGATTAACCATGCTCCCATAAACTATTCCAAATAGTTTAACACTGATCGACCGACTCTCTTGAAATCTTTTCCACGCGATACTAAGTCTGACACTATGGTCTATCACTCTGAGCACTACTTTCAACCACCTCTTCCCTTTTCTTCTCGAAGACTTCAAACCTCCCTCTAAAACCCAACTCACTAAATAACAGTGCAAACTTTAGACCAACGACACGATTTAGATTACTCAACACCCGAACCGCAACGTACACCATAAACTCACGCTAGGGATTCATAAACTTACTAACGGCAAATCTGAAAACATAATTCCACCTTTTTGCACCACTTGCCAAACTTCATCCTCTCTGATTACCCACCTTTCCAACATAATATCTTCACTCTCTTCTCGTTGTATGGAGCACTGTTCACCCAACGCTGCTATTCACTCCATTCCTCGATGATTCTCCAAATGTGTCGAATACACACTTACATTACTATACTCAACCAATCAATTACCCATAATTCTTATGCGAGATAATCCACCAAACTCTTCCAAAACATCACCCACTACTCGTAGGCACCACACAATTGTCGCTCTCCAAACAGTATTGTCCAATCTGCTAGAATCCCTTCACACTCCAAAGAATCCTTCAACATGATCACGGATTTCCTATTTACTACACAACCTCCTGAACTAAGCAGTTCGACACTTCTATCAACATTCTAGGGGTATAAGATAAACCTACCCGTAACTCGTCGCAACCTTGAACACATGGTTCCTTTCTTAGATAGTCGCCAACTATCATTTGAAAATTATCCCCAACTTAGTAATATCCCGATACCAACCAACCATCCACACACACCATCCATATACTTGCCACTTACAAATCATTCCCCAAAAATCTCCGGACAAGGACGTTCATCCTATATCAATAACACCAACCTTCTACATATCCTCAAAGAAGCTCCTTACCACCTTAATGAACTACACGTCTAGATATGGCATAAAAATCACCAACTCATAGATACAACCATCACCCTACCACCTCATCACAGAATAACCAAAATCTCCACGACCACTTTGCACACATACATATATCGTCCTCTTCTCACTGATCATAATATCAATAACTGTTTTCAAGGCATTTCACGACCTTGTCTTCCTCTAATCTGGATAAAACGCAAAATCATGATCCTCTAAACCACTCATCAAGATATTGCTCCTTATCGGCTCAAACGCGACCTGCCAGAAACAAATTCCGGCAACCTGAAAGATTAAACATACTACCTCGTAAACCTAAATGCTCGAAGCAAAACCCCTCCAGTTGAGCTATATAAACTTCAATCCTACACAAACCAACAAAACTTCATCGAAAAACACCTGACCGAACTAGCGGTCTTCCAATTTCGTAATACTCACACAATGTGGTCCAGCATCACGCCAAGTACACACCTTTTTCCGAATAACTCTTTGCTTCCTTACGAAACTCAACGAACCATCCATAGCTACTTCTTAATCTTCAGCGCCCCGTCATTGACCTCGAAAATGGTTGTTGGCTTCAACATCAACAGTAGACATGGTGGTACTTCAACCATGTCTCCGACCAACAAGGATTCCCAATGGGACCTACCTCTTCCAATGCAACAACTTACTGTTATAAAAAGCATCTTAACGACTTCGATTTCCACCCCAGACACAACCATTCGCCGACCTACACATCTCAAGTCCCTGAACGAGCGGGTAAGCCATATAAAACAAACATCCTTAATGTCAAAGATCAAGGCCTCCAATAATAACCACTTCCGTTGTTCACCACCCCTTCCATAACAGGAACACCAAAGTCATGGATCGGCCAACCACTGTTCGAGCGCCTCACTTCCGCTCTCAAAACCTTCCTCATCCTTAGTTGCAACATTTCCCATGACCTAGAGAGTTCATAGACTTCATGCATGACACACCATGAATTTAAACTTTTGACACTTTTGAAAAAAAAATTAGTATGTACCACATTATGAAACAAGTTTGAGTGTATACAACACTACACCGACATCATTGATTAACCATGCACAACGATCTCAAGGATCGTTCCACCTCAACTCCACGACATATTACTCCTCACCACACCCCAAAAGTGATGTTGGCACAATTGAAATTATTTTCAATGAACTTTACCCATGCGATTTATAAAATACTAAAAAATTGCTTACACTGAGTGAGTCAGACGACTCTCACCCTCATTGATATGACAACATATGTTCATGCTAAATTCACTTATAAAATCATGTGATCAAATGTTGTTATGATTTTCACAACAAAAGTTAACTCATTTATAAAAAGGTGTGAAATAGTTCTCCCATAACCAAAATCAAAATTTATCCCCCAACGCAATAACTTGTCTTTTCAATACAAACACATGTTTACACACATCACCACGTTTTCAAAACGAATACCTTGCAAGGCACACACACGCCAAGATATTTGATATGAAGGACTCCAACAATTTGCTCGAAACACAATGCATGAGACTCACTTTACATTGAAGGCTATTCACTCTAACAATGTCAACTGTTTGCACTCACTATAATTTATCCCAGAATCCCTACTTCCGACCAACCAGTCGGGGTCCTCACCTATGCCACAACCTCCGGCACCAACGTTTTCCAACATCCTTGAATGTCCCAACTACCAATTACCATCGCGACTAATGATTCGCAAATCATGCGCCCTCATTTTGACTCAAACAAACTTGTCAACAATTGTCCATTTCCATCCAGTCTTCAGTCCATTTTATCAGTCCACACCGATATCGCCTCTCCACCACCCTTCCAAACTAAAAATTTCAAAGCCTCATTTCTATCCTTCAGCTCTTGGGTTAACACTCTCCTGATTCCCACTGATCGACATACAAACTACCAAACCGAGACTCCCTTGAAGTGAAAATCTCACCTCCAATCGTTATTCTTTTCCTTTTGGACCCAAGAGGTTCTTCCTCAGGACGAAATATCTACATCCCGCACAATACTCATCCCAAATGGTATTAACCTTAAAACCATAAGCGAGCTCACACGGCACGCCCGACCAACACTATCATTTCAATGATAGAACTCACTACCCAGAACTACTCTCATCGATTATCTCAACAATAGTAATCGAGTATGCCCATGCACCTGTAAATTCATAATGGCATTGACCAGATGCAATTCTGAATTTACCTTATATGAGAGTCCTCACTATCGTTATCATGACTCTCAATGATCAAGGTCTTTCTTAAAGGCTTCCTAAATCTCAGTTGTGTCCCCCTACTCCACAGTTTAAGTTTAGGCCCATCCGGTCACCTAAATCTCTTAAACTATGGCTTTGATACCAATAGTACCAACCCAAACTTACAACAAAAAGCAAAACTAACTTTAATAATTAACAACACCAAATGGCCCAAACCACAATATAAAATTCAAGGTTTGCGGGAAGGCAATCTATTACACAACTGAGATTACAAGGTAAAGAAATATGAGCCTTCTAAATTCGGTCCCAGCTCACACTTCTTCTTTCCCTTTAGCTGCACCTCCTACCTCACGTCTGCCTGAAAAGGTTTTTAGTTTTGAAAAAACAAGGGTTAGACCGAAGGTCTAGTGAGTCCCCTCTAGCAACGTTTTAAACAACGGAAGTAAAGAAAAGATTTATAATAACATAAACCAATTCAGTTACATAAACAACACCGTACTCACCACCACGCTACTGGCACACACTACCGTCACTCGAAAGTGACAGCATGTCTGACTCATAATGCCTTAACTGAGACTAGTGATGGCCAAAAATCGGGCTCGGGCCGAGCCGGGCCGGGCCAAAACGGGCTTCGGGCCGGGCTGGGTTTCATCCGAAAAGGCGTGGCCCGGTTATGCTTGGGGTAAACCGGTTTAACCAAAACCGGGTCGGGCTGGGCTCAAACCGGGCCGTGATCGGGCCGATGATTTTTTCGTATTTTTTTAAAAATAATTTATTTATATAATGGAACACTAAAATACACTTTAAAAATATGTTTTATTTATAATAAATCACTAAAATACACTTTAAAAATACATTATATATATATATATATATATATATTTAAGTTACAAACTTACAATACAAGTATTTATAGGGGTTTGGGGGGTTAAAAATACAAAAAAAGGTCAAAAAAGCGTATATAAACGGTAACATAACGTCTTTTTTTTTAAAGTACGAATCGGGCCAGGCCGGGCCAAAAACCGGGCCGTGATTTCGGGCTTCAAACCGGTTTGGCATTGGGACGGGCCGGGCCAAGCTTTCAGACGGGTCAGGCTCGGTTAACCGATCAGGCTGGGCTAAGATGCCCATCACTAACTGGGACAATCCCCCCCCCCCCAAATGGCATAAACAGGACACACCACTCGGTATGAGTTCAGGCGGGACACCCCCCCCCCCGACTTTGGCCATAATGCTCACATTAATATATGCATATATTTAAGCAACACAACTGTATAGACCACGTTTATAATAAATCTCGCATGTATAAATATGACATAATAATTAAAAGCTTTAAAATAAATTACCACATGCTTTAACCACTTTAACAATCAAAAGTATTTAGTTAGAAAACTCACCTAGATCACGTGGAACTTTACATGTTAACTTCCTCTATAAAAGAACCTACCAAGTCAATAACATATAGAGGAAATAAGGGCCACGAAACTCTCTCTCGAATCTAACAGTTAAAAGCCCACTCCATCACCCCCGGGCTGCCGACTCCCGGTCTTGCCCGGGTTGTCGTCTCTCGGCTCGACACCCTCACTCACCCGGGCTGCCGACCCCCGGCCCCGTCCGGGTCGCCGCCTCCCAGTTCCCCCTCTACTCACTCCGGGCTTCCCCCGACTCCCTGGACTAGAACTCCCCCGGGCTCCCCCGTCTCCTGGGTCATGGCCCGTGTCCCGGGTTCCTACTTCACTTCCCCGGGTTGCCCCCAGGTACTCCCGATTTATACCTTCCCCGGGTCACCCATCGGTCACTACGACAGACAAAAGGGCGAACCCCTATCGCCATCGCAACCCGGTTGCCGAGACCAATGACTTTGTTTCCAGACTAACTCAGATGGGCATCGTCCCCTCTTAACGTGATACACGCCGATTCCAAGAACCAAAGTCCTTAAATCGATAGAGGCTAATTTCATGGGGTTTTACAAATCCAACTCAAATAGGGGATTAGGGCAATTTCAAGAAATCACCCTTTCCTAACATAAAATCGCCCAATAAGTTTTTTCCAAAGAAACCTCTCCACAAATCAGATTCATAACCACCAAAAGTTATCCTCAAAACTTCCAAAACTAAAAGATGATTTTAATAAGAAGATTACCTTGAAAAATAGAAGTCGATTGCTCCCTTCAATAATTTCTCTCTTCACTTTACTTTTCTTCAAATCGCCAAGAGCCTCCTTCTCTTAGCCGCCACTGCTAAAAAAATGAGGTAGAGGATAGGGTTTTAGGGTTTAAATCCCTCTTTAGCCATATTACAACGTAGCCCCTTCTTTTCCCCCTTTTTCACAAATACTCACCCAACTTCCATTTATTACTTTGGTTAAGGTTATTACAAAAGTGGATAAGTGAGGTTCTTATTGAAAGCAAAGAGGAGCCAAGGTTTACTATAAATTGGGGATCTTATCAAGACCTAGGAACTAGGGCTTCTTAGCTTGCTAGAAATGACAACTAGATTGGGGATTTTGACATCAAGACCCATCAACAAACCAATGGCATTCAACTCTTTTCCTCATAAAATACCAACAAACCAACTAAAAACACTCATTGTGCGTTTATTCCGCAGAATGGAATTTGATGGAATTGGAATCCATTGAAGGAATTTGACTTTGAAGGAATTGGAATGGAATTTGACCACACATTTGGTTGGTAGGAATCGAATGGAATTCAATTCTTTCACTTAAGCTAAGGAATGATGAATTCCTTAATTTGTGGAATTCAATGAAATTCAAAGTATTCCATCATTCTCATTATGTGAACCAAACATAGGATTAGGAATTTGGTCAAAGAAATTATCCATTCCAATTCCTTCAAAATCCATGAACCAAGCACCCCCTTAGTTTCGGTATCCATTGGTTTTTTTTTGCTCTAGACCTATTCTTGATATTAGAGGGAAGAAGAAAAGGTTATTTGGGTCTTTCAACATCGAAACCCCAAATTGAGCAAACTATGCTATAACATTTTTCAAGAATCAGGGTTCATAAAACCTTGTTGTAACTTGGTTTGGGCTTTTTAAAAGCCATTGATTTGGATTTTTTTGCTTTGATATGTGCATTGTACATGTAGAAGAGAGCTCGATGGTGCAGGTGGGAGCTTCAGTATGTGTGCACGTTGGTAACTGAGTGGGTGGTGCATGTAACACCCGAAAAACCTTGGTAAGTTTCATTTAAACTTATATCTCTATTTCTTGTGATGATTAAGGCATGATTTAAATATTTGGATCCCCGAGTCTTATCAAGGATCAAATGTTAGCAACTCGATCGTGTGAATAGTCAAATCATTGAAAAATTGAGCGTCGGGGAGTGTGGGGTGACAATGCCCTCGACTATAACGAGTGTCACAACCGCATGTCATAGTCGTGGAGGCTATGGGAGTCGCGATCACATGGCGCGGTTGTGACCCGCGACTGTGACAAGGGCACAATCGCCCGTCATTGTCGCTGAGGTTGTACCGTAAGGGGGAGGGGAGCTTGGCGACCTTGCCAAGTGACAATGCCAAGGGCAAAGTCGCAAGGCATATTCGCCCGCGACTATCTAGAGGTATAAAACCCCTCCTACCCGATTTTATTCCATTTCATTTATGAAAATTTGTTCTAGGCCGTTTTGGGTGAGCGTTAAAGGCGATTTGGAACCCCAGTTTCACATTCTTCATTAATTTCTTGGTTGGCTTTGATTGGAAGCATATATTGAGCATCAAACCTACTTTGGAGACATCTAGTGAAGATCTTCAAGCTATTCAACCATCAACTCATATTCACCAATACTTTCTAGGGTTTTGCTACTTTTCTAGGTTTTATCCAAAAACCTAGATTGCGATTTTCTAAACTTTGTCAATACTAGATACATGTCAATGTATGTGTTCTTCCACCCTTATCCTTCATATTTGTGAAATTTTACTCTTGAATGATGAAACAACCACAACCCCGTATATGAAAGCTTTCTTAGAACCCATGTGTTACACTACAAGATTATTGCTTATTACCGACCAAGATTACCGACGGATAATAACCGTCGGTAATTACCGACGGATCACCGACGGAAATGTAAACTTTGCGATGGACACACTATCCGTCGGTAATCCGTCGGTAAACTATTAAATTTACCGACGGATTACCGACGGATATTAATTAATTTTATTTTATTTTATTTTTATTTTTAAATCCGTCGGTAAATTTAATAATTTAATAAATATTTATTTTTTTTCTGACGTCCGTCGGTAATCCGTCGGTAAATTTAATAAATATTTATTTTTTCTTTGATCATGTATGTGTGTATATATATGTATATATGTATGTATGTACATGTACATATGTGTTCATGTATGTATATACACATTTACGTATGTGATCATGAATTAAAGTATATGTACAACATGTATAGTATGTATGTATCATGTACATGTATAGTACGTGTATGTGATCATGTATGTATATACAAGTATGTATGTGATCATGTATAGTATGTATGTGATCATGTATGTGTGTATATATATGTATATATGTATGTATGCATGTACATGTACATATGTGTTCATGTATCATGTATATACACATATACGTATGTGATCATGTTTGTATGTATATGTACACCATGTATAGTATGTATGTACATCATGTACATGTATAGTACGTGTATGTGAGCATGTATGTATATACAAGTACGTATGTGATCATGTATGTATATACAAGTACGTATGTGATCATGTATAGTATGTATGTGATCATGAATGTATGTACATATGTGTTCATGTATGTATATACAAATGTATGTATGTGATCATGAATGTATGTACAACATGTATAGTATGTATGTACATCATGTACATGTATAGTACGTGTATGTGATCATGTATGTATATACAAGTACGTATGTGATCATGTATGTATATACAAGTACGTATGTGATCATGTATAGTATGTATGTGATCATGATTGTATGTACATATGTGTTCATGTATGTATATACAAATGTATGTATGTGATCATGAATGTATGTACAACATGTATAGTATGTATGTACATCATGTACATGTATGTATATACATGTACATATGTGATCATGTATGTATATACATGTACATATGTGTTCATGTATGTATGTACACATGTATGTACGTACACCATGTATAGTATGTATGTGATCATGTATGTAATATGTATGTGTGTACATATGTGATTATCCGGATTTGTTTAAAGCCCAACTAAATCCATTAAAGCCCAACCGGATTCGTTTAAAGGCCAACTGGGTACGTTAAAGCCCAACTGGATTCATTAAAGCCCAACTGTGTATGTTGAAGCCCAATTGGATACGTTAAAGCCCAACTGGGAACGTTAAAGCCCCACTAAATCCATTAAAGCCCAACTGGTAACGTTAAAGCCCAACTAAATCCATTAAAGCCCAACCAGATCCATTAACGCCCAACCGGATTCGTTTAAAGCCCAACCGGGTACGTTAAAACCTAACTGATCACATTTGGTCCTTGATCTAACCGGATTCGTTTAAAGCCCAGTTACTTCAGGGCTATTTTAGTCAATTTATATACAATTTGATAAATTAATTAATAATTTTAAATATAATTTGATAAACTAATTAATTAATAATTTATTTATTAATTTTAATATTAAATAATATATTAATTAATAATTTATTTAATAATTATAGTTTTAAATATAATTTTAATTTAAAAACAATTTATTTAATAAAAAACAATTATCCGTCGGAAATCCGTCGGTGAATGTCCGAAAATTCTTAAAAAAAATAGCGGGCTGAAAGCCCTAATTTCATCAGTTTCGATCCCTCTCTCGTCTCTCCCTCTCGTCTCTCACTTTGTCTCCCTCTCGTCTCTCGTCTCTCACTCTCGTCTCCCTCTCACTCTCGATCACTCTCACTCTCGATCACTCTCACTCTCGTCTCCCTCTCAATCTCGATCCCACACCGGCGACCTCACCTCCACCGACGACCTCCATCCCCTCCGGCGACGGCCATCCCCTCCAGCGACCTCCTGATTTGGGTATGAATATGTGTGTGTATGTTTGTTTGTGTATGAATATATGTGTTTCAACAACTTATATATCAATTTCTATTTAAACCCATATATATCTTTATATCTTTATTTGTGTGTGTATGTATGAATCTGTGTGTGTGTGTGTGTTTGTTTGTGTATGAATATATGTGTTTCAACAACTTATATATCAATTTCTATTTAAACCCATATCTTTATATCTTTATTTATGTGTGTGTGTATGTATGAATCTGTGTGTGTGTGTATGTAATGAATATGTTGTGTTTTTTGTTAATGAATCTTTGTTTTTGTGTGTGTAGATTGAAATTGAGTGAAATTTGGTGCCGCTTCAGAGACATATACATACACACGATCTACTCCTGTCTTCTTGACGTGATTTAAGGTACCAAAATAATTTTAGACGTTATTCCTTAATTAATTTATGTTGTCATTTAATAGGAAAATTTGAGTATAGTAGTAATGGAATTATTTGATATTTGTTGTGCTTGTAAACCCAAACCTTTTCGTTACGTTTGTTTCTCGTTATGTCTGTTTTTGGGATATATGACAACTATGGATAATTATAATTATGAGAGTTTATTGTAGATTGAAATTGATATGAGTATATTGTAGATTGAAATTGATATGAGTTCTTTTAGCTTATGAAAACCATTGTTATGAGCACGAATATATCAAATGTTTTGGTATGATTTGGTTTGATAAACTTGTGATATTAATTAGTTGGGTTGTCATTTATTGGACAAACATTAGGTTGATAAATGGAGACATTTGGTATGATTTAGGATTTGATTATACTTGATTTTATTTATTTATTTTAGTTGGGTTGTCAATTGTTGGGCAAACATTAGGTTGATATATGGAAATATTCATTTTATAGCCGTTATGCTGCCAAAATTTTAAAAAACATATGTTTGACTTTCCAATAGTCAAACCATTACACTTAGAGTTTTAGAGTCATCCAAAACTCCTCTAAACCAATGGTTTGACTTTCAAGAAGGCAAACCATTATACATGTAGTGTTCAATAGACTTCTAACTTCATTGACACCTACAGTTTGACTTTTAAATAGTCAAACCATTACACGTAGGGTTTTTAAACTTTCCAAAACACCTTTCTTTGATTGTAACCTACGTTTTGACTTTCCAATAGTCAAACCATTACACTTAGAGTTTTAGAGTCATCCAAACCTCCTCTAAACCAATGGTTTGACTTTCAAGAAGGCAAACCATTACATGTAGTGTTCAATAGACTTCTAACTTCATTGACACCTACGGTTTGACTTTTAAATAGTCAAACCATTATACGTAGGGTTTTTAAACTTTCCAAAACACCTTTCTTTGATTGTAACCTACGTTTTGACTTTCCAATAGTCAAACCATTACACTTAGAGTTTTAGAGTCATCCAAAGCTCCTCTAAACCTACGGTGTGACTTTTCAATAGTCAAACCATTACACCACCTCTATCTTGATTATGTCAATTAACTACTTCTTTCTTTGTTGTAGTGGTTGAATATGTCGACAGCTAGAGGATGGATGTATAGAAAGAACGACGGTCGAGGGTTTCTTAGCGTCGACTATATTGTTGCAATGGACAGTTTTTTGAACTATGCATATGCCGATGAAAGGACTGTTGAAAGGAAACCTACACGTGATGGGATAGTCCTTCGTATTAGATGCCCTTGTAAGAAGTGTCAAAACTTACGCTATAAAGAAAGGACTGATGTGAGGCTGCATTTGATGAAGCACGGTTTCATGCCTGATTATACCACATGGTGGGCACATGGTGAAACTTATTACCATAATGAAGGGCATCAAGACGTGGGTCAATCTTCTACTCCGGTAGTAGATCATAATAAAGGTTATGTTGAAATGGTGAACGGTCACATGATACATGATGGCATGACATGGGAAGAAGAAACCCCTAATCCTTCTGCCCAAGGATTTTATGACATGTTACAAGCTGCTGACGAGCCACTATGGGACGAGTGTCCAAATTACTCGAAATTAGGAGCTGCAACGAGATTGTTGAATTGGAAGGCAAAATGTAATGTACCCAAGACGACTTATAACCGCAATGTTGCAATAATTAAAGAGATGTTACCCGAGAGTGATAAACTACCCGGTAACTTCTATGAGACGAAAAAGAGTTTGAAAAGGCTTGCTCTGCCAAAACAAAAGATCGACGCTTGCAAAAACCATTGCATGTTATTTTATAAGGATGATTCTGAGTTGACCCACTGTCGAGTGTGCAATGAATATCGTTTCAAGAAAAATGGTCGAAGAAAGGTCCCTAACTTAGTGATGACGTACTTGCCGATTGTTCCTAGACTTCAAAGGTTGTATATGTCAAAGAAGACATCTAAAGAGATGACTTGGTACAAGGATCATCAGACAGAACCGGGTGTGATGGTACATCCAAGTGATGGTGCGGCTTGGAAGCATTTCGACATAGTACATCCTGACTTCGCTTCTGAGGTCCGGAATGTGCGTCATGGCTTATGCACCGACGGTTTCAACCCGAATAATTCAAATTCGAATCCGTATTCACTTTGGCCAGTGTTTCTTACCATCTACAATTTACCTCCTTGGTTGAGTTTGAAAGATTCATACGTGAAACTTGCATTGGTCATTCCAGGTAGAAAGAGCCCCGGTCAGAATTTGGATGTCTTTCTTAGGCCGCTAATAGATGATCTCAAGATGCTGTATACAGTGGGCGCTCTTACGTATGATGCTTATCGTAAAAATAATTTTGAGATGAGGGCTATACTTCTGTGGACCGTCAGCGACTTCCCTGCCTACGCAATGTTGTCAGGTTGGAGCACGCACGGCAAGCTAGCCTACCCGTACTGCATGGGTACAGTCGATTCGTTTCAGTTAAGAAATGGAAGTAAATCTTGTTGGTTTGACTGTCATCGGAGATGGTTACCTAGTGCACACCCCTTCCGACGTGATCGAACAGGGTTTCTAGATGGATCTAGGGTGTTAGCCGGTCCACCACCCGAGTTAACCGGCGAAGAAATATGGGAACAGGTCCGTCATCTTCCAACTGTTTACGATGGCTCCCCGTTTCGACGGACCAATAGAAAAATTACCGGTTTCGGAATCACTCATAATTGGGTGAAGAGAAGCATCTTTTGGGAGTTGCCATATTGGAAGACGTTGTTAATCCGACACAACCTGGATGTCATGCACATTGAGAAGAACGTCTTTGAGAATCTCTTTAACACTGTCCTGGACACATCAAAGACAAAAGACAATATAAAAGCAAGGAGGGATGTAGAGATGTATTGCAACCGACCGTAGTTGCACATTGCCACGTCAGGCAATAAAGTAGTGAAGCCGAAGTCGTCGTACACTTTGACAAAACAACAAGTAAAACAAGTATGTGAATGGTTGAAGAGACTGAAGTTTCCGGACGGGTATGCTTCGAATATTGGGGGTTGTATAAACATGGCAGATTACAGCTTTTATAGCTTCAAGAGTCATGATTGTCATGTGTTTATGCAACGATTGCTTCCTATTGCGTTACGAGGGATGATACCGACTCCCATATGGGTTGCGATAACGGAGTTATGCACATTCTTTCGTGTAATCTGCTCAAGGGTGTTACACTTAGAAGACTTGATTCCATTGCAAACAAGTATCGTTCAAACAATTTGCATGTTGGAAAAAGTCTTCCCGCCCGGATTCTTTGATTCTATGGAACACTTAGTGATACATTTGACACGAGAAGCCATAAATGGTGGGCCGGTCCAATATAGGTGGATGTATCTCTATGAGAGGTAAATGAACTTTGCCATTCAAATACTTTTCATTCAAATACTTACCCATTTATTTTCTAACACGTATTTCAATCGTTGTTTAGGAAACTTGGGTCGTTGAAGAGGACTGTTAGAAACAAAGCAAGGGTGGAGGGGTCTATCATTGAGGCATATCTAGTAAATGAACTCTCCACCTATTGCTCCATGTATTTTGATCCACAGATATAAACTCGACATAATCGCGAGTCAAGAAACTTTGCCCCATATATTCCTAGTTCTTCAGGAATAGACGATCGCTAGAGCATATTCAAGGTTCCATCTCGTAGATTATTCGAGAAGGGGGGGAAAAAGACCATCTTGACTCAAGCCGAAATTCACAAGATCCACACATATGTGTTGTTGAATTGTGAAGAAGTTCGACCTTTTCAATGGACCTTCGATGAGTGGATACGACAAAGAGAACCTCATCTTGATTCAGTTGCACGAGATAAAGCTCGGGATGAAAGGTTTTCTACTTGGTTCGAACAACACGTGAGTACAAACATATGAAATTTACGTATGTAATGTTACACATATGTAATTTATTTCTTATTTGAGGTTTTATAGGTCATGCTCGGATCAGGCGATTTCTCCGACCATTTGAAATCCCTAGCACGTGGACCAGGCCGATATGCTTGGTCGCATAAGGGATATTTTGTCAATGGTTACAAGTTTCATACGGTAACACATGCTGCTGGGCGTGTCACACATAATAGTGGCGTATGTGTGAGAGGATCTTGCTATGACGACTCCGAGTTTGACTATTACGGATTGTTGGACGACGTGTTAGAGGTGGAGCACTACGGTGTGGGCTATTGTGCTATAGTTTTGTTCAAGTGTACATGGTTTGATAGTCCAGATGGAGTTAGAGTCGACCCTAAACATGGGTTGGTTGATATCAAATACAAGTCTAGACTCAGAGGTGAGGACTATTACGTCCTAGCATCACAAGCGGAACAAGTGTATTACACACCTTATCCTTCAGGAAGTAAGGATTTAAAGGACTGGTGGGCAGTTGTGAAGACCAAATCCCGTGGAATATATGAAGTTACAGAAAGGGCTATCGATGTGTTGGATGATGATAACGTGGATGGAGAACCGTTCTTTCAAACCAATGAACGAGTAACTCATCATACAAGCAACTGGGTAAATGAGGACCTCGATCCCGTCCCTCTTGTCACTGGGGAGCTCAACTTAGTCGCCACAAATGACGAAGCTAGCGAGGAAGATGCATCATATCACGAAGCTAGCGACGAGGAAGAAGAATTTGAAGATATGGATGATGATGAAGATAACGAAGACGAACTTATGTTATCTGATCACTCGTCTGATAACTAGTGTATCTTTCATATGTAGACATTTTCGTGTTAAACATTCTCTATTTTCATGTTAAACATTCTCTATTTTTGGGTCTTATGATTTATGTACACTTATATCATTTTGTGTTAACCATTCTCTATTTTTAGATGTCTGGACACCCTTTTAGGGGTAGTAGCGGTAGTAGGAGTGGTAGGGGTAGGGGCAGTAGCATCTCCGCTGGGTGTGGTGACCCCCAGGCCGATGAGTTCACCGGCGACGGCCTAGATCAGATCCAGTCTGATGACAGAGCAACGGGCTCGAGGGTTAGAGGCCTGAATGTGGCATCACAGACGCCCCAGCCTAGTCAGCGACCGCCACTTTTGTTGTCTAATGTGGGCGGGTAAGTAAATGTGATCTATTATTTATTCTAGTACATAATAAACCGATCCTAATGTTTTTTATGTTGTATATTTTACAATTGTGAAGGTTTAAGGACAAGTCGGCAGTCCGGAGGGCCATTGTCGTCTTTAAGTCCATGTTTGATGGTCCTTGGGCTCATTTTAAGGATGTCCCTAATGAGCACTATCCACGGTTGCTGGATCGATTTCGGGTAGGTATTTTACTCTATTTAACTTATTGAATGGATTTATGTTTACTTAATCCATATACAATGTGTTTGCAGTTGTATTATAGTTGGCCTCCTGAGATGGACGCCGATGTATTAGCTGCATATCAACGTCACCTATATAATAGGTACTCCGACATGATGAGAGATGCACGTGTCTTCGCCGAGGAAAGGTCTTTAGCCATTGATGGTGTCCAGTTCGACGGACAAGACTACAGGATTCTTGCCCCACACCCTCCAGAGTGGATCCGGAGTGAGTTTTGGGTCCAGATGATTGAGTAGGTTTGTTTTGTTTTGAATACTTGTATTTGGTTGTACTAGGATTTATATTGATTTATGTCTTCTTTTTAACAGGTATGGAACACCGACGCGTTCCGGCGTGTAGTTTCGACCAATACAGCCAATCGGGCCACCGAGTATGAGGGGATGACATCCAGACACTGTACTAGATCTATTAGTATCCCTATGCATCGGGACCACTTGGTAATTTATCATACACTAGACTAAATGTATATAATTGATGAATATATGTACTATATACATGATTTTATTACCTACTAACAACTTAAGTTGTGTATTGTAGAGAGATGCATGGGGCCGTGAGCCTACCAACGACGAGGTTTGGGAGGCTACACACTGCACCAACAGGAAGCTTGTTCCGGGTGCGACTGGTCCGAGCACGGATCCTCCGATCTACGTTTATCCAAAGGCGGCTCATATGATGGTAAGTTCAATTATGCATGACTAGATATTTGTTTGTTTTACAAGATAGATAGAAATTATAGCAAACTTAGTTTGGGCTGCCAATTGTTGGGCAGACGATAGGATTGTTTTGATAAAAGCAGGTCATGGATATATGTTCAAATCACAGTTGAAATGCTGCCGAATTTTCTATAGGTTAGTTGACTTGACAATGTCTAATTTGGTAAATTATAGGATGCCTACCATCGGAATAGGGAGGAGGAGTACCCGGACTTACCTCCCGGCATTGTACCTCCCAATGACGCCGAGTTGTGGGAGCGTAGTGTCGGAGGACGGCGTAAGGGCCGTCTTTTTGGATGGGGGACCAGTCAGGATCCCTATTATTCTATGACCGGTGATTCAGGTGCCAGTTCGAGTGGGAGCACATGCGGCCGTCACGATGAGGAGGTATGCTTGTCAAATGTTGTTTAACATTGTTAATCATATGTTTGTTAAATGTTGTCTGACATTGTTCTATATATGTTTGTCAAATATTGAATTTCAGTTGGAGGAGCTGAGGCAGAGGTTAGAGAGAGAGGAAACAGAGAGGATCCAGTTGCAGGAGCGACTATAGAGAGAAGAAGCAGAGAGGATCCAATTGCAGGAGTGACTACAGAGAGAAGAAGAAGAGAGGATCGGGATTCAGGAGCGAATGGATAGAGATGAAGTAGAGAAGAGACAGATGCGGGAACAAATGGCTCAGTTTGACGCGTTCATGATCAAGTTTAACAATCAACACCCCTTTCCCCCTCCGTAGGATTATGTTTATGTATTTATAGATATTTTGTACACTTTAAGAATTAGTAATATTTAAAAATTGGCAGGTTTTGTATGGGATAAAAAACTGGAAAATTTTAATTTTTAATTATTTTTTAAAAAAATTTTAATTACCGACGGATTATCCGTCGGTAATCCGTCGGAAAGTATTTTTTAATTTAATTTTTATTTAATAAATATCCGTCGGAACTCCGTCGCTAAATTCGTCGGAAATAATCTGTCGGTAATCCGTAAATAAAGGAAGACCGTCGGTGATCTGTCGGAAATAACCTCGCCGTTGGTAACCGTCGGAGATCCATCGGAAAACATAACCGTCGGTGATCCGTCGGTAATTTGAACGCCGACCACCTCTTTACCGACGGCTATGTACCGACGGATTACAGACGGATTTCCATTTTACCGACGGATCACCGACGGATTCATCCGTCGATGATAAGCCTCTGTTTTGTAGTGTTAGAAATATAATGTGATGTCTTGATAGTCATAATAGCCTTATTTATGAACCAAGTAATGAAACTTGACATTATGGTGGAAAGACCCATGTTTAGGAATGTTGACTTAACTTAATTTTTTGGCTCTAAAGGAAGCATTTACACTAAATATTTGTAAATGGTGTCCTAGTGTATTTATGTGCATAATGAATGGTTATTTCTCCCTTGGAATGTTATTGGAAGGTTTATGTGCTTATTTGGCAAATAATGGTAATCTTAGAAGTTCATGAAAGGCTTATTTGTTATTAATGTGGTTGGACCACAAGATTGGATATTGTTGTTGATACACTTTGCTTGGAGTAAGTTGTATCCTTAACTTATTGTAAAGTCGGATGAACCATCTAGTAGGCACTAGGAGGATGTAATCTTTGGCGCCACCTTGGAGGTATGTGTCTAGATCTCCATCATTCGGGGTAATGCCTTGGAGGTAGTCCCCAATATACCGGGTCTTTTGAGGTGTTGCTCTTAGGAGTGAACATCAAGACATATTGACTCTTAAGGTGAAACTAGATTTGGTGTTATGGGTCTCCCCCATTGATTCCTCTTTTGGCATACTAATATATGTTGATCATTCCTTACTCTATTTATGGTTTATATTTGTTCAAACTCACTAGGCTTTTTGGCCTAACACTTGTTTGGTGTCGACATGTATCTCAGGATTTAGCAGAGCCGGCTCTAAGAAGGCTTAGTCGGGTAGCGAGTGAACTTGGGGAAAGGACTTTTGAGACGCCACATTTGTGAAGATGGCATTCTTTTGGAAGACTTTGGAGGACACCCGAACTTGTAATCTTATTTCTAAAGAAATTAGATTAATAGGTTGTCTTTTCCAAATACTTGAATTATAAATTTTTAATTAACATGTGTTCATTATTTCCCCCTTTTTGGGAAGGCTCATGTTTTGGCATTTTATAAATACCACATTTCCATTTTATGGAAATTTTTGTTTATCCCAATTTTTGGGGTGTTACAGTACAGGTAGGACATAAATCGAGTAAAGGGTTTACGGTTATGAGTTGGACGGAGATAAAAGAAAGATGAAGGTGACGGGTACAGAAGGGGTCCGTTGGAGGTAAGGGAACCGAAGTTCACGGAAAGGGGAAGGTGGGTTCACGTACTAGAAGGGAAAAGAAGGATTGGGTTTTTTTTACCCTTAACAATATGTATTATATTAATATATCATATTAATATACAAAGTATACAATTTTTTATTTTTAAATTATAGTAAAAAGACCATAATACCCTTGAGTTGGCGGATTTTATTAACAGAAGTTTGTTAGATAGACCAAACCGAAATCAAGTGTCATCGATAGTGACCAAAAGAGTGGTAATCATGGTGATAAAAAAATACAATTATTTCAAAATACGAACAAAAATTAATAGTGAATGATAACTCAATAACAAAAGATGTAATCTACTCTAAAAATAATTAATATATGGAGACATTCGTTAAATGTTGTCTGACTTGACTTCTTGAAGTTTCGGGGTATTTTATTAATGGAAATTATGTCACATTTTAAGCCTTGGAAATTTAAAAGAAATTCAAAGAGCAAAATTTCTATCCATGCTTTGACTCAAATTTTAAAATATAAAAATTAAATTATTCAATAAATTAACATAATTTATTAAATTATTCAATAAATTTGACCCAATATTTTTGTTAAACGACGATATCTTTTTAGTCGAATTTCACTGTTTTGATTGATTTTTTAAAGTATTTTTTTCTTTTGTTTTTAGGGAATTCTTTAAGTTTTCCTGATTGATTTCAGTAATTTTTTTTTATTTTTTTAAAAGACTTTTGCCTTTTTGGTTGATTTTAAAATATTTTTTCAGTTTTTTTGTTGATGTCCCTTCTATTTTTTAATATTTCTAAACATCTCTCAAAATTTACCATGAACACTTTTCATATTTTAAAAAATTATACCTACAAAAATTGGTTGAACATGATACACAAGACCCTGCTGAGACCTTTATTAGCGGCACATGGTTTTAAGAAGTGGTTTTAGGAACCAATAATTTATCAAACAATTATTTCATTTAATATAATCTCAGGGGTAAAATGATCATTTCTGATATTCAGACTGTTTATTCAGCATAACAACCGAACAACAATTTATTTGTTATCATCCAGACAACTATATCCATACAGACAGTTATATTAATACAGGTCTTAAAAGAAAACGAACCGAACAACACCTTAAACTGATTAATATAAATAATATTTTTTTTATCTAATTTAACTATAATATTTTTTGTATATTAATTAGTTTCAGTAAATTACTTAAAACTATAATATTTTTTGTATATTAATTAGTTTTAGCAAATTACTTAAACTTATATTGAGTTTAATCATTTGAGAACTTTTATCTTAAAATATTGTTTCATATTATTATTATTTTTTTTCTATCTAAAGCTAGCATTTAATATCTTGATAAGCATATATTTGTTTTACAATGTGTTTCTTTCATATGTATTCGTTCACATTGTGAAACCGTTTTATGTGTAACTTTAGTTTCACAAACAAGATAAATACGTCTATATTATGAAACAAATACATGTCAACCAAACAAATTGTGAAACAAATATATGTTAATATATATTCTAAATGCTAGTCTTAGATGAAAACATATATATATATATATACATACATATATAGACTTAAGTTCGTGTGAGACCAAACAGTTTCCGTGAGACCGGTGAGACCAAGCCTTAAAACATGAAACTTCACACCAAAAGACCGTGAATGTAAAAAAAAGCGAATTTTTCATAGGGAAAACACCGTAAACGTTACGTTCACGGTGTTTTTCGCTGTGAATGTTCGTTTTTTTTTTACCTTCACAGCGTCTTCACTGTGAAGGTTCGGATATACCTTCACAGTCTTTTAGCTGTGAAGGTTTGATTTTTTTTAAACTTGATTTAGGTTTTTTTATCTTCATAGTGTGATTACATTATGAAGATTCGAATGTTTTTTACCTTCACAGTATTTTGGTGTGGAGTTTCATGTTTTAAGGCTTGGTCTCACGCGGTCTCACGGAAACAGCTTGGTCTCACGTGAACCTGACCCTATATATATATATATATATGAAATAACATATGATGTACTAGTTCCCAATGTTATCACAATTTCATGGGTTCTCAAAAGAATCCCCCCCCCCCCCACCAAAAAAAAAACTTTTACTTTTATATCTTATTATCTAATATATTGTTGGGTATTTAGTTTTTTTTTTTTTCAACTAATTAAAACAAAACACTTATCAAAGTTATATTTTATTTGAGCTAAACGATTTCATGGAAATTAAGTTTATGAGAAGATAAAATAAAATATTTGATGGTAAAATCTAAACTTCAAATTTACTTAATTATCTCCTCATTATATTTAGAAGGTATATGTTTGTGTCATCAAATTTTATTGATTAAAAGGGAGGGACCAAATGCTAAACACGAAAGTTGAGAGAGAGACCAAATCTGTTATAAAAATGAAAAATAACTTAAGGACCACATCCGTCATAGAATATATAAGTTAAGAGAGAGGAGGTTCATGGACTAAATTACCCCTCGCTAACGGAAATTTAATTGACATCGTTAGTAGAATGGACCATATCCATTATAAAAATGAAACTAACGAATTTACATTTAATTATAATTTAAAAAAAATAGAAATACGTTCTTCATTCAAACTTTCCAATAAATGGTGTTTGTTAGAGACGTTCCCCATTGTAAAAAAAAATATATATGATCAAGTGATTTGTAAGAGTTTTAAATTAATAAATAAATGAGTATTATTTTAAATTAAAATAAAACAAAATAGAGTAAAAAGACAAAAATAGTTCTGAGTTAAGAGATTTATTTAACGGGAGTTAGTGAGATGAACCAAAATCGAAACCAAGTGGCAATGACAGTAACTAAAATCGAAAGAAAATGGCAACCACAATGATCAAACGTGTAACTATTTCAAATTAAGGACGAGATTTGATAGTAAGTGATAATCATAAGAACCAAAAGTGTAATTTACTCTATGATTTAAGAAATTTGAAAGTTAGGGCGTCTGGTTCGTTTTAAGGAATGAAAATGAAAATTAATACTTTAATTATACTGTTTTACATTGAAGTACATTCGTTTCCATTGTTGACGTTTGGAAATAAAAAAACAACGATCGTGTTAATGGGCTCTTTTCCTTCTCTGGTGACTCTTTTACAAACAATTTTACAAAACCCTAACTCTAGTCTTGGTGACAAAACTGGAAAAAAAAAAAGCCTTGGTGAAAAAATCGAATAGAAACCTTGGTGAAATATCAATCAGAAAACATTGATGAAAAGATCGAACAAAAAAAGCCTTGGGTGAAAAAAATTGAAGGACAAAAAATCAATCAAATCGAAGGAGTCTCATCAAAAAAATCGTACAAAAAATCAGTGACCAATCTCTCATCTCATTTTTTTTTCTTCTTCTTGTTTCTTGTTTCCGGGCCAAAGCGCATCAACACCATAGTCTCAAGTGCCAAATATGAATGTTTTATTCATTTCATATGGGACTACTTACTTACCTAAAGTGAACTTTTGCCACTATTTGGTTGTAAATATCTTATAGAGATGAAATTGCCAAATCGAAATTAGGCTTAGGGTTTACCCATCAATTTGACACATATTGAATTCACTCATCGATTTCAAATCGAGTTTGATATTCTTGAAGTAAATCGATTGCTGAAGCAGATTGATTGTTCGAGTCTACTGGTGAATTATATATAGAGGGAGAGACGGAAACAACTTGACCTATTGAAGCATGGTTTTTTACTGCGAAGAGAGGGAGAGGTGGAGGAAACTCCATCGATTGAAGCAAGTTTGTCGTTGTTGACTGGAGAAATCAAGGGATATAGAGAGAGATGGGGGTATACAATAAAGAGATGGTGGAGGAGACAACGTTTGTAGACAATAATTTTTCTATTCCACCTAAATTTGGGGGAATGGTTTTTACCCTCCAATAATATAATGATTAATTATATTACTTGTAACTAAACATCATTAATCATTTCATTCATATTTCTTGTTTGAACCAAACATCAGTGATGTATATCATTTCCATTCCCTACCTTCTATTATCCCCAACCAAAGTGAAACAAAATGACAACCATAATGATCAAAAGTATGATTATTTTAAATTAAGGACGAGACTTGATAGTGAGTGATAACCACAGGAACCATAAGTGTAATTTACTCTATAATTTAAGAAATTAGAAAGTTAAAAGGTGCTGAGGATCTAGACCACTTTAACGTGAAACATAGTCAAATTGAGATTATAGAACCTGTCCTTAACCGAACTTTCAATTGGAAACCATAATTGTTTTGTCATTTGTGTACATAAAAATCTTATCTCTTAATATTTACTTTCCTTTTCCTGTGCTACAAATCAGGTGAAGATATATTATTATTATTTATTTATTATAACTTTTTCAAATCTATATGTATCTTCTTTGTTTGATAATACGGTAAATATGAAAAGAACAATAAATTTTGAGACATATTTTATTCTATGACACTCTAAAATTTAGAATAATTTGAAAATTTGAAAATCCGGCAATATGATGTTTGTATTGCGAGTAAACCACCACAAGGGGCAAAAGTATAAGCCTTTACAAAACCTGAATATGAAATATGGAAATCGACAACAAACTAATCTAAACCATTTCTATCTAGATTACATAGGTTGTCAACCCAATTTCCAAAATGAATAAACTGTTTTAAATGTCAAGACTCCAATATCTATCATCTCAAAAATGCCTCGAGTCCACGCTCGCCACTCAAACCTTTGGTAACCCACCACTATTGGAACCTGTTATACATGTCATTAGAGAAAAAGTGTTACGCTTAAAGCCTAGTGAGAACATACAATTTATGTGACAATTTAAGAAAGTAGTTTAAATGAAACCGTAAGAAATCTTTTTCACCAAAAACATTTGTAAATAATCTGATATTCACATAGTGACCTTGCGGTCCAAAAATACATCTTTCGATGACGGGGAAACCCGATTTTCCAAGGATCGTGGCGGAACACAAAAGTAGACCACTTTCCGAGTTGTGAGCTCAATACTTGGAACCATGGCCACGAACAACGTCGGTTCGTACTCAGATGTGGGGGAGGGCAACCCGAGGATCCGAGTCATACTCATTCACTAGGATTACATTTACGGCCCATGGCTAGTTACCGGTCCCACATAACCGTACCAAATTGCCTCTGAGGACCCAATGTCTCAACCAGCTACATATGGGGAAAGATATCCCAAACGAAAGTCGACTCAATACCTATGGATCCATTAGTAATAGTCTAGACTCGTCACAATTACGTTTGTGATTAACTATAATTAAACATATAGTTATTAGTATCAATCGTTTCCCAAAATGCATATCTTTGTTCAACTGCTGGTAAGAAAGTTAAACTCAAACATGAGCCATAATGTGGCCATTTTCTCATTTCCAAAATATGTTTCCTTACAAAGTACACCTTTTGAGTGTTAAACCATTTCAATGTGGTCGTAGACCATACTAACAATAATCCATGTAATTTCTCACAAAGGTTCATTTTATCCAGTGAAACCCAATCATAAGAATGAGAATTATAAAAGTGAAAATACATATATTCTTTCAAGTAACCCACATAAATATGCAAGTAAAACCATATTTCACATCATATTGGTTGAAAGGGGTAAAACCCTAAAATCTCCTAAAATACAAGTTAGGTCAAAATCTTATAAACATGAACCAAAATCAGAGGAGATGAGTAGGAGTTTAAAATATGATGTTTTGATATGTATAAAGTTTAAGAAAATGAAGCACGAACTCACAATGGGGTTTAATCTAAACCATAGCAAAACTCTAGATGGAAGAGGATGGATTTCTTGAACTTGAATGCTTGAGATCACCACACAAAATACCTAACAACCCTAGAAATGGCCATAAATTATTTAGGGCTTTCATTAATGAGAAGTAAATGAAGAGAGATAAAGAAAACTCACCTAGGGCACCAAAAATCGCACCAACCAGCTCTGCACTTGAAATAAATGAGAAATGGATCAGTTAGGTCATTTTTATACTCCAGTACCCCGACCGCGACCTTGCCCGACGAGAGTGACATTGGTCACAATCGCGGGGCATTGTAGCCCGCTACAAAAACCCTTCGGTACATTTACATCGATAATGTCATGTGTAACACCCTAGAAACTACGGAAATAAAATTTTGAAGAAACAATTCGGCAATAGACTAAGTTGCGGAATAAGGTGTGACAATTTTCATTACACAATCAACCCAACGGGTATAGAGTAGCCAATATTGAGGTAGATAACTGAAGTATAAAACAACATCCTATTAATCTATAAAATATCTAGATTAGGGACGGGTGTCGCTATACTTCCAAAATGAATCTTCAAAAGAATCCCTCACGACCCCAAGGTCGCTCCCTCAGTCCCGACGAGCCCCACTGCTAAGATAACCTGCCAACATGACAACCAAGAGCAAGCGTTAGGCTAACGCCTAGTGAGAACAAGCCAAATAAAAGAGAGTACTAAACCCAATTGGTGCCACGCGGTAGTATAGCCATGAGCTAAGTCAAGAAATCCAATAAACCATTAGTGATTAAACATGGTATAAGTAATACCCACATATCACATAACGAGCTCAGCCCCTCTAGATCTGTTGCTCAAAACATTCAAGTCAACCCCTCTGGATCTATCCTTGAGAGTTCCCAAAACAGGGGGAACTCAAGCACATAATGGGATTTCACCTTACTGCACCATGAGACGCTGCCCGACCGTATAGGCCCACACCTTACTTATCATGGCAACCCGATGCCTATCCCGTGCTAAAACGTGAACCAAATGCCCAAAACAGGGGACATAGGAACACAGTGCCTATGGATCCATTGCACTAAGACTCAAAGCCAAAGCATGTCATTTCAGAGCATGCTCATATTAAATCAGATATACAGGCAATTCATATGAACAACGGTTCAATTCTATAAATTGTGATTCTTGAAAATGTGAAATCTTTAGAAGGTATTTCCCAACAGAATCAGTTACTTTGAAACCAGGTTTTCCACATTTAAATAATACATTTGTCACATAGCATTCGTAATACAGACCGATTTAGCTTAAGGACTCACCTCAGATTTCTTCCTGATTATAGCCTGCTTCAGACGATTGCTACCTATGACAACACCGATAATCGGTAAGCCAAAATAAAGACAACTTAATGACTTAAAACTCCAGAATACGAACACAACACACTACCAGAACTCAGTACCGGTCGAAGGACACAACCGGTCGAACCCTGACCTCGGTCGAACAAGACCTTCGGTCGAACAAGACCTTCGGTCGAACATGACCTCGGTCGAACAAGACCTTCGGTCGAACATGTGTCCGGTCAAAGGACACATCGGTCGAACGACCAATCGGTCGAACGGCCAACCGGTCGAAGGACCATCGGTCAAATGACCATCGTCTTGTTTCATCAAGAACACCATAAACAGATCTATGCAGAACCCAGATCCAAAATGAGAAATACTCAGATCTCACAATGGAACGGTTTAAAACCTTCACAACAAGATTATACGCGGCTAAAAGCATTCAGATCAAAGCATTAGGCTAGATTCGTACCTTGATTTGGAGAAAACCCGAAGAACCACTTCACTGCTTCTTTTCTCTTTCTCTCTCTGATTTCTCAAAAACTGATATTTGTGATATTTCCAAAATATCTAAAATCTGATTTATATTTATATAACACAAGTTACATTTTACCCCCTTGGACTTTGGGTAATAGTCAACTTTTCACCCAACCCCAAAATAGCGGGTGTTACATCATGCGATAGTGACGCTTGTCACAATCGCAAGCACAATCGTGCCCATTGTACCGTGAGTCCTAACAACCCTCGCGACTATGCCACAACGATTGTGACAATGTCACTGTCGTGTGGCACTGTCGCCGAACACCTCCTCGGCCTCCGAAATCTGATTTTCAAGCTTTGACACACACAAGACTATAACCCAAAGATGAAGGTAAACCATAATGGGGATTCATACCAAAAGAAAAGAGAACATGGGAGAGAGAGTGAAGAAATTGACTTACCGAAAAATACGGGTGTTACATATTCTACTTAAATGGCCTATCAAAATCTGCGTGAAAGTAGCTTTGGAATTTCCCCCATAGTCTTTTCGACTAAGAGCATCGGCGACGACGTTTGCCTTACCCGGGTGGTAAACAACTCGCAGTCGTAATCCTTTAATAGTTCCAACCACCTTCGCTGCCTCATGTTCAACTCCTTTTGATCAAAAATGTGCCTCAGACTCTTATGATCCGTAAAAAGGGTGCACTTCGTGCCATAAAGGTAGTGTCGCCACAACTTTAAGGCAAATACCACCGCTGCTAATTCCAAATCGTGGGTTGGGTAGTTGACTTCATGAACTTTGAGTTGTCGCGACGCGTAAGCAATCACTTTACCCCTTTTGCATTAGGACGCAACCCAATCCCATCTTCGACGTATCGCTAAAAACCACAAAATCTTTCGTCCCATCGAGTAGAGATAAAATGGGAGCTTCGCAAAGCTTCCTCTGTAGAGTTCGGAACGCCTTCTCTTGACTCTCGGTCCACACAAACTTCGCGTTCTTTCGGGTTAAGGCCGTCAACGTTGATGCTATCTTGGAAAAGTCTTGGATGAACCTCCGGTAGTACCCCGCCAATCCTAGAAAACTTCGGATTTCTGACGGGCTCTTGGGTGGTTCCCAGTTCATCATGGCCTCGATTTTCGTGGGATCCACTTTCACTCCTTCCCTTGTGACTATGTGCCTCAAAAACTGCACCTCTTGAATCCAAAAGTCACACTTTGAAAACATTGCGTAACGCTTTTCTCGTCTTAAAACCTCTAACACCTCCCGAAGGTGTTGTTCATGACTCTCTTCGTCTTTGGAGTAAACTAAAATATCATCGATGAACACAATCACCGATTTGTCGAGGAATGGTCGGCACACCTGATTCATCAAGTCCATGAATATAGTCGGCGCGTTGGTTAAACCGAACGACATCACTAAGAACTCGTAGTGACCGTAACGCGTCCTAAACGCCATCTTTGAGATGTCGCCATTTGCCACCTTCACTTGATGGTATCTCGACCGAAGGGCGATCTTTGAAAAGTAACCTGCCCCTTGTAGTTGGTCAACCAAGTCGTCGATCCTCATAAGCGGATACTTGTTCTTTACCGTTACCTTGTTCAATTCTCTGTAGTCAATACACATCCTCATTGAGTCGTCCTTCTTCTTGACGAACAAAACCGGTGCTCCCCAAGGTGACGAACTTGGTCAAATGAAACCCTTCTCGAGAAGGTCTTGGAGTTGAGTCATCATCTCTTGCATCTCGGTAGGAGCCAATCGGTAAGGATCCAATCGGTAAGGAGCTCGGGCTATCGGGGTCTCCCCGGAACGAGATCAATTCTGAACTCCACTAGTCGATCGGGTGTCAAACCGAGCAAGTCTTCCGGGAACACATCGGGAAACTCGCGTACCACCCTTACTTCTTCTAACTTCCTCTTCTCGAGTTTGGTGTCGATAACATAGGCCAAAAAGGATGAGCATCCTTTCGCCAAAAATTTCTGCGCTTTGATCATTGAGATAATCATCACTTCGCCTTTCCTCCTTTCACCATAAATGATTGCCGTCTCTCCGTTTTCTACGGGTAAACGGATCATCTTCTTAGAACACACAATCTCGGCGTGATTCTCTGATAACCAAGGTGGCAACTTTGTGGGTGCAAATGGCCACTTTCTGTGGAAACTCACTTTCTAGAGAAAGATATTTTTATAGATGTTTTTGTGACACTTTGTTTTTGACCACGAGGTTACTACAAATGTCTTAGATAAAGCCTATACCCATACCATTTTCTTTAAATTATTTGTTAATTGTTAAAAGCACCAATCTCGCTCAAGTATTTTCTTCTTCTCTAATTGAAACCATTGTTTTCTCAACCTACTACTCGAAACTTTGAAGTTTGATCCCTGTGGATATGATCTCGGTATTTTTACCACTTTATTACTTATAGCGATCATAGTGTACGGTGTGAACTTGCACCGCTTCTGTGGCAACACAGGTGGCCACTTTGTGGACCTATACGATTTTCCGCTATCAAGTATATATGAACAAGTAGTAGATATACAAATCATAAGATTTTTGAATGATCATATATGTTTAGTCGTTGTATATATGTCCATATATGTTCAGTAGTTGATTTCGATGATTGAGGCTTCGGTTGATGAAACGGGTTCACTTGTCAGTTTCGATTTGTTTGACGATGAGTTATCCTTTAATTAAGTGACCCTTATTTGGGGAAGATACTAAATGTGAAAAAGGATTGTGAATTTTCTCAAAACCCCCTATCATATATGTGCAATATAATTAATTATTACAAGGCCAATAAATAAGAATTAATGTTGATTGGTTTTAATCTCAATCTTTTATCTCAATATCAATGGTTAAGATTCAGTCCACAAAGTTAGTACAAAAAATCGGGTTAACAAATGAACCCGACCCATATATATATATATATATATATATATATATATATATATATATATATATATATATATATATATATATATAGGGGTGGGTTCAAATGAAAACTCATCTTTCATTGTGCACATGAGGACAAATCTTAACCATTGATCAAAACTTAGAAAATCAATCAATGGTTAATACATAATAAGGTTAATTGGTAAGTGATTAAGAACAAAATTGTAATTTTGAATCAACGTCTACCTTCTTTGACTTTTTATTTTTATTTTTAATTAAAAAAAATTACCCCCTTAAACTTTAAAATAATTTATCTTAAAAATTACTAATATTTTAATTAAGCAAATTACATTAAAAAATGAGAATTTCATGCTTTTCAATATGACATGCATCTCGATATAGTTTTTTTTCGTTTTAACCGTTTTTTACGTGAAATTATATATTCGTGTTATATTCATTATGAATATGCATGCACGTCTTCGGGTGTCCACATTCAGTATGAATAACAAAGGTGAACGTTCATTCACTATTCATGATGAATAATACCGTATGCAGGATGAATAATACAATATTCAGAATTTTTTTCGTTTTAACCGTTTTTTACGTGAAATTCTATATATGTGTTATATTCATTATGAATATGCATACACGTCATCGGGTGTTCACATTCAGTATTCATAACAAAGGTGAACGTTCATTCACTATTCATGATGAATAATACAGTATTCAGGATGAATAATACACGAATCCATGATTCATGTATTATTTATCATAAAACGTGTATTATTCACCCTGAATGTTTTATTATTCATGATGAATGATACATTATTCATGATGAATAATATATGAATGAACCGTGAAGGTGTAGACACATGGCGCACTCTCTTTGGTTTCCCAATTCACAACCGAAATTTGGTTTAATTCATTATGAATATGTATTCTCATCCCTGGATGTCCCACATTCAGTATGAATAACAAATGTGAACGTTTATTCATTATTCGTGATGAATAATATAGTATTCAGAATGAATTACACAACATTCATGACGAATAATACACGAATTCATGAATCGTGAATTATTCACCCTGAATGTTGTATTATTCACGATGAATAACACATGAATGACCTGTGAAGATGTAGAGACGTGACGCACTCTCTTTTGTTCCTCGATTCACAACAGAATTACTCGATAGGTTCTCGATTCGTCTTGATGGGTGTTGGGTTACGGTGCTGAAGAAAAGTGATGTTTTACGACGTTGAAGAAAGTGTTGAAGAAGGTGATGTCCAGTTACATACTTACGGTGTCGAAACGTTGTATAAACTTGAACGTACATAAATATTCATAATGAATATAACACATATATGTATTTCACGTAAAAAACGGTTAAAACGACAAAAAAAACTATATCGAGATAGATGTCATATCGAAGAGCACGAAATTCTCGTTTTTTTGATGTAATTTTTTTGATTAAAATATTCGTAATTTTTAAGATAATTTATTTTAAACTTTAATTGGGTAAAAAGTTTTTAGTTAAAAAAGAAAATAAAAAGTCAAATATGGTAGGCGTGACTTTAAACTTTCTTCCATTTTTACCCCTAAGCATTTTAAAATTAAAAACTCTATTTAATATTAGTTGTTGGATCAAAAGAGATCGAGTGATTGAGATTTGTCCTCACGTGCACAATGAAAAGTGAGTTTTCATTTGAACTCTCCATCTCTCTCTCTCTCTCTCTGTCTCTATATATATATATATTAAATTAAATAATACAAAATAAAATAAAAAGACCACAATACCCTTGAGTTAACAGATTTTTTTACGAAAAGTAGTTAGATGGACCAACACCAAAATCAAGGGTCTCAACCACAATGACCAAATGTGTAATAAAGTGGCAACCACAATAATAAAAATATAATTTACTCTAAAAGTTAATGACAACCACCAAAGAGTGTTCGCTGCCCGGTTTGGGCGGTTTAACCCCCGAAACACAAACCAATCAACAAATGGAGGTTTATGAAATTTTCAATCTTAGTGATTTGGTAGCAAGTGACCAAACCGGTAAAACTGGATCACAAAAAGGCGGTCTGGTTTGATCGATTTAGGCGGTTTTAGTCTCTTATGGGCTTTAAACTAAAAAAACATAAACTCTATATACAAAATAAAATTTCTACTAATATAACACTATTAAAAAATAGTATATCGAATTATAAAATAACGTTTATATATTAATTTAAAAAAAAAACATTGAGCAAGTTGAAAAAAAATTAAACAAGTCCACCAATAATGGTTGAATTTTGGACAAATATTGAGAAAGTCGAAGGGCGATTTGGATTAAAATTTGAATTTTTAACGGAACTTAGAACTTTGTCAATTTAGATAACACAATCAATTGATAAAATGAAAACTAAAGACATAATTCTTTGACGAATTTTTTTAACTGTGCCATAAAAGTTGAGCCTAGAACATGAAAACTAAATATGACTAAAAATATGTATTTTTGGCGGTCGGTTCGGTTCAGACCGCTCAAAAAAGGGTCAAACCGCAAACCAGATCGGACCGAGTGGTTTGGCTATTTTTCAGACCGGACAGAACCGTCAAACCGCTTAAACCACCAAAAACGATCATGTTTAACTTGATTCGACCGGTTTTAACGGATCAACGATTTTTTTGAACACCCCTAACCCAAGAGACTAAAAGTATAATTTACTCTAAAAATAATTAATATATGGAGACATTCATTAAATGTTGTCACTTGACTTGACTTGACTTCTTGAAATTTCCGAGTGTTCCATCAATGGAAATTATGTCACATTTTGAGTGATGGAAATTTAAAAGAAATTGAAGAGCAATCTTCTACTCAACTCAAATCTCAAATTTAAAAATATAATAAATTAACATAATATAGGTCTAGAGACTCAATAATTTTGTCAAATAAGTGCACCTTTAAGGTGTATTAAAAGTTCATAAAGGCGTCCGATGTTTTTTAATCGAATTTCATCGTTTCAATAAGGTTTTTTCAACTTTTTGGTAGTTTCAACTTTCAAGGGATTTCTATAAGTTTTTTTTTTTTTGATTTCATAACTTTTTCGGGTTTTCTTGTTTATTTCAAGAGACTTTTCACCTTTTCCGTTGATTTCACAAGACTTTTCCGGTTTCTTTTTATTAATGTCCCCTTTATTCTTCAATATTTTAAAACACCCCTCAAAGTTTAACGTGAACACACCTTTCATACCCTAAAAATTTATACTTACAAAGATCAATTGAGTAGGGTGCATGACACTTCCGGAGACCTTCATAAGTCCACCCCTTCCTATAAATAACAACACAAATGCTAGGTTTTTTTTTTGTGAAATTAGATTAAAAGAACTATCTATACTATATTACAAAGCACAGATAAAAAACTCTTAAATACAAATTATTAGGCACAAGGTACAATCATTTTATTTAAGATTTTAAAAATCTCTTAATTTACAAGTATCAAAGCACAAGATACATATTACTACTGCAGTTTTCTAACACACACCAATTTGGTATGTGGTTATGCAGACATTTTCATGTATCACTATTAATTAATATATTATATTACTATAATTTTGTTTTAATTATATTATTAAATATGTAATTGGTTATTTTTTCTAGATGTCATTAAAATATATAAGATAATCACTGAATGCTAACAAAATACTTAATTTTTTTATATAAAAAACATTATATTATTAAGACTAAATTAAACAAATTTACAAAAAAACATTATCAATTTCTCAAAACCATCCAAAATCATACTGTAAATCGACAAAAAAATAAAATGAAACATTAAAATAATGATATATCTCGCTGCATTGTACGAGTACGCTTCTGGTATATAACAAAGCATAACAATTTTTTCTAAAAAATAGAAACACGTTTTGGTTTAAACTTTCCAGAAAAAAATGGTGTTTGTTAAAGACAGTCCTCATTGCAAAAAAGAAAAAGTTGACGACTCAAATAAAAGGGCAGCCATGGCCCATGGACGTACGTACTCCATTTACACCCCTTTTTCGTAACAACTTCCACTCAAGTCCTAACACACACACACACACACCAAACCATACAAATTTATTATTATACATAAGATAAAATGTATACATACTGCATTTTTTATTTTGATATTACAACATTGATTATATTACTAAAATATTTAATAGATTTAATAAAATATTATACATTTTTTCTAAGCATTTAACTTCAAGGTTTCTTATTGGTGGCATATTATGATAAAAAGAAATATTCATTTTTGTGAAGTTCTTCAAATTCGGAGAATTTCAAACTTTTTATTTTACAGAAAGGTTGGAAAATATTTTAAAACGAAAAAATTGTCTAAAATCCTCTTAAAGGGTATTTGGTTTGGTGGAATGATTTTGAGATATTTGGATTTCGTACGTAGAATGATTTGGAAGTGGAGAAATTTGGAATTTTGTGTGTGTTTGATTTGTAAAATTTGAAATGAAATTGAATTCCATTTTTTTTAAATAATTTTTTTAAAAAAAGAAATTACTTTTTTATTAATTGATTATTATAAAAAGATATTTTCAACATCTTTTAAAACATTATTACACAACAATACTATGAAATCCCGCGAAATACCTACCTTCAAAGGATTTCTAAATCCCATGAATTTCAATGAAATACAGGATTCCAAATCGAATTTTTTTTGAAATGAAATATAAGATTCGAATGAAATTGAATTCCAAATCCTATTTAATACTACAAATCAAAGAAGCTCCAAATCTTTATTTTTTCCATTTTATAAGACAGACGAAGGATCGTGTGAGAAGTTGAGTTAATGGTGAGAAGCGTAAGAAGTGAATCTGAATCGTTGATCTCTTTTAATCCCAAGCTCTCCTATGAATCGCGAGTTAGAATGGAATTGAATTGGTACATCTCGATGCAATTCATTCTAATGAGCATCCATTTCTCATCCAACGGTCGATAACCACTTCTAACGCTTCTCAACATTAACTCAACTTCTTACCGGAATCTAACCCTTATAAGACATGTCGAAGAGGTTTTGATAATTTTTGTTTTAAAACTTTCCTTCAAAATATTAGAGAAAGTGAAAGAAAAGAAACAATTATTAGAGAGAGATCTCATGAAGATGAAATCAAATGATATGGGAGTTACAAATAAATTGATATGAGATTTACAAATCAATTGATATGGGAGTTACAAAATCAAGCTATATTAATGTGATATGGGAGTTACAATATTACATTAATTATATATATATATATATATATATATATATATATATATATTGTTACATAGATTAAGAGTTTTGATACTAGTATAAATACTTTTGTAATTCTTCTTGTAAGCATACTTCTCAATAAACAAATATATTTCTTACAACAATAAAAGCATCTCCAACATGCTAAAATGAAATTTTTTGGAATTTAAACATTTTTGTTGCTCAACAGCTATGCTATCCTCTATGCTAAAATAAAGAAAAGAGGAAAGAGATTGTAAAAATCTCTAAATTTAAAGAAATCTCTAAAAAGAAAAAGTTTCATTCCAAAACTAATTATTACCCCTAAAAACCAAACTTTTCCTTCCCAACTTTCTATATATCGAATATTTTAATAATTTAATTAAATAAATTGAATATTTTAATAAGATAATTAATTTTAAAATTGTTAAAATAACATAGCTGTTGGAGTTAGAAAAAATTTAGCATAACTCTTGAAGATGCTCTAACCTTCGAGTATTTTTCCTTCATTATTATATTTCCATTCTTTTTTTTCCAAATTCAAAAACACGCAACGTAATATTTTTATTTTATTTTTCTTTTAAGAGTTTTATTTTTTATTAGATTAAATCACATAGGTGATTCATGTGATTTCTCAGAAATTTGGTTTTGAGCAACCACACACTCCTATCCTATAAAACCCCCAAACACCACCAACACAAATCCCACCCCAACTTCCAAAAAAACAACAACAAAAAAAAAACAGAAAAAATGGTTGCCCAACGTGAAATCGTCGACCAGGTTTCCGGTTGGCTCACACTCTACGACGACGGTTTCGTTGATCGGACATGGACCGGACCACCACAGTACAAGTTCATGTCCGATCCCGTCCCACCACACCACCATTTCATCGATGCCGTTGCCGTCCAAGACATTTCCACCAACACCAACGGCGTCGATCTTCGCGTCAGGATTTATCTGCCAGATAAACCTGACGCACAAAAACTCCCCATAATCCTCCATTTCCACGGTGGAGGATTCTGCATCAGCGAACCCAATTGGTTCATGTACTACAACATCTACACGCGTCTCGCCCGCGAAGCCGGAGCCATAGTCGTCAGCCCCTACCTCCGTCGTGCGCCCGAGCACCGCCTCCCTGCCGCCATCGACGACGGCTACTCCGCCCTCCTCTGGCTCCAAAACTTAGCAAACAATAAAACCCACCAACCATGGTTATCTTCCAAGGGAGACTTTAACCGCGTTTTCCTCATCGGAGACAGCTCCGGCGGGAACATCGTCCACCAGTTGGCGAAAAAGGCCGCCGGAGAAAACCTCCATCCACTAAAACTCGCCGGAGCAATCCCAATCCACCCCGGCTTTCTCCGATCGGTTAGAAGCAAGTCAGAATTGGAAAACCCGCAAACTCCTTTTTTGACATTGGACATGTTGGATAAGTTTTTGAAGTTGGGGTTACCGGAAGGTAGCACGAAAGACCACCCGATAACGTGTCCGATGGCGGAGGCGTTGGCGGAGTTGGAATTGCCGCCGTATCTGGTGTGCCTGGCGGAGGAGGATCTTGTGATCGAGACGGAAATGGAGTTTTATGAAGCTATGAAGAATGGTGGGAAAGAGGTTGAGTTGTTGGTGAGTTATGGAGTTGGACATAGTTTTTATTTGAACAAGATCGCCATTGATGTCGACCCAAAAACTTCTGAACAAACTGATAAATTGATTCAAGAGATCTCCAACTTTGTTGAAAAACATTAGTTAAATCTGTTTTAATTAATTATGGATGCTTTCATGGATAACATTCGCTATTAATTAGTAATTTATTTAAGGGATATTGTATCTATTTATATATCAATAATAAGTGGTTTGCACTTTATTTTGAATTGAGTGATGGATAGCAACATTTTCATATGTTCCTTCGTGACATTGACTTTTAAATTATTATGGTATCTTGATTAATTTTAAGGATCCTGTAAACAACTAGGAAAATTTTCAGTAACTTTTCATGCTAGTAAATTTGCACTTTGGTTGGTTTTTCATTAAAACCTGTATGGATAAAATTGTCAGTCTGGAATAATATGTTTGTATGGATTGGGAATGTTTTTGTTTGGAACGGTATTTTCATAGATAGAATAAACGTGTTTTTTTAATTGGGAGATACATGTTTGAAATAAAAACTTGGCTTTCTGCATAAATCTCTCCCCTAGAAGCTTACTGAATAAGTCACTTTCTATATAATTAAGTCACTACCAAACAGTCATACATAGCTAACTGAATAAGTTGTGAGTCTCATTAAGCTCATTAAGTTGCTAACAAACAGGCCCTTAGTACCTGTTTATGCCAAAAATCTCACAAGGAAAATTTAAGGTAAATGTGGAGCTTGATCCAACCAAAGAAAGTAACAACAATAATCGTACGACTATAATAAAAATAAAGTAAATAAGACGAGAGAATTGGTGACGCGGAAAACCCCTAAAATGGGTAAAAACCGCGGACGAGTGTGAGTCGTCGTGCACTATGGACGTCAATCAGGGACGTCGTCCTTTAGAACAGGTGTTACAAGTGTAATACAATGAAAAAGTAATATAACAAAGTAAATTCGGTCGTGCGTCGGATGTATTCAAACTTCAGTCGTGCGTCGTACGTCAAACAATAGAATGCTTTATGAACTTTGGGAAAGATTGCGCAAGCTTGAGAGTATAATTCCAGAGTTTGAGCCTCAGATGTCCTAATGTACAGTTTCAATCCCATATTTATACTTCATCTTTCCGTTTTCCAAGTCATTGAATGTATTGATGGTGGCGTCCGTTATGCTTTCTGTTATTGATGATGTCTACCGTTACAATCTTTAGTCATAAATATTTGCGAATCCTGCATTAAAATATGGCATAATGTATATTATAAGTTAGTAACTGAAATCATGTCGTACGATGGTATTCGTTAGTTGGACAGTTGACTATTTTAGTCTAGGTCGTTTAAAGAAAGATCGTCCCTTATCTTATGTCGTACGACAATAGTCTGTTGGACTTTTTTACCTAAACAGTTTGCCCCCAAATTTAAAATTCAAGCGGCAACTTTTGAAATTTAAATTTTAAAATCATGACACGTGTTGCAACAGAAAACGCGGGTCTTCTGATTAGAATCAAATTAGTTCCTTTCTAACTAGATAATGACGTCACCACCTGCAAAATTAAACAGTTAGACAGCTAATTTTAGACAGGTGTCGAATTTTGGAAGGACATACTCGAGTATTTCTTCTGATACAAGTGACACGTGTCAAACGACGACTGGCGATCTATTTTTCTCGGTCGATTCAGTTTCCAAATTTATAATATAAGTAAGGATTGTTGTTAATCCTTTCCTTCTTCACGCTTACAATTCTTTGGAAAATATATTCTTCCGGCGAGATTTCCGAGCGATCAGAATCTTTTCCACTTTGAATTCGAGGTTTAGACTGTTATTTAAGGTACGATTTCTGAGTCTTTCCTGTGTCGATTTATGCATAGAAAATCTATAGCTAGAAAACCTAGGAAAGCTTGGGATATTTTGAGTTATTGGTGCGCGACTCTTAACATCCCTGACTTTCAGATGTCGAGTGAACCAGTGAGTTTGTTTAGAGAAGAAGAACATATAGACTTTTTCAAACTTTTGGCTAAACTTCCAGATGAGATAAATATAGTGTCGCCGGAAGATTTAAGACCGGACGAAGTTCCGAGGGGATACTGTGTTTTGTACGAGTACCCCTTTAAGATAGGTTTCTCTTGGCCTTTTAGCCCTTTAGTCAGGGCGTTTTTAGATGCCTTTGATTTGACACCTGGACAATTAATGCCTCAATTCTGGCGTATTGTCCAAGTGATTGATCGTCTCACAGCCGAGTGGGAGGTACCGTTCAATGTGAATGACCTCTTGACAGCTTATAGCGTGCGACCAGATGGTTATCATCGTTATAGCTTATTCCCTCGTTCAAAGGGGGATAACGTAATGATACTTAATACTGCGGTGAACGACCGTGGGTGGAAACATCGGTATGTCTTCCTTCAAGTGGCATCTGTAAGTGATGAAGACAGCCAATGGTTGTCATCAGGCTGGAATGAATCGGGTAGGTTTATTGTCGTGCGTTTTTGTCGTGCGTTTTTATTCGTGCGTTTTAGCTTAATGTTTTTCTTTGTTTTTGCAGTAATCGATTTCAGTGTAGTGAAGCCAAAGAGGGATTCTCTTAATAAGGTTCAAAGAATCTTAGAGAGAAGTATTGTTGATCGTTCCTTCTCCCTTCGGTCGAACGACGAGGAGGACGAAGTCGTCCTAGTTAGTGAAGTTGCACCTACTGAGGATCCTTTGAAGGAAGGAGAGGAAATAGAAGAAGAGAGAGAAGGAGAAAGAGAAGAAGAGATGACGGGTAAGTTTTTCAACAATATTTACTTCCTACGTAAGTATTTTCTAACTTGCTCTTATCTGTCTCTTCTTATTTAGGAGATGCAACTGCCAAGTCAGCTGCTGTCAGGCGAGCCGAGCAATTAGAGCTCGCTCGTCAAGGAAGGGAAAAATCAAAGAAAAGATATGCCGCTTCCACAGGGGTAGATCCAAGAAGAGTTCGAGGCAAGCAACCTCGTTCTTCGCCTAAAAAGACGGGCGACATTGCTATGACGTCCCTACCAGGGGTGTCACCGACGAAGGGAACCGTTTCTGGTGTCGAGCTCGGAAGCTCGACTCAGGTGACGAAGGACATTCCCCCGTCGGGGGTGTCGGGCGTTAATAAGCCCACTTCTTCTTCTTCAAAGGAAGAGAAGAACAAGGAGAAGGTGGGAGAGATGACATTTAAAGTCACTCTCCCATCTGACTTCATGGCAAATGACGTCCTCGAGAAGGACGTCATTTTTCCTCATTTGGGAAAATTCCTTCTTCCAACCTTCTACGACCGATACAAGGAGTCTCGGGTTGAAGATACGGGAGCACATACTGCTGGTCTTACCTTCATGGTATGTCTTTACTTATTTCTTACTCCATTCATTTTTCTTAATATTAACTCTTTCTTTCTGTCGTACAGGCTTTCCAAGCTTGCTTGAGCTTCTTTGCTCAGACGGAAGGTCTTAGGGCATCCTTTCCCGACGTCAAGAAAAGGGCCGACGAGGCTCTTGAAAGAGAGAAGGTCGCCTTAGAGGCGGTTGAGGTCGAGAAGAAGAAGGTCGAGAGTCTTAAGACCAAACTTGTCGAAGCTCAAGGTGAGGCGATCAAGTTTAGGGATCACGTCCTTGAACTTGAGGCCTCAACGTCCAAGCTGGAGGTGGAGAAGATAAAGGCCGTTACTACTGCTGCTGCCTCTGCTGATGAAATCAGGTCCCTTCTCAAGAAAGTTGAAAGCTTAGAGGGTGATGTCAAAGATTTAGAAGAAGAGAATCAACAGCTCGAAGCTTTTTCTCGTCTCACAGCCAGGGCTGCTTTGATGAGACGTCATCTGAATGGGAAGAATCCCATGGCGTCGGCCGCTGAAGAGCTTAAAACTTATCTTGAAAAGGTGGGGACTGAGAGGGATCTCGACGAGGACGATGATTTGGAAGGGAGTGAAGGAGGAGAAGAGGGGCTAACAGCGAAGACGGACGTCACTCAGGAACAGTCTGACGCTCCTCCTACTTAGTTTATTTTTCCTTAGATTTATCGGTTTTTTAGTAATGAGAAAGTTTCTTTTGCTTATCAATGCTCGTTACTTGCTTTATTTTTTCAAAAGTACGTCAAGTAAATTTAAGGAGATACCAAAATCATTATATACATTCGACCAAACCATTAATCATCAACATGCTATAATGGAATCAACTGAACTTAAAAATCGAACGAATGCAATCATAATAATGGTTTTCGTATATATAAATATACATACTGGGAGTCAAATGTAAAAGATTATCCTTTGACAATAATCACATCCAACCATCTTCACGCGATCACATGAGTATTTTAAGTCGTGCGTCCCTGCGAAGATCATTGTTAGCATGGCGGTCGTTGGTTTGACCAACGACCCTCCGATGCTTAAGTTAGTAATCTTTTTAAGAAATAATTCAAGGAAAAGAATTCATAATTTAAAAGAAATACCTCTTTAAATGAACTGCATTCCAACTTCGTGGGATATCTCGACCATCAAGGGTTTGGATCTTATAAGCTCCTTTACCCACGACGCCAGAGATTTGATAAGGGCCTTCCCACTTAGTGGAAAGTTTACCTGCATTGAGTTCTTGAGTGTTTTGGAACATTCGACGTAAGACATAGTCGCCTTCTCGGAAAACTTTGGTTTGGATATTTTTGTTGAAATGTCGTTCAACAGCTTGCTTCTGCGATGCCATGCGAATGTAAGCAGCTTCCCGAAGTTCCTCTAGGGCGTCAAGATCATAACTTAGATCGACTAAGTTATGTTCAACAGACGTATGTCTTGAAGTTGGTAGTCGTACTTCGATAGGTAACACAGCTTCACATCCATAGACTAAAGAAAAGGGAGTTTGTCTTGATATTTCTTTCTTCACAAAATCTCCGCGTTCGGTCACTGATGAATTGTGTCCCGTTGTCGCACGTTATTTCAGATGGAACTCCAAACCTGCAAATGATGTTAGTTTGGATAAAAGAAACAACTTCTTTATCCCGGACTTGGGAAAAAGCCGCTGCTTCAACCCATTTAGAGAAATAATCAGTTAGAACTAAAAGGAATACCTTTTGCCCGGGAGCAGGTGGTAGTTTCCCAACAATATCCATTCCCCATTTCATAAAGGGCCATGGGATCAAAGTCGAGTGCAAAGGTTCAGAAGGTTTATGAGACATACATGCGTGTCTTTGACATGCGTCGCATAACTGTACATACCTAGTCGCATCTTGTCTTATCGTCGGCCAATAGTAACCTTGTCTTGATATCCGGTTAGCTAAACTGCGGCTTCCAGAGTGATTTCCACATTCACCATCGTGCATATCCTGTAAAATTTTGTGTACTTGTTCCTTGCTGGTGATACACCGCAAATTCAAACCAGTTGAAGATCGTCGATACAATTGTCCTCTGATCATAACATACCTCGATGCTTTGAATCTAATTTTTCTTGCTTCCATTTTATCATCGGGCAATTGATTGTGCTCTAAGAAATTTCGAATGTCGTCCGACCAAGAATTTTCTTCTTCGATTGGTGCGACTGAAATATTATCATCCTCTTTGATGGAAGGGGTTGCAAGATGAACTATTGGGATATTGTCGAATGTCGTTCGACTAAGTGCTGACCCCAAATTGGCCAGTGCATCAGCATGAGTGTTCTGATCTCTTGGTATTTGCTCGATTACAAAGTGAATGAACTTCTTTGCTTCTTCTTTTACTATTTTATGATAGCCAATCATCCTTGAATCTTTTGCTGCGAATTCTCCATTGATTTGGTTAACAACTAAGGATGAATCACTTCGGACGTGCAGACGTGTTGCCCCCAATTCATGAGCAATTTTGATTCCTGCAATCAATGCTTCATACTCTGCTTCATTATTTGTTTCTTTGAAATCGCATCGTATGGAATATACCATTTTGCCCCCTTGTGGGGACTGTAGGACGACACCCAAGCCTGTGCCACGTATATTTGCAGAACCGTCAACGTCAAGCGTCCATATAGTGTCGTGCAAAGTCGCCACAATTTTATCGGACGTCATCGTGCCTTCTAGTTCTGGACTAAAATCTGAGATGAAATCGGCTAAGACCTGTGACTTAATCGCTGTTTTGGGCTTGAAATCCAGATCAAAATTGCTGAGGTAAATACTCCACTTAGCTAATCGTCCTGTTAATTCGGGCTTTCTTAACACAGATTTTAAAGGAAAGTTAGTTATCACAATTATAGGATGTGACTCAAAATAATGTCGTAATTTTTTAGCAGCCATGACTAATGAAAGTAAAAGTTTTTCTATAGACGAATACCTGGTTTCAGCATCTAATAGAGTTTTACTTACATAGTAAATCGGTAGTTGTCGTCCGTCGGTTTCTCGTATAAGGACTTCACTTACAGAATTAATGCTTACGGCTAAGTAAAGTTGAAGGACTTCACCTTTCTCAGGTTTAGAGAGGAAAGGAGGCGACATCATGTATTTTTTGAGTTGCTGCAACGCTTCTTCATGCTTATCCGTCCATTCGAACCCTTTATTTTTTCGAAGAACATTGTAAAATAAATGACACCTGTCGGACGACCGAGAAATAAACCTGTTCAGCGCTGCTACACGTCCTGTAAGACGTTGGACTTCTTTAAAATTTCTGGGTGATTTTAGCTCAACAATTGCTTTAATCTGTTCTGGATTAGCCTCGATTCCTCGTCGTGTGACCATATAACCGAGAAATTTTCCAGCTCGAACCCCGAAGGAACATTTTGTAGGATTCAACTTCATCTTGTATTCACGCAAGATGTCGAATGACTGCTTCAAATGTCCGATATGATCGTCCGCATGTTTTGATTTGACAAGCATGTCATCAATGTATACTTCCATAGTATCACCCAAATGTTCTTTGAACATCATATTCACCAATCGTTGATATGTCGAACCTGCATTTTTAAGACCAAAAGGCATTACTTTGTAACAATAAATACCTTTATCCGTCATGAAGGCTGTTTTTTCCTGGTCGTCTGAATGCATCAATATCTGGTTATACCCAGAATATGCATCCATGAATGTGAGTAGCTCATGTCCTGCTGTAGCGTCGACCATGGAGTCGATATGTGGTAATGGAAATGGATCTTTCGGACATGCTTTGTTAAGGTCTGTGAAATCGATGCAGACTCGCCATTTGCCATTTTTCTTTTGAACGACTACAACATTAGCGAGCCAATCTGGATACTTGACTTCCCGTATTTTTCCTGTTTTAAGTAAATTATCAACTTCGTCGTTGATAACCTTATTCCTCTCAGGAGCAAATTTTCGCCTTTTCTGTTGAACAGGTTTAAATGATGGATCAATGTTGAGTTTATGAGAAATAATACTCGGATCAATACCCACCATGTCTTCGTGTGTCCAAGCAAAACAATCATAGTGGTCCTGCAAAAAAGAAATTAGTTGCTTTTTAAAAGAAGGGTCGAGCGTAGAACCTATGTAAACCATTTGGTCAGGCTTATCCTGGTTTAAGACGACAGCTTCCAAGCGATAATCGTCGTAAGTCCTAGGAACGTCCTGGTTCTGTAATTGCTATACTGTCTGCTTCGGGGGCTTCAAGGAAATTTTGTAACATTCCCTAGCAACCTTTCTTTCGCCTTTGATTTCCTGTACTCCCCATTGCGTGGGAAATTTCAAAGTTTGATGATATGTCGAAGGCACAACCTTCATGTCATGAATCCAAGGACGCCCAAGAATAACGTTATAAGCTGATGAACAATCGACGACATTGAATTTCGTCTGTCTATTGATTCCTTTAGCATATACTGGGAGTATGATTTCACCCATGGTGTTTGTCGCTCCACCATTAAACCCAACGAGTGTGGTCGAACGTCGTGTAATCTCGGATTTGTCGATACCCATTGCTTTCACTGCATCAAAAAAGATAATGTTAGCTGGACTACCTCCATCGACGAGTATCCTTTTGGTCAGACAATTCCCATTGCTTAATTGAATAATTAGTCCGTCATGATGCTTCTGATGTACGTCATCGAGATCTGCCTGATCGAACGTTAAGGGCATAGCTTCCAATTCTGCGTCCTCTTTGAGTCGTATATCCTTTGGAATTGGTCGGTCATCAGGACCACGACTGGCATGTCTCTTAGCAACTGAATAAGTGGTCCCATAGATATCAGAACCTCCAGTGATACAATTAATCACCTTGGCATGCTCTGGGGATGTGGGACGTGCGTCTTTCTTTTCCTTTAATTCCTATAAATAACCTTTCGAATTGAGCCAGGACAACTCTTTCTTTAAGGCGATACAATCTTCTGTTATATGACCGAAGTCATCATGGAAGTCGCACCATTTATTTTTATCCTTCTTGTCACTGTCTTTGTCACTTTTCTTTGGCCATCGTATGTTTTGCTGAAGTTGCTTCAAGGATATGACGACGTCTTTAGCTGATCCAGGGAAACCATAAGATGATACCTTAGGATACTGGACAGATTTAGAAGTCGTCAGTCCTTTCTTTTCAAATCTGACGTTTGAAATCTGACGAGTAGGCTCAGATCGATTGGTTGACTTTGGTTTGAAGTCTGGCTTTTTAACACTTAAGTTTTTTCGGTCGCCCGAATGTTTATTTCTGAATGCAAGGTCATCTTCGACCCTCATGTGGGCAAGTGTCCGTGCTCGTACGTCTTCAAAGGTTTCCGGAGGATATTTTGTAAGATCAAGATATAACCCAGAACTATCATCCAGACCTCGTTTGTATGCTTCGATTGCTGTTTTTACATCACAATTACGGATACTAATCATCTCCGCGTTGAACCGATTAAAGTAGCTTCGGATGGACTCTCCACTCTTCTGCACGACATAGTAGAGGTCGCTTGTCTGCTTCTCCATTTTTCGGCTGCTAGCGAATTGTTGAGTGAATTGATTCACCAGTTCTGCAAAAGACCCAATAGTTTTTGGTTTAAGATTTATTAACCATTGTAAAGCTGCCCCGGTCAAGGTCGCCCCAAAACTTTTGCACATGCAAACTTCTTGGAATTGGTACGGTATTGAGACAGTCCACATAAGTTGTTTGTATTGAGCGACGTGTTCCGTTGGATCAGTGACGCCTGAGTACTTTGGACTGAAGGTTGGAATGCTATACTTCTTTGGGACGTCCACTAACGCGATCTCATCAACAAACGGCGACGCTTGAAACCCTGTACGAGGCTCAACATCGACTGGAACTGCTGCCCCCGGTAATTTGGCCAACATTGAAAGGACACGTTCATTTTGCTCTTCCAGAAGTTTTAATCTTTGTGCAACAGGATCTAAGGGAACACCATTTGGAGTGCCCAATGGATCATAACCAATCCCATTGAGGCTATTCTGCTGTGAGGCATCAGAAGCATATCCATTGAATGGAATAGAGGTCATAGGCATAGTTGGAATCATAAAAGTTGCAGGGTTAATTGATGGTGGACGAGGATAATTTGGTAATGGAGGAGGCACATTCCAAGTACCAACATAAGCATTTGTAGTCCCCATAATATTGTTCCCATTTTGGTTTCTCAAATTCTCGATGGTTTCAGCTGCTTGTCGAGCTTGAGTTGTTAAGGCGTCAATACGAGCATGAGCAGCTGTTAGCTCCATGTTCATTTGAGCTACGACATGATCTTGAGTTCCTTGGAATGCCATTATCCTGAACAACTGGACAAGAAAACACTAAGAGAAAACGTTAGTCTGTCGTGAGATTATTGAAGATTTCCTTTGGATGGGGCCCCACGGTGGGCGCCAAACTGTTTATGCCAAAAATCTCACAAGGAAAATTTAAGGTAAATGTGGAGCTTGATCCAACCAAAGAAAGTAACAACAATAATCGTACGACTATAATAAAAATAAAGTAAATAAGACGAGAGAATTGGTGACGCGGAAAACCCCTAAAATGGGTAAAAACCGCGGACGAGTGTGAGTCGTCGTGCACTATGGACGTCAATCAGGGACGTCGTCCTTTAGAACAGGTGTTACAAGTGTAATACAATGAAAAAGTAATATAACAAAGTAAATTCGGTCGTGCGTCGGATGTATTCAAACTTCAGTCGTGCGTCGTACGTCAAACAATAGAATGCTTTATGAACTTTGGGAAAGATTGCGCAAGCTTGAGAGTATAATTCCAGAGTTTGAGCCTCAGATGTCCTAATGTACAGTTTCAATCCCATATTTATACTTCATCTTTCCGTTTTCCAAGTCATTGAATGTATTGATGGTGGCGTCCGTTATGCTTTCTGTTATTGATGATGTCTACCGTTACAATCTTTAGTCATAAATATCTGCGAATCCTGCATTAAAATATGGCATAATGTATATTATAAGTTAGTAACTGAAATCATGTCGTACGATGGTATTCGTTGGTTGGACAGTTGACTATTTTAGTCGAGGTCGTTTAAAGAAAGATCGTCCCTTATCTTATGTCGTACGACAATAGTCTGTTGGACTTTTTTACCCAAACAGTACCCTTTCTTGAAATTTATTTTGGGTTCGCCTCTATTGTTTGTAATACCGCAAACCGAAACCCATAACGGTCATTATTTTCTTGTGTTCACCAACGGCTATTATCTTATCTGATACTGGTTCTGATGAGATCCGAGTAACAAAACCCAGATGCAAAATCATCATGCATGGGTGTGTCGAGATGACTTTGGCTGATTTGATAGTTTGTTGTAGTTATGGCCATGGTCGGTCCATATATGAAAAAGGAGATGTATCATTGTCACCGAAATTAATGTTTTTCATGTTGGGATGGGGCTTTGATTTCTATCGTATGATAAAGAGGCCAACCACTTTTGAGTACTGAAAAAATGAAAAATATCAAACAAAATTTAGCATAAGATATTTGGGCAAATTTCATATTACTGGAATTATTTTCAATAAATATGATGTTGAAAATGGGTTAAATCATAAAATAATAATGTATTTTTAATTTTTTTAATTATAACATTATTGTAATTTCATTTCATTTTTAGTGTTACATTGTACTTTTTTTTTGTTTTTTTTTATTAAGGCAATGAGCTTTGAAAATTTTATCTGTTATAACAATGTGTAACCTATTGATTTAAACTGCACATCTTTGCGTTGAACGTGTTCTATAATCGCATGTAAAATCACATATGATTTGACTGTTTTCTTATTTTGACTATATTCATATTTGGTCCTCCTCTCTCCACATATATGTATATATATAGAGAGAGGAAGATATATATATATATATAGACAGAGGTTCAAGGGAAAACCTCAAATAAATGAAAAACTAAAAAACACCTTATCAACCGTTAGATTAGATGATCTGATGGATATGATTAAACAGGCAGTTACAACAATATTTTTTAAATTAAAAAAACCTCCACCCCCTATTATTTATTCGAAAAAATACGAAAAATGAACAAAATTCGAGGAAAATAAATTACACCAAATAAACAATCATATTTTTTTTTACCCATTTAAAGTTTAAAATAAATTATCTTAAAAATTATTAATATTTTAATCAAACAAATTACATCAAAAAAACGAAAATTTCGTGCTCTTCGATATGACATCAATCTCGATATAGTTTTTTTGTCGTTTTAACCGTTTTTATGTGAAATGTTATATATGTATTATATTCATTATGAATATTTATATACGTTCAAGTTTGTACAACACTTCGACACCGTAAATATGTAACTCGACATCACCTTCTTCAACACTTTCTTCAACGTCGTAACTCGTAAGACATCACGTTTCTTCAGCACCGTAACCCAACACCCATCAAGATGCATCGAGAACCTATCGAGTAATTTTGTTGTGAACCGGGGAACAAAAGAGAGTGTGTCACGTCTCCACATCTTCACAGGTTATTCATGTATTATTCATCATGAATAATGTATCATCCAGGATGAATAATACAACATTCAGGGTGAATAATTCACGATTCATGAATTCGTGTATTATTCGTCATGAATTTTGTGTAATTCATCTTCAATACTATATTATTCATCATGAATAATGAATGAACGTTCACATTTGTTATTCATACTGAATGTGGGACATCCGGGGATGCACATACATATTCATAATGAATTAAACCAAATTTCGGTTGTGAATTGAAAAACAAAAGAGAGTGAGTCATGTGGCTACACCTTCACGGATCATTCATATATTATTTATCATGAATAATGTATCATTCAGGATGAATAATAAAAATTCAGGGTGAATAATACACAATTCATTATAAAGAATACATGAATCATGGATTCGTGTATTATTCATCCTGAATACTGTATTATTCATCATGAATAGTGAATGAACGTTCACATTTGTTATTCATACTGAATGTGGACACCCGAGGACGTACATGCATATTCATAATGAATATAACACATATATATAATTTTACGTAAAAACGGTGAAAACGAAAAAAATTCTGAATATTGTATTATTCATCCTGCATGTTATATTATTCATTATGAATAGTGAATGAACGTTCACCTTTGTTATTCATACTGACAGGTGCGGAGAACAGTGTGGGCAACCAGGGGCCTGGCCCTGTGGTTTAAAAACTTACAAGAAGGACCTAAAAATTTATGTAGTGTAATTTTTTTTTCTTTTTATTTGCCCCCCTCCCCCCCCCCCCCCCCCCCCCCATCGATTCATCGAAGTCGAACTACAAAAATCGATTCAAAATCAGTGGAATCTCCTTCGATTCATACTCAGTGGAGTCTCAACCAGACCCAGTCGCCGACTCCCTTGCTTGGTTGTTTCTCCTCCTGTCTCTCGGACCTTGGTAGTCACCAGCGGCGGTCCGCGGACGGCCAGTCGGTAAGGGCGTAAGGCGTAAGGCATGTAAGTAGCTGCAGTACTCCATTTGTTTTCTTTTTTTAGGTTTTATCATTTATTGGTGTTTGTGGCCTATGGAGATGGTTTTTGGTAGGGACGTAGGGTTAATGGGTTATAATGGAAGGATTGAAGGAAGGTGGGTTATAACCTGCTCCCCCCAACCCCCAAATTGTTTACATCAAAAAAGAAAATAGTTGCTCATTGAAAAAATAATAATTTTATATAAGAAATTATGCAGTTTAGTTTTCTTAGTGAGATAATAAATTTCTTGATTATTTCATGGAAAATTTCAGAAAGAAAAAAACAACCAACTTTCCATTTCAAAAATCGATTCATACTCAATCGAGTCTCCATCGTATTGTTTCTCCACTGTAAGGTAAAAAATTTTATGTTTGTAAAAGATGCAATCGTATCGTTTTAGAAGGTGCAACCGCATTATTGTAGAAGTGCAACTATATCTTGTAATCAACCAAAAAACAAACAAAAACTAATGAAATCAACCAAAAAAAAACTGAATAAAAAAGCTCTTGAAATCAACCTAAAAAATCTCTTGAATTCGATTAAAAAAACCTTAAAAATCAAGCAAAAAAAACTTCAAAAATCCCTCGAAACGGTGAAGTTAGGCTAAAAAACACATTGGACAATATTAAATGTCGGTAAAAGATGAAAACACGTCAATAAAAAACGTATGAAAAAATATGATGTCACCGTATAAAAAAAGTTTCGGGTCCATCCCTAAGTCCGACCCCTGCTGTTAAAAGGGTTGTGTTTCGCCCCTGCATATTGAATGTGGATATCCGAATACGTACATGCATATTCATAATGAATATAACACGTATATAAAATTTCACGTAAAAACGGTTAAAACGGAAAAAAAAAAAAAACTATATCGAGATGGATGTCATATCGAAGAGCACGAAATTCTCGTTTTTTTATGTAATTTGTTTGATTAAAATATTAGTAATTTTTAAGATAAATTATTTTAAAGTTTAAGGGGGTAATTTTTTTTAATTAAAAATAAAAATAAAAAGTCAAAGAAGGTAGACGTTGATTCAAAATTACAATTTTGTCCTTAATCACTTCCCAAGTAACCTTATTATGTATTAACCATTGATTAGTTTTCTAAGTTTTGATCAATGGTTAAGATTTGTCATCATGTGCACAATGAAATATGAGTTTTCATTTGAACCCACCCCTATATATATATATATATAGAGGGTCATTCATTTGCTAACCAATCTATTAGTGCTAACCATGCTAACCCATTTTCGGCCAATCAGAATGCTTCTAGAGATTAGATAACGATTTTGTTTATTTTAAACTTACAAGGGTAATAAAGAAATTTATATAAAATCGAATATTCAAATTAAGTAATCATTATCGCTATTTAATGTGTACCATAATTATAGCAATGTTTGTTATGGTAATGATATATCATATTAAATATAAAAGTTTGAAATTTTAAATTATTTAAGATTATCTTAAATCTTAATATATCATTTACATATATTTTTCATTATATCACAATGAGCGATATATATGGATTTTATGTTATAAAGAGTTAAATCTAATATTTTTAAACGTAACTTTGATATTGTTCCAGATTTTATGTTATTGAGCTTGCACATATGCATATGTGCATATCTTAAACCATTTTTCATATGCATATACAAAAGTCTCATAGTGTACATAAACTTATTAATGTGAACAATGCACATATGCACTGAAAGAGCAAATAATTTAATCATTTTGATATGCATATTCAAATTGCACATATGCACATCAAGACTTATTATTATAGACAATGCACATATGTACAACACATAAATCATGCACATATGTATTTTTGAAAATGTACATTAAGAATTATTAGTTTAAAAAATGCACATATTTACTTGACAATGAACAAATGTCCAAGTGAGCACATATGCATTTTCCGGATTTTATGCTATTAAGTTTGCACATATGCATATGTGCATATCTTAAACCATTTTTCGTATTCATATACAAAAGGCTCATAGTGTACATCAAAACTTATTAACGTGAACAATGCACATATGCACTGAAAAAGCAAATAATCTAATCATTTTGATATGCATATTTAAAATTGTACATATGCACATCAAGATTTATTGGTGTAGACAATGCCCATATGCACAACACAAAATTCATGCACATATGTTTGTTTTGAAAATGTACATTAGGAATTATTAGTTTAAAAAATGCACATATTCACATAAATAGTAAACACTTTAAACTGTGTGAGCCTCTTTTTTTTCTTTTTTTTTTTGGTTTAAAAACAAGAATTATTAGTTTAAAAAATCCCTACTTTTGCTCCTCTTTTTTTGGTAACGTGTTAATATGATTTTGGAAGGCTATTTGCATTTTTACATTTTTAACCCTATGCTCTTATGCACCGTAATTTCCTAGCCTTTTAGTTTAATATTTCTAAAATTAAAATTCTAATTAATTGTGAACCATTGATCTAAATAACCAACGGTCCAGATTGGTTAGCACGGTTAACACCAATGTCGTGGTTAGCAATATATATAGGGTCCCTTCAGTTGCTAACCGTGACATTGGTGCTAACCGTGCTAACCAAATTTCGACCAATCAAAAGCTTCCTAGAGTTTTTGTTATCCCATGAATGTTACTCCCTCCGTCCCAAATTAAGTGTCCACATTACTATTTTAGTTTGTCCCAAAATAAATGTCTATTTTCAAAAATAAGTTTCTAATTTCCCATTTTACCCTTAATTATGAGGTGGATAAAGTTTCTCTCTCTATTATCAAGGGTAAAAGTGTTATTTTGTTATTTAAAAAGTGTAATAATTGCACATTCCTAAAACTGTGTGTCATTTTCATTGTGGACATTTATTTTGGGACGGAGGGAGTATTAAATATGAAAGGGTAATATGGGAATTTGCTAAATATTGCCCATTTAATCTGTTACCATATTTAAAGAAGTTTTTTATTTTGGTAGTTATCCTGATATTAAATATATTAATTAAAATTTTTATTTTGATTTGCATCTTATTAATTTTGGAAGTTATCTTTTACCTTTTTTTAAGCATTTTATTTATTTCTAACTGCACAATCAGTTTACCCATCGATCTAGGTAGTTTTTTTTTACGTTTTGGAACTGTTGTTGAAGAAAGTTGTTCGTTTATAGTGATTAGCACTATGCATATATGCATTTGGGAAATATGTCCATACCATATCCGATAGTTGTGCACATATGCATGTATGATTATAGTACATGTATGAATTTCCACAAAAGTGTACATATGCATTTTAATTATAGTGCATATATGCATGTATATATGCCAGTATGGACATGTGCACTTCATTTTCATTATGTAATTTCCAAATATGAGAAATGCGCACATAATCATATGTGATTGAAAATTATGTATGGATATACCCAAATATACACATATGCATATGTGCAATGTGTATATGTTAATTCTATATGGACAAACACAATCATATACCATACAACCACATATGCAGTGAGGACAAACACATATTGTTTTCATACTCAATGTGCATAAATGCATTAATGAAAACCTTCACCCCATTATGGTACCAAATAGCTCTTTTAGGAAGGAGTTTAAAAACGATTATAGTTCATATATGCATGTGTATATGCCAGTATGGACATATGCACTACAATTTCAGTATGCAATTTCCATATATTAGAAATGTGCACATATGCATATATGATTAGAGTTTATATATGGATACACCCAAATGTGCATGTATGCATATATGCAATGTGCATATGCAATCTCTATATGGACAAACACAATCTTATACCATACAACCATAGATGCAGTGTGGACAACTACATATTGATTTCAAATTATATTTGAAATATTTGTAATTGACTACATATTGATTTCAGTTAAAAACGATTACATTGCATATATACATGTCTATATGTCTTCAACCCCATCCATTATCGCGCCTTTTCTTCCACGATTTAGCTAGTTATCCCGTTTTTTTCGATGAATCTGAATGTCGCTTACGATTTCCCTTTGCTCAAACATAAGGTTGTCTAGGGTTTCTAAAACCTCATCAGAACAAGTCTTGAAGAATGTCGTAGGGTTTTGATCATCAAGCACGGATTCATCAAGAACTGTGTCCATTGAATCATCTAATACAACATTTAGATAAGCACCATCCATTAGATTCCTAACAAGCTATATTTGGGCCATCAGGTGATGCTTCAATTGCATCACTTCATTGTTTATACCTTCTGTTTCTCTAAAAACCCTATGAAACAAGATGACCAATATCAAATCGACAAATCCTGCAGTTATTAGGAAAAACTCATATTACAAACAAATATTAAAGTTCACCTAATGAAGGATGAAAAACTCATATTACAAACAAATATTAAACTCATATTCCTCAGACTCGATTTCCGAGTCTTCATCGCTGGTGACTGAAGTCGATTCAAAGCTCGTATCACCGATAACCAATTCTCCGGTCTCCATATCATTACTGTGATCTCTGAACCGGAATTTTGGTGTCGGAGGAGATGTTTGCATGTCGATTTTAGGTATAATACAAATCTGGAAGAGGTGATTCATCCTATGCAATGATTCGGATCTCGATTTTGTGCCATTTGTTCGAGATAAAATCTTCGATTTCTTCGTTCGGTTGATCGCAAGGAGACACAGGTTTTTGTTTTCCTTTTGTGTTTTGATGGTTACCTAATGATTCTAGGGGAAGAAATCCCTAAATGTTAGGGATTTTACGATTTTAAAACATGTTTCCGTAAATAAAGTTGGATTGTTATTTTACCAAATTAACCCTGTGCACTTGTGCATTGTTTTAAATCAATCCTTATTTATAATAATTAATTAAATGAAAATTCAATTAAATATGAGTCGTGGATCATCGCAATGGATGGTTGAGATTGGTTAGCACCAATGTCATGGTTAGCAAATGAATGAGCCTCTATATATATACACACAATTATATCACGTTAACCGTACTTAACTTTCAATATTTTGCATGCATATTTCAATATCCAACGCAAAAGATATGTAAACTTCTCTTAATTGTCTTTGTTTTTCTAAACTTGGGATTTTCCAAAAAATATTTTGTTAATTTAATAGTTTTTAAATAATTACAATTTTTTAATATGTACGTTAAAATAAAAAAAAGAATGATCTATGATAGTATACGTAAAATAATTTTTATAAAGAAATTTAAAAAAATGTGACACACAATTAATTTTAGAGTGAATTATACTTTTGGTCCTTATAATTTGTTCAAAGATTGATTTGTTGCCGTATATGGTGTGTGTGGCGGAGCAGGATCTTGTTAATGAATAATGAGATGGAGATGGAGATGGAGATGGAGATGGAGATGGAGGTTTACGAAGCTATGAAGAAAGGTGGGAAGAACTGAAGAAGGTTGAGTTGTTGATGAGTTATAGAGTTCGACACAACTTTTATCTGAACAAGATCGTCAGTTATGTTAACCCAAAAACCTCTGAACAAACTGATAAATTGATCAAAGGGATCTCCCACTTCATTGGAAACCAATAATTAAATTGTTGGAATCTATTATTAATTAAATAAGAGCAAATTATCAACCTTGATCTTCATTTCATATATGATTATGTTCGATGTTTCTGCAAACCCGTTCGATTCCTTCCCTCTAGGGTTGTACATGGGTTGGATTGGTTGGGTTGAAGACATTTGAACAACCCAATCCAATGTTTACGGTTTGAAAAATCTCAACCCAACTCAGCCCAATCAAAACTACAACCCAACCCAACCTAAACCGTGTGGGTTGGGTTGGTCGGGTTGATCAGGTTGAAACTTTCGTATGTTATTTTACAATCTAGCTAAACATTTATGTTTGAACGAAGTAAAAGGAAAACGAGAATATACCAAAAAGGCTAACAAACTCAAAAAAAGTTGAAGGTTCATATGAATAAGAAAATAAAATTACGGTTGAAATTGTAATATAATTTTAGATATAACTAACTATGGGTTGGTCTAATGTCTAACGTATATATATTAATCAATAATTTAACAATCATATTATATCTATAGTATACAAAGGCATCAGGTTGGGTTGGTTCAAATTACCCTAACCCGATTCCAACCCAATAGATGCGGTTTGACCTAATCTTGTATCAACTATGTATCGGGTTACCGCGGTCTAAGTTTTGTTTTGTGTTTTTTCAAGTTGGATTGGTCGGAATTTTGAGCACCCCTACTTCCCTCTAAATCCTCACATGATCTTGAAGCAAGTAAGCTTTCTTATAAATGACCATACAATCATGGGAAGATTGGTTCTTTAATTTGCCGTAAATAATGTCCAACTGAAACTCAACAACATGTGCTTTAACAAATCCTAATCACATTTTTAATATAATCAAGCATTCTGATTAGTTGATAATTTTATTATTAGGGAGAGGCGGTTTATTTCGATGGCTAGAGCTAGGAGAAAGAGGTCATGGTGGTTATAGGCTTTGAAGCCAAGGAAAGCTTTGCAGTAGGGAATTTTGTGAAAGGTTCCTGTAAAACGTTTCGTTAACACTTAACTCATGTCGAGTAGATATTATTGTTGTAATAAGTCTTAATTCATGACTTGTACGTAGGGATTTATGTCATCAACTGGATTCAAAGCCTAAAGATTATAAATTGACTAATTATATTCCTGACTATGACACCAACTTACCAATGATATTGATATCTTGGCATCACTTTGAACAACTCCTCATACTAGAGTACTTCCATCTGAAGACAATGAAGCATGGATGGACCGTCAAATATCAAAAGGATCATTGCCCATTGGTTAGCGATACGTCCCAAATTTTCAGAAGATCAAGAGTTCAAACCTTTTACAACTTAACATAGTAAGAAGTGTGTATAATTAAGTATTTTTGGTATATAAATAATTATTTAATTTAAAAATTTTATCTTAATGGAAATTAGTGACGCCTCAAAAAATTATGATAATAGAAAGTAGTTATGTGAATTTATTTTATCTTCAAACAATTTAAAATATGATTTATTTATATAATACATGTGAAATTGCATTCTGAAAGAAAATTAAATAGTTGAGGCCTTTGGCCTAGCGGTATCGGAACATTTGGCCTCCTAGGAGGTCAAGGGTTCAAACCACACCAAAGGTGAGAAGAGTGTGTGAGTTTATTTGTTGCATTTGTCATATATAAATATTATACACTTCAAAAACTCTTACATTTTCATAAATACATGAGTCAACAGAAGAACAGACTACGGAGTCAACGTGTTCTTTACTCTCCTTTTCTGAGTTTATAAGAGCATCTTCAGACTCCAACAACTGTATTAACGTAGAAAATTTATAGATTTAACAAAAAAAAAATTCAACAACTATATTAAAGCGTAAATTAAAATAGAGAAAAGAAGAGAGAGAGAGAGAGAGAGAGGGGGTGAAATTTACAAATATGAAGAAAATGAGAGAAAAAAAATATATTAATTTTTTCCCCATCAATAAGAGATATTAAAAATAATATTTATAATAAAATAAAATAATATTTATAATAAAATAAAATAATATTTTATTAGATGCATAAATATTTTAATAATATGATTAATGATATAATTGCTAAAATACAGTAATTCTTGAAATTCGATATAAACTTTTTTTTTGAATTTTGACTTTTAATACTCTATTTAAATATATATATATATATATATATATATATATATATATATATATATATATATATATATATATATATATATAGTGTTTGGTTCATTTGAGAAATGGTAAATATATGAGAAATAGAGAAGTAATCTTAGTCATTCATATGGTCAAGATCGGATTTGACTAGTCAAATATTGCGGCTTTGACTGGTCAAAAGTTGCGGCTATCCCAAAAAATAGGACAATTTTGTAAATTTTACAAAACACACGGGTTATTTTCATATATGAACCAGTGCAATTCACAACTGAACTTTTTTAACTGATTCATATATGAACCTTTGTGATTCATATATGAATCAGTTGAACTAACTAACAGATTCATATATGAATCTGTATGAATCATAAAGATTCATATATGAATCAGTTGAACTAATTAACAGATTCATATATGAATCTTTGTGATTCATACAGATTCATATATGAACTCATCCCGTGTGTTTTACGAAATTACCCCTCTACCTTCTATAGACCACACAAAGAATTATCCGGTGCTTCGCGGTCAAAGCCGCAAATGTTGACCAGATGAATGGCTAAAATTACTTCTTTATTTCTCATATATTTACCATTTCTCAAATGAACCTCTCCCTATCTATCTATCTATCTATCTATCTATCTATCTATCTATCTATCTATCTATATATATATGACCCTCTTCATTTGCTAACCACGACATTGGTGCTAATCGTGCTAACCAATTTTTGACCAATCAAAAGTTTTCTATAGTTTATGTCATTCACTCAATGCTATTAAATCTCAAAGAGTATTATTGGAATTTTACAATTTTCGGCCATTTACATTTTTTTCCATATTTTATAGAGGTTTTTAATTTGGTAGTTATCTTAATATTAAATATAATATTTTTAATTTATTTGCCATTAATTTTTTTTTCATATTTTAAGGAGGTTTTTAATTTGGTAGTTATCTTAATATTAAATTTTTCGGCCATTTAATTTTTTTTCCATATTTTAAGGGGGTTTTTAATTTGGTAGTTATCTTAATATTAAATATAATATTTTTAAATTAAACTTAGTAATTTTCTAATTTACGCCACATCTATCCTAATTCACGCCACAATTATCTTGTTTCCATAGTTCAAAGATTTTTTTTAATTGGTAGTTATCTTTATTTTGGAATATAATATTTAAAATGCATATATGCACATCAAGGTTTAATAATTTGAACAATGCACACATGCACAGAAAACAAAAATATTTTAAACATTAAGTTTGAAACTTAACATATAACCATATGCACAAATGCAATCTTAAAATATGCACAAATGCATATATGCATCTTCTACTCTTAAAAGATGCACAAATGCATATATGCATTTTCTAGATTGCATACTCTTAGAACAAGACACATATGCATAGACCAAACATTTTAAACATATTTTATTAGATACTTAGCTTTTGTCCACATTAGCAACTCTTAAAAGATGAACAAATGCATATATGCATTTTCTAGATTCCATACTCTTAGAACATGCACACATGCATATCCACAATTCTTACACAATTTTCATATGCATATTTAAAATGCATATATACACATCAAGGCTTAATAACATAAAACAAAAACATTTTAAACATTAAGTTTGAAACTTAACATATAACCATATGCACATATGCAATTTTAAAAGATGCACAAATGCATATATGGACAGGTTGCATATATGAATATACCATTTACATCGAATTGCATATATGCACAGGTTGCATATATGAATATACCATTTACACTTCTACATTGTTTCATGGTTGAAAATAAACTACAAACAACAAAATTGGATACAGAAAATGGTGTTAAAAAGAATATAATCAAGAACACGATCACAATCAACCCCGACCACACGAACATGATCGTCGGTGTTCTTCCCCTTCTTCCCATCAACCCTTTCGCAAACGGATACAAATGCGCCAACACCCAAAAACTGAAGAACACGCCACCAAGAAGACGACTCCACTGCGGTATCGTACTGTAAATCGTCCTGCTAAACCTGACAGCAATGGCGATCAAGTTCACCATCATGATCGTTATCGACGGGATCATGAGCAATGTTCATTTCACTATGTAAAGATCCGTAAATTCGTCATCTTCGTCGTCTCCGCCAGATTTTGACGTCAACGTGAAGAAGATTTCGATTCCAGTGACCACTTTAAGAAGTGCTTGAAGAACAGCGGCTAATATATGAAATCAAATAAAAAAGGATAATTACAAATTGAAAATATGAATCATGGATCATGGTTAATATGAATCATGGATTTGAAATCTCCTTCACGCTGAAAGTGGTCGCCAGAATACATGAATCATGGATTTGACAAAATAAAATCAAATAAAAAAGGATAATTGCAAATTGAAAAGATAACTCCCAAAAATAACTGCATAATTTAAATTTAAGATTATCCCTGATTTCATGCACCGTGATTATCTTCAAAAATAATTAAAATAAATTTCAATTAAAATATAAAAGGAAATGTATTTTGACTGAAATACCCCTGTGCATACATGCATTTTATTTTTATAAACCGTTTTTTTATATTTTATTTTAATCAAAAATCCAATTAATTGTGAATCATTGATCTAAATAACCAACGGTCCAGATTGGTTAACACGGTTAGCACCAATGTCGTGGTTAACAAAATATATATATAACATATCTATTTGAGATGCTATAAAGATATGTTTTTCATTAAAAGTGAAAAAAAATTGGTATAAAAGTGTTCATACTTCTTTTCTTAGGTTGTGTTTGGGATTGCTTATTTAAAACAACTTATGTTATATTGAAAAGTGTTTATCAATTTATGCGGTGTCAAACCGGAGTTTTTTAAAAAATGTTTGGATTAGCTTATAGCGGTACCACACCGCAATAAGTTGATAAACTCGTTTTAAGTGTTAGGCAAATTTTGCTTATACATGTAAAAATGACTAAAAATGACATTCTTCAATATTATTGATTCTTTTGTATTTTTAACATATAAGTAATCCAGACTACAACATTTACTATGGAAAATTAATAAAACTGAAATCAAAGCTAATTTACAAACTCTGAATAAACAATTTTATAAGGGGATTAAGATCAATAAGTTCACCATGAGATTTGCGGGGAAGAAATGCAGTTGCATCACCTTCACTCAATGTATAACTAACTCTACTCAACTCAACTCTTCAACCATCTGTGTACAACAACAGTAAACAACAACAAATATTTGAATAAAGGATTACTGTGATATGAAAGTATGAATTGATTATTACCTTTGGAGCATTATTGGGATCTAAATTGGCATTCTTGACGGAAGAATCAATGAATGAACGGAGCATTTTGATGTTCGAACGGAGTGCTACTGTTCGTTGTCGGAGGGATGCTTCCTCTTTTGAAGTTCGAGAAATTAGGGATGTCGCCAACTCCTGCAACTCTTTAGATTGTTCGATGAATCTAGAAACTTCATCCGCCACGTTTCTCTCCGACGTATCTCCGATGGAGTGTCCCATTTGCATGTTGGTGATCGGAAGAGAAGTGATCGGAAAAGTAGTTAATCAAATTGGGAAAATGATTGTATGTATGTATTTATTTCAAATTGGGGATCCAATGAACCTCTTCGTTGGAGAAGAACGTTGGAGAAGAGAAAGAGGCGCAAAGAGGTATGAGAGATATCAGATTAGGGTAAAAAAAGGGTAAAATGGTCATTTAGTTTTAAACTCTTATAAGCCAATAAGTCATAAGTTAGAACCAAATGACTTGTCAAAAACTTTTTTTCAGCGGTTTGGCACCACTACAAGCCTTTTTAATTTTTCTCCATTCAAACACTAGAAAATACTTATCTTTGGTGCCAAACAAAGCTAAAAAACACTTCAAATAAGTAATCCCAAACACTGCCTTATTATTATAACTTGTATATGCATGCTTGTGAGTTGTGAACCTGAATTTTGAAATAAATAAATTATTTTAAATTGTAAACAAATTATAATTTTGAAATTTGAAGATGGTTTTTTTTAACCCAGTTGCGACAAATATATACCACTATAAATACTCATAATATAATTAAATATATGTAACATATATTTATATTAAATGTTTTATCAATTCCGTTCCATTTGCATCTCTTAAAAATGCCAGGAACGGAGAGCTTTCCCCCCATTTTCCGCCGACTCTTTGGTCTTAAGAACTTGAACCCGTTTGGATCACATCTAGACAAATAGAGGGAGATCCGGTATTTTCTGAATTCTTATCTAAGGATTTACAAAAAAAATTGTCATCAAAGATACCCCATTCGTCTAATTTTGACTTGGATTTTGATAAACTAATTACTTGTTTGCTTTTTGCTTCATGGTGTCCAAACGAGATAATACTATAACTATATAATTATTTTATTCGAGTAACACAATTCATATTATTAACGAATTATAATTATGACTAGCAGTGTACCCGTGCAATGCATCGGGGTGAGCAATTGTAAATGGAAATAAAAAATTAATGTAATAGCTTATCAGAAAAAAAAGATATATATGGAGTAAATCATATATTTATAATTTATGTAGCATTAGTAGTGATAAACGCATAACTTGAGTTTTTTCAATCATGAAGCATTAAGAAATTATATTAAAGTAATCGTTAAATGTATATTTGAATTTTAAAAACATGTATTAATCAGCGATATCTAACGAATGATAATATTTTTTCAAAATACTGAAATATAGAATAGGTAAAAATAACAAATATAATGTTTGATAGAATTCAAAAGGCTTTAAAAACTTGTATACATGAAAAAAATACATGTACTATCATAATTAAAGAAATATGTTAATTTGAGCAAGTAAATAACTTTTCTTCATTTGGAGAAACCCCAAATGGAAGGGAAAAAACTTGAATATGGAAGGTAGTGAAAATGTAAAGTTTGAATTTTTTTCAAATGAGTTGTACCTTATGCATACTAAGTTGTGATTAAGAGATTTTTGAAATGTATGCATAAAATAGTGCACCTTATATTTTATAAGTAATAATTAAGAGTTTTTATTCCGTCTTTATAATATAGTATATATACTTAATCATTGTAACAATCACTTCTGAACACCCTAACCACATATGGTTTAATTGGACCACGAATAATTATGTTTGGGCCTATCAAGTTATGTTCAAATTTGGTTAGAGGGCCCATTAAGCAGGTTTGTCCAAAAAGGGTTTTTTAACTAACAATTCCAAGCTCATTTGTTCCATCTTTTCTCGAGACTTATCATATGAAAGACAAATCAGATACAAAGCAGGACGTAATAAAAAAGACTGATGGGTATTAAACTAACAAAAGTTCTATGGCTCTTCTTCATTCCTTAACCATGAACACAAGGTTTCTTACATGTCATTGACGATATAATAACACATACCTCCAACATTTTATAGTATGGGCATATACTACCATTACAAGTTTTATTTTTACTACTTTTTTACACTAAAAAAAGTTTCCGAAAAAATACGAACACACCCACCATGTAACGTGGGGTCCACAATGTACCCTTCACACACTCTCACGACAGCGTAGTGGCATGATATAATGTCATGTCCTCATCATTTCTGCTTTCTACATGTTTTTGATTTAGTCTTGAAGACTTTGCAAGTCTTCCATATCGATTTAAATTATGTTCGACAACCATAAAATTATAAGTTAACAATTTTTTTGATTTTTTAAATCTTTCTGATATCCAGGTTTCCCCCTTTTTTCTAATGTAGGTAATGTTTTTTCAATATATGTCATCATCCGGCTTATAGCTAATTTTTAACCAAATATGACTGGTCTATTGGCTAAGAACTTGAGTTTGTCAATATTAGCCTTAAATAATGATCATGTCAAGGAAATAAAGATAGAGTCATGTTCTACATGTCAATATCAACAACACGTACCCCTAGCTTTCGTATGTCAGTGTCAACATCGGCCCAACAGAGTGCTTTTGTCGTTGGTGTTCTTTCCGATCTCTGCATTTCACTCAGCAATCACTTGTTCTGATTCTATATATCAACCTTTTTGAACTAAAAGAAAACTTTTGGGCGAAATATATATAGTTCTATTCAAACCGAAACAAGTACTTAAAACATGATACGTTGGTTTAATATACGCCATTTATTATGAAACAAAATTAACACGACAATATTTCAAAAGTAATTGAAATGCTAATAAAGTGACCAAAACCAAAAGGTACGATTCATTTGTCGCTTAATTGTACCCTTTTGGCTTGTACGCGATGAAACTGATGCATTGGACTTGGCGAACGTTATCGAACCCGATGATTCGAATAAACGAACCCGGGTACTCCTTCTTGCACTCTTCTAGCTCCTTCAACACCTGGGCCGAGTCAGTGCACCCAAACATCGGCAACTTCCACATTGTCCAGTATCTTCCATCATAGTACCCTGGTGACCTGTGGTTCTCACGGTACACGAAACCATGCTCCAGCTCAAACTCCAAACAAGGGACCCACTTGTTACGAAGAAGGTAGTCGACTTCCTTAGCCAATGAGGCTTCGGATAGTGGCGGAAGGTACGAAAGGGTCTCGTATTTCTTCAATCCCAGTGGGGGCCACACCTTCATGCACTGAACCCTTCCACCGTTGCTAGGGAGGGTGGAGAAGCCGGTTTTGGCCTTTTTGGTGGCGGGAAAAGCGGCGGCAGACTTGAGGCCGGTGAACGGAGCCACCATGGCGGCTTGGGCGGGGACGGCTCCGGTCATGGTGGCGACGGCGGAGGAGGAGAGGGAGGCCATTTTAGTAGTGGTGTGTTTGTAGAAATGATTTGGTTTGGTTTATGATTGGTTTTGTAGGTATATATAGTGGTGGGAGTAGGAAATAGATTTTGATCCAAGGGTGACAAGTGAATCCATGTGAGAAGTGGTGGTTGTGGACGGTGGATGATGAGGGTTCATGATAATATGTTGCATAATGGCCACACAAGAGTGAAGTATATGGTTGGATAGATAACGATAAACCAAAGTTTTATGGAAGGCCATATATGCGAATATGTGACAACCAGGGACTCTTCCCATCGTTTTCTTTTTGTTTTTGGTTCTTTATGAATGATTATTATATATTGGTCACATATGTCTGAAATCAAGTTACTTTTATTCAAGATCTAAACGAGTTTAGGAGAAAACCGTAAAAAAATAAAAAATAAAAACTGAGGAACATTCTGGTAACCATTCGGAACACCCTGGTAACCATTCATCTGGACCGTATTCATATGTGCATATAAGTATTTTGTAACATGCACTCGTGCATATAAACATGTGCATAAAAACCAAAAAACAACTTCAATAACTTGTATGCATATGTACATGTCATCCAGATAAATAGTTACTAAGGTGTTCCTTAGTTTTTCATTTTTTTGAGGTTTTCCTTTGAACCTCTCTCTCTCTCTCTCTCTCTCTCTATATATATATATATATATATACACACGCACACACACTTGTGTATGTTAGTATTTTGAATGATACCGTAGAATAAATTAAATTGTATATAATAATTGAACTAAAAAGGAAAGAAGAACCATTGATACCAAAGAGTTTATAAAAAATGATATCAAGAGTGCAAAATTAGGATTAAATCCCTTGAATCTCTACTCACTACTTTCTTCAATTTTCAAAAAATAACACGTCATAACTTCGTAACGTACCATAACACATCATAACTGCAGAGCCACATGGGTTAACATGATGATGAACCGAAGCCTTGATGCCATAACATGTTATAACAAGTTATTTAGAACCATAAGTTTATTTAATTGTTAGTTTAATATATATATATATATATATATATATATATATATATTTTAAAGCAATGTTTAAGGATTATAATTTAAAAAATGCCGATTTAATAATTTATATGTTGATAAAAATACATTTTTTAGATACTCTCTTTTCAAGTTATATAAAACCCTTTTCATTATAATTTTTTGAACGTGTACCATGAAAGTATATTTTTATCATGATAAAAAATAAAATTTTTTGATTCTGATTGAAAGTATGCCTTTTTTAAATGCAGTTTGTTCAAATATTTAATATTATTCTATGTGCATATATGGATATAAAATTCATGCCTTTCACCAAATTAAGGGTACATTTGATTTACAAGAATTGATAAGATTTTAAAGGGTTTTAATTTAAATTCCCTTTCAATCATGCGTTTAGTTTAAAAGAAAGTTGAAAATTGAAATTTGAGGGTTTCAACGATTTCCTACAAGTATGCAATTCAGTAATGTCGTGAAGTAGTAATTGATATTTCATGAGATGTTATAGGATTTATTTGTAATAATGTTTTAAAATATGTTAAAATATTCATCTTGTAACAATTAATTGATAAAATGTAATTTAGTTATTCTTAAAATTATTTATAATTTATTTTTATAAATTATCTATAAAGAATGAAATTCGTTTCAAATCCTACAAATAGAACACACACCAAAGATTCAAAATCCTTCTGATTCTAAATCTTTCTACGAAATTCAAATCTTCCATCAAACCAAACTGGCTCTAATGCGTTGTTTGATTCGTGGAATTTAAAAGAATTGGAATGACAAACTCCTATGACCAAAATTCTTGATGATGTTTGGTTTGCGGATTGAATAACGTCAGATTCCACAGTTGAGTAATTTGATTAGTTTTTGACGTAAGTGAAATATTTGAATTTTATTTCATAGCAAATGTAATAATTTGGTTTTGAAAAAACAATAAAAAACTTTTACATCCAATTTGACCAACACTTCCACCCCTCCCCACCGTGTGCCAACATCTCTGCCCCCACCTTCGTCACCATGCCCATTGCCAATCAATATTATCATTCCTCCACCACCCACCACCACCCCGCCCCCAACGCCACCCCACAAACACCTCATTTTCGGTTTGGGTTTGATTCGGATTTTCGGGTCGTTCGGGTTTTGCACACCCCTGAATTCTTTCAAAGTCAAATTTCTTTGATAAATTTCAATTACACCAAATTTCATTTTGTGAACTAAACTGTCTCTAAAATTATTTGAGTTTGTATAAATAAAGATACAACTTAATTCATAGTTCTCTTTTTCATAATTATTTTTTAAGAAGTTGATAATAAATTTAATGGTGTTGAAGGCTTTCATATGATTATGTGGTTCCATGAGGTGTCGCATGCAATCATTTAATTTCTGGAAAATTCGATTGCATGATTGGTTGGAAGGAAAACAAGATAAACAATGGGAGGTTATGCTTGGTCTTTGCATATGAGCCAATTTTTCATTTTTGTTTTTTTCTTTTTAAAGGGCATTTTATATGTTTCTAAAATATAAATAATATTATTCTTTCCATTCAAAATATGTGTTTTAATTTTTAATTTATTTTTATCTTTAAATAAGCGTTCATTAAATGCCTATTTGTTTAAGTTTATCCTTAGTTAAATGAAAAAAAGTGTAATAATTATATATTTTTAAATTTAAATATTTGTTTTATTGTGGACATTTATTGTGAAACGAATCAAGTATTTTCTTCTTATAAAAGAATATAACATTTCCCTTTTCATTACTTACAATCACACAATTAACTATAACTATTGACGCATGTATGTTATGAGTAGGGATGCACAAAAAACCCAAGCCCGAAACCTGTCTCATGTCCGACCTGAAAAAAGCCTGTGCCTAGTGAGCATGAATCATGGTCGAGGCCATGTCTCAAAGCCCAATCAAACCGATATTTTTTGGGCAGACCCGATCCCGAAAAAAAACCCGACGTGGAAAAGCCTGGAAATGTCTGGTTAAACTCGAAAAAGTCCACCTGGTGCTTTTCTTCAACTCCAAATCTCAGCCCTGGCATGAAAAACTACTCAGGTCTTTCTTTATACTCACTAAAAACAATTGTTCTAAAAGGCTCGCCGCAACAGCCGTCGTAGGCCGCCGTGACTCAAAACTTGTGTCTAACGCCACGTTAAGCTTGTGACACGTCATGGCGTAATGTGCGGTTTTTGTAAGACGATACTTGACATTTCTTACGTTTTTAATGTCTTATTTTACTAGTTTTTAGTATATAACATAATTTAACTTGTTTATTATCATTTACTCATTGAGTAATAGTACAAAGCATATGTTTTTACACATAATAATAATATATATATGATAGAGATTTGCCGCAATAAGTCACGCCTTAAAATACGTCGTGCCCTCGCCATGGCTCATAAGGCTTGAGGTTTGGCCTAGCCGCCACGGCACAACTCACGCCATTTGGAACTTTGCTAAAATCAGGCTCGGAAGGCTTAGACACAAGCCTAAAAAGGCGAAGACCTTGTACATATCTAGTCATGATCAATGTATTTTAATCGAATGCACATAGTTTTTCAAAAGTTTTTGTATCATTTTTTTGCTTCAAAGAATATAATTTTTGGTTTGGTATATAGTTTAATAAAATAATGTTTGTTTAGTGAATTAGATAGATACCTAAAATATGTTTAACAATATAAATTTGAGAAAATAAGTGTACAACAAATACAATCAATCTCATTAATATATTATAGTAAGATGTATTTTATTTATATCTCGTCCTATAAAAGATATCTGAGTAAGAAAGGAGGTAAGAAATGAAATGGTACGTGAATCGATAGCATGTATAAATAGCAACGCCTTTAAATAGGAAAAGTATATAAGAAATAGAGGTGGTTAGGTGACAATTCAATCTAATAATGTGAAAATAAGCTTTTTTTCAATTGATAACGAGTCAAATAGGTAAAACTAAAAACAAACGAGTTAAGTGATTTAAATGATTACTATTTTCTAAATTATTTATCAAAACATAATCATGCTATAATGATATAACTAATATATTAATTATTTGCAAAATTAAAAACAACTGACAAAAGATTATGGGTACGTGAACCCGACTTGTTTTGACCCATCATAAAATTTTGTACATTTTAACCGGTCACCCAACTCGGTCAAACCATCCACCACCACATATATGACAAGAGAATACCAAGGAAGGACATGGTCTTGTTTATAGACCACATATATTTCACCTTTTAGACTGACGTAGGCTTATGATTAAAGATGATGCGAAGGTATGTCGTTTAATTTCATGAGCCATGTTTCTCCTTTATTTGATTGATAATCTGGTATAAGAATACAATAAAAAGAGACACAAGGGAAGTCGTTTCCATTTTCTAAAACACCGATCAAAACATTTTGTGCGTTTATGTGTATGATGGATATGTTGGTGCAAATGTATAGAAGTCATTTTTCATTACTTTTATTACACTTGACAATTTTGTTGTTTTGATGATTGAAAAACGAAAATCAATACACTTCCAATCCATCATATATTTTGGGCTCTAGCCAAAAATCTCAAATATATATGTGCCAAATATGGTATAATTTGATCTCATATCTTGACTTCATGCCATAATGGTATTAATTGAATCTCACTTATGGCCTCATGCCAAATCCACAAAATTGTTAATGTTATTAGTGTATTTCATAAACAAAGTGATCGCATGACACCAAAAGATTTTGTCAAAACGAGTGTAAATAGCCTTAAAGGTTTGTAGGGATTTAAGTAATCCTCGTGATTCCCCTCCTACTTGGAAATCCAAAAGTGTTTAGCGATTCATTTTCCGGATATTGAAATACTAATATAACATTATCAGCATAAGAAATGTTTAAAAATACCATATTTTTAATCCTACATTGCCATTATAATGAACTTTCATAAGTTTTATCTTCATAAAATAAAAATACCTTATCTCTTGTTTATGTAGATGGTTGAACCAACTCGTCCCGAATTTGATATCCTGGATTCAGAAGGACTTGAATACCACAGATGGGTATCTGATGTAGAGACTACCTTTATTGGAAATGACTTCACCTATACAATCAATCCCCCCTACTAACCCTAAAGACAAATCATCAGAGAAAGTACAAGCAAATGTCTTAATGTTCTTGAGACGACATATCGATCCCAACCTTCGGTGGGAGTACCTTCAACTGAAAACCCCCAAAGAACTGTGGGACGCACTGAAAGGAAGATTCAGGAATATTCATGACTCTTTACTTCCTGAACTAATCGTACAGTGGAATGAAATCCGCTTACTCGATTACAAAAAGGTAAATGATTTCAACAAAGAAATGTTACGTCTTAAAGCACGTTTAAACTTCTGTGGCAAGGAACTCACGGAAGACGACATGATTCAAAAGACACTTTCCACTTTTCCTACATCTGCAATCATACTAATGAATCAGTATCGATTGGAGTATGATAGTAAAAGAATCACAACCTTTAACAAACTTATCAACCTACTGCAAGTGGCTGAAATACACAATGAGGTTCTTTTGAATAACAACGCTAGACCTGTCTGGACAAAGAAAATTCCCGAATCTAATCATGCAAGCGTTAGAGGTGGAAAGAACTCCAAAGTACAGGGAGCCAAACATACTGAATCACACACACGTGGCAATTATTCATCACGTGGACGGAGTCGTGGACAGGGTCGCGACAATGGTCGTGGTGCATTTTCCAACAAATGGCGCAAAGATACAACTGTTGGTCCAAGTAATCGAGGACAATCAAAAGGAAAAAGCACCAATGACCGATCCTACCAAAATAGTACGAGATGGAACTGAACCTTGCTACAGGTGTGGCATCGTTGGGCACTGGTACAAGAATTGTCGTGCAAGCAACACTGTAGCAGACACCTACAAGAGATATAGGGAGTCTAAAGAACAAGAAGCTCACTACCTTGAAGAAACAAATAATGACCCAAAAGTCAACCTAACAATTGGAGATTTCACTCATATCAACAACAATGATCTTTCGCTAGAGCTCTCGGATTTTGACTAATCTACCTCACATATTCTTCAAAGACAATAGTTATTTACACATTACTAGTTATTTTTTTCCCGGTAGTTTGGTGAACTTAATTTATTGTTTGGATTATTGATTACTATTTGGATTGGTTATTAATTTACTGCTTGAATTAGTGGATTATTGATTTAGTTTTGAAATTTATTAAATAATCTTTGACCTTCGTATATACACTACACAAACCAATGATGTAAAGGAACACGTCAAAACAACTAAATTTTTAAAAATTCTCCGTTCCTTGTAGGAATGTATCGAGGAGAACTTGAGTGCTTAGTTGACTGTGGAACCACCCACACAATATTAAGAAATAGACTATTATTTACTGAAATAACCGCTTATAAATCCTCAATGACTACAATGATTGGATCATACAATTTAATACTTGGTCGAGGAACTGCCACTTTCTTGTTGCCTAATGGCACAAAAATAACGGTCACTGAAGCACTCTATGCTCCAAAAGCTAACCGAACCTTGTTAAGTTTCAAAGATATACGCTTCAACGACTATCATATTGAAACACATTGTGAGAATGGAAATGAATATATATATATATATATATATATATATATATCACCTCTAATGAATACGGAAGGAAACATATATTAGAGAAATTAACATGTCAAACTAGTGGGTTATATTATATATTACCACGATTCGAGTTATTGAATCATATTCTGTCACCAATAATGAAATTTGGGACAGTGACATATATAGGCTTTGGCATGACGGCCTGGGGCACCCTGGTCGTGACATGATGATACGTGTGTTGAAGAATACAAACGGACACCCTTTCTTTCGAATGAAAGGTAAGACGGGACGATTACATGAAACTACCAAATTGCAACCATTGACTTCTAAAGAAAAAGAAGCAATGCCATCATCACAATATGCCTCCTTGAAAGCTCTAAATTTTTGCAAAGCCTGCTCCTTAGCTAAAACAGGATTGAGCCCATCCTATGCTAAAGACACAAAGCAAAACATTTCATTCTTACAACGTATACAAGGTGATATTTGTGGACCTATACATCCAGAATGTTGGCCATTCAAGTATTTTATGGTTCTGGTTGACGCTTCGACAAGATGGACGCATGTCGCACTATTGTCCACATGAAACGCTGCATTTGCAAAACTTCTAGCACAAATTATACATCTAAGGGCTCACCACTCTGATTATCCTATCAAGTTTATACGACTTGATAATGCTGGAGAATTTACATCACAAGCATTTGATGATTATTGCATGTCTGTTGGGATCGATGCAGAGCATCCCGTACCCCATGTGCATACACATAATGGTCTCGCAGAAGCTACCATCAAAAGGATACAAATGATAGCTAGGGCATTGGTTATGCGCACCAATTTACCCACTTCTGCCTGGGTTTATGCAATATTACATGCAACTTTACTTATTCACTTTAGACCCATTGCTAGCCAACCATTTTCTGCGTACCAGTTGGTAACTGGATATGAGCCTGATATTTCACATTTATGCATATTTGATTGTGGAGTATATGTGCCAATTGCGCCCCCACAGCGCACCAAAATGGTTCCTCAAAGACGATTAAGTATATATGTTGGATATGAATCTCCAACAATTATCCGCTATTTAGAACCCTTGACGGGTGATCTATTTACCATAAGACTTGCGGATTGTCACTTTGATGAGACAGTCTTCCCGTCGTTAGGGGGAGATAAGAAAAATAATTTTCCAATGGAACGACATGAATTGTCATGGAATGTTCCCACTCTGTCTCATTTCGATCCTCGCACTTGACAATGTGAAAGTGAAGTGAAAAAAATACTAAATCTTCAAAATGTAGCAGACTCGATACCTGATGCGTTCACTGATATTGCAAAAGTGACAAGATCACATATACCAGCTGCAAATGTACCCGTAAGGTTAGAAGTCCCTGAACAAGGGCACAACACTGTTGGAAAGAGTGTTGCAACCACACATAGTGGAAGTGTGGTTGAGGCCATGGCTCCCATAAGGAAAAGGGGGAGGCCACTTGGCACAATCTGATCCACTTATCATCAATACCGAAAACCCTTCTCATGAGATTGTCTCTGATTATAGTTATGTCCATGAATCATCACTGGAGGACGCTCCAAAGTCTATATTGATTCCAGAGAACAAAGAAATCTCAATGAATTATGAGAATGCATACGAGTTAATGGAAAGATCATCCATACTCATTGATGATGTATTTGCATATACTGTTGCTCATGAGATCATAGAGCACGATGACATCGAACCACGCTCAGTTGAATAATGTCAACAAAGAGCAAACTGGCTCAAATGGAAAGAAGCAATCCAGGCAGAACTAGATTCTTTGGCAAAGAGACAGGTATTTGGTCCGGTAGTGCTAACCCCGCCAAATGTAAATCCTGTAGGACATAAATGGGTCTTTGTCAGAAAGCGTAATGAGAATAATGAAGTCATAAGATATAAGGCTCGCCTTGTAGCGCAAGGTTTCTCACAACGCCCTGGGATTGACTAGGAGGAGGCAAACTCACATGTAATAGACGTAATAACGTTCCACTATCTAATTAGTCTAGTAGTTTTTGAAGGACTGGAAATGCAACTTATGGATGTGGTTGTTGCATATCTCTACGGGGATCTAGATTCAGAGATATACATGAAAGTGCTCAGTGGCCTTCCACTTCCCGATTCAAGTAAACCACGAAGTGCGTTTGCAATTAAACTAAAGCGTTCACTCTACGGATTAAAACAATCTGGACGGATGTGGTATACTCGTTTGAGTGAATATTTGATTGGAAAGGGATATAAGAACGATGAACTGTACCCTTGCGTTTTTATAAAAAAGACGAGTTCTGGATTTTCAATCATAGTTGTGTATGTTGATGATATGAACATAATAGGTACTCTTGATAAAATAAGTGATACTGCAAGATATTTGAAATCTGAATTTGAGATGAAAGATCTTGGGAAAACTCGATTTTGTCTAGGTATAGAACTAGAACATCGAGCTTGTGGAATCCTTATCCACCAATCCGCTTATATCCAGAAAATGCTCAAGCGATTTAATATGGATAAAACGCACCCGACTAACACTCCCATGATCGGTTGAAGTTTGGATACAAGGAAAGATCCATTCCGTCCAAAGGATGATGACGCGAAGGTGTTGGGAGCTAAAATTCCCTATCTAAGTGCAATAGGCGCATTATTGTACTTAGCACAATGTACTCGACCTGATATTTCATTCTCAGTTAACTTGTTAGCTAGATTTAGCTCAGCGCCAACGCAACGTCATAGGAATGGTATCAAGAATATATTTCGATATCTAAAAGGAACCATTGACATGGGCTTATTCTTTCCTTACAGAGAGAAAATTGGGGTTACAATACCTGTTAAAGATATTAACAAAGAAAATGTTATCCCGTATAGTGAAACCCCAAATGATATATTAGTAGGTTTTGGAGATGCTGGATATCTCTCTGACCCACACAAAGGTCGTTCCCAAACAGAATATGTTTTTACAATTGGGAACACGACGATTTCTTAGAAATCAACCAAGCAAACCCTTGTAGCTACCTCATTGAACCATTCTGAGATTATTGCACTACATGAGGTGGTTCGAGAATGTATGTGGCTAAGGTCTATAATTACACATATCAGAGGGGCTAGTGGTTTAAGTTCTACCACTGGAAATCCTACATGCATTTATGAAGATAATGCAGCTTGTATCGAACAAATGAAAGTAGGATATATTAAGGGAGATAATACAAAGCATACATCGCCAAAGTTTTTCTATAATCGGCAACAACATACTTTTCTTAAGATTCAAGTGAATCAAGTAAGATCCGAGGAGAATGTGGCTGATTTGTTCACCAAATCACTGCCTAAGGCCACATTTGAGAAACATGTGGAAAACATTGGATTGCGGAGACTTTCCAAACTCCCTTGATTAATGTATGAATAAGGGGGAGTAATTGACTAAAGAAGGTGTCTATTACACATGTACAATTGATGGGTTGTGCTCTTTCCTTTGCCCAAGGTTTTATTTTTCCCACTGGGTTTTGTTCCTTGGTGTAAGGCTTTAGTGAGGCAACAGTCTTAAACCATCCTGTTTTCTAAACGTCTTTGATTGATGTATGAATCAAGGATGATACTAAACTAAAGACTTTGTTTAGTGGTGCCTTGTACTCTTTCCTTCGTCTAAGGTTTTTCCTTTTTCCCAATGGGTTTTGTTTTCCCGACGTAAGGTTTTAATGAGGCAAGAATTATGCATCATCATCTTTTTGACTCGACACAAAGGGGGAGTGTTGAAGAATATTGTGCCTTCATCAAAAAGGAATTGATTGTGGAAATAATTTATTAATGTTAGGAGTTACCATATTGTATATTTCCTTTTCCTTGTAAATTCATCCCTATTTAAAGGGTTTATTGTTAATGAGAATTTACGACTTTTGATTATCTCTATATTGACTGTCTACAACAATCATTAAATTTTTCCTATTTTATATAATTAAGCCCTTAAACATTTTTTTAATAAATAAATCATCGAATTTTTAGAAAAATTGGTTACCTACATCCTTCAACCTAAAAAAACTATCTGTAATCGGCAAAAAATGTTTTAAAGTGAAAAAACCTAAATCAGTTTTACTGTTCTCAAATCTTACGTCATTCAAACTCCTCGCCACCCCTCTCCATCCCATCGTCGTCCACTCACTATTACCGCCCATCACCATCGTTGGCCCTTGCTATACGTACTACTAGGGCTACACATGGGTTGGGTTAGCGGGGTTGAAAGCCTTTGAACGAGTCAACCCAATGTTTGCGGTTTAAAAAATCTCAACCCAATCCAACCCAAGATAAACTATAACCCAACCCAAACCGTGTGGGTTGAGTTTGGTTCGTCGGGTTGAAACTTTGATACATTATTTTACAATATAGCTAAACGTTTGTGTTTAAAGGAAGTAAATCAAAATGAGAGCATACAAAAAAAACTAATAAACTCAATAAAAAAGTTGAAAGTTTATGCAAATAATAAAGTAAAATAACAGTTGAAATTATAATATAGTTTGGAATATAGCTAATTACGGGATGGTATAGTGTCTAATGTACATATATTAATCAATAACTTAACAATCATATTAAATCCATAGTAGACATCGAGTTCATTGGGTTGGGTTGGGTTGGGTTCAAATTACCCTAACTCAATCCAACCCAATAGATGCGGTTTGGCCTAATTTTATATCAACTATGTGTCGGTTTACCTTGGGTTGAGGTTTTGGGTTTTTTCGGGTTGGGTTGGCCGGGTTGGTCATTTTTTTGAGCATCCTTGCGTACTACATTAAATTGTTATAAAAGACAGAGAATCGAAATATAAAAAAGATCAAAAAGAGGAGGAACGATGGCATGGCCAACGAAGACGATAGGCAGAAATATTACCAAAACGACCCCAATACAAATCAAGTTAAAGGTGTTATTTACATCTCAAAGGTTTGCAGCGGGTAAACATGTCCACATCTGAGAATTATTATATGTCTAAAGGTAAACTAAGCAAAACACTCTAAACCAAGCCTTCTCTAAGTGCATCACATTTTCCCTTTCCCTTTGGAAGAACTCCATACATTATCTTTACCTGAAAATGGTTTAAGTTTGAAAAACGAATGTTACACCATGTGGTCTAGTGCATTCACTCTCAATTGGCATAAATAAAAATTTAAGGATAAAGTAGTAAACATAAAGGCCTTAAAAATATCCGAGTGGATAATCAGACATAAACAACGGGTTTCACACAATGTTCATAGACTACCTTCACTCCACTGTGACATTCATAATCATGGCCTAAGAAGATGCCCATCTAATATGCTCGTGAACAAATTCAAGGCACATGGAATAATAAACTCTAAAGGGATTACCACTATCCCAAGGTACACTAATTCCACTGTGCAAACCCAATCCCAAAGTCAATATCCAGAACATTCAATGCTAAACAATATTTAGATAATTAATCATCCAAAGTTGTTGGGAACTGAAGATTTGTTTAAGTATGATTACTGCTGCCAGTACAACATGGTTACTACTGTTGAGACAAGTTACTACTGGTGAGCCAAATTAATATTGCTTGAAGAAATTAATACTGCTAAGCATAGTTACTACTACTGGTGAAGATTAATACTGCTCAGAGTGTTAATGCTGTTATGACTTAATACTGCTTATGTGATAATCTTGGTAAGACGCACAGATCAAGGTTTGAAGATAATCATGGAAGGTTGAAGATAATTATGGAAGAATATACTGAAGATCTTTTATGTTTTGTAATTATCTTTTATTTTCAGTATATGTATAGAATTATTCAGAATAGTTTGTTAGACGAGTATTCTGAGTTTTTGTTTTGAGAGAGAATTAACCTCAAGGTTTACAAGCCTAGTTCTAGAGAAGTAGAATTCGTCTTGGTAAGCATGTTCATCAAGATTGAGGTTTTGTGTGAAAGCTTGTAACTTTAATCATTCAATAAAGTTTACAAGTTGTGATTTCTACTTTACTGTTACATTGATATTTGAATATTAAAGTGTTTTTCCGCAATATTGTTTCTGAGTTTTATTATTCTTGTTAAGAATCAGATCCTGACAAGTGGTATCAGAGCTTAGTATTCTCAGAAACCTTCATTCATCATGGACAACACAGTTGAATCAAACAGTACTCTTGTTTCAAAGGTTCCCATGCTCTAACCCAATGAGTTTGACATGTGGGAAATTAGGATCAAGCAGTACATCCTCCTTACAGACTTTTCTATGTGGGACATTGTTGAGAATGGTCCCTCTGCTGAAGGTAAAATTGGACAAGATAGAAGAAGACCACCTCCAAAAACTGATGCTGAAAAGAAAGTGAGACAATTGGAGATGAAAGCCTTAAACACCCTGCTTTTGGCCATTCCTAATGGGTATCAACATCAGTTTCACCACTGCACTGATGCTCAGATTCTATGGAATGCTTTACAGAAGAGATTTGCTGGCACCAAGAGCACTAAGAGGAATCAAAGGGATATTCTCAAGCAGCAATATGAGAATTTTACATCTTCAAAGAATGAGTCTATGACTCAAACTTTTAATAGATTCAATAAGTTAATTGGTGAGTTGGCTACTGTTGGAGTCCAGATGGAACAAGATGATGTCAACTGAAAGTTCCTCAGATCTCTTGGAGATGAATGGACCATGTACACTGTTTCATTCAGACATAATGACAAATTGGAAGAAAAGGAACTGGATGATCTGTACAATGATCTGAGAGTGTTTGAATCTGAGGTGGAAGCAAAGAAGAAGCCTACTGGATATGTTTATAATGCTGCACTCCTATCAGCATCAACTGATTCTACTGCTAACCCTGAAACAGTTAATGCTGCCAGTGGAGTAAATCAAGAAAAAGGCAATGAATCTGTTTTTGAAGCCTTTCTTTCCAGCCATGGTAACTCATATTTAATCAATGATGACTTGGAACAGCTTCATCCTGATGATCTTGAAGAGATGGATATTAAATGGCAGATGGCCATGCTTTCTATGAGGGTGAAGAAGTTCATCAAGAGGACTGGGAGGAACAACTTCTCCCAAAGAATAGAAGATGGAGCAGGCTTTGATAAGTCAAAGGTGGAGTGCTACAAGTGTCATATGAAGGGACACTTTGCCAGGGAATGCAGAAGTGGAGTGTCTCACAACAATCACCAACAAGCTCAGACTGGAAGCTTCAACCAGAACAGAAACTCTGCTCAAGCTCTTGTTTCTCAACAAGGAATGGGGTTTGACTGGAGTGATCAAGCAGAAGAGGCCATTCAAAATCAAGCTCTCATGGCAGAGGTATCTGATCTTCCAACTGAGGTACTCTCTAATCTCTGTTCTCAAACTTGTATAGACACTGTTAAAAGGTACAGGGATCACAACCAGAGTATGAGTGATGACCTTAAGAGGTTAGAAAAGGATATAAAAGACTATGTGAAAATTGTTGAGAGGTTTGAGGAACAAATTAAAGGTTTCCAAGCCAATGAACTTCAACACACATATGATACAAATTACTGGAAGTGGGAGAAAAACGAGCTAGAAATCCAACTAACAAAGTCTAGAGAGGAGAATGAAAAGTTGAAAGGAGAGCTAGCCAAGGTTAAGCTAGATGTGGAAAAGTTTTCATATGCTTCTAAAGCCATGGATTCAATTCTAAAGGTCCAAATCCATTATAAGCTTACACCAGGAATTGGGTACAATACCACACCACCACCATACAACAACAACTACATCCCTCCTAAATCAGACTTGCTAGAGACCAAGGATAAGAAGGACTTGCATGAGGGAGCCACTAAGATAGATCCTTTAGATGAAGTAGTTGTTGAGGACAAGACTGAGAAAGAAGCTGGTAAGAGTAAGGATAATACTGTGAGTGATCAAAATGGTGAGATTCCCTTAGAAAATAACATTCTTACCAATGAGGGTGGTGGAAGGGATTAGGTCAAATCTGATGACGTAGAGAAGACTGAGGGAAAGTCTAAAAAGGTCCATTACAAGCAGACTACAGTTGTGAATCCTGTTCTTTGCAAACAGTGTGCGTGTAATAAGTCTGAGCCCCTAAAACATGATAAAAGGAGGGGCAATAAAAGAAATTGGAATAACCAGTGGGCTCAGAAACAAGGAGTTGATCTGAGTAGAATCATCAGACCAAAACCTTGTTTCATATGTGGCAAAATGAACCATCTTGCCAATCACTGTTATTTTAATCCTATTAACCAAAGGATAAATTTTCAAAGATCTGTGCAAAAACCCTTTGGTTATAGGAAGGATGAAAGGAACCATGTGGCTAAGAAACCTGTTAAATCTAAAAGCCACATGAAGAAAAAGACTGTAAAAGAGAGTGTCAAGATGTGGGTTCCCAAAAGCACTAAAACTGTTAGTACTGTTACCACAAATAGTGTTGCTGACAAAGATAGTGCTGCAAGAAGTAATACTGTTGATATCAATGTTAGTGCTGCTGAGAGTATTAGTACTTCTAAAACTAACATTGTTAGTACTTCATCAGATGTTAATACTGCTAACTCTGTTAGTGCTTCTAACAAGGTTAGTACTGCTAAACCTGTTAGTGCTGCTAACTCTGTTAGTACTTCTAAAATTAGTACTGCTTTTAGGGTTTGTGCTTCTAGACCAATCATCTTGACAAAGTACTCCAGTAAAGAGTATTCTAAACTTAAAATTGTCATAAAAAAGGAGTGTAAGTACTTTGATGAGAAAGGGAGGCCCAAGACCACTTTTATGATTACTCTAGATTTACTTGGGTATATTTTCTAAGGACTAAGGATGAGACAAGTGGACTGATCAAATCCTTTATTCTAAGAATTGAAAACCAAACAAATCAAAAGGTAAAAGTCATTAGGTCAGATAATGGTACTGAATTTAAAAATCTTGACCTAAACACCTTTTGTGAGGAAAAAGGAATTGAGAGGCAATACAATGCTCCTAGGACTCCACAACAAAATGGTGTTGCTGAGAGAAGGAATAGGACACTGATTGAGGCTGCTAGATCTCTGTTAGCTGATTCAAAACTTCCAATTACTTTCTAGGCTGAAGTAGTTAATACTGCTTGCTATGTCCAAAATAGAGTTCTAGTAGTCAAGCCTAAGAACAAGACACCATATGAGCTTTTAAATAAAAGAAAACCATTTATTGGTTTTTTCAAACCTTTTGGGTGTCCTTGTACCATTCTCAATACCAAAACTCACTTAGGAAAGTTTGATAGCAAAGTAGATGATGGTTTTCTTGTTGGTTACTCATCTCAGAGTAAGGCCTACAGAGTGTTTAATTCTTCTTCTAGAATAATTGAGGAAAGTGACAATGTCAAATGCAATGAGAACTCACCAAATCCTATTGGTTCAGGTCCTCAGTGGTTATTTGACATTGATTCACTAACTAACTCTTTGGGTTTCAGTAGTGATGATCATGCAGGATCAGGAAGTAGAGGATCAGGGGATGAACAAGTACAAGATATTATTCCTCAGTCTGTGATCTTTCCCATACCTACAATGAACCCTGTTGAAATCTGTGAAAAGGAGACTGTTACTGAACCAATTCAGAGTGAAGAAGAAAGAAGAGATGTGGAGAATGTCAGGATCAAATTCTTAACAAGAATTAATACTCAGAAACTAATATCAAAGAAGTTGCGGAAAAACACTTTGATATTTAATAAAACAGTAACCAACACAGTATATGATTATCAAACTGTAAACTTGTATTCAATGTTTAAAGCTACAAGATTACACACTCAACCTCAATATTGATGAACAGGCTCACCAATACGAATTCTACTTCTCTAGAATTAGGATCTATGCCTTGAGGTTGATTTCTCTCTAAAATAATTATTAAAAAAAACTGTTTCTATCTATTCTATTCATTCTATACATATACTGATCAAAAGATAATTACAAAGAATAAACAAATCTTCAGCATATCTTCCATGTATATCTTCTAAGTATATCTGTAGAATATCTTCAGAATATCCAGCTGTCATACATTCCATCCGGATCTCTTTAGCAGCATTATCTTCTTCCAGCAGCATTAACTTCTACCAGCAGCATTAACTGTAAGCAGTACTAACTACTAGCAGTACTAACTAGCTAAGCAGTACTAACTTTGTTCAAGCAGCACTAACCTTAACTAGCAGTAGTAATTCTACTAGCAGTAGTAATACTTAGCAGTATTAATCTTCAGATTGTTCTGGCAGTAGTAACCACTCTTGTACTAGCAGCAGTAACCACACTTAGTAGAATCTTCAGTTCCCAACAGAGAATTCAGAGCATGAAGAGCTAGAAGTAGCTGATGAGATCCCCTCAGCTGACTTAAATGACTCCAATCTAGATGTGGGAATTAATGAAGAACCTAGTCAACAGACAAGAACTCAGAATAATCATCCTCCTGAGCTGGTAATAGGAGACATCACTTCTCCTATGATGACTAGGAATCAAAGCAGACTTCAAGATTTGCAGGATCAGCAACATACAGTACTCTCTTGCTTTCTATCTCAGATTGAGCCTAAGAAGGCTTATGATGCAATGAAAGATTCAAGTTGGATAGAAGCCATGCAAGAAGAGTTGCTACAGTTTAAATTACAAGATGTTTGGGACTTGGTGGACCTTCCAAAAGGTCATAGAGCAATTGGCACCAAGTGGATTTTCAGAAATAAAAAGGATGAGAGAGGAATAGTAATCAGGAACAAAAAACGACTAGTGGCACAAGGGTACACTCAGGAAGAAGGCATAGACTATGAGGAAGTATTTGCTCCAGTTGCACGGGTAGAGGCAATTAGGTTGTTTCTAGCCTATGCTTCATATATGAAGTTCAAGGTATATCGGATGGATGTGAAGAGTGTCTTTCTATATGGACCAATTGATGAAGAAGTATACGTCTGTTAGCCCCCTGGATTTGAAAATCCATCATATCCTGACAGAGTATACAAACTTAAGAAAGCACTCTATAGTCTACATCAAGCCCCAAGAGCATGGTATGATACTCTGTATACCTATCTCTTGGAAAATGGGTTTGAAAGGGGAATCATTGACAAGACCCTTTTCATTAAAAGAAGTAAGAAGGACACCCTACTTGTTCAGATCTATGTGGATGACATCATATTTGGATCCACAAAAGATCAGATGTGTAGAGACTTTGAAGAGTTGATGCACAAGAACTTCAAAATGAGTGCAATGGGTGAACTCACTTTCTTCCTTAGGCTTCAAGTGAAACAGCAGAAATATGGGATTTTCATAAGTCAATCAAAGTATGTAAAAGACATCCTAGATAAGTATGGTTTATCAGACTCAAAGCCAACAAGCACACCAATGGAAACACACAAACAGATCACTGCTGATCTCGAGGGGGAGGATGTTGATGTCCATCTTTATAGATCAATGATTGGATCTCTCATGTATCTCACAGCCTCAAGACCAGATATCATGTTTCCAGTGTGTGTGTGTATGCCAGATTCCAAGTCAAGCCAAAGCAGTCACATCTTCAAGCAGTTAAGAGGATTTTCAGATACTTAAGAGGGAAACCTAGATTAGGTCTTTGGTATCCTTATGAATCTACTTTTGACTTGATTGCATATTCAGACAGTGACTTGGGTGGTGCTAATATGAATAGAAAGTCTACTTCAGAAGGATGTCAGCTTTTGGGTGCAAGACTAGTATCTTGGCAATGTAAGAAGCAAACCACAGTGTCCTTATCCACAATAGAAGTTGAGTACATTGCTGCTGCAAGTTGCTGCTCTCAGGTTCTATGGATTCAGAATCAAATGCTGGACTATGGGGTAACCTTTCTTCACACTCCAATCTTCATTGACAATAGCAGTGTTATTAGCATTGTTAACAATCCAGTCAAGCACTCCAAAACAAAGCACATTGAAATCAGGTATCACTTTATTAGAGACTGCAATGAAAAGAAGTTTATTCAAGTTGCTAAAGTTCATACTGATAACCAGTTTGTTGATCTATTCACTAAAGCTTTTGATGTGGGTAGATTCACTTTCTTGGTCACAAGTGTGGGCATGATCAACTCTGAATGAGCTCATGTTTCAAAAGTGTTTGTATACATGTTATTTGTTTATTTTTTTTGGTGCTACTAATAATCTTTCTCAGGAAGTTTATTGCCTTGCTCAGACTAACACAAGCTTCAACAGTGTAAGTATCGTTAATGCTGACAGTGCAGTTTTAATGCTGCCAGTGCAAAGTTACTACTACAGGTTCATTATTACTACTGCTAGTCTGAGTTACTACTTCAGGTATGTGTTACTACTGCTAGTTAGTTAATACTGCTAGATAGTTAATACTGCTAGTTGGTTACTACTGCTCTCAGTTAATACTGCGAGTGGGTTAGTACTGCTTTAACTGAAATTAGGGTTAATACTGCTTCTTTCCTGAATTCTATAAATACTCTCTTTGCTCGCCAAAAAGCTCACAACGACTCTTTGAATACTGTTCGTCTTTTCTCTATCTCTTTTCTCTCAAGCAACCAGTGTGTTTCAGTCAAGAATCCTCAAGCCAGATGGCATCCATGACATTTATTGATGAACACAATGAGATCGCAATGCTTCAAAAGCCTCAACAGGCTACTGGATTCCATCAAATAGTTGATTTTCTCAAGTCCAGTCATATAGCTCATGCTCTTACAGTGTCACCACAAATTTACATCGAGCACCAGAAGCAATTTTGGGCGAATGCCACCGCTGTTACTGAAAACGGTGTGCAGTTTATCAAGACAAGGGTTTGTAACAAACCCTTGATAGTCTCTGAAGAGGTCATTCGCATCAGTCTACGACTAGACGATGCCTCAGGTATTACCTCTATCTCTAATGAGGATTTGTTTTCCAATCTCACAAGAATGGGGTATGAAGGCCAACTGGGTGTTTTCAAATTTTACAAAGCCAACTTTTCTCCCCAATGGCGTTTCTTTGTTCATACTCTTATGCACTGTATTTCTCGAAAAAACTACTGGATGGAGTCAGTTCAGTAGTACCATTGCTTATGCGTTGGTCTGCTTGTCCACTGCCAGAAAGTATAATTTCTCACGAATGATTTTCAATGACCTTGTGTCAAACTTGGATAATAAAAAGAGTTTCTATATGTATCCAAGATTTGTCCAGGCAGTTATCACCTCTGAATTGACAGATATGCCTCAGTCTAATGCGGTGTATGTACCTAAAATCCCTAAGGGCAAGGTATTTTCAAATATGAAAAGATCTGCCAAGGACTCGGAAGGAGTTGACACCCCATTGTTCTCTACAATGATGGTGGTGTCCCACAACCAAGAAGGTATGGCATCAGGGTCAAGGCCCTCACTAGACCATCCCACTGATAGCCAAACCCAACCTTCAACCACTATATCACTCTCTCAGTCCCTTGTTCTTAAGCCAACCCCAGTTATATCCAAAACTTATACTAAGAGAAAGGTACACAAGGCTCCTTCCCTTGTTGTACCTCCTACAAACCCAGAACCTCAAAGCCCTCTAATGGAGCATTCTCCATTAGAGAATATCCATAGGGAAACCACTGGGGTGTCTCCCAACCCCAAGGAGGTGCTCACTAAGGAGATGCATGAGCATGTGGGTGAGAAGGTTGCCACTACTCCTGCTAGCACAGAGGAGGCCAGTGGTAACATCACTAAGACCTTCCCCACGACAACTTTGAATAAGCAATCATTCAAAGGTCCCGGGTGCCCAGAAACCAAGGGAATAGGTGGTGCTTCAGCCTGGCTGGAGATCCCTATTAAACATTCCAATGATCCCTCAAAAGGGGGTAACACTCCTAGAAAAGGTGAGGATAGATATGACTACCATGAATTGATTTATGCCATGTCCAACATGGCATCTGAACTGGATTCTCACAAAAAGGTTGTAAATGAACTCTAGAAAGTCATCATCAACTAGCAAGAAGAAATTAGCACCTTAAAGAAGGTGGTTCAAAGAAGGTCAAAGCAAAGATTTGAGCTCAGAAGAAGGAACCTAGTGGATGATGCTCCCCAAAAGGGGGAGTCAGAAGATGAGGTCAACATGGAGAATGCTAAGAATAAGGGGGAGAAACATGGAGATGAGGGGAAGTTTGTTGTACAAGCAGTAGAAACAGAATTAGTGTTTGAAAAATCAGCAATTACAGAGAAAGCAGTAGAAACAGAATCAGTGTTTGAGAAAGCAGCAGAAACAGTTAATGCTGCTGAAATAAATGAAGCAGCAGAAATTGTTCAAGAGGTATTAACTGACCTCCTTAGCAGAAATTTGGAAGAAATTGAGATAGCTGAAGCACTAATCAAGGCTAAACATAACACTCCTAAGGTCACTTCAAAGACCAAAGGAGTTGTCATCAAAGACAATGCTGAGGTTATCAAGAAAGCTAGTGCTGATAAGGTAGCAAGCAAGGACAAAGGCAAAACCAAGATAGTGGAATCTGACCAACCACTTAAAAAGCAAAAGTTGGTTGAGTCAGATGAAACTTTGGCTAAGAAAATTCAGGCAGAACTTGAGCAAGCAGAAAAATATCAAGTGGAAAAAGATAGGGAGATGGCAAGAGCTCTAGCTGTAGAGCTTAATGAAGTATATCAAAAGAGTTTGGCAACAGAGATGGCACAGAAGAAAACTGCAATTAAAAAGAAGCCTGTAATGATCAAAATGAGTGCAAAGAAGAGGCAACCTTCACAGACCTACCTTGGCACTGAAGAGAGAAGAAGATGATCACTTTCCTCAAAGGTGCTGTGGGAGTCAAAAAGGAAATGTTCACAAAAATGTCATTTGATCAAATCAAAGGTTTGTATGAGGCAGAGATGACTAAGTTACAAGGAAATGACAAAGCAAGAGTTTAAGTGGAAAAGAAGATGATAGAGAGGCATGACCTTCAAATACAAAAACCATTTCCTGATGATCAAGAAACACCAAGGAAGGAAGCTACTCTAGGTGAAAGTTTGAGGAATTTGAAAAGAACAAAAATGATGGCAAGAAGAAAACCAACTAAGAAACCTATAGTGGATGAGGAAGAAGCTGAGAAAGAACAGAAGGTAGCTGAAGAAGAAGGGACACCTAAGTCTGATGAACAGGAAGCTCAAACTCAGGAAGAACCATCCAGTACTTCTTATGTGAATATGTACATGGTGGTGATGGAAAAAGTGCCTGAGCCTATAACAGCTGAACCGGTTGGTGTCAAGCCTCCTGAGATTATTCATTGGGATACCATGGAAGTAGATGGAAAGGAGTATATCAGGCTTAAGAGGAAAGATGACAAGTTTGAAGTGTATCCTACTTGGGCCAAGATTGTAAGAGTATGCTCCAGATCTGATTTAGAGGAAATGTTTGAGGTGGGGATGAAACTATATGCTGATAAGCTGAAAACTCCAGGGATACTAGTTACAAAACTTGTGATGGAATATCTATGCATGTTATTCAAGCCAGAGGAAGATCAACATGTTATCAGAAATGTTTTCAAAACCATTAACAACTGGACTCTGTATGAAAGAAGTGGAGTACATGCACTGGCTATGGATACAAATCATATTGAATACTTCTTAGTGGATAGAGTTTACAACCATAGCAGGCTAAAGCTGCATGCTATGTTGAAGAAAAAGCTTGGTTGTGCACCATATTCTGCAATGGCAAGATACTTGATCTAGAGAACTCTTAATCAAAGTTTGGGGATGAATCCTGATATAGGATTATGAGCAATGGAGTTTTGGGAGCATCTGAAGAACTTGACTTCTCTTCCTAAAAGTCAAGTTAGGGGTAGATTGTTGGGAACTGAAGATTTGTTTAAGTATGATTACTGCTGCCAGTACAACATGGTTACTACTGTTGAGACAAGTTACTACTGCTGAGCCAAATTAATATTGCTTGAAGAAATTAATACTGCTAAGCATAGTTACTACTGCTGGTGAAGATTAATACTGCTCAGAGTGTTAATGCTGCTATGACTTAATACTGCTTATGTGATAATCTTGGTAAAACGCACAGATCAAGGTTTGAAGATAATCATGGAAGGTTGAAGATAATTATGGAAGAATATACTGAAGATCTTTTATGTTTTGTAATTATTATTTTCAGTATATGTATAGAGTTATTCAGAATAGTTTGTTAGACGAGTATTCCAAGTTTGTGTTTTGAGAGAGAATTAACCTCAAGGTTTACAACCCTAGTTCTAGAGAAGTAGAATTCGTCTTGGTGAGCCTGTTCATCAAGATTGAGGTTTTGTGTGAAAGCTTGTAACTTTAATCATTCAATAAAGTTTACAAGTTGTGATTTCTACTTTACTGTTACATTGATATTTGAATATTAAAGTGTTTTTCCGCAACTTCTTTAATATTGTTTCTGAGTTTTATTATTCTTGTTCAGAATCAGATCCTAACAAAAGTTCAAAAGTATATAAAGCATGCCAAATCATAGAACCATAACCAGAGTTTAAAAAACGTTCATAAGTAATCCCACATTTGTAAAAAGGGTCAAGGGAACTCATCTAAGGTTCAACACACCACTACACCTCCTAACAGTTAATTAAGCTCAAACTAAAGACCTGAATTAGTCGACATAGAATGGAGTTAAACCATCTAAACTATCTTGAAAATCATCTATTATGATCCCTAAGACAATCCCCTAATCAATGCCTCAAACCTACCCCAAAAAGAGAAACGAAACAAAATCGGAATGGCATAAGGTAGTGCCTAATGCGAGTTTCATGTGACCAAAGTCGCATGGAAGTCGCATTTGCTTCTGTCTGTGTTTCACGAATTTTGCACCAAAAACCCCAATAGAAATTCTTGCCCAATCTTTCCCAAATCGATTTGAAAGTCTTAAAACGAGATAAACAATAACCAAAACCCTTATTGAAACCATTAACAATGGTGAGTTTTCTCAAAGCAACCATTTGAAAATCACCAAAATCAATCCATATCAATAACCCCCATGGTTTCAATCAAATACTTCAAAGAAAAGAGAAATCATCATCTAGAATCTAAAACCCCAAAAGAGAAGAAGGTTTCTAGATAGAAATCAAACTTCCATTGATGGTGACACTAAGTTTGAAGGAGAGAAGATTACCTTAGGAACGAAGAATGAGATGATGATTTCCTCACTTAAAACTTCAATTCTTCACCAAGTTGCAGGAGAGTCATTTTCTCCTTTTCTCCAAAACTCTCCAAAACCGTCAATACCAAATGCGGGTGAAATGAGGGCTTACTCCCTTTATTTCCTTATTTTAGATTTAGTCCCTGCAAAAGAGAGCAACTTACACCCACACCCCCAGACTTACAGTAAGTGTTAAAATAACAAGGTGAGAGTTATTATAGCAGGATGGGGAGCGATGTTAGTGGGTGCGAGTGGTTTTGTGACACCTTAAAAATTAGGGGTAAATTTAAACCTGTAAAACTGCGGAATATGACATTCTATAAATAAATAAATTACCCTTAAGTGGGGAAATGGTAAGGCGTTTACATTCCAAAATAATGTAAGAGATACAAATCAACAACCTACTAATCTAAACTAAAGTGGTTTAGATTACATACGAAGTGGTTTAGATTACGGACGAGTGTCGCTATCTCCTTCCCAAAATAATTATAATAAGTCAAAGTATGCCATGTCTATACATCACCAAAAATGCTAATTCCGACCACTTGGCCGATCGCTCAAGCCCGAGAAGCCCCACACGCTAGGATGACCTGATATACATATCATTTTGAGAAAAAATGTTAGGCTAAAACCTAGTGAAAACAAACAATTATTAAATGGAAATATAGTAATAACTTTGGAATATAACTTTGGATAACCACGGTAGTATTCATTGAGTAAGAAACCAACAATAACTACATCCCATCATGTTATGATGGGGGAGACCCGATTTCCATGATTAGTGACGGAATATAAGAATAGGTCACCTGTCATGTTAGTTAAGACTAAATCATAAATTACAACCATTTGACCCATCGAGCTCAACTCCTCTAAGTATATTGCATACAGAGTCTCAAATTTAACCCCTCTAGGTCTATACTTTGAGATGTCCAAGTCAAGAAACTTATGCACAATGGAATTACATCTTACTGCCCATGAGACGCTGCCCGACCGTATAGGTCTACACCTTACTTACCATGGAGACTCGATGTCTATTCCGTGCCACAATAGGGAACTGAACATTCCAAAATCAAGACATAGAGAATTACGCGCTATGGATCCATTACACTGTGACCATGTACAAATGCCATTTAAGATAGACCACACTAATTCCAAACATAATTAGCAAGTTTGGTACCAAACATACTCATAGACAATTTTCTTATTTCAATGTCTTGACCCTCAATATTAACAGTTAGTCAAATAGTCCCAAAACTCACCAAATGTCATCCTTAATATTGTTTCCACATGAGAAACCATTACTCATAATCCTTTGGTCAAAATCTCTAATAAATATTTCAAAACCGTAATTTAGCTTAGATTTCTCAAAATCCCTAAATGTAAGGGATTTCATAAACAAACCTTTAGCACATTTCATACCCATTTCCAAACATTTGTTACCAAAACCAAAACCCTAAAATCTCCTAAAATCAAATTTAGGTCAAAAGTTTATTAAACCAAGAAGACATAAGTTAGGAGATGTGTAGGAGTTTAAAACACAAAGATTTAAACATGTATAAAGTTTAAAATGTGAATGAACTCACCTTATAAGATTTTGTATATAAAACCTAGATAGTGGATGAACTTGAGAGAGGGAGAAGGATGATACTTGAAGCTTCAATCACTAGGGTTCTCTTAAATCAATGTCGACCAACCCTATATCAACAACATAAATGTTCTTAAGGATTTCTCCTAAAGATATCAAATGAAGAGAGAGGTTAGGACTCGCCTTCACACCAAGAAAATCGCACCTAGAGAGCTCAAAGATGGAAAATGATTCAAAAGTCGGAACAACAACATTAAATGGCCTGAGGCCCGTCTGCGACTGTGTCTTGCGATTATGACAATGACATAATCGCTGGCATTGTCACCCGCTTCTTGCACTCCTTGGTACAAATCCTTGCTACATTGCCCCTTGAGAGTGACAGGGTGTCACAATCGCGGGCATAGTCGCCGACCTTCCACCCTCCTCGTTACATTCCATGCAACCTTTCCCCGCGAGAGTGATAGTGTGTGACAATCACGGGAATAGTTGTCGACCTGTACCGTATTTCGATTTTGAAGTTTTTTCTCCCTGGAAGCCTTCGATACAAAAGGGATTAGGATACATCGTTCTCACAACTACTTTATGGTTTCGTAACTTGCAAACTTAATGCATCAAATATATAGGTTTGAATGGCGTAGGGGTTCGGAATGATAAAACTTATTAATCTTTTTTTTTGTACTTTAAATCTTTTTTAGTCGGCTATAGGTTGCTTTTTTTAGGTTAAAATGATGTATGTAGGTAATCAATTTTAAAAGTTTGATGATTTATTTATTCAAAAGGGACTTAATCATTCAAAATGAGAGAAGTTCATGATTTATTCATTCAAAAAAAATATTGAGAGACTTAAGAATTCAAAATGAGAAATTCAATGGTTTATTCCTTCAGAAAAAAGTTAACGGACTTAATAATTTAAAATGGAAAAGTTCATTAGATTTTATGAACTTTTCTCTATCTAAAATAGAGAAAATGAATATTTTCAATTTTTTGTCAATATTTTTTGATTCAACATATTTTCTATTTTCTTCTTATCCAAAATAAAAATTGTTGGTCCCGAAGGTGCTAAACAAGTTTCAAGTTTGTAGAAGGGGGGGGGTTGAATACAAACACAGAATTTAAAGTTTAATATATTGTTTATTGAAGAATCAAAATACAATATACAAGTTTGTTGCGGAATAAGATTAAGACAGACTCAATCTAAACAAACTAAAGAAACACTAAGATAATTGCACAAGAAGTTCAGAGAATGGGGATTAGAGATATAGAAAACAAGGGTTTCTATATTGGGTTCAAGGATGAAGCACACCTTTAGATGAAGGGGTGAACTTCCTATTTATACCCTATGCATTAAATGCATAGCAGGATACTTTACACGTGGCGTTCATAGATTGGCTTTGAAAAACTGACTTTTGGGAGACATGCTTTCGGCCGGGTCATGAATAGTGTAGTAGACAGAGTTGTACGAATGGTTGTAGAGACTTGTCCGTTCTGACACATCGTACCAGGTTGTGCAAGGATAGACAAAAGGAAACTTGAGGCATAAGCTTTGTGATCGTTTGACAGCTGAGTATCTCTAAGTTCAGAGATAAAGAGGTTCAGTTATCGCTGAAGCTTTTTCTCATGTTCCTTCGCGTATTGGTAGAGTTGTCTTTGCTTCACTGATATCCGCATCAGGTCATTAGTAGACTTCTCATTGTTCAGCAGCTTCGTCTTTGATTCAGCTATGAACATCTGTTGACGCGAAACTTGTCTTCAGGGATTACGTTGGCTGTTTACTTTAGGAACTATCAGTGATAACTGAACAGACTCAGTTCGATCACTGATAGTGAAACATTAATACATAGAAATGTTACAAGAAAGACTATCAGCGATAACTGAACAGACTCAGTCTGATCGCTGATGGTGAAACACTAATACATACTAAAACGTAATTTTCACTAAGTATAGGAGAGGGTCGTTATCAAATCACTGAGAGAGTTTGGATCAACAATCTCCCCCTATTTGATAATGACAAAGTAACTGAAGAAAATTACTTTATGATTCAAAATGATGGAATAATCAGGACTCGTAACATACATGTCCCAATTACTATTTTGAGGGATCTTTTACAGCACTGATGAAGTTAAGTACTTTACTGAAATTTCATTAATTCAGGAATAGAATTACAAGGAATGAAAATTACAAGTAAATTACTAACTACTGTAAGTACAACTAATAGATTACAGAAGATAAAACTAATCTATCAGCTATAAGAAGATTTAGGAGGATTTATCATATACTCAGGTATTTCTTCTCCTTTCTGTCTTCGTTCCAAGGATTCTTGGCTGATGATTTCTTTGATTTTCTCAGCAGCAGGGAAGAAGTCACACCATAAGCATAGTAAATCCTTGAGATGATTCAGAGGACAGATAGGAATCTCAGAGACTCTTTGAAATATGAGTTCCTCATCATCATCTCTGAAGAATATTCCATAAGGATGATCAATTACTTGACCAGCTTGGAAAGGACCACCAGGAGGCAGAGATAAGTCTAGAACTGAAAGATCAGGAGGAGGACCAAACAGTGCATCTCTTGAAAATTTGATAGAAGTTTCATTCCTGATGATGGCGACGTCTTCAGAGGAGGAGGACCCAATTTTTCTTTTGAGTTTCTTGGGATTGGGAGGGATAGGAGATGGCAGGTTCAGTACAGAAGTGACTCTGTTGATGAGAGCTTTAAGAAGTCCTTCAACGTAGCCTCTGTATGTAGATTTTGATTTCTTCAGCGCATCCTAGAATTCTATCCACTCTGTAAACCCGAAACCTTCAAGTTTGGAAACGTACATAGCTTTCTGAGTTCCATCCTCTCTGGTAATCTCCATAGTCACTGAGAGTTGATCCTTCTTCTTGCGACCAGAGATAGTCACGGCTGATATTGGAAGAGGATCAGAGCGATAATCCATCTTCTGTTTGCACCATTCAATGGACTTATCGTTGATCTCTTGTTCTTTGGATCGTTCCTCTTCAATTTCTTTCAGAAGTGCAGCTTGAACTTCCACAGGCTTTCTTTTCAGCTTCTTGTCCTTGACTTGAGAAGATTGAATCTTTAAAGCGAGTTGGGCATCTCGTCTGCATTCAGCGATCAGCTTCTCAGCTTTGGCAGATTCTTCTCGTTCAGCTTTAGTGAGGAAGTCGAGCTCTGAGGATGTTTGAAGAGGGACTTTCAGCCGTTGACTTTCTAGTTGAGCGATCATTTCAGCTCTTTTCTTCATCACTTCCTCTGCCCCATGAGATGGTTTAGAGGGCCTTCCTGGATGGACCAGGGAATCTTCTTCTTCTTCATCATCAATCTCAGCGATAGAGATTGGGATTATTTCTTCAGCGATTGCAGCTGGGATTATTTGTAGTTCTGAACCCTTAAGCAGGGGTGAGAACTGTCTGGATAGAAAAATGAAGGAAAGAAGGGATAAGTGTATATTTAGAAAAAGAAAGATAAAGGCTAGAAAGAGATAGGGGTTTGGAAAAAATAGGAGTGTGGTACAATTGAAAGACATACCTGAGAAGGATGCTCCCCCTCAGATTGTGATCCAGTCCTCAAGCATTCTTCAGCGATTGGTTGCTTGTCTTTGCTCTGCGAAGGAGCGCTTGAAGATGTATCACCTCTCACCCCTGCTTTGACAACCTCTTGTGAAGTTGTCCCTGATGAAACGTTCGGCTTGGAGAACCACATAGATTGGTCTTCTTCATCGTCGTCGTCATCATCGGAGGGTTGATCCTTTTCTTGATCATCAAGATCTGGATCATCTTCCTCTTCATCGTCTTCTTCCTCATCATCTTCAAAGAGAAGAGAATGAATAGATGAGGAGGGTTCTTTCGCCTTCTCCCCCTCAGATTGAGAGGGAGGTTTCTTTGAAGTCTTAGCTTCCCCAGCAGCAGCGATAGATGTTTCTTCAGCTTTCTCCCCCACTTTGTCATTATCAGCGGTAGGGGGTTGCTCAACTGCTGGAGTAGCTGTTGAAGCTTTTAGCACTTGAATGTCAGCTTCCAGACAGGTGATCCGTTCTTCAACTGCAGGGATGTCGCATGTGGCATCATGGATGAATTCCACAGCGATGTTGAGATTTGTCCGATCATCTTCAGTGAAGGAGGGAGGCAGCGCTGGAGCTGTTTCAGATACCTTTTGGAGAAGTTGCTGTAGAAGCGACGTGCAGAGATCAACCTTAGAAGAGAGATCTCGAACTTCAGTGGTAAGAGACTCAAATCGTCCCTGAAAGAGTTGAGAGGACTCTTTGAGTTGGACGACTTGTTCTTCTACAGCTGAAAGTTTGGAGTTCTCAGCTTTGGATGAGCAGGTGGCTGTCAACCTTTTCAGCTCCTCACCAGCCTGATTAACGGCGCTGGTGGTGTTGTTGATGGTGTTTGTGAGAGCGTCCACCTTTTCTCCCAGATGGTTGACATGCGTGTCAACAGACGCCAAACTAGGACCTGAAAAGGATATTAGTTCAGATATGGGCTTATTTGGAGAGATGGGAGAAGAAGTGTTTAGGATAATAGGGTTACCTGAAGTATCAAACATTTTATAGAACTGCAAAGATTCCTCAAACGTTTGATGTTCAGGTCCTATAGGTAGAGAGGTGGTAGCGGGTTCAGAGACCAAAGAAGGAGAGGGAAGATTTATGGGGATAGAAGGAAGGTTGGGGTTAATCTCAGCGAATGAGATAGTAGGTGGGGTCACTGATGGTGTGTCAGCAATTGAAATTGCTGATACGGCAGGTTGAGTGACTGCGGGAGTTGTGGAGGAAAGACCCACAAAAGCATCTAAGGCAGCTTGTTGAGAAGCTTCCTCAGGTATAGTACTAGAAGGTGTACTTTCCTTAGTCTTTTTGGCTTTCTTAGAAGAACCAATTGGACCAGCTGATGGACGTTTGGAAGTAGTGGTAGCGACAGGGATAGCAGACGAAGGAACCGTCTGCGTGGTCGCTGAAAAAGAAGAATGGAGAGAGAGACGAGAACGAAGGAGAGAGATACTTACCTCGTTGGCGAGTGGCTTGACCTCCAGCGATCGCTGACCTATCCTGGCAAAAGTGCCATCATCTTTGGTGGGATAGGTGTTGGGATAGAGGAACTTGATGTACGTACATATGAAACGTACGTACGAGATCTTGGGATCTCGTTCAGGCTTCTCTAACCTTGACCTCAGGTCTTCAAAGATGGCAGTGGCGTAGTCAAAGTTTTGACCAGCGATTACAGAGTAGGCCATTTGCAGTTGTATTTTGTTGGCTTGATCCAGCGAACCACTCTTCCCGCTCATGCACTGAATGATGTGCGAGAAGATGAAGTTCAGTTGTGAAGGCATCTGAGCCTTGAGAATCTTGGTGAGCTTCTTGTTGGGAATAGATGATCTCGGTTTGTTTTCCCAACAATAACCCATTGCATCCAGAAAGGAGATCAGCTCAGCATCAGTGGGGAGTGCGTCGAACCCACTCTTTGGTTTGTCAGGAAATCTCAAGGATTTCCTGAGGCTAAGAGCGGTCATGCTCCCTGGACCCAAATCCGTGCTGAAGGAGATAGCAGGGACTCGCTCACCCTTTTTGTTGGTGAGTTCAGTGGCATCAGCAGTGAACCAGAACTGCTGGAGTAGAGTCTTTGACGGCTTAGGATCCACAGTGATCGCGTAAGCTATGCATGATTGTTTAAGAAATTCAGCAGCTTCCACCAGATGTGGGTATTTGTCAGCTTTGAAGTCGAGTCTTCCCAAGTGATTACATTTCGTAATCTCAACTTCAGTGATAGCGAATCGCACATTCTTGGAAGCAACGATTGAAGATTGTGCCATTTCTGTTATGGAAAGAATCATAATAGAAGAAATGATTATGGTTTAAAAATAATATGATTACCAGTTTCTCTAAATGAGGGGAAACTGGAAGAATATCAAGTTATTTTTAGGAAGAGAAAAAAAATAGTGTTCTGGGTAGAAAGAATGAAGAACACTTTAAAAACCAAAAGGTTTTTATTTAAAAAAACATAAAATCAGAAAGAATGATTTTTAGTTTTTTTTAAGCAAAATAAATTTTAAAATCCATGATGAACAAGAACTAGTAGGATTTTAAAAAATAGAAAGCAGATAAACAAAGCACATAAACATGAAATAAACCTGTTTATTTCGAAGACGAAGATTTGCAGATTCAAAATTCTGGTTTAACTTGCTTGAGTGTTCTTGAGAGAGAGTTTCTTGCTTAGAAAGTTTTGAAAGCGTAAACCGTATAAAGGAGAGAAGAATTCCTTTTATACAAAGAGATAGAGGAGAGAGAAGGAATGAAGCGGGAAAAGATCATCATGACATTGACACGTTCCACGAATTTGATTGGATAGAAGAGCAACGGATGAACGTGTCAGAAAAGGCGTGTTGTGGATTATCCGCTCAAATGACGTCATGGGAAAGAGACGTTTCATTTTTCCGTTTTGAAATTATCACTGAAGAAAAGTCAGCGATAGAATTTTCTCTTTTTGAAAGTATCCCTGATGAAAAGATAGGGATATATTTTCTTTTTAAAAGGATCACTGAATATAAATATCAGTGATAAATTTAATTTCAAAAGGCTTTTAATCATTTGAATAGAAATTCAGTGATTAAGTTTTATATAACTGAATGAAGATTCAGTTGTAGGGATTGAGAAATCATACCTGAGAGTCAGAGTACTTATCAGAGAATGATGAAAAGAAACTTTTGATTGCTGACACAATGCATGAACGCTGAAGAATTATTCTTCAAGATTCAGCATTCCAAGCTCACTGATGAGAAAGTTGAACCTTGTCTCATCAAGAGGTTTGGTGAATATATCAGCAAGCTGAAAGTCAGTAGGGATAAAGTGAAGTTCAATATCACCATTCATCACATGATCTCTGATAAAGTGATATCTGATCTCTATGTGTTTTGTCTTTGAATGTAGCACTGGATTATTTGCTATAGCGATAGCACTAGTGCTGTCGCAATAGATAGGAATTTTTGACAGCTGAAGGTCATAATCTAATAGTTGATTTCTCATCCATAAGATTTGAGAACAACAGCTTCCAGCGGCTACGTATTCAGCTTCAGCTGTGGAAGTGGACACAGAATTTTGCTTCTTGCTTGTCCAACTTACCAGCTTTCCTCCCAAGAGTTGACATCCACCAGTGGTACTCTTTCTGTCAAGTTTACATCCTGCAAAATCACTATCAGAATAACCAGTTAGATCGAACCCTGAGTCTTTGGGATACCAAAGACCGAGGTTAGGAGTTCCTTTCAGATATCTGAAAATTCGCTTTACAGCGATCAGATGGGATTCCTTGGGTTCAGATTGATAGCGTGCACATAAACATGTAGAGTACATGATGTCAGGTCGGCTTGCTGTGAGATACAACAAAGAGCCTATCATTCCTCTATAGGCAGTGACATTAACAGGTTTTCCAGAAGGATCTTTGTTAAGTGTCAGGGGTGGTGCCATAGGAGTTTTCATCACTGAAGCTTGATTAAGATCAAACTTCTTCAGCATATCTTTAACATACTTGCCTTGGTTGATAAACGTACCTTTGTCAGATTGTTTAATCTGAAGACCAAGAAAATATGTCAGCTCACCCATCATACTCATTTTATATTCTTTCTTCATTCTTTCAGCGAAGCGAGTACACAGAGATGGGTTAGTAGAACCAAATATTATGTCATCGACATATATTTGTACAAGAATTATATGACCTTTTATCTTTCTGAAAAATAACGTATTATCAATCTTGCCACGTTCAAAATTTTCAGAGATAAGAAAAGATGAGAGAGTGTCATACCAAGCACGAGGGGCTTGTTTTAGACCATAGAGAGCCTTATCCAATTTATAAACATAATTTGGATGCTTAGGGTCATAGAACCCTGGTGGTTGTTCTACATAGACTTCTTCATTCAGCTTTCCATTTAGAAACGCTGATTTTACGTCCATTTGATAGACGATGAAGTCTTTATAGACTGCATAAGCTAAGAATAGTCGAATTGCTTCGAGCCTGGCCACAGGGGCAAAGGTTTCATCATAGTCTATGCCTTCCTCTTGTCTGTATCCCTGAGCAACAAGTCGAGCCTTGTTGCGGGTTACAGTTCCATGTTCATCTAACTTGTTTCTAAACACCCATTTGGTGCCTATTACAGTTTTATCAGATGGTCTAGGAATGAGATTCCAAACTTTGTTTCGAGAGAACTCAGTCAGCTCTTCTTACATAGCACTGACCCAGTTTGGATCTCTGAGGGCGTCATCAGTCTTCTTTGGTTCTATTAAAGATAGAAAGTTTACAAAGAGACAAATATTACCTGAGCTTCGTCGTGTCTGAATACCTGCATCTGGATCACCAAGAATTTGATCTATTGGGTGATCTTTGGTCCATCGCTGAGCAGGAGCATTATTGCTTAACTCAGAGGTGGGATCAACAATTTGAATGTTTATCGATGATGACGATTGAGGTTCATCAGCGATCAACTGTTGAGTAGATTCACTGGAGAGGTTTTCAGACGAAGGCAGATTTGATGGTAGGAGTGTGTTTAAAGGTTCAGCTGAAACCCATGAGGTGGATTCAGCGGTAGGATGTATAATGTTTGGATCATCATCAACGACTGGAAGATCTGAATGCTGATGGTTAGAAAAGAAAGGTTCAGTTTCTCTGTAGTGAGAAAGCATCCAAGCATTTAACTCTTCATTGTCAGCGATTGGTTTTGAGTTCGCTGAGCGAGTTTCATCAAAAGTGACGTGAATTGTTTCTTCTACGGTTTGTCTTCTCTTGTTGAAGACTCTGTAGGCTTTGGAGATGGAGGAATATCCTAGAAATATTCCATCATCAGCTTTTGGGTCGAACTTTCCAAGTTGATCTCTGTTGTTTAAGATAAAACACTGACAACCAAAGATATGAAGAAAACTGATAGAAGGTTTCCTTCCAACAAAAAGTTCATAAGCTGTCTTCCCAAATCGCTTTATTATCAGCGATCTGTTTTGAGTGAAACATGCAGTGTTTACAGCTTCAGCCCAAAATTGAGTAGGGAGATGAGAATCGCTGAGCATTGATCTAGCAGCTTCTATGATCGTTCTGTTTCTTCTTTCAGCGACTCCGTTTTGCTGAGGTGTTCTTACTGAAGAGAAGTTGTGAGAGATTCCCTTGTTCTCAAAGAAATTGTTCAGAGAACTATTTTTGAATTCAGTTCCATGATCACTTCTTATTGAACGAACAGTAAGATTGTTCAGCACTTCCATCTTTTTTACAAAAGATATCAGTTCTTCTGGAGTATCACTCTTACAGCGAAGAAAGATAACCCAGGTGTAGCGAGAAAATTCATCTACAATGACAAGTGTATATTTCTTTCCAGCTATTGATTGGATGTTGACAGGGCCAAATAGATCCATATGCAAGAGCTGAAGAGGACTTGTCACTGAGGAAACTTGTTTCGACTTGAAACTAGCTTTTGTTTGTTTTCCTTTTTCACATGCTGAGCAGAGAGATTCTTTAGCATATGAGTGCTGAGGAAGACCAGAAACCAGTTCCTTAGATGAGAGAGAATTCAGGGTTTTGAAGTTTAGATGAGAGAGCCTTTTATGCCATAGCCAGTTGACATCAGAAGAGGCTTTAGATAGAAAACATAAGTTTTCAGTGATAGTAGAGTCCATATCTATTACATAGACATTTTCTCTGCGATGACCACTGAGAGCAAGTTTTCCTTTCTCATTTAACACTGAACATGCTTTCTTAGTAAAGCGTACTTCATAGTCTTTATCACATAGCTGACTGATGCTTAGAAGATTATGCTTCAGTCCATCTACGTAAGCGACTCTTCGAAAGGTAGTTGTCCCATTGCTGAGGACACCAAACCCTCGGGTAAATCCTTTACCATTTCCACCAAAGGTCACAGAGGGACCTTTTTCTTCCTTGTATTCAGTGAGCAGGTCTTTTTGTCCAGTCATATGACGAGAACATCCACTATCAAGATACCAGATGCCCTTTGATCCCTGCACACATAAGGAAGATTAAGCGTTGTTTGGTACCCACTTTTCAATGGGTCCTTCATAGTTAGTGGATAAAGTAAGTTCAGTAGTATTCTCAGCTGACGAAGATTCAGCTTCAGTGATAGTCTTCACTTTGGTTAATTTCTTAACCTTAGTGGTATTTTTCACCTTGGTGACCTTCTCAGCTTTAGAAGCATTTTTCTTCACTTTAGCTATTTTATCAGCTTTAGTGGCGGTTGGACATTTACTTGCAATATGATCAGTAAAACCACAGTGATAACACTTTCTGTATTTAAAAATGGTTTTAGGACCAGAAGTAGAAGGTTTTGCAAGTTTAAGATGAGCAGGGCCAGGTCTAAGAAGACTTTTCTTTTGAGATCTGGGAGGAATTTTCATTTCTTCAGATCTCGAAGGTTTAAGGTCAATCTTCAGCTTTGGAGGACAGAGATCAAAGATTTCTATCACAGAGCTAGAGGATTGCTTAGCTGAAGGTTTAGAAGGAACTTTCAGCTTTGCTTTCCTGGTTGCCTTCTGAGGAAGGAGAATGGACTTTCCTTTATCCGTAGACTTAGTGTCTTTGGATTTCTCCTCAGGGATGGGATTTGAAGAAGAACAGGGATAGAGTTGATTGTAAGAAGTGTCAAAGAAAGAGGTGACAAAGGTTCCAAACTTAAGTGAGGAACTCTCTTTCTTAGGTTCATCCTGAGGTGTCCAAAAACCAAGACCAGTTTTGTCACTTTCAGGGGTTTGAGCATTTATTATCTCAGAGATTTTTGTTGATGATTTGCACCATTTTTCAACATGAGCCTTTTCTGTTTTTAAAGCAGCGATGGCTTGTTCGCGTTCAATACTGATGATTTCATTTATAATGACTTGATCTTTCAACTTTTCTTCTAAAAGATTTAGTTCTTTGATCTTTTCATGACATTTCTCCAGCTCTTGAGTTAAATGAACATTTTTGTTCTCAGCTTGAGTTTTGTCGTTTAGGGCATTATAAAGGTCAATCGTCAGTACATCAACAGCGCGACTTCTCTCAGCTTCAGGTAGAGAGGGATTAGTAGAGATAGATACCTGAGATGATATGTAGCTCATAGAAGATTCAGATGGTTCTTCCACTTCTTCTTTAATCTCAGCCATGAGGCAAAGATTAGCGACCTCTTCATCAGAAGATGATTCTTCTGATTCGGCCCAGTCGTTTTCTTCAGCGATGAGACCTTTACCTTTTCGTTGATGGCTTTTCAGCTTTTGATATTTGTTCTTCAGCTTAAGGTATTTGTCATCACTGGATCTTCTTGAGGTAGAAGGTTTGAAGACCTTTTTCGACCTGCACTCACTAGAAAAATGTCCAATTTTTTCGCAGTTATAGCAAGTGGCAGTAGCCTTATCAACCGGAGTTGATTTTGGCTTTTCAGAAATAGAGAGAGGTTTACTTCTTCGGAAGTTGCTCTTTCTTGCAAATCTCTTAAAAGAGTTTGTCAAGAGTGCTAAGGACTCATCAAACTCTGAAAGATCAGGGTCTGATAGATCCTCAGATTCAGAATCTACCTCAGTGATAGTGAGAGTAGATCGCTGAGATGGAATTATCTCTGAAGAGACTAAAGCAACAGGAGTGCTTTTAGAGTCTTTAGAATCTTTTACAAGATTCTTCTTCAGAAGATTTGATTGCTCATAGTTGAGCAATATTCCATACAGAGTGCTTAAGGAGAGAGTATGTAAGTCTTTTGTCAGCTTAAGACATATTGAATAACTGTCCCAGCTTTCAGGAAGACATTCCAAGAATTTCGTTAGGACCTCAGAATTAGAATAGGTCCTACCAACAGTTCTTAGATCAATTATTAGGCAGTTAAATCGCTGATGAACATCAGAAAGAGATTCATTCTTACCAGCGATGAAACTTTCATACTGTCTTACCAAGTTAATCTTTCGAGTCTCTTGGATTTCAGTGGTGCCCTCATATTGAACACATATGGTTTCCCACATTTCTTTAGAAGTTTTTAGATGCATGATGGAATGGAAAACTTCATCAGGCAGAGCCATTGAAATAATGGTCTTTGCTCTTGCATCTATGCCTACCTTCTTTTTATCTTCATCACTCCACTGTCTTATTTCCTTAACGACATATCGTTCAGGGACAGCTTCAGTGGTGGCAGTAGCGGGAACCGCAGCTATAATTCTAACAGGTTCATAGGGTCCATTTTCTATATATTCAGGTATAGTAGGATCCGCACCTTCAAGAAATAGCATCATTCGATTTTTCCATAGAGAAAAGTTATCTCTGCTAAATCGAGGAGGTTTAGAAAGTGAGCCATTATCATAGTAGTTTGTGTTTGTGTTTAATGCCATTTTAGAATAGCAAGGAAGAGTATACAACAAGATCTTGTTTATTAGATTTAAACAAACTGCTCTGATACCACTTGTTGGTCCCGAAGGTGCTAAACAAGTTTGTAGAAGGGGGGGGGTTGAATACAAACACAGAATTTAAAGTTTAATATATTGTTTATTGAAGAATCAAAATACAATATACAAGTTTGTTGCGGAATAAGATTAAGACAGACTCAATCTAAACAAACTAAAGAAACACTAAGATAATTGCACAAGAAGTTCAGAGAATGGGGATTAGAGATATAGAAAACAAGGGTTTCTATATTGGGTTCAAGGATGAAGCACACCTTTAGATGAAGGGGTGAACTTCCTATTTATACCCTATGCATTAAATGCATAGCAGGATACTTTACACGTGGCGTTCATAGATTGGCTTTGAAAAACTGACTTTTGGGAGACATGCTTTCGGCCGGGTCATGAATAGTGTAGTAGACAGAGTTGTACGAATGGTTGTAGAGACTTGTCCGTTCTGACACATCGTACCAGGTTGTGCAAGGATAGACAAAAGGAAACTTGAGGCATAAGCTTTGTGATCGTTTGACAGCTGAGTATCTCTAAGTTCAGAGATAAAGAGGTTCAGTTATCGCTGAAGCTTTTTCTCATGTTCCTTCGCGTATTGGTAGAGTTGTCTTTGCTTCACTGATATCCGCATCAGGTCATTAGTAGACTTCTCATTGTTCAGCAGCTTCGTCTTTGATTCAGCTATGAACATCTGTTGACGCGAAACTTGTCTTCAGGGATTACGTTGGCTGTTTACTTTAGGAACTATCAGTGATAACTGAACAGACTCAGTTCGATCACTGATAGTGAAACATTAATACATAGAAATGTTACAAGAAAGACTATCAGCGATAACTGAACAGACTCAGTCTGATCGCTGATGGTGAAACACTAATACATACTAAAACGTAATTTTCACTAAGTATAGGAGAGGGTCGTTATCAAATCACTGAGAGAGTTTGGATCAACAAAAATTAAGAGAGGGCCTAAAAATATCCATTTTGTAGAAATTATAAAGAAGTTATGTATTTTTGTTTGCATAATTTGAAAGGATTTGATGGGATCAGAATTGAAATTTCACAAACACTGAATTTAGAAATCTTATAGGTAGTTGGTATTTCAAGAAATTTTATAGAATTTGTTTAGTGTAAAGTTTTAAAATATGTTACAAATGTTTTTTTTAAGTATATAATATTTATATACGGCAAATGCAACAAATAAACTCACACACCCTCCTCACCTTTGGTGACGTTTGAACCCTTGACCTTCTAGAAGGCCAAAGGCTCCCATACCGCTAGACGAAAGTCCCTTTGATAGATATTACAAATGTTCATTTTATAATAATTAATTAATAAAAAGTAATTTAATTATTTTTATAATTTGTAATACCTTGGCCCTTGGGTTAGGTAAGTGTAAGATGTTTGTAAGCTTAGGGGGCTTTTGTGCTAATATGCCAGTATAGAAGGTTTAGTATGAAACTTTGATATATAAAAGCCTTCCCACCGCCTTATTTCTTCCCACCTCAAAAGTTTTAGAGTAAATTGCAATTTTGGTCCATGTGGTTTGTTGTTTTTCTCACTTTTGGTCCCTATAAATTTGTATTGCAAAAAAACCCTATGGTATGCAAAAGTGCTTGGTTTTTATCCCTTAGATTAACTCTGTTAGATTCCCTTCCGTTAAGCCCCCTCATGTGCGTATATGGGTTATTTTACAAACAACAAACCACAAGGACCAAAAATGTAATTTACTCTTTTATTATTATACCATTTTTTAAAAACATAATAATTATCTATACTATATTATAAAATACGGATAAAAAACTCTTAAATACAAATTATTAGGCACAAGGTACCATCATTTTATGCAAGATTTTAAAAATATCTTAATTTACAAGTTTCAAAGCACAAGATACATATTACCACTATAGGCTTCTAACACCCACCGATTTGGTATGTGCATGACCTTCCTTTTATGTAGATTTTTTCATGTATCACTATTAATTAATATATTATATTACTATAAATTTGTTTTAATTATATTATTAAATATGTAATTGGTTATTTTTTCTAGATGTCATTAAAATATATAAGATAATCATTGAATTCTAACAAAATACTTAAATTTTTTATAATAAAAATATAATATTATTAAGTCTAAATTATAAAAAATTATAAAAAAATATTTAATCACTTTCTCAAAACCATCCAAAATCGTACTGTAAATCAACAAAATAAAATAAAATGAAACATTAAAATCGTGATGTATCTCGTTGCATTGCGCGAGTACGCTTCTAGTATTATATAATTAATAAATAATTATCACTTAATTAAAAATAACTTATTTAATTGAACATCAAAATTTTGTTTAATTAATAATTTATATTTAAGTTTCATCAATCAAAATTATAATAAAATAATTTACATTTTCGCTTTTTACTAAATTTTATTTTTAATAAAAAATAAATAGATTATTCAATAAAAATAAATTAAAGACATGTGTTTTTTGATTTTTAATATAAAACATAACATATATACTATAGAAAAATTTAGTGCATATTAAAATGATATATGAAATAACCATAAAAAAATTAATTATAACTAAACTTATATCTTATTGAACTCGGCTTTCTAATATATTTTCTATATAAATTACCGTACAATTATTAAAATGATGTTAACATGAAAAAAGATTAAAATATATAATATTTGTTGAAATTGAATGTGATTATTTTTTTATAGATTTCGAATTTTGATTATTCACTTTACATTTTTTTTTGGATAATCTGTTGAAGTCGTTTCAAAGTTTTTTTTGGTCGCTCCTCCTCTTTCAAACATCTCTAGCAAAATCCACATGCTTTAATATTTTTGCATGTTACATAAATTTAATAATCGTAGGATAATTTATTTAAAAATTCTAAAAAAAAAAAGTCGAGTTCAATAAGATATAAGTTTAGTTATAATTAATTTTTGTTTAAAGGTTATTTCATATATTATTTTAATATGTGCTAAATTTTCTACAGTATATATGTTATGTTTTATATTGAAAATAAAAAAACGCATGTCTTTAATTTATTTTTATTGAATAATTTATTTATTCTATTAAAAGTGAAATTTATTAAAAGCTAAAATTTAAATTATTTTATTAAAATTTTGGTCGATGAGACTTAAATATAAATTATTAATTAAATAAAATTTTGATATTTCATCAAATAAGTTATTTTATATTTAAGTGATAATTATTTATTAATTATATAATATAATTATTATGTTTTTAAAAAAGGGTATAATAATAACATAGTAAATTGTATTTTTGGTCCTGATGGTTTGTTGTTTGTAAAATGACCCATATATCTTCATGTGCAAAGGCACATGAGGGGGTTTAACGGAAGGGAATCTAACAGAGTTAGTTTGAGGGACCAAGACCAAGCACTTTTGCATATCATATAGTTTTTCTTGTAGTAAAAATTTTGTAGGGACCAAAAGTGAGAAAACCAATAAACTATAGGGACCAAAATTGAAATTTACTCAAAGTTTTATCCAAAAAAAACTTTCTTACGTTGTGTTCTCGAAACTCATTTAACGAAGGAAAGGAAAGGAAAAGGATAGAAAAGAGAGGAAAGTGAAAAAAACTCATGTTCTCGAAACTTTTTTAGGAAAGAAAGGAAAAGAAACGGAAGGAAATAATCGATAACTTTTCTCCTAAACCTTTCCTCCCAAATTAAAACCATTTAAAAAAAATTACTGAAATTATTAAAATTACAAAACTACTCAATCTTTCATTATAAGAATATATTTTTACAAGGGTATATTTGTAAAATTGACATATTTCTTTTTCTTTCTCTCTTGTTCAAAAACATGAAAAATTATTTCATTTCATTTCCTTTCCTTCCATTTCGAGAACACAAATGAAAAAATTATTTTCCTTTTCTTTCTCTTCTCTCCCTTTCTTTTCCATCCATTTCTTTTCTTTTCTTTTCTCTCCAGATTAGAGAACACAACGTAAGTGTGTACTTTGTGGGAAGGTTTCTGGAAAAAGGAAAAGAAGAAAGATTGAAGTTTTAGGTATCATTTGGTTTAATGGAATGATTTAAAGAGATTTGGATTTTGTGAAAGAATTTGAAATTAAAGGGGTCTGAATTTAAAAGGATTTGAAATGTTTAGGGTGTTTGCTTTTTAGGATTTGAAATGGAATTGAATTTCATTATTTATAAATAATTTGTAAAAACAAATTACAATTAATTATAAAAATAGTTAAATTACATTATTATTAATTGATTATTGGAAAACAAATGTTTTTAACGTATTTTAAAACATTATTATATGCAAATCCTTCTTAATCCCTTGAAATCTCAACTAAGTACCCCACCAGTTTTCAAAATCCTATGTTTGAGACATTTTAAAGAAATTATAGAATTTAAAATCCAGACAATCATGCAAACCATATACGGATTGAAATGGATTTGAAATTCAAATTCCCCCAAATCCATATCATTCCTGCAAACCAAATGACCCCTTAAAGAATTTTGGTTTTGTTTGTTGTCATCTCTTGAAGTTTTCAAGTATGAATCTACTATCTTTCTCATTTAGAGTTTATATTTAATTCCTAGTGATGATTTGGGGTGGCTTGAGGTTGTCTTGTTTAGAGCATCTCCAACAGCTTCTCTAAAATAGAGAAAATAGAGATTTTGGAGATTTTTTTGCTTCAACAGCTTCTTCAAATATTTTTCCAAAATGGAGAAATTAGGAGAGAGAGTATAATTTTCTCCAAATTTGGAGAACTCTCCAAAAATGATTACCATGAGAGAGAAATGGTTTTTAATTGTATCCCACCAATAAGAAATATTGAAAAGAAATGTGTAGGAGAGAGAAATAATATTTTATTAGATATACATATTATTTTAATAATATAAGTAATGATTTCATTTCCAAAATGGAGAATTTGTTGGAGATTAATGCAATTTTTGTTAGAGATTTTGAACTTTGGTTCTCCATTTTGGAGAAATTTTAGGGAAGTTGTTGGAGATGCTCTTATAACATCTTGTTGAATGAAAAAGTTTCCTATGGTAATTCTTGAGTTATTTCCAATTTTTGGTGTAAATTGGTTAAATATTTATGTTCATAGTTACAAAGATTTGTTGGTAAAAATTGAGATAAATCCTTTAATTTTGATCATTCTATTGGATTGATGAGGTTGGGTTTGGTTTTGATAATTTATCCGGGTAAGTATTTGGTAAACGACCTTTTAATCTACCTTGCATGTTTAGTGTAATTAACAATCTTCCCAACCCCTCTTTTAATTTAATGCTTTTGATACTTTTTCACATGAATACATCTTGGACTCAAGGTTGACATCGAGTCCGTGAAGAGAGGACCCTACTTATTACTATCATAAGTTGTGTTTTAGAAGTAATAGATTACTTATTATTTGGTGGACTCAACGTCCGTCATAACCCATAACCCATAACCCATCTACATCTTCTTCTTCATCGATAGTTGGTCTGGTTACTCGTTGATTGGTTCCTCTTCAACTCATAACCCATTCATCGCACAACAACTTGATGCTTGACTCTCATTGTTTAGTTTTCGATAAGACTTTAATACGGGCTACCGTTCTTCGACCTACCTTGATTTGCAAGAAAAATGAGGAATAACGATTTAGGTTTTTGCTTCACGATATTTTTATTTAGGGTTTATTTTGGTTTTTGATTTTAGGATTTAATTTAGATTTTTGGTTTGGGTTTGTATCACAATTTTTTTTTGAATAAACTTATACAAAAATATTGGGTTCAAACGAGAACACCTTCATTTTACGAGAACGTGAGAACACCCTTTTAATATAGTCAATCATATGTGATATTATAGTTCATCACATATGATAAACATGTGATACTAAATCGGTGACTATGACAACGTTCAGCGCTACGTAGGTTGTGGGTCAAGTCGTCCGCACAACACTAAGCTCCCCATGTGTATTATCACATGCGATAAGGGTATTCTCAATGTGATATTGTAATTCATCACATATGATACACGTATGATACTAAATTAGTGATGCAAACGATGTTTGGTGCGACTTTAGGTTATGGGTCAAGTCCTCCGTAACCATCGGGTGCCCTCACGTGTATTATCACATGTGATAAGAATGTTCTTGCGTTTTCGCAAAATGGAGGTGTTCTCGTTTGAACCTCCACGTTATATTCAATGCTTGCAATTGTATGTAATATGTTAATGTTCTTGGGATTTTATTGTTTTGTTTTAAAATTGGGTAGTCGTGGTTGGTGATGGTGGAGGCAGTAATATTAAAAAGAAAAAGAAAAAAAACTAAATAATATATAATCTTTAAATGGATGTAATAGAAACTTTAACGTCCATTAGTAGGAGGGGCGAAATCTATTAGAAGTACACAAATGTAAGGGATAAAATCTGAGTAAAGAAAGTTGAAGGACAAGATCCGTTAAAATGACAAACGTTAGGTACAAAAACTAAACTTTACTCTAGAAATAATAGATTATAAACTAAGGTCCCGTTTGGTTTGCGGGATTGAAATGGATTTGGAGGGATTTGGATTTCAAATCCATTCCAATCCTGCGTTTGGTTTGCAGGAACGAATTTCGTTGACCGGATTTGAAATCCGTTGACCATTTAAAAATCCCTTACATGATGGATTTCAAAATCCGTTGCAATGAGCCTGGATTTGAAATCCAAATCTGATGGATTTTAAAGTCTGATGAATTTCAAATTCTTATCCAAACACATGAAGGGATTTCAAATCCCCCCAAATCCAAATCCCTCCAAATCCAAATCCTTACTTGAAATCCAATCAATTCCAATCCATTCCCGCAAACCAAACGCACCCTAAGGGTCGTTTACACAATGCTTACCCGGTAAACGCTTACCGGTAATTGTTAACACTTTCACTTAACTTACCGGGTAAGATTTTAGTCCAATTAAATGACATCCTATGCAACATTTTTATTCAATAAACGCTTACCCAGTAAGAGTCGTCACTCTCATTTACCGGGTAAGATTCTTGGTCCTTTTCATGGCTCTTACTGGTTAAGATTCTCAATCATTATCGTGTACATCCAATATGCTAAATGAACCGGTAAACATTTAAGTAAACGACCCCTAACTCTTTTGAATGTGATTGAACACTTTCCGTTAAATTTCTTCCATTTAGATCAACAATAAATGTCTACTTTTATATTTCCACAACCATCATTCAAATGAGATTCTAATAATAGTAAACTCTACTTTTGACCCTTGTGGTTATATCGAAAATCTGAAAATAGTCTATATACTTCAACTCTTCAATAAGTCGAAAAATCGCCATAACTATATATATTTGGGTTTGAAACGAGTTCTTTGCCTTAACGTCCTTAATAGAAACGCCGTCAATTGAGAAGCAATCCGGTCATTTTAAATATTTTTATTAAAAAAAATCGAGTTTACATTTTCTTAAGATTTATGTACAAATGTGTTTAATATTAATTTTTCTTCTTCAACTCTCTTCCCTATCCCGTGACATCTCCGGCCACCCCATTCCCCGTCCATCTTTTTCGGCAATCTTTTCCGACGCTGGATCACAGACACCTCCGGTCAAAACCATATAAACACAACTTAATTTTGATATACATGGAGATGGTTTTTTTTCCAAGCTTCAAACAATCGATTTATAGGGACACTGAGTTTCCTTCCATCTCCGTTCAACAAGTTTACTCAAGTTCATTTGCTTATATATTACTCCATTAACTTCATTTATTTCCCATTTATATCTTTCTGTAAAATTATATGTGATTTTGAAGGTTTATTTAGGTGAGAGGAAGGAGAGTATGTTTATATAATAAATAAATAATGTATAAAATATTAAATACACTTATACTTAAGCTTTAAAAACTTGTATATTTAAGATAAAAAAAATGCAAAATAACCAAATTGGCCTTCAATAAACAACCTCTATGTTAAAGGAATTAGAGCAAATGATCAGTTTATGATTATAATTTCGATATGTATTTTGGAAATTATAATTTAGAAAAAAACTTTTAGTGATAAAGTTTGATATTAGGAGTTATATAATAGGAGACCAAAATAAATTAGATATGAAGGAGTGTAATTCCCAAAAATAAATTTAATTATAAATAATTATGAGTTAAGGGAAATATATGAATATTTGCGCCCGAGTCAAACAACACTTTAGCAAAAATCGAGTCTATGGGAAAAGTACCTGTTACCACATCTGGCGTCTCCACCGCCTCTTCTGCTGTCATGTTAAAAGCTCTAGCTCTCGCCCGAGTTGGCTCCACCTTCTTCTCGTCTCCTTTATCGCCATAACCTCCAGCAGTTCCTTTCTTCAACTGAGGGCAGTCGGTCCTGATATGATCAGGAGACCCACACTGGTAACAAGATCTTGACCCGCGGCAGTCACGAGCCATGTGCCCCGTCTTCCCACATTTGAAACACCCATCTCGCTCCAGCAGACACTCTCCCTTGTGAATTCTATTACACTTGTTGCACGACCTATTCTCAAACTTTGAAGTGACTCGCTGGTCCGACTTTGCCGATTCAAACGTCTTGGAATCACGGGTAGACCCCTCCCACTTTCGCTTGTCTCCACTTCTTTCAATAGCCTGACGGTTCTTTTCCTTCTCTCTCAACTCGGCGGCATTCACTGCCGCTTGAAACGTAGAAGGTTCCCTATTCGAGACAAACTCCCGAATATTACTTCTCAATCCAAAGATGAAACGCTCTACTCGCCTTTCTTCATTAGGCACATAAATTTCTGCAAATCTGGATTTCTCGATGAACTTGGTCGTATATTCTCAAACTGTCATATCCCTCTGTTCCAAGCTCTGTAATTCTTCCTCTAACCTTTTAATTGCCGCCAGAGGGCAAAACTGCGTCTTGAATCTTTTCACGAACTCATTCCAAGACATCTCTCTAGCTGCCGTCGAATCCTGTCCCCCTGACTCCACGTCCCACCACATTACTGCCTCATCTTTCAGCATTGACAGTGCGTACACGACTTTATCCCCTTCAGAACACTTCCTAGGGTTAAAACCCCTTTTCCCAACTTTACTTTCTAGACCCCTTCACTAACCCTTTCTAAATTTTTAACCCCAAATTTTTAAATTCTTTTACTTTTAACTTGGTTATTACAGCTGGAACTGTCAATTCAAAGTTATTCTATTTTTTCTTTCAAAGCACGTACGACAGATTGCAATTCCATATGTAGTTTTTTTTCCTATGAAACCAACATTTTCTCTCTCATTACCCTAAATCACTTTTAGCATCACATATATAGAGAAGAACAATTCAATCATGACTACAGGCCGAGAAAAAAAATCTTTAAAATACCTGGTTGAAAGTGGTTGAAAAATTCAATCATGACTACAGGCATATTGCAATTCCATATGTACGTATATGCATGGGTTGTCATGAAAAAAAAACTCTTCATGAACAGTAAAAAAAACATTTATGAACATGCTAGCTAAGAAAATATCGTGAACATGATATAGGGAAAAAAATATTTATCGTAGAGCCATAAATATGTAACAACATGAGTTTAGTCAATTCCTTATGATACTAAACGGAAAAACAAAAACGGGATACCGTACTTGATTCAATTGATGCAACAGTAGCGTAAACGAGCAACGTGCTAATAATGTGTTGTAGACAATCAATATAGAGATAATCAAAAGTCGTAAATTCTCATTAACAATAAACCCTTTAAATAGGGATGAATTTACAAGGAAAATGAAATATACAATATGGTAACTCCTAACATTAATAAATTATTTCCAGAATCAATTCCTTTTTGATGAAGGCACAATATTCTTCAACAATGATTTATTTATTCAAATTTTTTTGAAAGAAGTTAAGGGTTCAAAATAAAAAAATCAATAGTTTATTTATTTAAAAAAGAAAAGTTAAGAGAGTTAATCAATAAAAAAAGTTATAATATATTAAAATGCTCTAAGGGGGCGTTTGGTTCACAGAATGTTTTTGGATGGAATGGAATCTGTTAAAGGAATTTGACTTTGATGGAATTGGAATGGAATGTTGTCAGGTTTGACCACCTGTTTGGTTAACAGAATTGGAATGAAATCTGTTAAATGAATTGGAATTTTTCTGTTTGGTTCACAGATTGTAGCTTCGGAATTGGAATGAAATTTTGGTAAATGACCAAAATACCCTTTTTGATTATTTTAATTTTTTAAACAAAAATTACTTTAATAAAATAGTCATTAAATAGTTTAATTTTTAACAAAAAATTGTTTTTATTATTTTAGCACATGAATGATGCTGAGAGAGTGAGGAGAGAGGAGAGAGAGGAGAGGAGAGAGAGGAGAGGAGAGAGTGGAGGAGAGAATGGAGGAGAGAGAGAGAGGAGAGATAGAGGATAGAGGGAGGGAGAGATAGAGGATAGAGAGATGGAAGAGAGAGAGAGAGGAGAGAGAGAGAGGGAAGAGAAAGAGAGAGGAGAGATAAAGAGAGAGGGAAGAGAGAGAGATGGAAGAGAAAAAGAGAGGAGAGAGAGAGGAGAGATAGAGAGAGAGGGAAGAGAAAGAGAGAGGAGAGATAGGAGAGATAAAGAGAGAGAGAGAGAGAGGAGAGAGGGAGGTGAGAGAGGGAAGAGAAAGAGAGAGGAGAGATAAAGAGAGGGAAGAGAGAGAGAGAGAGTGGAGGTGAGAGAGAGGAGAGAGAGATGAGAGATAAAGAGAGGAGAGAGAGAGGAGAGAGGGAGATAGAGGAGGAGAGAGAGATAGAGAGGATAGAGAGGGAAGAGAGAGAGAGGAGAGAGATGAGAGAGATAGTTGGTGTTTGTTGATAATCAATATTAGTAGGGTTTAGTTTGAAGTAAATGATAAATTTGGAATTATCAAAATATAAGATTCCATTCCATTGAAATCCTTGGGTTTTAGGATGGAATGTTCAAATCCTTCATTTGTGGAATTTGGTGGAATTCACACATTCCTTCCATAGAAAAGAATGAACCAAACAAGGGGATTGAATTTGATCAAAGGAATTGGACATTCCAATTCTATCAGAATCTGCGAACCAAACGCCACCTAAGATTAAGACATATTGTCAATTCATAATTTTTAAGACAAAATTTAATGAAATTTAGTCGATTCATATTTTTTCTAAAATTGGCAAATCTATACTATCTATACTATATTATAAAGCATGGATAAAAAACTCTTAAATACAAATTATTAGACACAAAGTACCATTATTTTATGCAAGATTTTAAAAATCTTTTAATTTATAAGTATTAAAGCATAAGATATATATTACTACTGCAAACTTCTAACACCCACCAATTTGGTATTTGCAGAGTCTTCCTTTTATGCAAACCTTTCCATGTATCACTATTAATTAATATATTATATTACTATAAATTTGTTTTAATTATATTATTAAATATGTAATTGGTTATTTTTTCTAGATGTCATTACAATATATAAAATAATCATTCAATTCTAACAAAATACTTAATTTTTTATATAAAAAATATTATATTATTAAGTCTAAATTAAACAAATTTATAAAAAAATTATCACTTTCTCAAAACCATCCAAAATCGTACTGTAAATCCACAAAAAAACAAAAAATAAAATGAAACATTAAAATTGTGATGTATCTCGCTGCATTGCACGAGTATGCTTTTAGTATTATAAAGTACGAATAAATAACTCTTAAATACAAATTATTAGGCACAAAATACCATCATTTTATGCAAGATTTTTAAAATCTCTTAATTTACAAGTATCAAAGCACAAGATACATATTAATACTGCATGCTTCTAACACCCACCAATTTGGTATGTGCAGGGACTTCCTTTTATGCAGATCTTTCCATGTATCACTATTAATTAATATATTATATTACTATAAATTTGTTTAAATTATATTATTAAATATGTAATTGGTTATTTTTTCTAGATGTCATTAAAATATATAAGATAATCATTGAATTCTAACAAAATACTTAATTTTTTTTATATAAAAAACATTATATTATTAAACCTAAATAAAAAAAATTTATAAAAAAAATTTATCACTTTCTCAAAACCATCCAAAATCGAACTGTAAATCGACAAAAAACAAAAAGTAAAATAAAACATTAAAATCGTGTTGCATCTCGCTGCATTGCATGAGTACGCTTCTAGTATGTTAAAATGCTCTAAGATTAAGACAGATTGTCAATTCTTAATTTTTAAGACAAAATTTAATGAAATTTAGTCTATTCATATTTTTTTCTAAAATTGGCAAATATATATATATTAACTAAAAAAATTAGGATAAACAATTATTCGTGTCAACTCTTTTTATTGAGGAGTAAGACATGAGAATGATAATGAAAAATGTTGTTCGATTTGATATAATATAATGGAATTATTATATAAGGCTCGTTAATTTCTATACTTGACCAAAGGGGGGGGGGGGGAAATGAAAATTTTCTTCTTATTCTTTTGTATTTCCATTTTCATTATCTTGTATTCTCATTTTTTTTTCATTTCTTAAAATAACTAAACAACTCCTTAAAATATTTGTTAAGAGCTAGTGATTAATCTTTTATAAGAAAACATTATATCAGAAGCACTGTAAAAAAACAAAAATCTGCAAAATGAGTTGACTATATTATTCATTATAAATTAAAATTTTAAAATCTTCAAAAATTATTGCATTAATGGTAAAAGATTTGCATAAAATATCACGAGACCAGGTTTCAAGACCAAGCATTAGCAAAATATATTTTTTTTAAATATTTTTACTATATGAACATGTTGACCTTGAAAAAATTTATATTTATATGGCTCGGCTCGAAAGAGGGTATATTTGTTTGTATAGTTCGACTCGACTAAAAAAGATGAGTCGAATACTGTGGTCATGGAGTTCGATTCATTAAGTTGAACTTTATTTTTTGTTTGAGCTCGAGATCGAGTAGACCATTAAAAGCTCGAATAGTTTACATCCCCTAATTTTACCTGTTATATTTCTTGATTATCAGTAGCTCACACATTTGCGTTGTGCACAAACTATAGGTCTCCATTGAAACAATTTCTTGGTTCTAATGATTTATGTAAGATCTTTAAACATTCTATCTTTTCCATATCCTACATTCCTACTTTTAAAATGGATATACAAAATATATTTAATTAATTTCAAGGAGGTTCATGTAAAAACTTAAAAAAATTAAAAAACTAAGGAACATTTTATTGACCATTCATCAGGATGGTATGTATATGTGCATATAAGTAATTTATAAGTAATATGTAATACAAATTACGTATATACACATGTGCATACCATTCAGATGAATGGATTTCCTGGGTGTGTTTTAGGGGCTGTTTGACAGTTGCTGAATGATTTGGTGCATAATGATTAAGTGGTCAGAATGATTAAGAGACTTTTATGATATAGTGAAAAATGAAATATGGTTATTTGGTAATTGTTCAGAATGAAATCAGGGCGTTTAATGGTTAAGGGAGATCCATAATACAAAATGATTCAGAAGATTTTAGAACCATTAAGAGGCGACTTTTTTTGCCAAACAAGATACCTTTTAATAATTCAGATGTTGTCTCTTAATGAAGTAAACAAACAACCCCTTGGTTTTTATTTTTATTTTTAAGTTTTTTCTTTAACCTAACCCTTAATTTCAAATGGGTTAAAATCAGATTTACGCTGTGTTCTCTAATCTGGAGAGAAAAGAAAAGAAAAGAAATGGATGGAAAAGAAAGGAAGGGAAAAGAAAGGGAAGAAAAATAATTTTTTCATTTGTGTTCTTGAGATGGAAGGAAAAGGAAGGAAAGGAAAGGAAAGAAAATAGTTTTTTATGTTCTTGAACAGGAGAGAAAGGAAAGGAAAGATGTCAATTTTACAAATATACCCTTATAAAAATATATTCTTTATAATGAAAGATTGGGTAGTTTTGTAATTTTAATAATTTCAGTAATTTTTTTAAATTATTTTAATTTCTTTCCCTCACTTTCCTTCCCTTTCCTCCCACATTTGGGAGGAAAGGTTTGGAAGGAAAGTTATCAATTCTTTCTTTCCGTTTCCTTTCCTTTCTCTCCTAAAAAAGTTTCGAGAACACGAGATTTTTTTACTTTCCTCCCCTTTCCCTCCCTTTCCTTTCCTTTCCTTCGTTAAATGAGTTTCGAGAACACAGCGTTAATGCTTGTTATAAAAATAGCGTTGAGTGGAGTCATGCAAAGCATCCAGCCGGCCGTATCCCCACCACCACGTGTTTTCGCTGATTTGGCGAATCCTTTTCCAAATACGACATTTTCGAGCTTCGCTATGTAGCCACGAGCCTCTTCACGCTCCTACACTCGTCCATTTCTCTCTCATTCATCGAAACACTCTTGCGTTTCTACCGTTCATCCATCGATCTCAGATCCTGCCTGTTCACTTGTAAGATCTCTGTTTCTCTGTTTATGTATGTAATCGTGTGTTTTTTGATTGTCATGAACTGGTTTTGATCAGATCTCCGGCATTTTTTTGTCTGTGAAGGGACGATTTCAGTAGAGATGTCGAAAGCTGGAGCATTTGATCTTGCATCTGGACTTGGTGGCAAAATCGAGAAGGATGACGTCCTTTCCGCCGTCGATAAGTATATACTCTTGGATCTCTCCTCGTAAAATGCTGAATCTATGCAATTTTTTAATGTCTGCGAGTGTATGTGTAATTCTATCGAGATCTGTAATGTTAGAAGTGCGTACTGTTTCATATTGAGATTGATTTCAGTTGTTTTTAAATTTTCAATAAAATTATATGCATCTGTCATCTTGCATGTGGTAATTGTACGGATTTTCCTTTGATATATAGATAATAACTCTCAACTCATTAAATACGAGTTTTCTCTCGTGAAGATGGTTCGCATTGAGGTGGTCAAATTTGCTAGTACTTTGGCTTATATTGATGGCGTTCTCGACTTAATCAATCTTGTTGAAAAGCACCTATATTATATAGGACCACAATAATTCTTGCTGTTTCACTTGTTTTGCATTATGTGAACGAGTCCAAGTTTATCTGTGGTTCTCCAGAAAAGGATTTCTCAATGGCTTCATTCTTGTTTTGCTTTAAGATTGAAGCTCACAAACTAACTTCAATGTTTTAAAACTCAAATACTATGATTATTTCGAGGGAAATCAATGCTTACATCAAAATGTACAAAAAGTAGTACAAATAAAAAAATGGTGTTTTGAAGTGTAGAACAATAAATCATATGGTTATGACCTTTGTTAATCTAAGTTTGATATTCAATGTGAAAGTAGCAACAAGTGGAGAGCCGAAGTGGTAGTGTGTAATTTCTTAAGAATCAAAATTTCAGTGTTACCCTGCATAATCTAAAATAAATAATTAGGCTATAAAAGAATGTCAGTTCTTAATACATGTCTGATGCTATGATAATTGCACTTTTTAGTCATTTTCTGGGTTTTAATACAGGTATGAGAAGTATCATGCGAGTTTTGGAGGTGTGGAGGAAGACAGAAAGGCTAACTACACTGACATGGTTAGAAATGTTCGCTGCTTTTAGAGAATGGTTTCAGTTATCCAAGTATACAGTATACTTTGATTAGCTATTCTGTAAATTAGCTCTCATTCAATTTAGGCAAGTTTTATCCCAACCGTGCTGCTTTGCAGTTGGATAATACCTTTCACAGCTTCAGGAAACATCATCTAAAACGAGGCAGCCTTTTGCTTAATCAATGTCAAAGTTTCTTGATGATTTGGTTTTGAGCCTTTTCTTCTTGTGCATTATAAGTTGTTTTACTTGTCTTTTCTGTATTATCTGGTGAATCTTTCTCAAAATTGTGATTCCTACACGGAAGCTGAATTTAATAAAAAGAAGCCTTGTTAACAGGTTAAAGGTAGGACATGAATTATACTTCTACTTACTCCAGCCTAAAGCCAATTATGTGATAGATTTCAATAACTTGAATCTCTCCTGACTATTTCCCCATGTTAATCTTTGCTCCCTTAATGCTACAAATCCTTCCTATTTGATCATTGTTAAATCAGAGGATCTATGTTGGAGATAATTATGTCAATATCTGCATGATATCCTCTGATTTTTTTTTTAATAAACTGGCAGCACCTGGATGTTTTCAGTTCATTTCTTATCCATCTTGTGTTCAATTACATTTGTAAAAATTTGAGTCTGGTGTTCTCTTTTTTGGAAGTGGAAGCTGCTTTAGCTCTGCACATCCACATTATTTTCTCAATTCTACTACACTCATCTTGTGTATATGTGCCTCAGTGGTCCACCATTTTCTCCATCTGTCATAACATATTACAGTGCCAACTCATACAACTATGAAATATAATTTAATGTTAATGGAAACTCAGCAAATTCAGATATGTGAGAAGTAGGAGAAAGTTTCTCAACTTCACTGTGTTATCAGATGGAGTTGTAGTTAAAATCATCACCTATGCCAAGATTCGCTCTTATGCACTTGTATCTCTATCCAATTGTCTAAGCAACTAGTAGTTTATAACTAAATACTTATTTTGTTACCAGGACCATGCCATGACTATAAATTTTCTATTTTGTTTCAGGTTAACAAATATTATGATCTTGTCACAAGCTTTTACGAGTATGGTTGGGGAGAATCATTCCATTTTGCCCCAAGGTTGATACGTAATATTGTATTGTTTACATTACCTCGCCTGTTTCCATTCTTTAAGTTATTACCCTTGACCGTAATGTTTTGTTCATTTCTGCACAGTGGTGGGTACCTTGACAACCACCAGTATATACAAGACAATACAAACTAGTTTCCCCTGTGATTTCACATGTCTTGCAAGAACCTGCAACACTTTGTTCTAACAATTATTTTTACCTCTGATGCACTTTTAATCCCTTGTGATCTGGCTTGAAGTTACATTGTAATGATTCTAATGAAACTATCAATGTATTTGACAGACACGTGCCACATCTTGTGCGCAACATTCTCGAGTACAATAAATAGAACATTCATACCCTCATCACTGATTTCTCTTTATTTTTATATTGGATTCATTTTTTTTTTGTCATTTTACACCTTGCACTCCCCCTTCACTTTCATATCGTTGCACTTTGACTCTTACAACTTTAGCTATAGAAAATAAGATCTTAAAATGCATGCTTCGTCTTGTTGCAATTCGACTCTTATAATTTCAGCAGTAGAATAAAATATTAAAATGCATGCTTCATCTTGTTGCAATTTGACTCTTGTAACTTCAGCACCTAAAAAATAAAATATTAAAATGCATGGACCATGGACTTCATACTTATTGGATGGGGTCAGTTAAGCAGGGAAGAGATTGTTACGTCAGCAATAGTAGGTAAAAAGCACTACTTCTCGTACAGGGAGTTGAAGAGCTAGAGTTACAGTCAAAGGAGTTAACATGCAATAATTCTTCCTAGATTTGCTAATGATGTCACTTGGACTTGATTGTTATTTGCATGCCAGTATGGAATCTAGCTTTGGTGTGAGTATTTTAAGAAGTCTAGAGCCAAGTATTGAAGTGAAATTTTATTTTGACTCTCTTTCTTTCTCTGTGCTCTGCTCCCCCAGCCCCACCCCTTCTATCATCCTCATCAGTGCTAAACATTACATCCATTCTATTTGCAGATGGAAAGGGGAATCACTTCGAGAGAGCATTAAGCGACATGAACATTTTCTTGCTTTACAACTAGGATTGAAGCCTGGACAAAAGGTCTTATTTTCTAGTCAAATCCAAATTACCTGATTGATGGTGTTATTGATACCAACTGTTGGGTGATTGTTTAAATTCTAACTTTGCTCTGTTTTTGAAAGGTGCTGGATGTAGGGTGCGGAATTGGTGGACCATTGAGAGAAATTGCTCGATTTAGGTAACTTACTCATACTGGTGGTTAAGACTGGTGCTTATTTTATTCCTTAAATCTTTTCCTATTGATGTCTTCTCTGGATTTAATTTGATTCAGTATAAATAAACATGAACGTAGCAGGATGAGAAAATATAGTGGCACATTGCAGGTAGAGTCAGAATGGTGAATATAGAACACCATGTCATTTATATATTTCAGATTTTGAAGAGTTTTGATGGTTTACGATGATCTGGAAAGGAAAATTCTCCATTCATAACATTAGCTGCTTTTGCACCATGGGACTAGTACTAGGACACTGTTGGACCAGCAACATCTCTGATACATATTTTCATCCCAAGTATCAATATAATTCACTGAATGATCATGTTAAATAATAGACTGGCAAGAATTAAGTTCTTATTTTTTGGTGCCTGCTCTGCTTCATAATTATATCAACTCAATTCATGTGGTACTGCACAGCAGTCCGGTATATGAGTATTAGGGGAAATACCATAATGCTATCAAGAAAATCCTTGTTCCCAATATCTGTAAGCTATTGAGATTGAATGTGTAGACAGGAGGCTGTCATTGTTGAATTTTTAGTCCATTAGCAAGGTTGGACTACTTGTCTTCCTTGTTTTTCTCTGCTTCTTCCCTCCTAAATAATCCATGATAGTCAATGTAGATGGGGGATGTAAAGCTGGTTGAGCAAATGAAAATATTAGGACCATGAAGTGGAAAATGCAAAATAGAAGAAAGAAAAGCATCATAAAAGAGAGAAAAAAACAAATGGAAGAAAAAAAAATACCAAACCAATGAACAAGTTTTTATCAACTTTTCTACCGATAGGATTTTTACAGATTGAAAATATATGGATGGAGTAATTATAGTATTGGTTTCATTCATTACCCTGTTTTTTCGTTTCCCAAACATGTTTTTAGCTTTATCAGTTTTGTCATCTCTCATAAGTCACAAATATAATTTTCTTTCGAGTGTTTAACTTGGGTCTTCTCTACTTCTGGCAGTTCCACATCTGTGATGGGCATAAACAACAACGAATATCAGATTACAAGAGGAAAGGTAAATTCTCTTATGAATTTAGTTGTTTAGCAAAAAAATGGGATTATCTCCTGTGCTGTGTGAAAACCTGTATATAGAACGCTACTTCAATGTATCATAATGTTATAAGCCAGAAGCTGATAGGTTCAATATTAGACTATCAAAATGTTCCATAGACATTAATTGCATACTCCATGCTTCTCAGAATGGACATAATTAGCTCAAGTTTTACTTGTGTAGCATACTAGCTTTCGTACCTAGCTTTTTAGGGCCTGAATTCTTTAGTTCCAAACGTCATAAAATCAAATTTGTAAACTAAACAATTCCATTCATCAAGAATGGAACTCCTTTTATCTTGTTCAAGCAACCATTAAGTTTCTTCTCTTCTGAAGCTTTCAGTTACTAGTGCTTTTGTTGAAACTTATAATCTTTCCGTTTCTATATTTTCTCTAGGCGTTGAATCGCTTTGCAGGAGTAGACCAGACCTGTGACTTTACAAAGGTAAGTTTTTGTCAAACATCAAGTTATACACTGGACTTGTCTTGTTTTTTTAATTAAAACGTATAGAGTTTTGGTGTAATAAACCTGATTGTTCTTTTGTGATCTCAAATGGTGCAGGCTGATTTCATGAAGATGCCATTTCCTGAAAACAATTTTGATGCAGTGTATGCAATTGAGGCTACTTGCCATGCTCCAGATGCGGTATATAAATTTTTGTAGAAATTCAGACTTTTTTTACCTGACAAAAAAGTTGCTTCAAGTCTTTTCAAAGTTATATGGCTTTTACTTCTTTTACTATCTAAATATGCTGGCTTATTTTTGTTTCACTTACCAAATTACTCTTTTCTGACCTAAGGTTGGATGCTACAAAGAGATATTTAGAGTTTTGAAGCCTGGTCAGTCTTTTGCTGCATATGAGTGGTGCATGACTGATGCATTTGACCCCAATAACCAAGAGCACCAAAAAATCAAGGTATACATACACAAATGATGGCATTGCTTCATTGCACAAATAGTTTTCAGGTCAACTGTGTTTGATGTTCAACTAGTTGTCAGATACCTTAAACCACCCAAGTTTGACGTCAACTTTTTGTACTTGTTCAAGACCACCGAGGCTTTTGAATTCGAGTATCCATCACCCAATTACCCAACTTCACTATGCCTTTTTCCAAACATGAGTAAATATGTCTACCAATTAAATCCCATAAACTATGTCTTTCTCTCTTTCTAGTTGTATTGCTATCGATTACTCGTATCTAGCTTGTCAAACTTTAGCATATCTGCATATCTTTTTTACGCGCTTTTTACTGGCAGCGGTCTTCATGGAAACAGCCGCTCTACTTTTCCGGGTAGAGGTTGGGTTTACATACATCGTACCCCTTAGACCGTGGTCCAGGCGGGATATATTGGGCTCATTCGGTTGGTTTAATTAAATACCATAAACTATCATAACATTTGAAGATAAATCCATATATCTCTGTTGCCCGACTCAAATTGATGTGACATGCATGTTCCTTTACCTGAACCAACTTGACATGGTTTCAGCCCTATCCTCGACCTCTGAAGGTCATATACTAATTAAATTTCATGGTAACAGGCAGAAATCGAGATTGGTGATGGCCTTCCGGACATAAGATCAACTAGACAATGTCTTGCAGCTCTAAAAGAAGCAGGTTTTGAGGTGAGTAAAACAAAACTATCCTCACCAAATCTCTTTATGCAAATAAATTGACAGATTTGTGGCTGTTAAGGTTATATGGGAGCAAGATCTCGCAAAAGATTCACCCCTTTCCTGGTACTTGCCCTTGGATACAAGTCATTTCTCTCTCAGCAGTTTTCGTCTAACAGCTGCTGGACGTTTCTTCACAAAGAATATGGTAAGATCAATGTACATTTTGCATGTACGAAGGATGTTTTTTTGCTAAATCACCAACCACTATCTCCGACATTAGACTCCTTGTGTTCTTTTCTAATTGTATTACATGTTTTATCTGATTATATTGTCTGCTTGCACACACCATTGAATCCCGATTGCCTTTTTTTTTATTACTTTTCTTATTGCCTGCTTGTACACCTTTGCGGTGTGCACAAGCCGAGGTTCTTCAGGGAAACTGCCTCTTGATCCCAGTGGTTGAGGTAAGGCTTGTGTACTTCGTACCCCAGACCCTACTTTCAAGTGGAATATACTGGATTTGGTTTTGTTTTGTTTTATTATTGTCGCAAGATTGCAGCACCTCATTATTGCATCCATTTGTTTTTCTTTGTAGGTCATGGCCCTTGAATATGTAGGACTTGCCCCTAAAGGAAGCCAGAGGGTTCAATCCTTCTTAGAGAAAGCGGCAGAAGGGCTTGTTGCTGGTGGAAAGTGAGAACTTAACCTCCTCTTAGAAAACCATTATTTTTAAATCACATTTCAACTTAATCTCTTCATATCACCTAGTAAACAAAACAGAAAACTCTACAAAAATTACCTAACCATATCTAGCTTTTCAAATTTAAGCATCTGTATTTCTCCCTTTCACACCTTTCACTAGCCGGGATTGTCACGGAAATAGCCGCTCTACTCCGTAGGGTGGAGGTCACGTCTTCATACCCCCCCCCCCCCCAACCCAGCCCAATGGCCGGGTCAAATATATTGCTACTGTTTAGTTATATATAGCTTATTCAAAATTTAGTACATTTGTTTCTCCCTTTCACATTATTTTCATTAGCCGGTAGTCGTCATGAAAATAGTTGTTCTAGTCTTTAGGGTAGAGGTCAAGTCTGCCTACATCCTCCCTCTTCGTGACTGTACCTCCCGCTGGGATATATTGGGCTTGTTTCGTTTGGTTTGGCTGTGTTGTTCTTGTTTCCTCCTTTTCGCATACATATTCCACAATGCAAATGTGTTTTGTTATGTGCTAATATTATCGTCTTGTGGGGGCAGGAAGGAGATCTTCACACCAATGTATTTCTTCCTGGCACGGAAGCCACAATAGGACGATGAGCGGAAGCAGAGATATGGTTGTGTTTGCCTGCTAGTGTGAATGTAGTTTAGTGACAGTTCTAGGTGGTCGACATTTTCTTTATGAGGTTGTTGTTTGGTTTGCCCAGTTCCATAGATTATGTTTTTTTAAGCACTTTGATCTTTTAAGTTGAATAGGAACCATTAAATTTTCGTAACAAATTGAAGGTTGTGTTTTGTGCAAGATTGTTCCCTGCTTTATCATCCAACGAGTTTCTCAACGGGCTATTTAGCTCAATGACCTTAGTCCTGAAGCTTGTTGCTAAAAGAGCCTTTAGTGAATTTTTAATTTAAAAAAAAAACAATGATTTAGAAGGTCGTTCTCTTAACTGAAAATTCATTTAAAATCATTTATAGCGTTATCTATATGAGAGTCATCAGCCTATCTCTACTCTAGATGAGGTCACCTTATAGAAGCATGCATTGTGAGGTTTAATCGTTGGACAATGTTCAATCGGTCATTAGGTTTATACGGAAGACGTCAAATAGATATTGATCGGTTTGTTCTTGGAACATCTCCAATCGATTTGCTATAATTTCTTGATATAGAGAAGCAAACTTTAAATTTTTGGTAAAAGAAACTTGCACTCAACTTCAGAACATTCTCCGTATTGAAAATTTTGATTATTACATTAAAATATTTAATAAATTTAAGACAACATTAAATTAACCGGGCTACTTGGAAAACAATCAAAGAAAAATGGTCATATGGGAAGCCGTATAGTCGTAATATTTGGAAATCACTTCAAATATATGAAGTTCTTGTTATATATGGTTTGTCTCACATAGAAAGAATAGTGGAATCTTGATTTGGTGAGCTATATATATGTACGCATTTTAGGTTTATCACTTGTCTCATTTCGGAAGAGTGATAAACTCTTTCTTAGTAGATAATCCTTAAACAAGTTGTAGAGTTGTTTAAGAAATCAAATGGACCAAGGGAAATTTGGTCTTGGTGGGTGAATTTTACACATACATTTAACGGTCAAAAGATAGTACTAGCACGTTGTAGTGAAACACAGTGTCTAAAGCAACTTAACCCACCAGAAAGTCGCCTGGAACACTGTGGAAGTTTTGACAGGTTTTCTGTTATAATTTGATCGTGAATAAAGTTTGAAGGTAGTTAACCTTATCCAAATCAGTTATATGCCAAAACCTATATATATATATGTGTTATACTTCCATATTTATATGCTCTTAATCCTCTCTTTATTCTCCCCTTTCTCTTCATTCTGCAAAAATGTTCTTGAGAATATGCTTTTTGTTGTTAAACTTATTCTATTGATTAGATTATTCTTGAGGTGTATTAGCCATAACTCAAACAACCTTGATAGTGGAGGCTAATAATATCCTAAGGAAAGTGATCTTTATCATGTTCTAATCATTATTGTCTACATCTTTTCTTTCAATTAGCATAGTTTTTTCTAACAGTTCTATCTAATATCATTCAACTTACTATGTGTTAGGATATAGGTTTGTGAAGTTTGTCGGAGTCCAATTTTATCAAAAATTCTTCTAATTTTCTGTTTCGTAATATTGAAAATTTTAAACTTTAGTCGCAAATTGGGTTCCCACTTGGCATGGTGATTTGCAATTTGCTTTAAATACATTTATGATTAAGGATCGTATCAGAAGTTGAGGTTAACGTAAGAAGTGCGAGAAGTGGATCTGAACCGTTAATCGCTTTTAATCAAATGTTCTCCCATGAATTGCGACTTAGAAGGGAATTAATCTGATGTATCGTGGTACATCTCATCTTAATGTCCATTCATTTCTCATTCAACGGTTAATAACCACTTCTCACGCTAACCTTAACTTCTCACCGGAACCCAACTCTTCCCTTTTTTCTGGAATACATGTTTAATTTACCATTTTAGTTGGAAATATGCATAAAATGGATTAATGTGCATTAACTATTGGTTGGTAAAAAGTATTAATACCCACATTTAATGTAGCATTAAAAAATTAAAAAAATTGAAAAATTCTTTACTCATTTCGGACGTGATCTTAAGAAGAAAATAATATAAAAGAAAAAAGAAAAAAAGATTTTGCAAGTGACATCATGAAATCAGTTACAAAAGTTTAGATAGTTTGGCTATGGGCCTGTTCGGTTGTGGCCAGGGACGGAACTAATTTTTTTTTTCCATACGATGGTACCATAGAATATAGACAAAAAATAATTATAAAAAATACGGTTTTTATCGACGTGTCATCATCTTTTTACCGATTGTCTTATGTGTTTTTAACATAATTCCACCGTTTCGAGGGATTTTTAAAGCTTTTTGCTTAATGTCGACAAATTTTTAAGTTTTTTTTATTGATTTCGAGAAAAAAAATCGGTTTTTTTTGTTGATTTCAAGAGTTTTCTTTGGTTTTTTGGTTGATTTAAAACGTTTTTTTGGTTGATTACGAGGTATGATTGCACTTTCTTGAAGTTTTCAAAAATAATATGGTAGCACCATCCAAAACGATACGGTTGCACCTTTCACGAACCTAAATTTTTTTACCCTTCGGCGGAGAAATAATACGATGACACGTGCCACCATAACCATTACACTAGGTCTGTCCATGGTTGTGGCTTAGGGGGTACTTGGGGCTTATTGGGCTTAATAGGGCGAGTGGCTTATTCGCACAGACACATGGTGTGTTTACTTGGGGCTTAATGGCTTAATCGCGCAGCCATATTTGGCTTAATCGCACAGTTGTAGAAAGTCTAGTTGTCCCCAATAAGCCCAATTCTTGACATTTTTACCCTTCACCAAAAAAAAAAAAAGAAGAGAGAAACACCAGACCACACGCCTCCATCATTCTCACATCCCCAATAACCTAATTGTGTCTACACAAATTCACGCCTCCATCATTCTCACGCCTCCACCGGTGACCACGACTCCACCGACGACCACACCTCCACCGGCGCTTCATCACCGTCGACCACCAGCTCCTCCATCACCGGCGACCACGCCTCCAGCAGCGCCTCCATCACCATCGACCGTCGACCACCAGCTCCTCCACCGGCGCTTCATCTTTGTATGTGTTTCATAATCTCGTCAAAAGACCAACAACAAAGAAATAATTATATTGTTTGTTATGAAGGATGGTGCTGGAGAGTGCAGCACATTCATCTGATCCAAAATCTGTGTTTCATAATCTCGTCTTTGTTTGTTATAAAGTAGATGACTTTATCATCTGATTTTGACCATATTTAATTAAATTTAGAAATTAAACAGTTTATTAGTGATGTTGTTAGATTGATTATAGATTCAATCTTAATTTTCTTTCTTTGATGGGTTTGTTTCAAATCAATTTGGTATGTGTTTCATAATCTCGTCGTTTGTTCATTGGTTAAATATTATCTATGTATTTGTGTTCACAATTTTGGTGTGTATCGTACTTTATGAATTTATGTTTTGATTTTTGAATTATATCAATGAATTTGTGATTATATGGCTTAAAAAATAAACAACAATTTATAAAACAACTTAAAATTCATATTCAGGGGTAAATTGGTCATTTATGTTATTCAGACTGTTCATTCAGATAAAAAAGTAAACAGCAACATCAATTTATCCAGACAGACACATTTATCCATACAGGACTTAATGAAAGATTTGGTAAACAGACTGTTAATGAGTTGTATAGCCCATATAGCTTATTCGATCAACCATACATTGTTATTCGGAAGTGGCTTATTAGGTCAGACTTATTCGCTCAGCCTGATAAGGAGAGTCATCCCTTGTTTTTCCATCTTGTACCCCTCCTGATAAAACAAAATGAAACACGCCACATCGGTCAAAGAATCATGGAATCATTCCCTGGAGGCTGGATAGAAGAAATCAAAGAGAAAGTGAAGGGTTGTATTTATGAAATCGATTCCTGAAAGCATGCCAACAAAGAAATATCGATCGATTCCTGAAAACACACCAACACCTTCTCTATGAAATCGATCAATTCCTCCTCGAATCAAAGAAATATCGATCAATCTAGTCCCATGAAATCGATCTGCTGTTGTTCCTTCTCTGTGATCGATCTGGTCCTTCTCCTTCTCTGTGCTTCATCGATTCCTGCCTGAATCAAAGAAATATCGATCGATCGATCCCTGAAACACTCTCTCAAATCGACCCTTTTCATCTCTAAAATCGATCGGCTCAGTCTCTATCATCTATCTGGTCCTATGAAATCGATTTGCTGCTCCTTCTCTGTGATCGATCGATTTTACATGTTTTTTTTTGTTGGAGTTCCTCTTTGGTGATAATTTCATTCAATGGTTTTCAAAATTTTGCCTTGGGTTCTTGGAGTTTTGTCTGTAGATTTTAGTTTCAAAGAAAGAAGATGCTTTGAAACATTTCAAAAACTCAATCACAGATGACTCAACTGTGTACCCCTAGATTGGAATCCTGATTCCACCCACCACTGCAACTGGACTCAAATCCAACGTTATGATGTTTCTAGACTTGTTATTCAAAGTGACAAAATGAGAAATTAATCCTTCGTTATTGATGTTTTGGTCTGTGATGCTCGATGTTTTGTGTGTGTGATCCTTCAAAAAAATACCGGCACTTTGTTAGCAAAAGGGAAACAACCGATTGGATACAGAGATTAAGGGCAAGTGTGCATAAAAATCTATTTATAGACAGCGAGGTAAAATGATTATTTCTGACATTTAGACTGTATATTCAGCTCAATAACCGAACAACAATTTATTTGGATATCATACAGACAACTTTATCAATATAAACAGTTATATTCATACCGGTCTTAATGGAAAACGAACCGAACCTCTATGTTTGACAGACTAGCAAATAAGCTAACTGATAAGTGATAAGTTAGCTAGTATCTGATAAGATAACTGATGAACAAATTATGTTTCGCAAAAGGTAGTTTATAAGGATGTAAAATGACCAAAAAAGACATTTTTAAAAAATAGTCAATTACAAATATTTCATAATATAACTCAAAATAAATTTCTAATAATATAAATGTTAATTAATACAATCAAGATAATAAAGAAAAATTAAATAATATAATATGTTAATTGAAATAATTTAAAATTGATTATTATATATATATATATAATTTAGATTGATGTTTTGGTATCGAGAGCTTCCCGGTGTAAAAAGTCAAATTTTCGGAGTTCGGAAGAGTCGGGCGACAGTGCCCGGCGACCTTGCCAAAGGCACTATCGTCGTGGTCATAATCGCTGAGGGGGACGAAGTCTCGGTACAGTTTCGACGGGTATGCCCCGCGATTGTGACACGGGCATTATCGCTGTGTCACTCTCGCACCAAGGGGGCCACCCGCGGTACAATTTGGGCGATTGTGCCCGCAAGAGTACTAGTGGCACAATCGCGCGACAGTCTCGCTGTCGGGGGCCAGGGCTTTAATTGCCCGATTTCTTCCACTTTCCAGCCACTCCTCATTTATTTCTCTCTTCTCCTCTTCTAAAATCTCAAGAACCGAAAGGAAACTAGGTTTGGGTCATTTATTGTGTTATTGGTGGTGGTTGAAGGCATTGAAGGAGCTTGGGATACAAGATTAAAGTGGAGCTCTTGGAAATTGAAACTACAAAGTGTTCCCCTCATTCTCCTAAGGTTCCTTTGGTTTTTAGTTGTGATCAAAACCAACTAAGTGAGTTCATTCTCATTTTATAAACTTTATACATGTTAAAAATGTTGGTTTTACTCTTCTAAACATCTCCACACTAATTATTCTTGATTTAGATAAGTTTTTATTAAAACCTAATTTTTAGAGATTTTAAGGTTTACTTGGATGGGTATGTTTGCAAAGATAAATAACTAATATTCTTGGGTTATTTATGGTTTACACACTTGTAGAAGGTGCTTCTTAAATTTTAAGTTAAAGTACTTTGGGTCAAAACTAGGGTTTTGAAATGATGGGATATTTAGATGAAAACTTCTGAACTTAAGTTCTTATGTTGAAATAATGTCCAAAAGGGTGTTGTGGGAACTAGGGAACTTTATAAGGATTTATTTGGAATCTTGGTTATGCCATTGACGGCATCTTATTTGATTGAAAATCTTGATGAGAGATTTGGTTATAAAAATTTAATGGTATTTGGTTAATGGGAATTTGATTGTTTGGATGGTATTGAGTGTAATGGATCCATAAGCACTAAAGTTATTATATCCGATGATGGAACACTAGTTTTCCACATTGAGACATGGTTTAGGCATCGGCGGTATGGTGTAAGTCCTACGTGTACATTTTCTTGGATAAGGATAACTCAATGTATAACCGTAGAGGGGTTGAAGTTGATATTCCACGAGTGTACGCTTTGAGTAGCCGAGCTCGACATCCAATACGTGTATTGCTATGTGATTGGTTTTACTAACATGTCAAATGGCCTATTTTTGTGTTTCGTCACTTATGTTAGTAAGCGAGACTCCCCCGTCAACCCAAGAGGTATTTGTATAAAAGTAAAATTTTATCCATGCTCATTTATTTACTTATTCGTACTTATTTCTTTAAAACTTACTGTCTCCAATATAAATGTGTGTTCTCACTAGGTTTTAGCCTAATACTTTTTCTTAAAATGACATGCATAACATGTCATTATAGCGGTGAGACTTCTCGGGTTTGAGCGAAGAGCCTCGAAGGGAAGTAGCATTTTTGAGAGTATATATAGGCGTGCATTTTGATATAGAAATAACATACTTTGGAAGTGAAATAGAAAACCCGTCCATAATCTAAACTTCGTTGGTCTAGATTAGTAGGTTGTTGAGTTTTATCTCACTTGGTCTTTGTAATGTAAACGTCATACAATTGTTTGCCCTTTTTGGGTGATTTATTTATGATAGATTCGTTTTATTTTGCAAATATTTAGGTTTCAATTAACCCCTATTTTTAAATTGTTACATAAAATAAGTATAACTTTAATTTATGTAACTTACATAAACATTTTTAGACTTGTTATATTTACGATTTGATATGTAATTATTGAATAGTAATTAAAAATAATAATTGATATAGTTAATAACATTTATAAATAATTAATAGTTATTATTAATATCTATTGTATAATTAAAATTAATTAATAATATATAATTAAAAATTAATTAACATTTTTAATCAACTTTAATTACTATAATTAATGTCTATCAATAATTAACATTTATTTATAATTTAATAATAATAACTAATAGAGGGAATTGTGGATTTGGTCCAAATATTTTAATATTATTTGTGACTAGGGTTTCTATAATATGTTTATTGTGGATTTGGTTCTTGTGGTATTCAATCAAGGATTGTTTTAACATTTTTACATATTCTTGTCTTTTTCTTATAAAAAATAAAAACAATATTTTTATCTACACAAAAATATGTTTACATATATATAGGCCGATAATCAAATGAGAACCACAAATATGTTACAAACCCTTGAGAACCGATATAGAAATATTTTTACATGATTTTTTTTTTATCAAAACCTATGATTTAAAATATTGTTTCACTTATATTTTTGTTCACCTTGTGAAAAGATTGCACGTGAAATTTGATTTTTGATTCACATAGTGAAATGAAAAATATAGGTCAAAAATATTCATGTGGTGAAACAAATACATGTGAAATTATCATATTATGAAACAATATCTTAAATTCATGCATATGGTGAAAATGTATCATGTAAAAAAAATATTTTTATATCGGTTCTCACATGTTTGTAACATATTTGTGGTTCTCATTTGATTTAACCCCTATATATATCATTCGAATAAATACAAATAAGATATTATCTTATGATTTGATTTGTTCAAATTAAAAAATCAATCATATTAAATATAATATAATTTTATTGTTTTAGTATTTTTGCCTATTTGGGTATTAAAATATGGTTGAAGTTTATAAAAATAATTTGTTCAGTTTTAAGTTAAGAAGATGATATTATGTAGGGATCTTTCATTTCGTTAAAATCTAAATAGTTGTTTTTTGAATTTTTGACTGCAAAACAATATAAAAATTGAAACTTTTAATTTTAGGATGATAAAATTAGAGTTCATTTCTTAATGGTTTTCAATGATTTTGGTGTTAAAATATCGATAATAAGCTTGTTTGTTGCAATGATAATAAAAAAACAATAAATTTAAATCGCTTTAACATAATTAAAATTTTAATTTAATAAATCAAATCATAAAAGCATATCTTATTTTATTCGTTCTAAATAAAATAAAATATAGTTTTATGATCTGATTTGTATAAATTAAAATTTTAATTACATTAAAACAATAAAAACATATCTTTTTTCACCATTACAATAAAATAATAAAATTAAATTGTATTTAATATAATTAATTTTCTAAAAAAAATTAAACAATCAAATCATACAATGATATCCTATTTTATTTATTTTGATATCGTTACATATATATATATATATATATATATATGTGTGTGTGTGTATTGTTTTTATTTTTCTTATTATAAAAAGATAAAAATTAGGCAAAATGTCTAAAATTGTTCTTGATTTAATGGAGTTAACGGAGGTGTTAGTCAGAGGGACCATGACCAAGACAAATTGAATACCATAAGAACCAAATTCATAATAAACATGTCATAGGGACCCTAGTCAAAGAGACTATCAAAACACGGGGACCAAATCCACAATTCACTCTAATTAATATTATTCAGGGTTATAATTGACAAATATGTCAAAAAAAAACTCTATAAACAACTCCAAATAACTTATTAATAAGCTAACTTATAAGTTAGTATATGTGTATTCAAACGATTACTCAAAAAGTAAACTAGTTTATATTAGCCAAACAATGCCTATAAAACAAACTTTGAAAATGTTTAGTTACAAAGTGAAAATAAATAAGAAGTGTGGTTACTTTGGATGATATATTATAGTGCAAAATATCCATTTGTCTTTGAAGTTAAAGTTGAGTTAAAATGTAAAGGTCAGCTTTTATAAGTTAATTTAATAGTAAATTATATTTCTGGTCTCTGTAGTTTATTGATTGTCATTATTTAAGTCCCTCAATTATGTTTATTACACTCTCAGTATATGTGATTTTCAAAAATGCACGCCCTATGTCCCTCCTCTTGACACCGTCTCCCTTTGCTCCATTAGATCACTTCGTGCTCTTCAAAGGGGTAATTTTACATAAAACCAAAATTAAAATCAAAATCCAAACCAAATGAAAGGAAGGACGAATTTTATGGAAGCCGAAAAGAAAGAATGATGATTTTTATAGAAACCCAAAATTGAAATTCAAACCAAAAGGAAAACAAGGGTTCTAAAACCCTCTCTAGTTACAAACCCTAACCCTCTCTTCCCCCCCCCCCCCCTTTTCTCAAGAAACCTTGGAGCTCGTCTTCTTTATATGGTTTGGAGGTCTTCTTCGATTCGAGGTTTTGTATAAGCGAAAAGAATTCAGTTATGGAACTTGAGCAAGAGAAAGAAGTGGTTATGGGTTCATTTCTATTTATTTTCTTTCTCTGCTTGTTTTGGTTTCTTGTTCACGTTAAAAACCTGCTAAAGACGATGAAGAATATCATATATGGCTCTCCTTCGATCTCCCAGTTTGAATTACGCCGTGTCATGAAGACTAGAAGTCAAGGATCTAGGTCTTTACTTCAAACTCCATCCTCATCACGATTTTCAGTTCCATCCTTAATTAGTGCTTTAGATTTAGCTTTAGGGTTTTGTTGTTTTTTATTTGTATTTAGGGTTTTTGTTGCTTTTTATTACATTTAAGGTTTTGTATTATAAATTTATTTGAATGGATTTGTGTTGGTTAACTTTTCTTCTATTTCTGGATTCAAGAAACGATGTTCATCTATTTGTTTTTTTAATATAGGTTGTGTTTCTTATTTATGGGTTCATAAATAAGACGAGTTTTGTTTTGCTTTTTTGGTTGTGCATGAAAAATATGGGTTGACTTTTGTTTTGATTTTTGGATTGTTCATCTAATGAAGGTTCATGGTTTCTAATGTTTAATGTTCTATCCTGTTCTGGTTAAAGAAGAAAGGTATCAGGGAGGAAGGAGGAAAAAAGTTGGTCTACATGAAAATGACAAAATTGCCCCTCATGTGAGAGGGGGCATAGAGTCACTAACGGAGCAAAAGAAGACAGTGTTAAGAGAGGGACTTGGGTGCGTTTTTGCATACCACATATACCAGGAATGTAATAAACACATTTAAGGGATCTTAGTCAACCAAATCACAAAGGATAGGGACCAGAAATGTAATTTACTCTTAATTTAATTACCCATTAACAAAAAATTTATGTAGATTTGACGCTAAAATCAACCTATCGAACTAATATGTTTTTTGCATCTAATTTTATTACTGGACTTAAAATATCATTATTAGAATTGTTGCACTTTTCAAAATTAATTATTTGAGTAATTTTGACGGGAAAAACCTATAACATATCAACAATTGTATGATTTTTGTGACGGTTTTTGACAAATTGATAGTTAATGATTTTGAAAATTGAGTTGTTTTTAAAGATGGTTTCTGAAAGTTTAACGTCTTAGAAGCAGTTTACAAAACACCATCACGTAAGAGTCAATATATACTTAATCTACCGTGCAAGATTCTCGGTTATCAAAATGACATAGTAAGTTATTGGTAAACGTCTCTTACACAGTAAACGCTAACCGGTAAGAGTCACCACCTCACTTACTGGGTAAAATTCTCGGTCATTGTCATGCTACATTATTAAAAATTTACTATTATTCCCAATAAGGTAAATGGGGGTGGTGACTCATTGAAGATTTTTATCACCTCTCTCATACTTTCTCCACTTTGGAGAATCTTGGAGTAAAAATATTCAAAATCTTCATTTTGGAGAACCTGTTAGAGATGTTCTAATTAAATTATGAATCGGGTTATCATATATTATGTAGTAGAAAACATTGTAATTGATCGCATAATTAAGATTATGGATCTATTCTAATTATTAAATGATTTATTTAATTTTGATAGACCGATTGTATAATAAAATCATAAAATTATTCTTTCCAAAGAAAATATTGGTTCCATCTTATGTGGAGGAATCGACCTGCAATTACCTAAAATTGGTATCTATCAAAACATACGAAGAATAAAGAAGCATAATCAATTTTGTTTATTGTTCGGTTTTTAATGCAGATAAAGTATTGGTTCTCAGAATAATAGATAACATGGATTCTTCACTATCAATAACATGACGCAAAAAAGAATAACATATCTAGTAGGAATCATGTGACGGGGGTTATAAAATATCGGATGGCACGTTTAGCTTCCAAAATATTGATGGTGTAGGAACAAGTGCGGAGAGGAGCTGAATTATGGAATGACTTGATTTTGCAAGTTACTTCAATACCCTATGGTCCCACTTTGTTCGTATAACCAAAATCTTAAGAAATTAGCAGTTCTGTCAAACCCCAATATCGTAAAAAGAAGAAAGACGACAACTAGAGACTTTTAGATTATTTGTTTAAGCTCAATTGATTCAATCACCTCATGACTGTTCTTATTACTCATGAAATTCTAAGGTGAATAGTGTCGTTACAATTTCGAATATAAGGTAGGAAATGGATATGCTTGTAATGATAATTACATGTTGTATTATTGGCAAAACAAGAACTAAATACGATGTGAGCCTTGCGGAAAATTCCAATATAATGAGAACACAAGATTAATTAACGGGAAGAAATATCACGAGAAAGATCGTATATGACCTGATATTTGCTTGTAGACTTTAATGATTATTCAATAATATGTTTAAAGTTGAGGGTTTAGCTCAGTTAGCATTGACCAACTATAATTTTTGGTCAAAGGCTTGTGTTGCAACAAACAGTACGATGAGTATTATGATAAATTACAAAAATTATATGTGGCAAATTAACTACAGTATTGTTCCTCATATCCAAGTTTGGCTCTAAAATCCATACCAACGTTGACAAACATGTATGACGCGACCATAAGCGTTACGTTAAAGTCAAGAAAAAAAAAGTGGAATAAAACGGAGAAAGAATAAGAGAATGAAAAACGAGAAGACGTTAGCAAGGAGGGAAGGTAAGAGAATGAGATGCTTGTTGTTAGAGTAAGATACATGCTTATGCTCCAAAAGGTTGCAGCATATACGCCTACTTCTCAAAAATTGTATTATGAAACACATTCTTTATATCTAACTGAAATAAAAGCTAACGATGCATGAGATCATGAGTTATAATGAAACGAACTAATGTTACATGGCCATTGAATTAAATATTTCATTATAATTGTTATCATACACTTGAAAGCTACCAACTTTGCCTTTAGACTAGCAAGTGAGCTATCTCGATCCAATTTGACAATATACACACACTATGACGTGTATTGGCTGGCGTTGCTACATAAATTTCTGATAGGTCTCTCAAGATTATTCCATAACTCCAATAATGTCTATTAGATAGTTGCACCATAAGGTATTCATGCCAAACCATTAATTTGGTTATTCATCATTCCAAATCCCGTAAATATCCGAGTCCTTGCTTCTTTGGAACTTGTTTTAATATCCAAACATGCTTCTAGTTTCACAATGTCCAAATCTCAAACCAAATTGGAAAACTATTCAGGACAATTTAATCTTAAACGTGTGTAAACAATTAAAAGTGTCTGATAGACTTGAGACTATGTTAGACCAGCTTGTTTTCGTGAGACCTGTGATGCCATGTTTTTACACTTCAAACTTCACAACAGAACACTGTGAAGGTTCGGGTTTTCGTACCTTCACAATGTTTTGTTATGAAGTTTCAAATGTAAAATTGTGGTCTCACAGGTCTCACGAAAACAAGTTGGTTTCACGTAAATACAACCCTAATCATAAACCTTAGTCTCAGTAATTGAACAGGGCCAACCCTGAGACTTCAGAGGCCCTATGCTAAAACAAAAATGTGGCCCTACAAATATAATTTTGTTTATATAATCATAAACAAACTTTAAATAAACTGCAATTTGCAAATTGATGGTTGAATCGTTAAATTCATTCTCGTATAGTTTTTATAATTAATTTGTTGCTAAAAAATAATTATTAACAAAATGAGAAGTAATCACATGAAAATGAAAATGCAAAATTTTAATTAAAAAAATAACTTTTTAAGTTTATTGTTGAATATTTCGTTTGAATTTTTATTGCAGATTGTGAGTTTGAAATGTAGAGAGATAAAAATGTTTAAATGGAATAGGGAGAATACAACCGTAAACGTTAAATTGTAAAAAAAGACTAAATTATAAACATTAAAATATAATATTTTGAGATAGATTCATAGAATAATTGAATGTGTTTCTCCTACTGAATATTAATTTGTAGTTCGAATTATAGAGAAAATAAAAGGTTTTAATAGTGATTATAGAGCAAACTAATGTAAGCCATAAATTTTAATGAACAAAAAAACTAGATATAATTTAACAAATGAGTGTATATGTTTTTTAGAATATATATGGAAAATTGTAACTTTAAATCATGAAGAGATAACACGTTTAACATAAGACAACGACCATATACCTTTAAAAAAAATCTACCTTATAAAAAATTATGATTTTCTAAATTAAATTTACAAATAAAATATCTTTAAGTAAAAGAAATGTAAAAATAAAAATAGTAAGTAAAAATGAAAAACTAAATTATAAACTTGAAATATAAAATCTTAAATTAGATTTCAAAGTTAAAATAATTAATTTCAAAAAACAAGATTAAAAACTAGACTTTCAAAAAGAGAAAATTGCTAATTGAGAGCCAAGAGACTCGAAGAGAGGATCTTCTGATACATAATTGGTAAGCACTATATACCATCCAACCTACCTCTCACTTTTGGTTTCTTTATGTATTGCCTTTTATGTATAATAAGTGTTATAAATATAAATATTAAAAGTAATCGGAAGCCCTGTACATTTACAACATTACGATAATTTATAACATTATTATAACAAAATCGTAAATTTTATGTTCTAACGTAACACCGATAACATTAATCAATCAAAATATCATTATTATAACAAATCGTAAATTTTATATTCTAAACGTAACACCAACAACATTAATCTACATAATCAAATTGTAACACCTCGTTTTAATCACGCTATTTATTGCATTAATCAATTAAAACAATGAGCTTTTTAACAATAAGGGTGAGAATCGTAACCAAGTAAATACTACAAGGGTGTAAAGTGAAAAATATCCAAAGAACAAATACAGAAAGTTCTGCCCTAAACGCCGCAGCGCTGTATATAAATAGAGGACCAATCGAAAGCTTGAAAGTGCCTCGTTCCCAATTTTATGGCCTCCTCCAACGTTTGGCCAGTTTTCTAGTATCATATTCATTCATTCCTTACAACATTCGAAATCTCAAATCTAATTTTCCTATCTTTATTATTCTTGTTTCTTGTAGTTGCAGGGATTTAAGGATGGGAAAGTATGTTGAGATTTTGGATGCATTTAGGATTGCGTGCAGGGTTCATTCGCACTGTCCACAGACTGCTCGCATGTACTATCATCCGCCGGCGGATAACCATTCACACGCCGGCGATGCGAAGACGGGGAACGGCGGTGGTGGTGGTGGTGCGGCGGCGTCGTCGTCTACTAAGATGGGGTTCAACAACCCTTCTGATGTTATTCTTTATTCTGTTGTCTGATTGATATAGAAAGGGAAAAAAAAACATATGAGATTTGTGTTGTTTTGGTTGCAGATTTGTTTTTGAATGGATTCCAGTTTTTTTATGGCCGATTTTGCCTATCTTTCACGTCAGAATCTAATCTTACTTTTTACTTGTTTTATATTTTTAAAGGAATTTATTTATTTATTTATTTATATGTGCGAGTATTTTATTAATTAAAAAATGGGGTTGAACGAGAACCTTAAAAAAACGATGCAAATTAGACCACCAAAATTCGAATGCATGTTTTTTTTATAACCTTGGATTTAATTCATGACATTTAGGGGTGTTTGGGATTATTTGTAAAAGTGTTTATTAACTTATGTTTATTTATAAAGTGCTTATTAACTTATAAAAAGAAGGGGTAAATATGTAATTTGGTTAAATAAGTTAATAAGGAGTTTCAAATAAGTCGGAATGATTTAACTTATTAAAAACTCTTTATTACCGGTGTGGAAAAGTTAATAAACATTTTTTCTTTTTTCAACCCAAATACTTAAAATAGTTTATTTGTTGTGTGAAAACACAATAAGTTAATAAGGGGTTTTAATAAGTAATCCCAAACACCCTAGATTAAAATAAATAAATGGCTTGAATAAGTTGTTTTAGAGCATTTTTAATAAATACTTCAAAATCGAAAAATGATGATTTTGGATTAAAAGCATTTCCAATATATTTTAATATTTTTTAAAACGAAGAAAATGGAGATTTTGAGTATTTTTTGTTAAAAAAAATTCTCTAAAACTTTCTTTAAAATGAAGAAAATAAGAGATAGTGTAATTTTTTCCAAATTTAGAGATATTCCTATAAATAATTACCAAGAGAGAAATGTTTTTTTTATTATATTGAACGAGTGAGAAACTTTGAAATGAAATGTTTAGATGAGAGAAATAATGTAACATCTCAGACTAAACGTACCATATATTGTCTGTTTTGTTCATGCACCTGGATTTACAGTTTTAAAACGTTTCTAGTAGATGAGGCATCTAGTATTTTATAAGGCAACTTTCGTTCTCCTCCTCAACCATTAAGAGATCTTACAATTCACCCCCCTTAGGATCCCAACATCCTCGCTGACACACTAGTCTGACTTCCGGCTCTAATATCATCTGTAACATCTCAGGCCAACCATACCAAATATTATCCGATACGTCCACACATCTAGACTCACAGTTTTAAAACGTCTGGTAGAGACATATATGATATTTTAACGCTTTTCTTACTATTTTTTTCTCTCACACACAAACTATCATACTCTTATTTTTATATTTCTAATGCTTTTAATTGACAAAATCCAAAGGAAAATTTTTATCAAAACGGAACCAACTTTCATCTCATTCATATTTTGAGGATTCCGACTTTTAAAAATTGTTATTTTAGAGACTGAACCAAACTTTACATTATTTAGTTAACCTTTTGATTTGCTAAAGATGACATGACTCAGGTCAACACCAAATTATTTACAACATCATATTTAAAATTCAAATACGTAAAGTTTGGTTCAAACCCTAAAATATTTTGAAAATTGGTTCTGTAAAATAAAAATAAAATGAAAGTTAATTTCATTTTTGATGTAAATACCAAAACATCTAATAGTATTAAAAATCACTAATCTAACATGTTGGTTTTCTGTTAGATTATATATATATATATTTTTTTTTTTGAGGTTATTTTTGTGAGATAACCATGCTTTTTCAAACTATATTATTAAAAATGATTTCATAAATCTTGGCCAACAATCAAAACAACAAAATAATACATTTAATAAAATAATAATAGTATCAATTTTTACCTGGCTGTTACAATTTTATTATATTAAATTAAAAAAAAAGTCATAATCATATTTAAAACATCAATCTAAACACCATATAAAATTATTCAAACAAAAATAATCGTGACAAAATAAATTAAATATTAATTATCGTTTTGTGAAAATATTTGATGGAATAAATTAAAAGGAGGACATGGAAAGAGGGGGTTCACATGTTATTGATGATGTTATCGCTATTCTTGGACATTTTTGGATGCATTGGTCCATAAGGCATATTCCTCCAAATTAGGATGTCAAATGGCTGGTCACTAATTAACAATTATCTTGTCATTATCAATCTTAACTAGTGTTATACCCGTCTTTTAATCGGATATATAACATGACTTTAATCTAGATTCAGTTCTTTGATTAGTCACTCTTTTCATCATTGTCGAATGTTGTTTTTTAATTGGGCAAGAAACTTAGTCAAACAATAACCGGCTTTTTCGTGCATTTGATTCTCGGTTAGGTACCCTTCGGCTTGAAGGGTCCTTCTGTATCTTTCATAATATATTATAGGCAAAGAAAGGATCGAAATAGGATTTATGTGTGGATGGATTTATTGTTTTCGAATGGATGTTATTCATCCCCTATTTATGAAGATGAAGGTTTGTTTTTAGTTTGAGTAAACTACGATTTTCGTCCTTGTGGTTTGTTGTTTATAACCATTTTGGTCCCTGACTTTAAAAGTTGTTTTTTTGGTCATTGTGGTTTGCAATTTCTTTTCTTTTTCGTCCTTGAAACTAATATTCTCAGGGACTAAAAGCGAAAGGAGTTGCAAACCACAATGACCAAAAAAGCAAATTTTAAAGATCATGGACGAAAATAGTTATAAACTACAAACCACAGGAACGAAAATAGTAGTTTACTCTTTTAGTTTGATGCAAATTCGTGAGTGAGTTATGCAATGTACTGAATTTGTAGTTGACATGAACTTGGCTTCATTGTTGTTCTTATTTAGTCACACCAGATGCGTCAATGTTCATTGTTGGTGCTGGTTTTTGTGTCAACGGGTTTGATGAACAATGTGGGGGATGACAGGTTCAATTCAATGAGCTAAAAACCTTCAAAAGGTTATTCAAGGTTCTTATCCGATTAGCGCTTACCAGGTAATGAACACTTACAAACAATCCATTTTAATGGTCGAGAATTTTAGCTGACAAGGTAAGAGAGGGTGGTAACTCTTCGGCAAACATTTGACAAACGACCCCTTATTCAAAATCGAAACCGAGAACTCGAAACGGACAATCATGTTTAATTTTTTGTTCTATTTCCTTCCTTCTCGACTTGAAATATTTACAAGTTTAATCTTCCATTGACAAAACTGTTGATCACCGGTATCATAACATCATATCTTCAAGTTTCTTTAGAGATAAAAATGGAATGGAAAGATTCGATACCTCTTCATGGTTGAATTTATAACTAAAAGCATGCACACAACAACGATTAGTTGGTTCGATTACACCATTTTTTCAATTTCTTAATAATCATAGTTAAATACTTGTGATCGTTAATCATACCCGAAGACCAACCATTGTTGTTCTGTAATCCTTGTAGAGTTGAGCACACGTTTCCAGAACTTTGCTTTCCTCTATATCAAGCTTATTTACCATATACTCTAAAAAACATATTTATGTAACCTAAATCATAAGTTTCTCATATACATTATCTAACAAATGCAGATGATAAAAAATGAATTACGTAAATATGCAATACCTCTGATATTTTTGGTGCATTATGCTAACAATCCATAGCTTAGAGGATAAAAGGGCATCATCAACATTTAAAAGTTTAGCCCAAGAAGGTTTCAAAACGCCATTGAAGATAAGTTCAAATTGCAATCTTGACCATATGAAAGAGGAAACATCTAAAACTCACATATTGAGAAAATTAGGAGCTTACCAAAGAGGAGGCATTCATATTTTGATTTTGGGATCTGTTGTGTTGCTGGTATCCATTTTTGTAATCCATCTTGAATTAATGTGTTAAACCTACAAGACCATATAATCATTGAAAAATTCAGCAGCCACTCCAAATCCAGAAAGTAAAACTTAGTCATGTTCCTTTAGAAAAATATAGTCTCACTTCTTCATGATTCATAATTTCATATGGTAAAACTGGTTTTCAACAATGGATTTTAAGCAAATAAAAAGAATCACGTTAAAAAGGATCAAGCAAACGACTCCATGGATAAGGAACACAAAAACTTGTCTATTTTCAATTGACAATGTAAAAGAAGTCCACTTGATCAAACAAGTACTCAAAAGTAAGTCAGTAAGTCGGAAGCAAGCCCTCTATAGAGGAAAACTTGACATCAATAAGCAAATCATGAAAAAAGGTAATTTTATCGAAGATGCCCCAAAAGTATTCATGTTCCAGGAAAACCAACTCCATCAATTAGTTGGGACACGCGCACAAAAATAAAAAGGATAAAACTCATCAAAGGCAACAATAAGGACAAACAATAATGCTAAAACAAAAGACAATAATAAGAATTATAGAAAAAACAGTGTGTGTGTGTGTGTGTGTAATTCTTGTGAAATATCCATCTTTAGTGACAACCAAAATAAGCATCTCACATATGGAATGGCCACTTTCCAGATTCTGAACAATCACATTCTTACTTATTTATAGTATACGTACAATTCCTCATGACGTGCTACTTTGTAACGAACCTGCTAAATAGGCATCATTAAACGAATTTATTGTTCAATATGCATATTCGAACACACATGACCTTATGGAGCACATTACTGTAAGACCCCAAAAATTGGGATAAACAAAATATTCCATAAAAGGTAAACATGGTATTAAATATGCTAAAGCATGAGATCCTCTCTAAAAGGGAGACAATAAACGCCTGTTAAGATTACAAGTTTGTAATTAATAACAATGTGAAGGAAAATAACCCTATAATCTAAATCCTATATAGAAACAAGATTACTACAAGTTGTGATCCAATCCAAAAATAAGTTTTCTATAATTGGTGTCCCAAAAATGTCCCCAAGCTCGCATCTAAGTTAACTAGACCTTCTTGGCGATGGCGCCGCTAGAACCTGAGATACACATCAAACCAAACAAATGTTAGGACAAACGAGCCTAGTGAGTTGTACAAAGCATGTCATACATTTAAAGAACATGGTATGAACACTTATAGAACGATTTAGTCGACATGGGCCATACGGGAATCAATGGGGGAGACCCATCACACCAATGAGTTTTACCTTAAGTCAATGTACCTTGATGTTCACTCGCATGAGCAACATCCCAAGTCCCGACACACTTGAAGACTACCTCTCAGGCATTACTCCAAATGGCGGAGGTCTAGGTGCATACCCTTCAGGTGGCACCTCAAACTACATCCTCCTGGCACATACCCACGGTTCCTCCACATTATATATATATATATATATATACACTATCCATCTCTATACACACTCCATATCAAAAGATACATGTATAAAACTACTCATGATTCCAATCCCATGTTAAGCCCAAAACATGGACTCATGTAGGTTTAACAACAATCTTCATAGAACTCATGATATCACACAATCTTGAAAAAATAATGCTAGCAATAAACCCATCCAAGTCCATATGATGCATATTAGTCAAAAACCCCCAATAATCATAAATATAGCAGTTAGGTCAAACTTATCAGGTGATCAGATATATTCATGAACATTAAGTAATAACAAATAACATACAAGACATGTATCTCAGTTGAAAATGGTTAGAAGACTCACAATCTAGGTTTTATAGCAAAACCCTATAAACTTGAGATGAACCCTAGAAATGGATGGAGGAAGAAGATGAACTTGAGATTTGAGATCCTTGGTTGAAACCTTTGATTGAAGAACCTAGATTCTTGCAATAAATGTAGTGGATGATGATTGGTAGGCTCCTTTGATCGTTTTTGGGAAGGAGTAAATGAGGAGAGAGTTTTCCAAGAGGAGGTAGATGCAGGAAATGAATGAAAGGGTTGAAAATCCCCTTTTTAACTCGTCAGGGCGTGCGCGCGGGTTGACCCGCGTGGTCATCCGCGCCACCCACTGGATGCTCACACGAACAGTGCTCCGCGTGGCTTACGGCGCGACCTCACCCGCGCGGCTACCCGCGCCACCCACTGGATGCTCACACGAACAGTGCTCCGCGTGGCTTACGGCGCGACCTCACCCGCGCGGTGCACTGTTTTCCTACAGTTTTCCCTTTGAACCAAAATTCAGAGTGTTACAATTACAAAGATATAAATAAGGTAAATGTATAAAGAATCTGATTATGTAATTCTAAATTTTAATTTGATTATTGAATATATATATATATATATATACATATATATTCGTTTACAAAAACTACAAGACTTTTCATTAAATTATAAAACATGCAAGTTATATTCTCAAAAGTAAATTATGGAATTAGTGACAATTGTTCCTAATATTCATTTGAGTGCCATGCTGGTCAACGCATGTTATCACAACATAAGAAAGAGTAAGAACACTGAAAAAATCTTATCACAATGCCTCGGTTACAAAATCTTATCACAACATAAGAAAGAGTAAGAACACTAAAAATCATAATAAACATAATGCAGTTATATCCATTCAGAAAGAAAATACAAGATCATGGATAATGGAAATTTGGATATGTCACTACTTGGGAGCACACAGATTCTTTACGTTTCTAGTGTGCTTAGTATTTTCAGTCCACCAATAGGTTTACTTCAAAGGGATATATATAAATTTCAAGAAGTGACCAGAATTGTTGCTTTATAATATAGTATAGATAGCTACCTTAATTCAAATGTTCGTTTGATTGAGATGCTTTGCTTATCATGTTTCACTTTGCTAACATGGAAATAGTTTAGTTATGCAAGTTTCTATTGCAGAGAGATTGTATACTTCCAAGGGATATATTTAAAATTTTCTATCCAGTATTAATAGTATTCATATTAACACAGAAAAGTGTAGACACAAGTAACATATACAAAAACAGAAACAACAACATTAAGTAAAATGAAATGGACAACTATTATGGCAATTTGCAACTGCCTAGCTTCATAATATATCCTATTATGCTTTAATTTATACGCCAACAAATGCCATAACCTGATAAAGAATGTGCATCCAATTAGATTCTCTTGGAACCGAGACATGCTTGAGAATTACGCCACATTTTTCGAACTCCTGCAATACTAAATTTGTGTCTGCTAGGCAAAACTGCATAAACACATAAAATAATTAATTGTACATCTATAACAAAGGGGGGAGCAAAAGAGTGCTTGATGTTAAGTATTTGCTTAGAGGATAATCACTTCCTTCTTCCAAGATTGACACTTTTGTTTCTCCAAAATCAAACTATGATCATAAAACTGAAAGCAGTTATGCATGCAAAAGGCATTAATCAACATATTTATTGATGGTATACTGTAGAATCCAATCAAATTGATAAGCTATTAGAGGGGTACCGCAAAGCTGACTACATGATGATCATTTACAAGGCTCGGTTCTAAGACATCACTTGATGCAGCTGACATGCGACACAACAACTTCTCATGAGCCCACCTAAGACGAACAGGTTGCACATTTGACATATTTCAAAACCAAATTAGCATTGACAAATCCAACATTTAAATTTGAACTTTGATAATGACCAAACCTAAAGTTAATTCCAGAACAACGAAACCAAAAAGAAAAGAAACACAATTTTTGGAAGTAATCACAAGAAAATTAAAGAAACCCATAAATTAAATCGATGGATAAACAACAAATACCTCAAGAGCAAACTTGTATCGATCATATTTTCTCAATTCCTTCACAAGCCTACAAAGCTCCCACTTGGTAACAGTTTTACCTTCATTCTCCCACTGATTTAACACACTAGTAGACCCTTTTTCACGACTACCATCATCGAAATCCTCTTGTAAATAGCTTTCCAAGTAACCGGTGTTCGTGAACCTGTCCATCCTCTTGTAAATAGACACATAAGCAGGATGTGCAAATCTTGTTTTCAGACCTGCCAAAGAAAATCAACATCATCCCAAACACAAGGAACTATTTACAAACCTCAAGTTAAGGAATTTCACATCAAAATGAACAACGTAATTTATATTCAAGCATATAACACACTTATATATATTTTTTTAGTAAATGTGACAAACACTCCATTATTAAAAGTAAATGAAACTACAACAAAACAAACTAAAGAAACAATTAACTGTGAAGAAAATGATTGATAAAAACTAAAGAAATTTAATTTAGAGAATGTCCATTAAAAAAAAATCAATAAAGAGAAAATGCTCAAAACTGTGATGAGGTTTTAAAGAAAACTTCCCTGTGGAGAGATTGATGATAACAAAAGTTCCAATTTCTCCCAAGTCTAATCTTCTTTATGGATACCACTTGCAATTTTCTTGAACTCATCTTTTGTTCTTCAATATGGGGATAATGCACACAAGTAATTAAAACAAAATCGATGGTAAAGTAAAGCAAAGAGAAAGCATTGTGTACCTAATTAGAGAATTTTAATTTTCCTGAAAACCTGAGGCATTTCACCAAACGCGCGAATTAAGTTCCTGTGGTTCGAACAATGGGGATTTATTGGCGGTGAAGATTTCGGTTACAGATTGAAAAGGTAGCAAATTGTTGAGCATCTAGAGATTTCGCAAAACAATATGGTTGATTTTCCGGTAAGGGATTTATTGGCAGTGAAGGGAAATATTTACCGATGGGAATCGGGAGGAGTGGGATGTGGTTTTTGAATATCAACCGCATAGAATTAAGGAGAGTAGGTAGGGTTGCAGATAATTGAGGGGAGTGGGATGTGATTAAAAGGACGTGGTAGTTTATGCAGTGGAGGGAGAGAATACACAGATTGAAATGAAGTGGCGTGAGATTAGGGTGCTTAGTATTCGGGAACTGGAATACGATTTTGGAGGAAAGTGGGGGAGATGATTCAGGGAAGTGGAAGAGATGTTTGAGAGAAACGTGCTAGAGATGATTTAGGGACAGTTCTTTAAACATGTACAAAGTGCAAAATGAAATATAAGTCTAGGCATGGTAACGGGGTGAGGATTACAACCCCCGACCCTGCCCTGGTTTGTGGTAACGTCCCTCGGCGCCGACCCCGATACCTGGTGGGTACAAGGGATTACTATCCTATCCCCGGTCAAAGTTACGGTCAACCCCCATTCCCCATCCCCGGTCCAGACCCGTTCCCCATACCCGTTCCCGACCCGGTTCCAAAATCCAAACATGTTTTCTGCTCTGTTCCTGAATCAAGATTTGTTCGAGTGTTTTATGTCATTTTTAGTTAATAAAATACATCAAATTTCCATCTAAATCAAGAAGTAAATTGCAAAACCAACAATAAATTGCAAAACCAACAAAACAGGTCTAAAAATGGATAATCCAAAACTGATTTACAAAATTGGCATCCCACCTTATACCTCTATAATTGACACCAAATCTGTAGATCAAAAACAAAAAAGGAATGACAATATAGCCAAAGGCCATTGCCAAAAAAATCCATGAACAACAGCCAAGCAAAAAGACTGGAAGAGAAGAAGTGAAACTGAAGACCAAGAAGGCGAGACTCGTGTTCGACTAAATTGGAAAAACAAAACATATAATTTTGGAAAAGAAATAAATAATGTATTAATAAAATATTTAAAATAAATAATACCGAGTACGAGGCGGGTTAGGAGATACGTTACCCGACCACGGCCCCAGGACCTGTTTTAGCGGGGAATCATCGCCCCAGTCAGGTCGGGTGAATCGGATTCCCTAGCGAGTCGGGGCAAAATCACCATCCCTACCCCTAACTTTAATACTATTTTTCTTCAAAAAATAATATTAGGAACTTAATCATTCTAATTCAAATATTAGGGACCGTCCTAATTCGTGGGTGGAGTTCCTTGTTTGAAGGGAATCCTTTTAATATATTGTCAGAAGTGTCAGCTCATTTCTAAAAAAAACTTAATCATTTTAAATTATCTATTTAAAAAAATAATTTAGAGACTTTAGGGGGTGTTTGGGATTGCTTATTTATTTGGAAAAGTGCTTATTTGGAAAAGTGTTTATCAGTTTATGTGGTGCCAAATCGGAGTTTTTTAAAAAGTGTTTGGATTAGCTTATTATGGTACCAAAACGTAATAAGCTAATAAGTTGTTATTTAAAGGTGTTTGGGATTGCTTATACATATAAAAGAACCAAAAAAGTCATAAGCACTTTTGAAATAAGTCATAAGTTACAACAAAATGACTTATCAAAAATGGTTTTTCAGCGGTTTGCCACCGCTATAAGTTGTTTTCTTTTTGTTTCATCCAAACACTCAAAATAGCTTATCTGCGGTGCCAAATCGCAATAAGCTAAAAAGCCCTTCAAATAAGCAATCCCAAACACCCCCTTAATCATTCAAATTATAAACTTTTATATGGGTGAAAGGTTTATAAACTTTATAGAATAGCAAAAAAAAAAAAAAAAATGAAAGTATATAATTCTTTAGGCAAATATCCAATTCCCAACTGTGGTTCCCGGAGAAATGGCTTTGCCGTCGCCCACCACCACAACTTTTTTCCGACCACCCCCAACTTCACATTTCCCACCTTCACCATCAACCTTCTTTCTTCCTTTATCATCTTCAAAAACCCGATTTCGATGCTCAACGACGACGTTTTCATCACCACCCCAACACGTACCCAATTCTCTTTCCTTGTTCTATTCATGATTCTTCCCTTTTCTTTCTTTCATATCTTCATTCTGTTAATGCAGAAGAACGAAGCAGAATTGGAAAACAAGAAATACGATTTGTTGAAAGCTGTTCAAGACACTCAGCGTGGACTCGTGACTACCCCTAATCAACGCTCTGAAATTGAGGAGTCGTTGGTAGGTGTTTCAAATTGGAATCTTGTTTTTCATGATTCATCAATGGTGGATTTGTGTTAATTTGGTACTTACGTAGTATAATGGTGGAAGGAATGTGTGTAGGTGGATTTGGAGAGTTTTGAAGTGGATAATGAAGCAATTGATTTAGGGAAGTTGGATGGAACATGGCGATTGCAGTATACATCTGCTTCTGATGTTCTTGTTCTTCTTGATTCTTCCTCCAGGCTTCCTTTTTTTCAGGTTTTGATTTGTCTTCAATCATCCTTTCCTCTTTCTTCTTTTTATAGTTTTAGAAAAATTACAGGTTCCCTATCCCTATGTTGATAAGTTTGAGTTAGCATCGTAAGCGTGAGGAGTGCTTATCAACTACGTTAAGATGAGATGCACTGGATCAATTCCCTTATATGGGTGGGTGGGTTTGAGATTACAAGTGATAAGGGTTCAAATTCATTTCTTACGTTTCTCACGTTAACTCAACTTGTCACATAATCCTTCGGCGATATGCTTAAATACCAGAATCATTTAGGGAGTTTTAATTGTTGATTGATTTTAATGCCTTGGTATCATATGCCAGGATTTTGTCTATGTTACATTGTTAACATTGGTTCATATGTGTGAGAATATGTAAAACCCCATTCGATTACTCTCCAAAATAGCCTAAAGGGACGTTCCAACGCATATTGAGGAGAAATGGTACTATATGTCCCAAAGTGTCGAGAGGGGGCTAGACGGGCAAATATTGTCCCAAAGTTATACTATCTGAATTACCCTTTAGTTCCATGAAAGTTGCAACCATTGACTTGATGCATATAAAACCAAACCAAACAAGTCCTGTATGTCTCATCTGGAGTTAGGGATGCACATAGACTTGAATTCTATCCCAAAGAGTAGTTTTCGTTGTATAGAGCGAGCAGCTGACTTGCCTCGCTTGTGATATGACGAATAGGTTGGCCAAATATTTCAGAAGTTTGAATGTAAGGGCCAAGATGATGGTGGCTACGTCCGCAATGTTGTTCGTTGGAGTATTCCCAGCTTGTTAGAGGTACGCTTTTTGTTTTTTATTTTATATACAATTAAATGTTTTCATATAATACATACTCTAGGATGATTGTAAGAATTTAGAATAAAATGAAGAGAAGTATGAATTAGCCAAAAAAGAAGCTAAGGAAGTTGTAAGAGAAGATAATGGCAAATGCATATGTGAGGAGTTGTACAAAGAGATTTGAACTAAAAAATGTGGAAAAGATGTATGTAAGTTAGCTATGAGGCTGTTTACCAAACGTTTACCAGGTAACCGCTTACCACAAGAGTCACCACCCTTACTTACCTTATCAGGTAACATTCCCGACCATTGAAATTGTTCGGTAAGCTTCTACCTCCCGGTAAACGCTTACCGGGTAAGAGTCACTAACCTCACTTACCAGGTAAGACTCTCGATCATTGTCTTGCTTCTTACCGGGTAAGATTCTCGGTCCTTACTATGCTTAACCGGTAAAGTAAGTGACCCAGTAAGCACTTTGGTAAATGACCCCTAAGATGAAGGGAATGGGACTAGGGACTAGGGACTTAAGTTACATCTAATGCAAGCGCTAAAAGGGTAAGAATGTTATCTGTGTTAGCATTAATCACTCACCGAATAAGAGTCCCTCCCTTAGGTTACTGGCTCAGCATCTGAGTCAATATCATGGACCGGTAAGAGGAGTTTTATAAACGACAAGCATCTCTGTGACTGTAAGAGACGGTAAGCAGGTAGTAAAGTAATAAATAGTGACGAGGTTAAAACAACGAAGGAGCTCTCTCCATAAGGACCATATCAATTAAGAGTTTTGGTTGGTTTTTCATCAAGTCTTGTATTGATAAAGCTGTCTGTGTGGATTAATTTGTAATTTGTCTGTATAGATTGAGAAGGTTTTTTCATATAGATGGAATGAACGTATTTTTTAATTACGAGGGGAAGGTTTGGAAAAAAAAACTTGGCTTTCTGCATAAAGCTCCCCCCTAAAAGCTTACTGAATAAGTCACTTTCTATATCATAAAGCCACTACCAAACAGTCATGTATAGCTGACCAAATAAGTTGTGAGTCGCGTTAAGCTCATTAAGCAGCTAACAAAAATAAATGACTGCCCATTAAAGATACCATTAAAGCTTGCTTCCAACTGCTGGTTTTTACAGGAGAATGAAGGTGCCACCCTCCTTGTTTCTGCAAAATTTTCTATCGTGTCTCGGCGTAACATCTACCTTCAGTTTGAAGAGGTCGGTTAATTTTTCTTCACGTACCATGCAAATAGCATTTTTGTTTCAATTTGGTACCATTTTTGTTTCAATGGCAGATAGCTCTTCAAAATATAAACATCAGTGAAGAATTGCAAGCTATAATAGCCCCGGCTTTGCTGCCACGGTCTTTTTTAACCCTACAGGTAAACTTCTCACAAACAAACCCCATCGAACACATTTGCTTTATTTCCCAGTTCACAGGGGCGGAACACAGTGAGGGCCTATAGGGGCCCTGGCCCCTGTGGTTTAAAAAATTTCAAGAAACAAATATTATACCTGCAGTGTAAAAATAAAAAAAAAATGTATTTGGCCCCCCATTTCCAAAAAAAATTTGCATTCATGTTCCGCCACTGCCAGTTCAACAGCTAAACATGGACCATCAAACCTATATATATATATATAGGAACATAGGTTCAAAGAAGTTCATGTATCCTCACAAATTCGTCTTAACTTGTTAGTTTATCATATAGTTTGATGTATCGTTTCATTTTTAGATCTTGCAAGCAATTCGTACTTTTAAAGCTCAAGTTCCGGTGAGTAGCACAAGCCCAGGAAGGTATGCTCGCTAGGTTATTACAAACTGTAAACTTCTCGAAATGTTTTAATACATGTATTTATTAAACTTACATGGTTTGCGTAAGTAGTTAAGAATGGATTCAAGTAGCTTTGTATGATGTTGCAGGCGATCTGTGGGAGGACTTTACTACCTTTCGTATCTCGACAGGAATATGCTTGTGGGTCGAGCGGTAGGAGGCGGTGGCGTATTCGTGTTTACTCGAGCTCAAAACATATTGTAAATTAGCCATTCGACTCCAAAAGTCGAGCATGTACGGTGCATCAAGGGTCTCAGGAGTAGCTATATGATCACCGATGCACTTAGAATAGCATCTCCGATGGAGGTTCTTATAAGAATTTACTTTTTGTATTTTTTTTTTCTTTTCGCATCACTTTCAACTTACTAAATTAAGAACCTAAATATAAGTCCACGATAGTAGTTAAGAACCTCACGTGAGATTCTTATAAAAACTCTTTCCAATAATTACACGTTTTCACATTGAAGATGTTCTTAAAAAGAAAGCGTTGGATACAATCATGCATTTCTGAAGGAAATTAAGTATTTATTTTTGTCTTTCGTGCACCTCAACTAATCTTTATCTTTGTGGGATTCTTACTCTAAGGTTATGTTTGGCAAAAAAAAAAAAAACCTAGCTTATAAGCTAATTTTTTTTCCTTTGGATGGTCATAAGCTAGCTTTTTCTTTGGATTAGTATAAATTTTTGTCATTGTAGATTTTTTGTTTGGAGGCGCATGTTTCTAACAAAAATAAAAACAATTTAAAATATGTGTGTGTGATAATAAGCACCACAAAAAATTTGAGAATGGTTAAAGCCATTGATCAGTGTTGTTTTAATGAAACATAATTTATGTTATACAATGTTAAACAACACACAACAAAATGAATTCGCGGTTCTCTTTTTCATAGTTATTATTATATTGTAAGTTTTGAATTTCTTTTTCATAAAAAATACATAACTTTTGTTCTAGTTCATAATAAAAATTGCCATTATTCCGCTAGAATGTAAAAGATTTTTTAAAATGGAGAAAATGAGAATTTTAGATAATTTTGTGCTCAAACATATTTTCCAAAATTTCCTCCAAATTAGAGAAAGTTATGGATGTGAGAAAATTTTTAAATCTTGTATTATATTCCACCAATAAGAAAATAATATTTTGTTTGAATGTTGTAATTTCTACAATGGACAATAATATTTTGTTGGAATTGAATGCAATTATTTTTAGAGATTTTAAATTTTGATCTTCCATTTTAAATTAATTTTTAAGAATTTGTTGATATTATGAAAAAAATGTAAGAGAAAATAAGAGAATCTCCAATGGATTTCTTTAAATAAAGAACCAAATATCTAAATAGAATTATATTTAACTCTAACAAATTATTTGTTTTAGAGATTTCAACATTCATTATATTATTAAAATATCATATAAACTTATTATCCCGATAAGAATTTCTATAAAATAATAAATAGTAATTCAATCTAAAATTGGTAGAAGGCAATAAAAAGAATTAATTTATCTCTTTACACATTATCGCCTTGTTCTCGAATTTGGGGAGAAAGAAAAGAAAAGAACGGGAATGAAAAACATTTTTTTTATTTGTGTTTTTAAAAGGAAAGGAAAAAGAAAATAACTCCTTTTGTTCTTGAACAAGAAATAAAATTTTCACTTTATAATATACTGTTTAAAAATATATTTGTTAAAATGAATAATTTTGTAATTTTAATAAATTTTTTAAGGGTTTTAATTTATTTCATTCTCTTTTCTTCTTTATTTTTGAAAGAAATCTATCATTTTATTTCTTTTTCATTCTAAAAAATATTGTTTAAACTTGTCATAATTTTCTTTATTTTAAACAATATTTTTTAGAATAAAATGATAAATTTAAAATAAACTTTTTAATATTTTTTAATAGATGCAAAAACTTTAATTTCGAATCTATTGAAATGCTTTTGTTATATTACCGACAAACGATGATGAAAACGTGTGTCTTCAAAAATGAAAATGAAGCGATAATAAATAAATGAGGTGTCAAAGTTAACCAGGAATTTCCTCTTCATTTCATGGCCATATACTCTTTCAACGGATAACAAAACCCTCACCACATCGGAAAATCAATAATGACATCCACGGCGATATTCTCCGCCACCACCGCCATCAATCCGCGACCTTCCACCGTCAAAACTCGTCTCATCTCCCCCTTGCTATGTGCTTGTGCTTCTGATTCTTCTCCAACACTTAGAAGAAACTCCAACAACAAAAGATCCAATCTGCTTATCAAAGCAGCAGCGGCGTCGGATTCCACGGCGATCGTCGACGATCCGACGCTGGCATCCACTTCAGAAGAAGAAGAAATTCAGGCTAAGATCGGAGCTAGGGTTAGGGTTAAGGTGCCGTTGAAGGTTTATCATATACCTAAAGTACCGGAAGTAGAGTTGAACGGGAAGGAAGGGAAATTCAAAGAATACGTCGCCGTTTGGAAAGGGAAACACATTTCGGCTACTTTTCCTTACAAGATTGAGTTCTTTGAGAAACTTGAAGGACGTGGTGATAAACCTGTGAAGTTCTTCGTGCATCTTAAAGAAGAGGAATTTGAGTATATTGATTGATTCATGATTTTTGGTTCAAAACTTATCCAATATCTGATTTCATATTATTAATACCATATCATATATCTCATGAGTGTTACTCGTTATCTTACAGTTGTACAATCTTCTATTTTTGGTATTATGGATGTATATATTTGCAAGATCTCTCAATTTTCTTGTTTGCTATTGATATAACAAAGGCAGCATTCTTGATTAATTAGTTCACCGATACAAGATGATTATATGGGAACAGTTTTTTGGTATTCTTAATTGTTAATAAGGATTAGTTCCTACTTTTTAGTATTGATAAGTTTGATATGTGCATAACCATTATGGTAACATACTTCTAAATAAAGACGATTGGGTACGGAGGGCATAGTTTTCCTTCCTTAGATTCATAATAAATGGTTATGTGACAGTTTGTTTTCTTTTGATGACTGTTTGTGTGTTCTGTTATTTGTCTGGTGCTAGATTTGTTAAAGTTAATAAGCTTAGATGCAACAAGATGTTCAAACTATCGTGCCTATGTTAGACTACGTTGACTGCATCAAGAAACTGAAACTTAGAAATGCATAATTAATTGACTGTTTGAACAGTTCCTGTTTGTGGTGTTGTATAATTGATTATCAACCATACAAAAAACTGATGCATTTAGTTATTTGCATAGACCCATTTGCCTTCTTAAGATGCATTAGGTCATTGAGAGATCTTAAGGGCACTCTTCTATCTTCCGTTATTGATACAGATGTTGCTTTGATTTCTTGGTCCATTCTCAGAAAAGTGTGTATGTGTGTGTGTGTGTGTGTGTATATATATATATATATATATAATAAAGTTGAAAGTTTGTTACTAACATATGACATTTCATTTTTTTACATGAGCTTCAACTTGGTGTTATTGCTCAAATTTGATCACTTTTGTGTAATCTAATACCATATGATGTATCACAATCTGCGTTTGATTTAGTAAGATTTTTGGTTCTCTCAACTCTGAACTGAAGACATGCAATCCTATTTCATCCCTATAAGCTAAGGAAACTTTGGAATTTCAAATCCAACTCATTAGTTGTTACAAATGTATTTATGGGGCTGGTCTAGTAGACCTTGAATTGGCAAGCAGCGTGTCACTAGTTTAGGGAATCAAAGTTTAGAAAAGTACAAGGGGACAAGGACAAGGGGATGATGAAATCAACCCGGGTTCGAATTCTGCCATCTACATATACGCTTGTGGCCAATGGGATTAGTCTGGGCAAAAGCCTGGGATCACCCATTTCCTAAAGAAGTGTAGAAAAATAGGTCATATCTGGGCTTCCTTTTGTAATTTTCTACATTGCACAACCAGCCAAGTATCTGTTGGTGCCAATGCTTTCAAGTTCTGATATGGAGTTGGAGACAAAGAAAAATTCGTAAGCACATGTATATTCATATATTTTGGTTTCATTTAGGCTTAAAGGGGGTTATCTTATTCTCCTTGGCAATCATATCAGCTGCTTTACTGTTTCATAGATACACCAGCTATATGACTTATGCCACCTTTCATTGGAAAATTATGGACCATTACTTTTTTTCTATATTGATTAGATTATCCAACAACTTTGACCTATAAATGTTACAGGACATCTGAACTGTGGTCTGTCGTAGTAGTTCGAGTTTGACACTAATAAGAAGGCTATGCATTTAATTAGCTATTACCAAATATTTGAAGTTGTTACTTCTTTTTTGGTTATATGGAAGAACCTATTAATTTGCCTTTTCTTTTGGATAGGTCAGGTGGGGGTGGGGGGTTAATTGTCGTGTTACGAGAATTTGTTAGGTCAAAGGATTCATGAAGGTTTTGGAAATAGTAAAGAAATCGGTCAGAAGAGATCTTAAATTTGAAGTAGCATACACTTTGCTTGTAGTGGGATAACGGCAAGTACATAAGCTAGCTGTTACATACATACGGAGGTACCCAAGATGCTTACGTTCATTGATAACTGCTTATTTCAGTTTCTGAAACCATATTATGTAGCTTGAGAACACTTTCGAAAGGTCTTTAATAATATCATCCCCATTCCCCAGTTGGAATACCTGACATAATTTGACTTCAGTGCTTTCTTGAAGCATTGTGTATATTATCCGGTGTGGGAAAAATACAGTATTCAGTATTCTCATGACAAATTTCAGCGAGGTAGGAACATGAACTGTTTGAGCTATTAACTGAATCTGCTTATGAGCTTTCTATCTGCTTCCAAAGCAAATGCATGCTCTTTATACGGGATCGTGGAATTGTTACTTATTGGGTATGTAAAATCTCAGTTAGCTCCAATTTTGATAGTTTTAGAGTTTTATCATACCATTTTTTTTTTTTTGCAGTTTTTTAAGTTGTGGATCTCAAATCGTGTTTTTCATTGCTTTCTAGTTGACGTAGGTCTTATTTGTGTTTCTGATTTGATCGGAGTTGAGCCTGATTCAGTGAAGCTGTTTCTTGGATTTGCTTCTTCTTTTCTGCTTCATTGCCCGTTGCAGGTACTACTTTATCTTGATTTTGATTCATCTCTCTAGTCTTTATGCATTTTATTTAGTTTTTGTTGGTATTGGGACGTGGGTGGGATTGGAAGGGTGTTCAAGAATGGTCCTTTTATGGCTCTGTTGAACAACCCGTTGCAGCAACATTTTTTCCTGCATATATGGCTTCTAAGAATGGTCTTTTTTGTCGCTGATCAAGAATGAACAAAACCGAATCATCTTTTAAATAAAAGGTATTCGTATTTTTAACTTCATATTTACACTTCTGTGTGATTGTTACATATTATTTGATAGAATTCACTTGATCCCCCTGAGATCCTGCCAACCTCTCAAACCAGATTTACTTAGATACATCATCAACACTTTTGTGTTGGTGACCGGGATGTCCCATAAGTGGGACATCCCGGTTGCTCCAAGCCAGATTCTCCATTCAACTTTTTTTCCTGAGAGACTATTTCTTCTAAAAACTCTTTCTTTGGATCTCTCGGCTTTGGTTCACGTATGTGTGTCCCTCCCCTCTTTGTTTCTTTAAGAAGATATCATGGAACAAGCAACCGCTTGAGCCCAATGCCTCAACTTTGCCTTCACCTGCTGCGGAGTCTCTCCTGCATAGCATATCGTGCAAATTAAATCTTTGATAATATGTGAAAATCGAATGAATGTTGGTGGTTATATGATGCTTCTTACGTTGTATGGTACAACGTTGTCAATGAAGCATCTTGGAAACAACCTCGGTTTTCTCGGGTGTTGTAATGGTATACGATGGGTGCGTTTTTCCAGGGTCTTTGTCATTTTATAGATTTAATAAACTATAGGATTTAATATTATTACTCCCTTCATCCCAAAATAAATGTCCATAATGTAAAAGGCATATAGTTTTAGAGGCGAAGGATCGTGTGAGAAGTTGAGGTTAACGTGAGAAGTGGATCTGAACCGTTGATCACTTTTAATCTCATGCCCTCATGAATTGCGTCTTAGAAGGGAATTGATCCGGTGCATCTCGATGCATCTTATATCGGTGCATCTCATCCTAATGTGCGTCCATTTCTCATCCAACGGTTGATAACCACTTCTCACGCTTCTCACGTTAACCTCAACTTATCACCGGAACCCAACCCCAGCTTTAGAAATTTGTAATTATTACACGTTTTATTAAATGACAATTTTACCTTTTTATAATGAATTTCTCCGTCTCATAATTAAGGATAGAATTGGAAAGTTTCTCATAATTAAGGATAGAATTGGAAAGTAGAAACTTATGTTGGGACAAAGTAAAATAGAATTTTGGACACTTATTTTAGGACGTAGGGAGTATTATATTTTGGTAATTGTTGGATTTCCGAGCCATCTTTCGCTCACCTGGACTAATCCTATAAGGCCTTGTAGATAACAGTTTGGAAAATCCTCAGTGGCTTGCGGAGGAGACTCGAACTAGTGACCTATGCGGACCTTTATTTGCCGGTTGAGCTGGCCTCAAGGTTGTGCAGTTGTTATTCGAGTATAGGGTATTGACAAACCTGGGGTACATATCTTCCACGAGTCCTCACTGCTGAACGATGATGATCCACCTGATTTTGACGACATTGAACCGACCCTTTCAAATTTTGGCACCGGTGAGGTGTTACCACTAGGGCTCACCATCGGGCTCCCGCTCCCGAGTCGGTTCACCGCAAAATAAATATCAAGGGCAGGCAGAGTGTTTGTCAAACTTTGGCCACCCTCGTCGTCATTGAACCCAAAACCAAGCTGAAGGCAGCCTTTGAGCTCGTTGAGATCTTCCGACAACTCGTCGTTGGTTCCCGCAATATCCTCCTTCTTTTCTTGCATGCGCTTCAGGCGTCGTCGCCTTTCCCACGCTACTTGCCGCGGGATCTCGTTCAACGATAGCTCTTTCAACAAGACCTTACGCTTCTTCCACAAAGGTGTGGGGCGTTGTGGTGTGGCGGTGGTGTCGGATTTGGCGGGCGGCAAGGGGCCCATGGATTGGTTGGTGGTGGTGGGGTCAGTCATGGAGGGGGGGAGGGAGGAGGACGGCCGTGGTGGAGCAGCAGCCGTCCGCCTGAAACCGGCCGTGACAAAGGGTGGTGGGGGAAAAGGGTGAGTTATTTATGTGATAAGAGGGAAATGGGGGAATTGGTATTTTGTTAGTGAACGAGGGTGAGAGAGTGAGAGTAGGAGGAGGCTTTGTATGTTTCTAATTTTGTGGTTTGAAATTTGTGGACATAATTTATCACTACCAAATTGGTGTTTTGGGGGTATGGAAGAAAGACTTGTATACTCCCTTGTCCTCAAGTTATAAAAAGAATTACTGAAAGGATCATTGGTCTGGCAGTATCTGAGTTATTGGTGAAAAAAGTTTATAAGAGAATTATTTGATGAGATAGATGAGCAAATGGTTCGTGTGGTGCATGTAGTGATGGTGTGTATGGTTCGACTACTGGGTCTCCACTGTCATTGCGTCGACCGACCAAAGTTTCATCTATGTGGGTAGGGATGTTAATGATTCGAGCATTTAACAAACTGATATAGTTTTGAGTTGATCTCCAACATGAATTAAAGTTTGTTTAAATTAACAAGTCAAGCTTCATAACATTAATGTTCGACTTAGTTTGTTCAATTTTTGAAACCTTGATAAAAAATTAAAAATTATTGAGTTGAGTTTAGCCGAACCGTATGAGCATGCATTTTTGCTGGCGAACATGTTGATATGTTGTAAATCGTACAATCAAAATAAATGTGCTTGTAATTTGATTTTATAAAGCTTTTTATTATAAACCGAGAATGGAAAATTAATGCAAATCTTTATAAAAAGAAAATCCGAATATTATATTTGAACATTTACAAATTGTTTTAATTTTATTTTGAGACATGAATCTCTAAATATGTGAAAAATTGTTGTTATTGCACCTGTTAATTTCTCAAACCACCTTCCGGTTACACTCACACATTTTAAAGATTTAACTTGTTTACTTGGTTGCAAGGTCGCTTCATCGCTTTGGAATTGCATTCTTAAATGGTGGAGTATTGACTATACTATCCCCTCTTCCGCTAGGTTGTGAAGGTTGTGTGGCAAGCGGTTCTTTGGATTGCTGCATATTCTCTTTGGAAACTAAGGAATGCTTATATTTTCAAGGGTCCTTCTCCCAGTGATCATTTTGGTGACATCTAGTTTAATTCCTTCGATTGGATTGCTCCTAGGATCAAAAACCGGTCTATCTCTAAAACAACTTGGCTTAAGTCCCCGTTTTCTGATATTTCTTGAGTTTTGTTTGTCTTTTTGTTTGGTGGTGGGTAGTTTCTTGCAGGATTCGGTTTGTTCCCCTCTTTGTTATCTGTCTCTCGCAAATCTCTTTGTTGGACTAGTGTCGTTGGTTTTTTTTATAAAATTTTGCCTTTCTAAAAAAGATAAGAATCAAATACTTAAAATGCATTTTATTAAGGCTTTAAAACCAAAGCTTTGGACTTCTTTATGAGTATAAAGTTCACTACACCTTTTATTACATTAATAAATATGTTTGATTATTGATTAATATTTAAAATGTTCCTTCATAATATAAAAACAAACACTTGTTAATCACAATTAGAGATTAGCATTTGGGACCGGTTAAGGTCAAATGGTTCTTGGACCGCTTGGTTCTGACAAGTTATACAACTTCTAAGAAGATCGGTTTAACAAGAATTAAGGAACAATGACCAGTTAAAAGGCCTGACATAAATCTACATTTGTCAAGTTCTTATTTAGGGGTTTTAAACAATTTCATGTAGACATAAAATTAATATTTACACATTTTAAACGATTTGTACGAGTTTTAAAATGAACAATTTGTTAAAAAAAAAAAAAAAAAAAAAAAAAAAAAACTGGTTGTTTATATTTATAATCAAATAAATGCAAAAATTATTGTAACAAAAAAAATGTTATTTTAACACATTTTCTAATAGTAATAATTGATGTATTAAAATATGGACTGAGACCGGTTTTAGAAGGACCGGGTTCAAGCTTGTGGAGGTTCGGGCGGGTCTGATTTCTGAAGATCAACCGATTAACTGGTTTGAGCAACTATAATCACAATCAAGGTTATCTTAAAAGTGTTGGTAGATCTTAAAAGTGCTCTTAATTCGGACAAAATCCATACACCTGCAAAAATGATCTTCATTTGCTTTTTGACCAGATGTTGAAGGATTCTTAGGAAGATTCAAGGATTCTATCAGAATATCTGGCCTATACGTATACTTACATATATGGACAAACGTTTAAATCAGTTGAGAGTAAATGGAAGAGTGAATGAAAATTAATATGAAATCTCTTAATGACCGAAATAAAATCCTAAATGCGTGTGAAGCAGGCCAATGTATGCATATAACTGATGCATCATACTTGTCTATGGAACATGAATATCAGATTGATCATTGATTGATCATGATTCATGAACAATTAATGCCTATAAACAACAATTGGAAGAAGAAGAAGAAGAAGAAGAGTTTGCAATTATTTACATCCAACCTAAACATTCGATCAGTGACAGTCATCAAGTATATGATATTGTATCAGCAAAATGAAATCAGAAAGTAGTGGATGCAGATTTACAGCTAAAAATCAGTTAATCAGTCAATATAATCGAACTCATCTTCCTTAAGATGCGCGAAGAACTTCACAGGTTTATCGCCACGGCCTTCAAGTGTCTCCAGGAACTCAATTTTGTAAGGAAAATTAGCCGAGATGTTCTTCCCTTTCCAAACGGCGACGTACTCTTTGATTTTGCCTTCCTTTCCGTTCAACTCTACTTCCGGTACTTTAGGTATATGATAAACCTTCAACGGCACTTTAACCCTAACCTTAGCTCCGATCTTCACCGGAACTTCTTCTTCTTCTTTCGAGGTGGACGACAGCGTCGGATCCTCGATGACGGAATCCAATGCCGCTGATCTGATTCTGATCCGTGGTAACAGATTCGATTTTTTGTTGTTTGCCTTTCGAACGGTTAGAGAGCAATCAGAAGCATAAGCATATAGCATCGGAGAAATGAGACGGTTGCTTACGGTGGAGAGAGGTGAATTGATCGGCGGTGCGACGGAGAACATGGCCGTAGATGTCATTGTTAATCTTCCGATCAGGTATTGATATGATTCTTGTTATCTATTGAAGTGATGCTTTCAAATTATATATGGCCATGAATAAAGAGGAAAATTTCAGGCTTTTTTTTTTCTTCTCAATTGACACGTCACTTACTTCTTATCCCTTTGTTTTCTATTCATTTAAAAGAATCCCGGCAAAAATTAAAATAGAATACCAAAAATCCAAATTTCTAAACAAAATTACATTTTAACTTTAATATTTTTCTATTTTAGAGATTTTAATATTCATTATATTATTAAAATAAGAGTGAATTACATAGATGGTCCCTCGTGAATACCTGCTTTTCACTTTTCGTCGCTCGAGATCTGAAAGTACATTGGTGGTCCAAAAATCGAGTTTTTTAGCCCAAATTTGTCCTTCCCACTAACATTGTTAGTTTGGGCTCCGTTAACCCCATCACATGCCCTTCATGTGAAGGGCAATTTAGTCTTTTTACCCATATTCTACTCCACTTTCTTCCTCAACAAGAACACCATCCATAGCCACCATCTTCCACCACCATCATCTCAAGAAGTCAAAATTAAACCATAAACATATCTAGATTTCAAAATCAAATTACGAACCATACATGAAATCCAAACCCAAATCGAAATTACAAACCCAAATATGTAGAGATGAAAAACAAACATGAACGACATAAATCCCACTAAATGCTCAAACCCAAAAATGCAAAACCCTAATATTGATGAAATCAAGAACACAATGAAATTAGTAATCAAATCCAGAAATGAAAATATCATATTCAAACACAAGAAACAACCCAAATAACATATAGAGATCCAATATCTGGAATTACAAACAAAAATCGAAAGCCAAAAGCAATCTAATCTAGATCTCTCGATCGAAACCTAAACAAAATTGAATCTATAAACAAAAATTTGAAACCATAAACAAATATAACCTGAATATGTCAAAACCCTAAACATAAATCAAAACATGGATATTAGGGATTAGCGAGAAAGCTTCTGGTTTTCGACTTCAGGTTCCAGATTTGTAGACGAAGTGTCTGATGCACTTGTTCGTTCGTTTGTCATCACACAGAGAGAGGATACTCTTCAGTTGTTCACTATCTAGTTCGAAAACCAAAACCAACAAGGAGGAAGCGGCGGTTTCTGGGTTGGGATTCAACAAGGAGGGAGGGGTGGCGGTTTATGAGTTTACAGGATGGGGCGGCAACAAAGTAGGGTTTGAGGGAAGTAGAAGGAGGGCTTGAGGGAAGGACGGTTCCTGGGTTGGAATTCAAGGAGGAATTTTCAACTATTTTTCATTTATTTTATAATATAAGTTTTATTTTTCTAAAATAAATTAAAATTAGGCAAAAAGACCAAAATGTCTCTCACGTGAGGGGCACATGGCTGCCCTATCGACACCTTTTCAAACGGCGTTAGTGGGATGGACAAATTTGGGCTAAAAAACTCGATTTTTGGACCACCAACGTACTTTCAGATCTCGAGGGACGAAAAGTGAAAATCAGGCATTCACGAGGGACCATTTATGTAATTCACTCTTAAAATAATTTATAAATTTATCATTCTAATTTACTTTTTTAAAAAGAATTTATATAAAATAATAATAATTCAATCTTATATTATAAGAATGAATAAAAATAATAATTTCTCTTTACACACTTCAAGTTTTAAATAATTCTCTAAACTTGAAGTTTTCTCCATTTTATAGAAAATATAGAGAATTTACTAAAGCAAAATAGAGACAAAAACTATTTTTCTCTATTTTAGAGAATCTGTTGGAGATATACTTATATGTTTACTGTTATATATCATGATATTTAAAATCTAAAACTTTGCTTTTTTTTTCTTTGCATCTCTTAATGATTTATATGTCACTGGAATAAGGTAGTATAAAACATGAGAACATTTATATCACATTTAATTTTACAGTTAAATTACATGTGATTATGAGCATCTCTAATATATTCTCCAAAATGAAGAAATTGAAAATTTTGGGCAAAATTTCGTTCCAACAGATTCTCTAAACTCCCCAAAATAAATAAAACATGAGAGGGTGTGTAAAATTCTCTAAATTTGGAGAACTTCCACAAATATGATTACCATGAGAGACAATTTTTTACTACAATATATTTCTACCGATACCAAACCTTAATGTTAAAATATTTATGTGTAAAAAATAATATTTTATTAAATATATAGAGTATTTTAAGAGAAATTAACGAAAGTGGCCATTTTGACCGACCAAAGCCATTTCTCTCCCCCTTTTTCAAGAAAATCACCACCTCCACAAGTGTCCAAGACACAACCTACAGAGGCCAAGGGGGCATTTTTCTAAAAAAACAACTCAAGTGCGTACGGAGGGATGTATGACTTGTGAGAGGATGAAAAACTTAAGTTTCAAACTTGTGGAAATGCTACCCCTAACCATCCATTTTCAAGTTTCAAACTTGCAGAGATGTTTATCGGCTAACTGCTAACCTTTCAGTTAGTTTGTCAAAAATCAAAAATCAATTTGAAGATGCATGTATAAACATGTGTAATTAGTCATATCAGTTCACATATGCATCTTCAAGTAGATTTTTTCAATGATTTACGTATGAATCTTTTCATGGCACCTTCTCATAATATTTAGCTTTTTCATCTTTTCCCATATCAACTAGCTTACGATTATTTTTTACAAAGAATGATCATGTGAGAAGAGATCTAGACCCTTTATCACTTTTAATCTCAAAACAATCCATGAATTACGCTTTAGAAGGGAATTGATTCAGTGCATCTAATCAGTATTTATCTTCAATTAGTATTTATCTTCAATTAGGATTAATCCAAGGATGTTTTTACCCTTCTTACCATAACTTTCATTCTCACCGGAACCCACCCATTGAAAATATACACAAATTTGCTTCCAAGAGAAATAGACTTCAATTCAAGAAGTAAATAGCTCAAAAGTGTGCTTTTGAAGTTGCACAGGACATGGAAGGGACAAAAAACATGGGTCAAACTGTTTTGATTGCATCTTAACTGGGAATTGTATCTAACATAAAAGGGCAGTTTCTGTACATTCTGTCTTTAGAAGCATATAATAATTGCAGGGAAAAACTAAAACCTACAAATTAAAAGTGCACTCAAACTTACCCAAGGAAAGAAGCAGCTGCAGATGATATATATTCAATTGAAGTTGCGTTTTGTGGCTTCCATCTTTAAAAGCAAATCTTTGATCTCTCTTTCCATCCTTACCTTCATATTGAAGTATTCCTGATGAGCATTTTCTAAAGCTTGGAGTTCTTCAAGTTTTTGTCTTCGGATTTCCTCCGCCTCTGACAAATGTAGCTTCGTCACTCGACTCGCAAATTCTTCCTCGATTTTCTTGTTTTTTGCCTGTGCAATACGATTCAGACCTTCGGCTTCTCTTCTTGCATCATCGGCACGCATTTGAAACATCTGCGCTTCTGCCAGTTTGATCCGAACGATGCCGTCCAACTCGTCGAAAACTGGTTCTCTTGGAATTGGAGCGACTCGTTGTATCTCGGAGCTCACGGTTTTCAATTGAGGCTGTCTTTCTGCATAAATGGATTTCATCCACAACGCGGCTTCTTGGCTGCCTTTGGAAACGTCGTTACTTCGCTCTCCTTGATTTTGTTTTACGACTTCTTTCTCTTGTGAGATTTGAATGTTGTCTGATTTAAAGGCGTCATCATCTGCAATTGGTTATTAAGTGAGGAATCTCTCTTTCGGTGTGTGAACTAAATTAACTAAAGCGCAGACCGGTTATAAATCATTAAAAATGTTACCAACTTATTGATCTCTATTGACCTTGGAAACTAGTGGCTCATTTGTTTAGATCTTTGAACTGCTTTTAGGTCTAAGTTTTCAAAATAACGGCATAAAGAGCCACATATAACAGCAGTCGGGCACACACAAAAAAATGACCTTAATTTCCTAGTAATAACGTGTTGGGCATACCACGTTCTGATATATAATTAACGATAATTTTTCTGCCATAAGAAAAAGTAAATACTCATCTAGGTGTCCTGTAATAATTGATCATAATGCAACGTTGGAGCATAATACCTTAGAAAAGATATAGTGCTATTTTAATGCAGATCACTGCATTGAGAAATGTTTATATATGACTTGCAACATAAAATAAAGATACTAATAGATGTAGCCATAGTATTAAGTCCTAAACTTAATTTGAGCCACTTAATCCCAAGTTTCCAAATCATCCCAGCCACTCGCTAAAATTATGAACAGTCTTCCTCTTTTGTCTCAGCTGACTTGGGTTCCTTGAAAGGAGATGATAAAATCCCATGGCATAAATCGCCAAAGCAGCCATCCTTGATAAAATTTTATTTATTTATCATTATTTTCTATTACATTGTTAAAACATTAGGTGTTCTCGTTATTGAACTTGTCTCACCCAGGCTCCACTCATAGTTAGATGACCTTGCGTGGCCTCTCATCTGAAGGCACAGGTGCCTCCATCTACTTCACCAATATGCAACGCCACTAAGAAATATCATCATCATTTCAGAAATGCAACAAAGTTCGGTTTTTTAAGTTCACTACTTCATTAATTACATTTATTGAATAAAAACTTCTTCTTTAGGTAGTTTGTGCAGACTGCAGCTAAAACATAAGTGGATAGTGTCTTCCTTTTGCAAAGCCAATACCCAATTGACAATTTTAGGACATGAAGTGCAACAGTTTCTTGGTGGCTTTACAACGGTGTCCAAGCAGGAAGAAAGGGTATAGAACTCAGGGACAACACTCTTAAACCAAATCAACTTATTCAATCTATATATTTCATATTTTCATATTCATGCCCTTTTATCTTAGTTTAACAACAGAACTACAGAAGTAAACAAAGAAGGGATTTAAATTAAAAGCAATGACCAGTATGAATACAAGACAACAGAACAAATTCCATAGATTAGAGAACACTTACCAGTAAGGAAACCCATTATGTAACTCCGTACTTGTTGAAGATCTGATTTGTTCATCATTCTAGACAGCATCTGAAGAGATATCTCATGAAGACGTTTTCCTCGAATATCCTCACTGGCAGAAAAAATTCTTCTAACATATTCAAGTTCATTTGAGAATGCTTCAGCTGTCCAACCCTTGGCAAAGTTCTGAAAAACCTCTCTCACAAAACCAAACATCTCAGAAGGGTGATCACAGGCGACACAATGAAACTGCATCTCGGTTTGTCCTAGAGCCCCAGTTGCACTACGACCATTTCTAATATAAGATTCCCGTAAGCCACAGTCAGTGTGACACCAATGCAGACATACATCACATCCTACCCAACTACATGTATTGGAAGCCATGTCAAACTTTGAACATACTAGACACATGCAAGCACTGCAAAAACCATTTTTCTGCACACAAATTTTGCAATCACATTCATCAACAGGCAAGTAACTTCGACAGGTGAGATTTCTGCATCTTAAGTTCAAAAATATTTCTGCCAAATCAGAAGATGAAATATCACAATTTGTCTGGAGAAAATCTTGAATACCGGTTTTTAACGCCACCAGTATCTCTACCTGCACACTATGGGCCTTCTGTAGCATCTCCAAAGTAATATCCGACCTCTTCTCAAGTGCTTTACGAAAAGCAGAAAGCTGTCTTCGCTTACTTGGATTCAAGATGACATCCCGGACAGACTCTTTCAAACTTGCTACAGCCTGTCCTGTCATGTCATTTAATATTCTGGCCACAATGTGCAATGGGTCTGAAACTAGCATTGCAAGAAGGGGCTCAACAAAGTCGGCCGGACCAGTATTAGTGCTCTTACTTAAAGTACCAATGACCTCTCTCGTAGCACGCTTCCTATCTTTATGATAATCTGAACCAGTTTCATGAGATCCAACACTCTGCGTCGGGGATCTTATCTCACCCCGGTGCCTCGAGTGTGTTCCTGATGGCTGCTTATTATTACTACTTAGCTGCCTCTCCAGTCCAAGTGGTAATTTATAACTTCCTTCTGCAACTCTAGCACCATGTGATTGCACAGGTTGAACATTTGCAACGCCTTGAGATGTTTGAGATTGATGAAAAATACCATTTCCATTTGAAAGGCTCCTTTGATGCATGGGAGGTTCTGCATTTTTTTGCTCATCTGAAGGCTGAACCTGCCAGGCTACACCCTGAAACAATGGCCGGCTGCCAACAGATTGTTCAAAATCAAATGAATTCTCAGTTAAAGAGCAGCTAGGGTTGTGGGTGAAGTGCTGGGAACCAGAAAAAGATCTCGATACTGTAAATCCATCAGAACTTGTCTGGAAAGAGCTGGCATGAGACTGAATGCTCATCTCCTGACTTGGGGAATCTGGAGCCTGAACCGGGTTCTGGGAACCAATAGGCAGAAGAACATTTGGTAAACGCAGAGAAAGTTCGAGTGGTTCCAACGTAAGTTTCTCATCTTTTGGCTTGCTTACTCCTTTTCTGTCAACATTTTCAGGCTTTTTAACAGGGTCTGTAAAGAACAAATCAAAACCCCTTGTGCTTGGTCCTTCCATGTCAATCTCTCTGCTGGTCAAGAAACCACTTGGTTCATTCTCAACCCTACAACTATTTTCCAAAGAATCATTGCCACCAGAAACAGAAACAAGCACACTTTTGCCCTTATCCTTGAAATTTTTGGTCAGTTCCTTTGTCACAAGAGAATGATTAACAACTCCAGATGCACCATGAAGTTCTGCATTCCCTATTACCTGTCCATGCACATTCATATTCTCCTCCTTGACTTCAAGATTTGCATCATTGTCTTGTTTTGGTTTTATTTCCTCGGGGTTCAAACTTGGGGAAACATCCCTAGCTTCCTCTTCATGATCATTATAATTTTGGCTTGGTCCTGCATTCTTCTTTTCATTATCTGACAAATATGGAATTGCACCTCCATTTTCACCTGTTCTTTGTGTTGAAGAATCCGGAGAAGTTGATGAGTGGCTAACTTTGTTCATTACATTTTGAGAAGTTTCTAGTTCTTCAACATCAGCTTTCTCTGCAACAATACGTGTTTGGTCAGGCTTGATCTCTTCTTTCGGCATTATCTTTGTCCTATCTTCTGAAGATTTGTCATCAATGTGATTTTCATGTTGAACCTCCTGGCTGGCATTCAATAACCCAGAAGGTAGATCATCAGCTGTGTTCTCAACAATAGTAGTAGGTTCTGGATCAGGTTCAAGTTCTCCTTCTTCCCTTTCACTGTTATTTCCACTCTCTGCCGGAAGACTTTCACTCTTCTTCACTTCGAGACTCCTTGATTGCTCGCTTCCAGAGTCCTTCGACCAGGGTGGTGACTTTGCATCTCTCCCTCCCTGTGGGGACCTCACATTACCCATTTCTTCTGAAGCTGCCTTACTTCCTCTTGCAGAATCACTGCCACTCTTTGCACCTTCCTCCACATCTTTCCCTCCACTGAACCGCCGCCATGAAGAAACACTTCCCTCTCGCCGAGACCGATCTCTCTCGGATCTAAACCCCTTGGGGAAATCTCTCCTTGGCCCTGAAAAACTTTCAGATCTATGTATCCTATCACCACCATATCCACCACGAGGAGATGAACTCAAGATTCCCCTCTCACTACTATCCCTATACCGGTCATAACTCTTTCTCCTCTCGTAGCTATCAACATCATAATCAGGCCTCTTTCGAATCAACCTCGAATTCTTTCGTTCATCCTCTACCCGTTCATATCGTGCAGTCGAAGAGGATAACCCCTTTTTCCCACTTTCAGACTTGTAATGAAAACTCCTGTGTGATGAAGACTGGTGCAAACTTGGATCATCATCTTTTCTTCCCCAGTCCTTGAAAACACCTTTTTCCCCTCCATACGAGTTAAGATCATCACTCGACTTCAATCTCTTCATACTTAATTAACAACCACTACCACAACAACAGATTAAACAAAACCGTCACCTCAAACTCTCCAATCACTAATCACACATGATCATTCTCCAGCTTGTAAGCAAGAAGAACATACACAGTTAACCACTACATCTACAGAAAGCATAACAAACATCATAACTTCCAACCTTTCTTCAAATGCTCACAGATTACCAAAACCGCACTTCCGAAAACCCTAGATTTTAGCTGATAAAACTAATACTGTTACAACAACAGTGTCGACCTACAGATCTCAATATAAAATCTAAAATAACTTAAATCCAGCCGCAAAAACAGGTAATAAACTTTTACAAGCAAAAGCAAATAACAAGAAGAACCCTAGTTTAAGGTTTTCTTTCACGTTCCCTTTCAAAACCCTAAGTTAAAAAATAGGTACAAGGAAATGGACACTTGAACAGCACAGATTGAGTACAATAAAAAAGAAGAGCATCAGTCGGATAAAATCACCGGAGAATAACGTCGGTGAAAGTTGAAGCTGCGACGCCGGCGACACAAATTGTTGAAATTTCTAGCTTTTTTGACAAAGAGAGAGAGAGAGAGAGAGAGAGAGAGAGAGAGAGAAGGTATTATCTCAGTCAACGTGTAGCTTTAACTAATGGAAAACAGAGATAAAAAGAGGAGAGAGACTTGGATACGCAAGGTGCGTAGAGCGCATAGTTAGACCTTTGGCAGAGAGTGGGTGATAGAATGCGCTTATCCGGCGCATGTTAGCTTGGAAATTTTTAGTCAACGAGAAGTTTTGAAAGTTGAAACGACAATGGTCACGATCTCCAACGTCACCATTGATTTCCAATCACCACCAGTAACACGAATATAATTATTAATTAATTAATTATTTAAAAAATTCCTCGAAATTCCCATGAGTCTACCTCCTTTTCCTCGTTTTGGATTTCATAACGAATGATAGACCTGGTAGAAACTGACACGACACGTTAATCCGACACGAAATAAACGAGTTTGGGTAATACATTTCAACCCGTTTAATTAAACGGGTTGACACGACACGACACGAAAATTAAACGGGTAAGGTCAAATTCAAAACTTTCAATTCGAAAATGACCCGAATAACCCGTATATATATATAATATAAGTTTTCTTTTTAATGTTTTGGATTTTTAGTGTTTTAGATTTGGTTATAATTTATAAGTTTGAACTATAAATTTTGGATTTCTTATGCTTTCATTTGAATTTTGTATTTGTATTTTTTGTGAATTTTTGATTTTAAATTTTTAGTTTTATAAATGTTAAACGGGTTAGGCGGGTCGTGACAGGCCGGGTTAGGGTTGAGATTTTCTGACCCGTTTATTAAACGGGTCGGTTAGGGTTAGACACTTTCAACCCGTTTAACTTTGAACCCGACACGAAACTGACACGACACGACACGTTTATCAGGTCTAACGAATGGTGATGTTTATCGGTTTCCAACAGTTATGTTGTAATTTTTTTCAAAATAAACTACAATTTTGGTCATTGAGGTTTATCGATTTCTTTGAAAATCGTACCTAGGCTTTGATAACTACAGTTAGTGTTCTTGAGGTTTGCATTTTGCTTTGAAAATTGTCGTTTGTCACTAACTCTGTTAAATTTTTCCGTTAAGTTAGGGTATTCTCGTCTTTTTACTTTAGCAAAGACAAGTTGTACACGTTTGTTTAACCCAAATGGACCAAATTGTAATTCAATCTATTTAAATCATAGGGATCAAATTGTAATTTACGCTAACTTCTTTCTAACATATACATATGTATGTATGCATATATACATACGCACCCTGTCCAACGAGTTTACAAGGTGACCAGGAACCGTCTCGGCGGCGACCAGGAGTCGTCTCTCGCAGTGACCTAGCCATCTGCAACCATCCTACACTCTCATTGTTTCTTCGTCGGCGTCGATCTCGTGAACTGAAGCAGAAACGTCCCCCTCCCCTGTCCCAATCGATGTCACAAACATAACCATAAATCTCAATCCCCTTGTTTGTCCCCATCGATTTCACGAACCAATAACCAAACCCCCTCTGGCCGTGAACAGAGACGCCAAAATCAAACGCCATATTCGACGACCATGTGAAACTTAACAGAGCCACTACACCTCCGTCGTCCCCCCTCCCACTCTCTTGAACCACCTTGAATGGTTATTTATAAAAGCTTAATAAGTTTAGGAAGGCATATTGGATACTTAAATTGCGAGCGACGGTCGTGAGATAATCAGACATATCATGATCCAGCTACAAAATTGCACTTCATAAGATTTTCAACAAAATCAACTAACATAGATTTAATTAAAGGATTGAACATAATTATAAACTAAGCGCACACCTGACATGCTTACAGATTTTTGAAGGGGAGTAGGAGAGAAATATGAGACAAACGTAGTTAACTATTTAAAGAAAAAAACCCGTAGATTTCCTCGAAACGTCCCACGGATTACGCCGACGAAAGTTGAACTGCGTAGTGAAAATACAACCACCGGAACTGTGTGAAGCATCCGCTGGGAGAAATGAGCGAGAAATACTACCACCAGTCCTATTACAGCTCGAGATCGTCATTAACTTGCGCCAATTTTCTATAGCATTTTTAGCTTAATTCGAAGAATGTGGCATTGAAGGAACAAGTCATTGATCGAGATGCAAAATGTTGTTCTTGAGATTGAATTGTTTATCTTGGAACCCTAATTGAGAGTGAGAAAAACGTAGAGAGGATTGGATCGTACAAAAATGGTGGAGATGATATTGGAGATGGTGACCGGAGGAATAAGAAGGCGAAATGTAGGGGAAGACGAGCAAGGGGTGGTTCACTGGTTATGTTCACGGCGATAGGGGGACGATGTTGGGGTGGGGGGGGGGGGGTGGGAGGGAAGTATATATAATATATAATATAAATAATTTAATTTAACATTAATTTTAAAGAGGAAAAAACAAAGTAGGTTAAAAAGACGAAAATACCCCTCACTTAACTGAATTTTTTAACGGAGTTAGTGATCAGGGACGATTTTCAAAGCAAAATGCAAACCTCAGGGACGCTCACTGTAGTTATTGAAATTTAGTGACGATTTTCAAAGAAACTAGTAAACCTCAGGAACCAAAACTGTAGTTTACTCTTTTTTATTAAATAAAATATTAAAAGTTAAAATTTAAAAAAAAATCACTTTAAACTCAAATAGTTATTTTATTTTAGAGATTGTATCATTAACTATATTATTAAAATAATTAATACATTAATAAAATATTATTTATCTCTTCTAAACATTTTACGCCAATACCTTTTTTATTGATGGAAAGATTAGAATATTAGAGTATTTCCAACAGATTCTCTATTTTGGAGATTACTCAATTAATTTTGTTAATTAAATATTCAATACAGCTCATATTTTTTTTTTCTCCTAAACATTTAATTTAAACAAATTTCATTTGTATAATGAATAAAAAATCATTTTTCTCTCATATGTAATCATTTTTTGGAGATATCTTCAAATTTGAAGATTTTCGTCATCTCTCTAATACTTTCTACAATTTGGAGAAGCTATCGGATATGCTCTTATTTTCTCTTTCTTAAAAAATGAGTTTTATGTATTTTCTTCAAGTTTAGAGATTTTTATCTCCTCTCTCATTTTTTCTCTATTTTAACATACAATATAACATAGTTGTTGGAGAAAAAAATTGTTAAAATTCCTCTTTTTTTTATTTTAGCATAGATGTTTGAGATGCTCTTATATCCTTAAATTGGTTTCCTAGTTATTCTTCTTCTACTTTTATCAAAATGTCACTATTACTGCAATTTTCAGGTCTAGATCCGTAAAATAAAAAAAAAATAGGAAAAGTGACCAGATTTTTTTTTTTTTGCTTTTAGCTATGTCCGTAATAGATTTTGCGAACATAGTGACATTTCGGTCAAAATGGGAGAGAAATGATTAGGAAACCAATTTATTGGTTTGAAATGGCTAGTTTGGTCAATTTCCCTTTATAATAATCATTTTATTTGATATATTTGATTTCTAAACCATGTTTTAGTTAAGAGAATGATAAGAATATTGATGATTATACATAAGTTAAGATAATGATAAAATATGTCTTGATATAAGTTAAGTTTGTTACAAACTAATAGAATTGTTGTTTGTTTCTATTATACAATAAAGTCAGTTTTAGTTTTTGAATATAAACACAAACAAAACCTAAATCATATAACACTATTGTTCATGAAATTTCCTACCCAAATTCAGTGAAATCAATATATTGCTAGGTCTTTATTATTGATCCATATATACAGTTCATGAACTTTAGTTGCAAGTCACACCAAACCATCAAACAAAGTTAGGAATATGTTAATAGTTTCTAAAATCTTCAACAAGAAATACGACTTTACTTACTAGGTGTTGAAGAATTTATTGGTCTACTCGTTGGGCAGGTCGGCCCTCCTTCATTCGGTTGCTTTTATTCCTGACACTAAACATTCTCCGTTTTCCAGAGTTGGTGGTGGTGGTGGTGTAACACCCTGAATTTCTATCACAATTGAAGAAAAGTGTTGAACTGGGTGAATAGGTAAAGGAAGAACCATATATGGAGTATGGCTATAACGGCATGTGGTTGTGACACTTGTCACAATAGCACCAATGGTACTAAGAGTATGGTCGTCTCGGCTATAGTGCCATGTGGTTGTGACATCTGTCACAATAGCACCAATGGTACTGAAAGTATGGTCTTCTCGGTTATAGTGCCATGCAGTTGTGACATATGTCACCATAGCACCAATGGTACTGAAAGTGTGGTAGTCCCGGCTATAGTGCCATGCAGCTGTGACATATGTCACAATAACAACAGCGATTACCAAGTGGTTGGTCGTCCCAACGAATGTGCCATGTAATTATGGCAATGACAGGATAACTGGTATAATAGCATAAAATGTTTTGAGAGAACAGTCGAGGAATGGCCGAGATAAAGGTCGAGGAATGTCCGGGAGAACGGTCGAAGAACGGCCGGGAAAACGGCCGGGAAAGCCGTCGAAAAAGGCCTCGGTACATTTTGCGCGACAGTGCCCGCTACAGTGACAGATGACACTGTCGCATGGTAGGGTCGTAAGAGGCAAGGGGGCCTCGGTACATTTCGCGCGACAGTTCCTGCTACAGTGACAGATGGCACTGTCACATGGTAGGGTCGCACCAATCTCACGGTGCATAAAATCGGGATTTTCTTCATTTGGTCATATCTTGCTCATTTCAACTCCGTTTTGGGCGATTCAAAATGATATGGTTTCGTTTTTTTAGAGCTTTTCAAGGTTAAAGTGTTATTTTTGGGAATATTAGAGAGTATTTGGTGGTGGATTGGAGGCAAAGGTCAATAGCTCAACATCTTCACCTCCATCTTCTAGAATTTTGGGGTTTTCTAGGTTTTCACAAAAACCTAAGTGGTGAGTTCATCCTCCTAACTTCTAAACCTTATTATAAGTTAAAAAAAAATGCTCCATTGATGATTTCCTAGTGTATATGTTTCTCAAATTTCGGGTTTGATGGTTTTGGAGAAGTTAGGTCAAAATTAGGGTTTTGACCAAAATGGAGATTTTGATGTCATGTGTTTGGGGATTGATTCTAAATGGTTGGATGTGATCATTTATGGGTGAAATTTGTGTATCTAGGTTTATGGAGGTTTCGACCTTGAAGATTCAAGTTTCTTCAAAGGAGCTCAAAGTGGAGTAAAATCTAGATTTAACCTAAATCTAGCGAGGTGAGTTCAAGTCGATTTGTGAAAATGGTGTATATGCCAAAATGTTTATTTTAAAGTGTTTTGTGTTTTACATGAAATTTGTTAACTGCTGATAAGTTTTGGTTATTTGGAAGTGTTTAACTTTATAAACTTATATAACATACATTCTTAGCATTTTGATAAATAAATCATGTTGACATGTGTCATTGACAATTTTATATAAATGGAGTTTATTTGACGTAATTGTCATTTTTTAGTACTTGATCTTATATACCTGTTTGGGAAAATGCAGATCATTGTGTCATGAGGTATTTTGAAAATATAAGGGTATGAGTTCATTTGGAAAATGATTTGCCTCATCCAACTTTGTGTTTTGGGTTAATCAAACTTTTAGTCGTTGAGTTGCATGACCGCTGGTTAAAAATGTTTTATTGTTTACACCGACATTTATCGTACGATAAAGCAATTTTTGTTGAGCTCTGACTCGGTTTGACTAAAATGAGTCTTGGGGACAATTGTCCGGTTTAATAGCTCGTCGTGGAGTTGTGAGTATGATTTCGCTTAATGTGTATCATTTGATTATTACATGTGTTGAATGCGTTGGTCATTTGTTTGGAGTCATGTAATGTTTTAGACTGTAATGTAGTGGATTCATAGTCATATGAGTCGGTCTTTATTATCTAAAGAAAATGGGCTATTATTTATATGTTGGCACCAAAATTAGTCATGGGATTTCAAGGACAATACGGTGAGGGCTCGTGGAGTCCAATACGGTGAGGGTGGTAGTGTTGGTTTGGTTTTTGTCTTTAGTCGCCGATTTTAAAATGGTTGTTTCCATCTGTCACTTATTAGTGGTATTCGTCGGGATACCAAGTATATGTCGATGCCATAAGCAGTCAACCCAGATCTGCCGATTTATCACCAAGCCACCGCCAATGACGATTGGTGTTTTTTTGTTATCAACGCAGACCGTCGGCATGTGGTTGCCGCTGGTTGCGTGTCGACTACTACCGGTAAGGCCACGACCTTGGAGCTGGTGTTGTCGCTGTGTGTGCCTAGGGTTTTGCATTGTTTAGGTGATGCCCTAAGGTGTGGCTGGAAACCAGGATGGACCACAGTTCTATAGTTGGTTGTTTAATTCCTGGACCATGGTTTCGTCCCGTGGATGTCATGGATTATGTGGTCGCTTGAACCACGGTTCCAACCATGTGATTTACGGCTATTGATGGATCCATGCCATCGGATTTGCCTATCAATCAAGTCAACAACCCTTGTCGTCTTTTCTTTACCAACGTCGGACATCAAGGTGGTGTTCTGAGTGTTGGGCTTGTGCCCTAGACGATTAGGCCGATGTTTTGGGCTGGTAATTATGGGTTGTGTTTTTCGTGTTCTGGTTGCCACCTATTTGGGCATCAACCCTATTCTGGGAGTTGGGCCCGGGGCTAGTAAGCCCAAGTATTTATTTTGGGATGTTTCTCTAAATTGTTTGTCTTTGGATTATTATCCTAGTTTTTGTCCTAGGCATAGGTTCAAAAAGGGTTTTGGGTCATGGTTTGTTAACCTACAATTAAAATATGCCAATCAATTAATTTTTGTCATATAATAATTTATTCCAATTAACTTGGCCTTTTTAATCATGTTAATTAAATTTTGGCCAATTTTGTATTTATTTTATGTTTAGATAATATATATATATATATATATATATATATATATATATATATATATATGGTTTGCCCCAATGCCCCGTGGTTGTTTATATTTATGGTTTGGAAAATTAAAATGTAATAATTGCATGGGTTGTATTTTTTTATTTTAATTTTCCAAGATAGGGACAAGTGTAAATAGAATAGACATGTTGTATTTTCTATTTTTCACATCTGAAGACGGCGTTCCAAGATGCCGAGATGGAGTCCCTGGAGTTCACGAAGATGGCGAGGCCAGTGGGAGCTTGAAAACGTCCTTAGAAGTTGTGATTGTTTATTTTGTGTTTGCTTTTATTTATTGCTTTATTGTTATGATAATTGCAAACGTTTAAAAAAATCAAACGCAAAACAAATTTTAAATCGGCAAATATTATATAATATTTTAAAGTTGATACGTTTATCAAAATCAAACCGATTTAATAAAGATAAACTTTTAAAACAAGATTTTTAGAGATAAAATCAAAACGTTTTAAAAGAAATTAGAATGATTTTTAAAATTAAACCTTTTACAAAATGTAAACTTAACGCCACCCATTTAAGGTACTTGTCGAGCATACAGGGTTCCAGTGTGGTCAGTGATCGGCCAATCATGCTGGTTGAATATAGTGTAAGACAATGCGCCAAAATAACGAGATTTAAGTGGACAGTTACTTGGCCATTCACTTAAATTGTCATATTTTGGACGACTAATCTGAGTAAACCCTAAGTCTAGTATTTAGGTGGGATCACGATACTTTAGTATGATTTGTTTACTTGGGAATATCATAGACATTTGTTTGGCCATTTATGAGTATTTTCAAGGCGTTGGAGTGGGATTAAATGTGTCAATTTTCAATATATGATATATTGAATAGGATTCCACGACATCTAAGAGTTATGTTGAACATAGTTGGATGATGCCTATCTATATAGCCTAATTCCATAGACAGTTGCTTGACCATTTTATGGAAGTAGTGAAATATGAATCTTATCTTAAATTAAATGATTTTTGAAAAGTTAATCCATTTATCTGAGATCTTAAAGTTACTAAAATTAAACTTATTTTGTAGATGTCTACTAATGCCTCCAACCAAACTACAAACACAAACGGTTTATCCCAATTTACGTTACGGTAAATCCTTGATAAGGAAAAACTGAACGGTACAAACTTCATCGATTGGTTTTGTTTCTTGAGAGTTGTCCTTATGCACAAAAAGAAGTTGTACATTCTTGAAAACCACCCTCCAAACCCACCTGCTAGAAATGTTTCACCTTATGATAAGCATCTCAATGATTCACTAGATGTTAGTTGTCTGATGATTGCATCCATGACTCCCGAGTTATTGAGGGATCATGAAGATATGAATGCATGGGATATGATATCCTCGTTAAAATCCATGTTTTAGTTACAAGCAAGGCAAGAGAGGTTTGATACAGTCAGGGCATTGCATGCTTGTATGATGACTGAGGGATCATTAGTCAGTACCCACGTTTTGAAAATGAAAGGGTATATTGACCGATTAACCCGTCTTGGCTATCCACTGGGTCAAGAATTGGGGATCGATATGGTTCTCAATTCTTTATCCAAATCATATAACTAGTTTGTCCTAAACTATAATATGAATGGTTTGAAGAAAACTCTCACAGAGCTTCACGACATGCTTAAAACTGCTGAGAGAAATGTGAAATCCAAGTTGGATTTATCCGAACCAAACAGGACTTGATGATCGGGCCTAAAAGTGGGATAGTAAAAAGAAAAGGGTTGTTACCAAGGGTAAAGAAAAGGTGGAAGCTCCAACAAGAAAGAGGGCAAAGGAAAGATTCCTGAAGATGCAGTTTTCTTCAATTGCAACCAGAATGGGCACTGGAAAGGAAACTGCCCTGCCCTATTGGAAGAAATGAGGAAACAGAAGGTTAATGGAGTCGGACCTTCAGGTATGTTTACCATTTGATTTAGGGCCTGTTCGGTAGCAGCTTAATGGGCTGAATAAGGGATATGGCTGATTCGGTCAGCCATATCTGAGTGTTCGGTAGTGGCTTAATGGGTCAACTAGTGGCTGACCGAATCAGCTACCAAAATAAAGTCATTTACACTCAGCCCTTTTATATCTTTTAATTTCCTCATCTACCCTTCAACTCCCAACTACTCACATTTAATAAAAGTGACCTAACCCGTCCTTTTAAAACACAGCCTCTCCCTCGATAGCACTCCATCGATTGCAGGTACTCCATCGATTGAAGAAGCAACATACTGGAAGATATCAGACCTTCCATCGATTGAAGCAGCAGGTTCTACATCGATCTCTCTTTTCCGCTCCAGGTAATGGAACATCGATCTCTCTTTTCCTCTCCATCGATATCTCTTTTCCTCTCCATCTATCCTTTGCTCATCGATCTCTCTTTTCCTCTACAACTTGTTATTAGAAACTTGTTTTTTTAGAAACTTGGTGAAATCGACATTGGTGTAATCGACATTGGTGAAATCGACATTTAGAACCATGTTCACAGACTTGTTGTTAACTTGTTATTAGAAACTTGTTTTTTTTTCTTTTCACAGACTTGTTCTTTGCACAGACTTGTTGTTAGAAACTTGTTTTTTTTCACATACGTTATTTTCACAGATTTGTTGTTAGAAACTGGTCTATAATCTAAAATCTAGTTGTAGTCATTATCTGTTAATCTGGTTGTTAGAAACTTGGTGAAATCGACATTGGTGAAATCGACATTTAGAACCATGTTCACAGACTTGTTGTTAGAAACTTGTTATTAGAAACTTGTTTTTTTTTCTTTTCACAGACTTGTTCTTTGCACAGAGTTGTTGTTAGAAACTTGTTCTTTTCACATACTTGTTCTAGTTGTAGTCATTATCTGTTAATCTGGTTGTTAGAAACTTGTTTTCACGGACTTGTTCTTTTCACAGACTTGCTAATTTATTCATGTTTCTCCACTATGTTCTCACATCCTTGAGCATCCTGATGATTATTTGCCTGTGTTGGTTTTGGTTCATAGCCTTATATGGTAAATCTTTGATATACAGATTTACATTTGCATATTTTTGGGATTTTTCTTCTGCAATGTATATGTTGTATTTTCTGAAATGTATTTAAATGTAGCATAAGTTTTTTCAATGTTCCGAGTTTATGAGTTTCTAATCTATAGATCATTAGGTATGGAACAAACAGCCGATTCACATCAACCTAAAAGGACTAGGATAAGCTGGAAAAACATGGTTGTTGTGAAAACGTTTTTAGAAACTTGTATCCTTGAAATAGCATTGAATGGAAAGGAAGGTGGAAGCCTAAAATCGATGTCGTGGAAGAAAGTTTCTGAAACTTTGAAATAGCAATGAAGACACCATTTTCACCAATGAAGAAGAAGACGTTGGAAGTGGAGAAGCGGAAATAGATGGATCACAATGGGGTGCTAATAGCACACAATATATGGCTAATTTGCGTGATCAAATTGCAAATGGACTAGTTTGAAATGTTTGAAATTTTTAAATGTATCCAAACTTATGATGTTGACTTGTTCCTATTATAAGTACTTATTAATGTTGTTTTGCTTGCAACATTGAATTCATATTATTATGTTTTATCAAGTTGTTTTTATTTAGAAAACTTTTAAATTTATTTTTTAAATAATTATAAGTCATTTATTCCATATTTTTATCAAACAACTATTTTATTCAGACAAAAATAAAGACCGGGGGTAAAATGGTCATTTCTGACATTCAGACTGTTTATTCAGCATACTAACCGAACAACAACTTTTCTGTTAACATACAGATAACTATATCCAGACAGACAGCTATATCCATTCAGGTTTTAACAGAAAACGAACCGAACAACACCTTATTCACTTCTGACTAAGTGTTACAAATTAGGTATGATACTCATATTAGTATTACTTTCAGGAAATAAGAATTGAATAGAAAATGAATCCATACCAAATGGAGCTAAGTTAGTTATTGTTGCTCAAAGGGACATATGATATGGGCTTTCCAGATGGTCATACATTAATACTTACCAAGTGTCTTCATGTACCTAGTACTACTAGGAATTTAGTTTCATTTTCTCAATTACAACGAACCGAATTTATGTTTTCATAAATAAATTTTCATTTTATCTCAATAAATGTTTTATGAAATTGATAGTTGTAATTATAAATCAATATAACGAATTAAGCAGGGCTTAAATCATATCTATTTGTGACATTTAAACAAGAATCACACAGCCAAACTCCAGGCAGACGGAGAGTTGGAATCATATGCTGATTCATATGATACATGTGTGTCTTGTTAGTCAAGATGACAAAAGAGCTTTGTAAAAGGAAAACCCTTAGGGGATACAAGAACTATTAGGAATTAACCATACTAATGTATGTGAGCCTTATAGTTCTGTCACAAGATACGGTCATCACTACTTCATTACATCATACTGATGATTTCAGTATACATAGGTATGTTTACCTAATAAAACAAAACTAAAAGCTTTGAGATTTTCAAATAGTGTTAGAAATAAGTAGTAAGTATACTTGGCAAAATATAAAGATGTTTCGGTCAGATCGAGTTCATGAATATCTAAGCCAATAGATCATCCTAGATTTTTTTTTGGATTATCCCAGTTGACTCCTCCAAGAACACCACATCACAACGGTGTATCCAAGAAGAGAAATAGAACCCTGTTAAACATGGTTCACTCTATGATGAGTCTCACCACTCTGCCTAAAGGTTTCTGGGGTTCTTCCATAGAAATAGTTACCCAAATACTAGATTATGTAGCAATCAACAAGGACCAATAAAACCCACTCTCACAATAAAAATCGGGAAGATCCTAAAGTCATCATATTTGAAAATATAGGGTTATAACGCTTAAGTTAAGCATGAAGCTTCCGAGAAGCTTAATTTAAAGGTCTGAAAAGTACATCTTTATGTGATATCCAAATGGATATTATTTCTACAGATCCTACGAGAACAAAAGTTTTGTTGTGCATCATGGTGAGTTCTTAGAAAATGATTTTCTGTCAAGAATCACAATGGGGACATAGTATATCTTGAAGAAATTCAAAGAACCATAAATATGGGGTGAAGGTTGACACTGACATTCAACAAGATGTTGAGCTTTAACAAGTTGTTGAAGATAATAAACGAGATACAAAGCAATCTGAAGATCGGATTACTAATAAATGGCAAGATGCCATGAAGACTGATGTCAAAAGCCACATTCCTTAAAAGGAATTCTTGAGTGAGGATGTATTCAAGGCTTTAAAACATCAAACCTAAAAGTGCAAGTTGCAAAATGGTCCATTTATGGATCAGGACAATCATCTCGTAATTAAAATCTTGTATATACAAGAAGGTCAGTGAGGGCATAACAACATTCTAGATCCTATATGATCATCGGAAATGACATCCCAATGCTTTAAAGTGTAAAAACGTGGCTAAGGAAGTATTTCGCGATAAAGAATCTAGAATAGACAAAATCCTTGTTATAAATATTTATTGTGATAAATCGAAGTGCTTAAGTAAAAGTACATACATAGACAAGATTTTGAAACACTTCAAAATGAAGAGTTCCAAGAAAGGAAACTTGCCAATAGTACATAGTGTACATATGAGTAAAACTCAGAGTCCTAGCACTAAAAGAGAACACGAATCGTATGAAGGGTGTTCCATATGTTTCAGCCAACTGTTCAATCATGTAAGCCATGTTAATGTACTAAGACCGGACGTCTCGTATGCCCTGAGCATGACAAACAAATATTAGTTAGACCCAAGTGATGCTCACTGTATAACAATTAAGAACATTCTGAAGCATCTGAGAAGAACTAAAGATATGTTTTTACTATACAGTGGTTTGGAAAGAGACCTGTGTGTTTAAGGATACACATATACTAGTTTCTAAATTGACTGTAATGACTTAAATTGTAATAGGGATATATGTATTGAACGGAGGTACTATGAGTTGTAAAAGCTTACATGCAAATCTACTTGTCAAACCTATGTCTCAAAACAATCATGATGTTCATGTTATAGGCTTGAGGATTTTTTATATTGAATAATAATTTTAGTAAACTTTAAACTTTCTGGAACATTAAAACAATTATGTGTTTATCTGATATGGCATACTGGGTATGAGTATATACATTAAACATCCCCGTGTTCTTTATTAACATGTTTAAATATCCTTAAATAAATATGATGATCATATTATTTAGAATTGTCCTTGATCGATTATCACTAGGGGACTAGTAATAAATAAAGATCATTGTGAAGTCTGGTCATAGTCCAAGTTGTAAGTACACTAGGTGTAACCAGAGTCACATGCGCTTGTAGGTGCACAAGGCGTTGGACAAGACCCACGGTCAGGATCACCTCATAGATCGACGTCATAAGGTGAGTCCTGAAATAGTAAACACTCTTTATCCTCATACGTGAGATGTGCATTGGGATCTAATGCACAAGCAATATTATGCTTTGATATAGCCTAACGTTACCCTTAACCGGGTAATCATAAGGGCTATGTTGGGTATAACATGAATTGTGCAGTTACTCGTATACATGCAACATGAGATTTGTTCCTCTCAAAACGAAAGAGACATTTTTGGGCCCGTCGATGACATAGTTTGATTTACATGCATTAACAAGTGGGATTAGTTGGACTAATAGCCCTTGTATAATCAAATATGTTGGGATCGAGAAACATATTCTTTGAACTATAAATGATGAAATAGATCTATGCCTTAAGTTCAAAAACAAAATATCAAGGATAATGAATGATTATATTATATGATTGAGTGGATCAATCAAATTGCTCGAAGGTAAAAGCACATTTACATAGCCTTGGAGGCGGTGACGTGTTGCTAGACGTTTACCATCGTCTGTGTGACTGTGTATCATGTGCAAATGGGAGAATGTAAGTTATTATATGCCCACGACGCGTGTCACACAGGGATATTGCTGAGGATATGTAAACCTATAGGGTCGCACACAAAGAATACGTTTGTTTCCATCTATAGAAACTCAGATTAAATCAAGTTGATAAAGGAAATAATTATTCTTGAATGATAATTATGAAAATTATGTGTTGAACTGTAATTATGATAATTACAGGGTGAAAAAGTAATTATGTTAAATACGTGGTGTTATCTGTAAATATATATATATATATATATATATATTTGAATTTGAATATTATAGATAATTTATTAAACCTTATTTAAATCTTATTTGAATTACAGTCTCTCTATAATTCTTCTGGTATAAACAGGGCACTTTTTTCAGACAATTGAAATTAGAATTAACTCATGAGAGAAATACATAAAAGAAACATTTTCTTTTCTGTAAAACACATATAGATCTAGGGTTCTTGGGCAAGCACCCGGTGGAAGCGGGAAACGTATTCGTGTGTGGACTACCAATAGAGGAAACCTACTTTGGTTTCTTGGTGCTTCTTTCCAATCCCGGCTGATCTACAAAAGGTATGATTCTAAACACCCTATGGTGTGTTTTTTTATTTTAATTAAATGCATCATTGGATCTGATTGGGTTTTAAGTTTTAGAAAAGTTTTCTATATAATATTTTGTAACTAATTTTTTTTTGAAAGGCATTATATTAAAAGGTAGAAACACAGTACACAAAGAAACAACCAAAACCATTTACATAGTGGTTTGCCATATGCAAACCATCAGATCTAATCACCCCCACCATTTCCACCCTTATTAGTGGACATTCACATAAACAAATACCTTTAACCCAACACTATAGTGTAACTTTCGAACCCCACTATATCCATGCGACAGCCCCTTCGCCAAGTTCGATTATCCGGCCGCTGACAATCCATTCAGACCCGCCTCTTTTCACAACTTATACACGAACATCTTCCAACTTTCTTCATCAATCATCAATTCACATCTCCTGTTTGATTATAGCGACTCGCTTGGGTTAGAAAGCCACTCCGACCAACCGAACTTTCGACCTTTTACCTTGTTTGAGATCCATTTGAAGCACCGTTGTTGCATTTCAAGGAAGCGATTCACCGGTTTACTTTTATCATTATTGTGGACCACTTGATTACGAGGATGCTCCAAACTGTTTCCTGCCATAACTTAGGTTGCGAAAACATACCTGTCATCGAGAAATTAATTCGCAACATATCTTGCAGCGAATATCTTTACTTCCTCATGATGCCACCATCTAAGGACCTTTTGCCAAATCGGCTTGACCTCCCTGTACTTTATAAGTGTATGGTCTACCGATTTCGGTTCTAACTCGCATCTCGGACAAAGCGTCGATTCTAAATCCACTCCCATTTTATCAAGAATCGCCCGACATGGTAATCTCCCTTGTTTGGCTTTCCAAAGGAAGATGAAAACCTTCTTTGGTACTATCTTAGACCAATTAGTTTCCTCATATCTATACCCACGAACTGTCACTCTTTCCTCAATCAACTTCTTCAACCCTTGAACCGAAAATTCCCCATCCCCTCCCTCTACCCATATTACTTTATCCCGCACTTCGTTCTTCGGTTCCCATCCTTGGATAATCTCTTTTAGGCTCTCCAATTCACCCCTCTCTCTACCCCTCGACCCTCTTCTCCAACTCCATTTCCAAGTCCATCGGCCCTCTACCCACTCCCCCCTTTTGGCTATCGACACTTCTTTATTTGTTTCGAGACGAAAAAGTCTCTTGAATCTTTCCCCCAACTTTTTGGACCCTACCCATCTATCCACCCAAAAACCCGTTTCATCACCCCTTCCCACTTCTATCCCAAAAGACGAGGCAAGATTTATACCTATCTTCTCTAATTCTTGTCCTACCTTGATTATGTTGCACCATACCGACCGTCCACCCCTCCCTGCGATGCTCCTCTCCCGTCCTAATCCCCCCCTCCCATATATGCTCTTTATTACCTTTACCCATAATGCATCCTTCTCCACTCCAAACCTCCACCACCATTTCCCCAATAGACCCCAATTACACGATTGAAAAATCCCTACATTTAGACCTCCTCTCTTGAGACTCCTTACCACACGATCCCATTTCACCCATGCCACCCCTCTCTTTGCATCCGGTCCCTTCCAAAAAAATTGCGCTCTCAACCTTTCTAACTCACTAATCACACCTCTCGGGGCTCTAAAAAGCGAGAACAAATATAAAGCGATACTACCTAATACCGACTTCACCAACGTAAGTCTACCACCGTATGATATCAATTTTAGTTTCCAATTGGCTAGCTTGTTTCGGACTTTTTTCATCGCGTCCTTCCAACACTCGATCTTGCTCATATTACATCCTACCGGAAGACCGACGTAGGTGAATGGTAATTCTCCATGACCGCAGCCCAAACCTCTTGACCAATCTTGAGTCTCCTCTAGGCTTACTCCCAAACCGAAAAGCTTGCTCTTACCGATATTTATCTTTAGCCCCGAAACCATATAAAAACATTCAAGGATTTTCATAAGATTTCTAAGATTTTTTGCCTCCCACTTGCCGAAGAATATGACATCATCGGCATATTGTAGATGTGTCAATTCTACATGCTCTTTACCAATATTCAACCCCTCAAACACGTTGTTTTCTTTTGCTCCCATCATCATCACGTTTAGACCTTCGGCTACGACTAAAAAAAGAAACGGAGCTAGTGGATCGCCTTGCCTAAGCCCTTTCTCCATTTTAAATTCTTTTGTAGGGGACCCGTTTACACAAACCGATACCGTTGCGGAGACCAAACACGACTTGATCCGATTGCACCATTTTTTCCCGAATCCCATCGACGACATCAACCTAAGAAGGAATGGCCACTCCACATTGTCATAGTCCTTTTCAAAATCCACCTTGAAAATTAGTCCCTTCTTCTTTGTTTTTCTAATGAATTCCACCACTTCGTTTGCCACCAGCACCCCATCCAAAATATACCTACCTTTTATAAAAGCCGCTTGTGATTCCCCAACCATTATGTCCATAATCCTCTTCATCCTTTCCGCCAATACTTTTGCAATATTTTTATAAAACGCCCCAATTAAGCTAATCGGCCTATACTCGTTTAATCCCGTCGGGTTGTTGTTTTTTGGTATGAGTGTGATGAATGAAGCGTTACACCCTCCACTTATCTTTTCTTCCTCCCAAAATCGATCTAGGGCCCTTAAGAGATCGACTTTTATAATACTCCAATATTTTTTTATAAATGTAAAGGAAATTCCATCCGGCCCCAGAGATTTATTACTTCCACATGCTTTAATCGCTTCCCAAACTTCTCATTCCCTACAAGGTTGCTCGAGCCTCTCCGCTTCCTCCCTCGACAACTTCTTTATTTTATTGCTTTGAAGTTTCCCTCCGTTCTTTTTCCTCGATGAGAATTTTCTTTTGAAGAATTCCCACACAAATTCCTTAACTTCTTTTGGATCTTCCAACCATTTCCCTTGAATGCTCATACCTCGTATGCCATTTTTGCGAACCCTCTTTCTTATTTCCGCATGAAAAAATTTTGAGTTTTCATCCCCCTCTTCCATCCATTTTATCTTTGCCTTTTGATTATCAATTTCTATTTTCTTTTTTTCCGCCTCTAGCCATTTTCTCCATGCTTCAACCCATTTCTCTTTGTCCCTCTCATCCACCGATCGCTCCCCGGCTTCCCTTTCGAACTTCAGAGCCTCCTTTTTATTTTCTTCCAATTCCTTGTATAAACACTTGAATTTTTCCGCACTTCTCTTTTTTAACATGTTTTTGAATTTTTTTTAATTTTTCTCTAAAAATACAATCACTCTTACTTGAATTGATCTCCTTGCACCATACCCTTTTTATTTCCTCCTCCACGTCCTCCCCGCATAGCCAAGTGTCGAAAATTTTGAACGGCTTCGGACCATAATCAAGATTTGCCTCTCTTAGCATAATCGGGCAGTGGTCCGACCATTTCCTTTCCAAAGCCTTGACCCCCGAATTCCCCCATACCTCCCAAAACTCATGAGTCACGAGGAATCTATCCAACTTACTGTACTTTGACCCGTCGTCACTGACCCGTGTAAAATTTTGACCTTCCATCTCAATTTCCACCAATCGGCTTCTTCTTATGAAATCATTAAATTCTTCCGACCCTTTATCGTTCGTGACCAAATTTAGTCTTTCGTAATTCCCCCTTACTTCATTGAAGTCGCCAAACACACACCATTTAACCTCCTCTTTGTTGCATAGATTCTCTACTTTCTTCCATACTTCAATTTTTTTCTTACTCTCCCTTGGGCCGTACACGTTGATAAACCCGTGCAAACCATCTATCCCTCTCCACTTGCCAATTGCTGCAATTAGGTTCCTTTCGATAATGACAAATTCACATGAAAATATTTTCTTATCCCAGATTAAAAATAAACCACCTGAGCTACCTACTACCTCCGACTGAATGAAGTCTCCGTCATCAGCCCCCCAAAGCTTAGCCATCTGCACCTCATTCCATTTTTATTTTGTTTTGTTTCTTGTATTCCAATCATGTCTACTTTCTCTTTAGAACAAATTTCCCTAATCCATTTTATCTTCCATCCATACCCAAACCCCTCACGTTAATTGATACTATCTTCATTCTATTTAAATGACATCGAACTTCTAACAAACACTTAATGTTGTTGAACTCAGTGAACCGCCCCTTGATCCTCTGGATCGTGATCCTCTTCCCAAATCAGTCCCGCCTTTCTACCAAATTCCTCCATCTTTTCATTCCTATCGGTGCTACTTACCTCGTTTGAAGCCGACACTTGCTCTTCTGACTCCACTCGGACTCCTCTTACTTTCTTGATCTTTATCCCTTTATACGATTCAGATCGCCTTTGCCCTCCTCTCTGAGATATTCTCCTTGCTTTTTTATTTTAGCATATGAAAGTTCATCCTTCCCCTACCCAATCCCATTGGTTCTCCGTTTCTCAACTTTGCGAAATCCTCCTCCTTTCTTCTGACTTCTCTAGCGTTCTTCGTCTCCTTTGACTGGTGTTTCGGTTTGTTAGATTGAGTACCTGTGGCTACCTCCCTTTGAATCGAACCCCCTTATGCCTTCTGGTTGTTGTGATCTTCGTTCAATTTATTCCTTCTTGGGTCGATCTGACTTTTATTTTTTGCAATGAAATTGGGTTCCTCAATACAGAGCCCATCTACCCCTCTAATTAGATGCGATTCTGATGAATCACCTGCTTTTACCTGGGCCCTATCCTTTAATGGTAATTTTCTTAAATCAAAGCTATCCATATGGGCTTCACCAAGATCGCCTATCCCAAACTCTGCTACTCTTTAGGTTTCTACAGCTGTATCTTGACCCAAATCTGATTCTCCTAATCTTTTTCTCTTTTGACCCTCTGATATCCCCCTCGACTTAGACGGCCGATCCCCGTTTTCCAAAGTGTCATCATCACCTTTTTCCTCGAATTCTGGGTAGTTTTCAAAAACCGACTTCTCGCCTCCTTCAAGCTGTTTTTCCGGTGTCGTCGAGATTATTCCGGACCCGGTTCCCGCCGGAGAATCCTCACAGATTTCTTTGTTAATGGTATGTATTGTATTTTTTGACTTCGATTCATTATCTATTTTCTTCGTATCCTCCTCACCTTCTACACGATTTTGGAGGACACTTTCTTCCACTACCCAATCTTCCTCTTCGCTCTCCTCCGACAACCAATCCGTTTCGCTGGGCTCACCTATCTCGTCTTCCCCAGTTTCTCTCTCTACCATTGACGGAATCAACATCGTTACGATGCCTTCCTCTACCACTCTCACTCTATAGAAGAGATTACCCACTTTTACACTACGCAGTTCATCAATTCGGGATTGAAGAGACGTCTCCACCAAGATCTTAGCATACTCCATACTATTACTATCGTCCCAATCACAATTTACTCTTTTTAGGAAGTATCCCCAATTGTTCGCAAGATTGAAGAAATTTTCCGATTTCCATGCATGCAATGGAACCCCATAAACCCTCAACCACGTAATCCTTTCAGAAGAACAGAACCCTTTCGACCATCTCCTCAAGTTTTTTATCCAGTAGTGCAACCCATACAGCTTGTTCCTTGATATATTTGCCATTGTTTTTTCGTTATCGAATTTAAGTAAAACGTTTCTTCCTCCTAAATGTTTTAAAACGCACTCCGCTAAGTTCTCCAATTTGCATAGTCGTTGGACGGCCTCTATGTCTTCAATCGATGATACTTTTCCAACTACACAAACGGACAACCGTTCTCTTGCTTCTGTATCAATCTGCCATGACCCAAGCACTTCCTTAAGTACCGTTTTGTTTCCTTCTTCCTCTCGATCCCTTTTCCCCGCCTTCTCTCTTGCGACTTCACAATAAGTTCTTTTGTCCTCTTTACCTTCTGTCATTGAGCTGCTCTTGAGATCGATCTCTACTGCCCCCGGTTTGCTAAAATCATCTTCCTTTCTCTCTTTTCCGGTATTCTACGTTGCTAAAAAAACCCTTAATTTGTATGAGCCAATCCACATTTCGTTAAGTTTCCTTTCCATCAACCTAGCATTATGCACATTTTTGAACCGCACGAAACCAAATCTCATCCCGCTCCTCGTCCGTTTTCTTGCCATGTATACATCCCCGACATTCCCGTAGAATTTGAAAGCTCTCCAGAGATGGGTGATTCCCATTGATCCGGGAAGTTAAGGAATAAATATGACGTCATATTTCGGTCGTTGAACCTACTTTGATAAAGCCTAGTACTAGGTATCGTTTTAACATTGTTCTCGCTTCTTCCTACCCCGCTTCTCTCTCGACTATACTGACCCTCTCTCCCGACTCTACCTACTCTCACCCACTCGTTTCCTTTCACACTCTCTCCGGCCTCGCTCCGGCCATTCGCCCTCACTCTTTATGGAAGTAGTTTTTTTTGTAACTAAAATTATTATTAACTTTCGTTGCGTCTTATCGGTTACAAATTGTTTTAAAACCCATCAAAAATATTAATTCTCTGACTTTCATTATCGATTATTCTTCTTTAATATTTTATTGTTTTCATAATCTACTCGAAATAATGCAATCATGGTACTTTTTTTCTCTCTAAAAAACATGCCACCAATTTATCATATTTTGTATAACTTATATAAAAGATTTATTATATTATTTAAGATCGTTTCACACAACCTAAATCCCTCACTTGTCCAGATTCAACCAAAAATTTGACATATTTACTCTTACACCCTCTATTAACGGCACCCCATCTCAATAGAACCCTAACAACTCCCCTCTTTTCTCTTACACCCTCTCTCCCGGCGACACCTCAGGTCACCCTCGCTTCTCTGTTCCCCGGTGACCTCGTTCCACGGTAACCTTCTCTTCTACGTTCATCTATCCCCAAAGACTCCCATGCATTATTGAGACTTCGAAAACCCTCACCAAACCTTCAATGCACCTACATCACCGAGAACAAAACCATCTATCTCGACTCATTTTCTCTCCTCACCTCTCTCGACTTCGAAGCCTCTGTTTCGCCAAGAACAAAACCCAAAATCAAAACCCTAATCTATTTGGATTTTTATTGGTTAAATGATTGACTAACCATATAAGTACAATACCTTTTGCAATCGCTAATAGAACCCATCAACATCTTTGACTATGCAATAAGTTTTGGTTGGGTTTGATGGACCAATGGAGCATATATTTTGCAAACTGCTGTTGGCACTTGACCCGTGAGAATTTTGTCAAAGTCGAAAAGGTAGTGCTTGGCGAAAGTTTAGTTTAGAGAAATCCTTATCATTTCTTTACTTGATTGATCAATGAGAGTGGTGATAGTTGCTTCAAATTGAGGACAAAATACTACATTGACTATGAATTGTGCTAAAACAGTGTAACACCCTCAAATCTGGAAAGAGCAACTAAATTAAAATTTACAATAATGCCTCAAAAATAGATCAGATCTCTTACAACAAGATCATACTTGAAATATTAAACTAGGTATAACCATCAACAAGGTAAATAAAGTCTTACACAAATACTAATTAGACTTCGGGTGTTACTAAAACCCAAATACAAGTTGTTATTCCCAAGACAAGGCGTAAGACTTCACCCAACTACTCACCCTCGAGCATACAACTAGTACTCCTATATTCATAGTGTTGTTAGTACCATACCCCCAACCGGGACCTGATGCACATGTCGACAAATAAAAGGTTAGGCTAACGCCTAGTGAGTTCAAGAGTTTTCAATATAAATAACTACATATTGTCGAAGGAAAGAAAGTCATTTAAACCATGAATTTCCAAAATGATTTACTTTAAATATGAGGCCACTCATTTTCCAATAATGCATATTTAAAGACGATTACCCCAACGTAAAACATTCATTCGTAATTAAATTCAACCCAAGACTCACTCAAAGCGTGAATAGAAATTGAACTCCCAATTTATAAAAACACGGATAAACCTTTATTTCCTGAAACACCCAAAACACAAGTGGAACATGACACTCAAAATCATAAATCATGGATAAAACCCATACACATAAAACGTCACCGAAAACATGGATACTAAAACTCAATACCCAAAACAACATCTTTCGGTGACGGGGGAGACCCGAATTCCATTGAATGTGGCGAGCACACAAAGTTAAGCCACATATCAACGTTCTCGAGATTCACATAAGGCCATGGATCCTCGTATACGGCTCTCAACCGAGCTACCACCACAAGATACCCAAATGACCCTAGTGTCTACTCGACCTCTAGATGAGTGTCACCATAAAGCCACAAGTCCCCGTATCCGGCTCACCATGGGCACCACCGTAAGACTTAGCTCCGTATACGGCTCTGCAGAGCACCACCGCAAGCTTACATAAAAACATGACTTGGGGACCACTCACTAGGCTCAAACATGGACATCAAAACTCCATGATGAATAAACAGACTGGATTACACGGGCATTAAGTTCAATCACCCACGATCTATACCTTGAGCCCTTCGTTAACCATAAATATTACTAGTCCAAAAACAGGGTTAAAGATCCCAATTAAACCAACTGACTGACACATATGCCTATGGATCCAATGCATTACAGTCTAAAACGTTACATGACTCAAACAAATGACTAACGCACCCAAACATGTAATTTCTACCAGAACGCAATTAACATGCACCATAAAACCTAAGCTCCTCATTAAGTCAATAAAACTGGGCAAACGCCCCAAGACTCTTTTGAGTCACAACTGATCCCAAAACTTCACCAATTAACTGACCATTGATCAAAAGTCATAAAGTGTGATAAATACAAATGACACGTTTACGAAACCACACACTCCGAATGCATGAATAAGCTTTAACACGAAATTAGACCGAGACAAGTCATTTTCCAATGAGTTCTTACCCTTTTATTCTTTCAAAACGTCTCATGACCCAAGAACAAGTATTTCCCCAAAACATGTGTTAAAATGCATTTATACTCAAAAGACCTCATTTCATAACATAAATTATCAAAATACCGTTACTTATGATTTATTCATAAAAATGCCCCAAAATTCTGGATGTAGGTATTTTATAAAGCTTATAAAGTTAAACACTTCAAATAATTAAAACTCACCAAATAACCCAACAATTGATAATTTCATGTAAAACATATAAACATTTAAAAATGGACATTTTGGTATGTACACCGTTTTCATAAATCAACTTGAACTCACCTTACTAGATTTAGGCTAAATCTAGATTTTACCCCAACTTGAGCTTCCTTGAAGAGACTTGAATCCACAAGCAAATCCTTCCAAAACTTAGATCCACAAGTTTCCTATCATAAATATACATGTTCAATCATTTAGAACCGATCCCCAAATATTTTACATCAAAATCCCCAATTTGGCCAAAACCCTAATTTTGACCTAATTTCTCCAAAATCATCAAACCCAAATTTTGAGAAGTCAATCACTAGGGAACCATCAATGGAGCATTTATATCTTATAATAAGGTTTAGAAATGGAGAGGATAAACTTACCACTTAGGTTTTGGTGAAAACCTAGAAAACCCCAAAATCTCTAGTGTCCTTGTTAGAGGTGAGAACTCAACCTTGCATCAAGGGATGAAGCCATTAACAAAATATGGAGAGAGAACACCTTGATCTTCATAGAAGACCCCAAAAATCGGTTAGGGTTCATGAGGAAGAGATGAGAACTGATCTGGGGTAGAATGGGAGAGGTTAGAAGTGATAAAATGAAGAGAATGGCTAAAAATCGGATTTTAATCAACATCAGAGCCCTTAGGTGACATTGACACGACGACTATGCCCTTGGCATAGTCGCGGGACATAGTCACCCGCTTCCACAAACCTGAGGTACCACTCCCGCGATAATGACATGGCGACATGACACTTGTCACTGTCGCAGACACTATCGCCCCACCTCATTCGAGCCTCAAAATTCGACTTATTCTAATCGCAACGCTCTGGACACTGATAGGGATCAAAGGCAGTATGTTCCAAAGCACAGATTCATCAATTGGAAACCTCAAGAGACCCCATAGTGACTTTTGCTTACCAAGAATTACGGGTGTTACAAACAGTGAAATAATCGATTGTAGCCATTTGGTTACTATTGATTGAATTGATAGTATTTCAATTTGATTGAATTGGTGTAAACAAAAACTGGTTCAAACAAATAACAAAATTGGTTGTGATTGAGTTAAAAAATGTGTTGAAGTTTGTTTTTTGGATTATTAGAGATACATACTATTTGTACTCATGGATAAAACAATCATTTCTCTCGTCCAAACTGGTGATTCAGAAAAAGAAAAAATAACAACACATTTTTATTTAGGCAGACAAATTTATCCATACATGACTTAATATAAAATTTGGTGAACTTTGAACTTCCCTTAAGTCGTAAAATTATGAGCATGTCTTCGATGCATAGTTATGTGAAAACAATATGATTTTTACTTCTTCTATTGCTAATGATTCATTTGTCATTTTAATTGAGAGTAAAATGTTTGTAGATTTATATGTTACCATTATAATTCCTCGGTTACTAAGATGTGTTAATATATGCATTTTTCAAAATGATTATTGTAGTGTTCGCTAATCAAAATGAAAACAAAATAATTAGTTGCAACAAACTTATTAGTGTTAGGTTACTCTCAAATGTTACAACATATATCACATACATGCATACAACCACATGTTATGCATCAATATGTATAATGCATGAAAATAAACCGTAACTCATTTTATGTGGTATTTATAGATATATCTACGATAGCATTGCATGATAAACATATCACATGGTTGTTAGATGATGTAGTGTATTCAATGTTCCAAACATTTTGCTACCTCTAACATTGTACGTTGCAACGCACCAATCTTCATGTTGTGAACACATTTGCAACGTCTCATCCATCATGTTGCAAGGTGTCAATCTTTATGTTGTGGCTTCTCATCCACCATGTTATATCATGTTCATATTCACGTCATAATGTATCATTCTCCATGTTTCAAATGTTTCACAGTTTTTTGTTGCTACAAAATGTTTACATTTAAACAATAATCTTAAGTTATGTTGGGATGAAATGTTGGTAAATGACCAAAATACATTTTTTTTTGAAAATTTTTGAATTTTTTTCGTAAACTAAAAGTATTTTAATAAAATAATCATAATGTGTACAACAATATAAAATACATAACTCGAGGATAACCATAAAGTAAATTACGTTACTGAGTCGATATTAAAATTGCTCAAATACATATATCGAAGGCCATCAATAGGCACGATAAACTGTAAGATCTGACTGCAAAAGCCAATCCAAGGATGATAAGAGGCACGATAAACTATAACATCTTAACGATGAAATTTGAAGCCATGTCAGGATTGTAGCTGCAGTTAACAGGCGCAATATAAGTGTGCTTCTTAGGAACGATTGTCATGTCTACTTTCTTTTTGAAATATATAATATTTATATACGGCAAATGCAACAAATAAAATCACACACCCTTCTCACCTTTAGTAATATTTATGTGTCACGTCTCTAGCATCATCACTGTGTCCCACATCCTCAAAATTGTCCATTGCATCTTTCCCTACAGTCATTTTCAATGGCTAATACTATTCACCATATTTATCCGGCATGAGATATCAATACATGATATTTGAAAACATACCAGTTGTTGGGAACAATACTTCATCATCTCTAAGTTGATCCTCCATAAATGGGTTACATCACAAACCTGGTGCAATTTAGGTTCACTGATGCTTAATCACAAATGAAAGCAAGAAAAATGAAGGATAAACATGTTTAAAAGTCACTTTTTATGAGCCTGTTGTATTTCAGATAGCACATTATATCTTAAAATTCCAAATTGTAACATAAACAGACCTTTTACCACATTACCACATAAAAAGGGAAAAGAACATGTTCTTATGTCAGGGTGGTATTGACACCAAATTTATGTCACAACTTTAAATGCAAGTTCATAAAAATTTGCCCTTAACTCACTTTGATTTGGTAATTCCAACATGCCCTTTTTTGGTGATTTTTTAAACCTATATTCTTCATTATATTGGAGATAGTATTGATTTTGAATACACTATCTCAGTTACTGATATCAAATGATTGCTTTAAACTATGTGCTCAGCCAAACATTACAACTTTTAAGGGGTATATCAATATTCGATCTCATTGAAAATTCTTCAAAAAAACAATACCATCAAATATCCAAACCCATAAATACAAACTTCTTGGGCAATCACGCAATGATTTATAATTGAATTTTTTTTTCCAAAACCACAAATCCCTAATCTTATTTATTTGTTATAAACCGAGCAAATACAATCCCAAATCTTATTTATGTGCTAACAAAAAAGACTATTACCAGTTTCAAATGTTCTTGGCCATCACTACTATTCATTAACGTTCAAACCACACTAAAACCCTACCTAGATTCAACTTAGAGCAAAATCTTACAACTTGACTATAAAAACCAAAACCACTGTAAGATTACATGATCATGCAACAAATATAAGATTGTATGAAGCTAAGTGTGTGTCCCAATATGCAAGTGTTAACACAATTCAATCACAAATCTCACTTGTATTGATAAGAAATCAAGATTACAACTTTCTCTCTCTACAAGTTCTCTCAAATATACACCATGAATTCTCCAATATGAGTTATACTAAGTGCTACAATATTACAACAAAGCACTAAGCTATTTATACCTACAACAAATATAAAGGAAACTAAACAACAAAGCATTAACCTTATAATAAAAGACCTTGACATTGACTTTCCACTTAAAGCATGTTGACTTTAACTTTCACTCTTGAGGCTTTGACTTGAAACTTTCAATCAAGATCTTGAATCATTGATCTTCAAAATAGTATCCTTATTAGATGATCTCGGAGACACCAATATTTGCTCCAACAATCTCCTCCTTTGTATTCGAGATCATTCTTCAAATGAAATTTAGTTTTGACGATCTCCCCCTTTGTAACAATCTCCCCTTTTCAGGTAGTCTAGATCATCCTTACAGTCTTCTCTCTTTGAAGTCAAATATTGTTTATCAATCAGCAAGTCAATCTCCCCCTTTGTTTAACTGATATCATCTTCAGCAAAAAATTATCTTCAACTTTTGCTCACTTTTCTTTTTAAATAAACTTCAAATAAAATTTCTGAATCTTTGACATCTTTCTTTTTATTTCTTCAAATTTCTCCCCCGTATCTTTGAAATTGAACATTCTTAATCTGTCATTTCTTGATAACTTCTCCATTTAACTTCTTGATCTTTCATATATTTCTTTTTCATTTTTATTTTCTCCCCCCTTTTGATGACTGCGAGCATCAACATCATCAAAACTTTGCAAGAAAAAGCACTTGTTCCATCTTCCAGACAAACGATTAACTGATCTTTTTCTCTTCGTCCACTAATTCAAAAAATGATTCTGAATCTTTTCAAATTTAGAATTGAGTGGTAACCCTTAATCAACAAATGAATCAGTTATAACGCCTGTAAGTAACACAGAGCCACTTAGTACAACAGATGTATTGTATAAGGAGTTTTATTGATGTTCACTCCCCAGGGCTTCTATTCCATAATGGAAAAACACAAGGTAATTCTATGAACGTTTCGACAGAAAAACAAATTTTATGTGTGTATGTGCTTGTGTATGAAAGAATTTAAGCATATGTGCTTTATTAGGCTCAAAATGTGTAAACTATTGAGACACAACAAGTTTCCACGACTCAATGTGCATGATCGAAGTGCGAATGTGGGGTAGACTTCCTTTTCAATATCCAAATATTTCGAATGAAGACCATATAGCATATGTGTTGCATCCCTATGAAAAATTGAAACATTTCTTTGTTGAGAAGGAAATGAGTAGCTGGTGGGGTTAAAATCAATAGTTGGCACGGGCTCACTACCTGTTTCAATGATGTTCATGAATTTTTTTTAAACAATCAGTAATGTGGTTGTCCGACTCAGAAAGTAGTTGGTGCAGAGTTTTGATATTCTTTTAACTCTGTTGTCACACCCTCTTTCTTTTAATCAATTAACTCATTTCTAACCAAACTCTCTTTTACATTTTACCTCAGCTCAATGATAAAAACTCAACCCGTTGAGTTATCTCCCCCACTCTTTGATGTATGACCCTTTACCCCTCAATCACTCAGGATAACTTATTAGGTAGGAAACACTGGTTAACGTGAATCAATCGTGTAAGCTTACACATTGATCCCATGAAATTTTGTCCTAAAAGAATGTGTTGGTCAACAGTTTATCTCAGAAATATGAATCACAATGTCATATAAATGTATGCTTAGCAAAATGTTGGTCCCGAATGTGCTAAACAAGTTTGTAGAATGGGAGGGGGTTGAATACAAACACATATTTTTATGGTTTAATAAATTGTTTATTGACAACTCAAATCACAATTTACAGCTTGTTGTGGAATAATATTAAGTAAACCTAATCTAAACAAACTTAAGAAACACTAAGTAGATTGCACTTGAACAAGAGAGAAAGGTTAAGAAGAATATAGAAAAGCAAGGGTTTATATATGGTTCACTGAGAGATAGAGGATAGAAGGCAACACTTCAAATGAAGTTTAACCTTTCTATTTATTCCCTATGTATTAAATGCATGGCAGGGGTACTTTACACGTGTCACCATCTGGTTGGATGCATGCTTCTGACTTTTTGAGTCATCCTCCTAGGCGTGTGGTGAATAGTGCAGTTTATCAGAGTTGTTGTACGATCTGAGACAAAAACATGTCTCTTCTGACACATCGTACTTCTTGTGCAAGGGTAAGACAAAAGAACCTTGTAGTATAAGTTTCGTGATCACTTATAGTTGAGGGAATCTTTCTTCAGGGAATTTGAATAAGGATCAGCTATCGCTAAAACTTTTCTTCACAATTCTTCGTGTGTGTGGACTTGTCTTGGTTTCACTTATATCCGCATCAGATCATGAGTAGACTTGTCACTTGTTCATCATCTTTGTCTTCGATGTCAGCGATGAACGTCTTTGTCGCGAAACTTGTCTTCAGAGATTAGATTTAACGTAATACATTAGAAATTGTTAGTGATACTGAACATACTCAATATGTGATCACTGATGGTGAAACACTAATACATACATATATTAAATGTATTTTTCACTAAGTATTTCAAAGGGTCATTATCAAATCACTGAGATAGTTTGGATCGTCACAAAAATATCATGAATATTTGAGCATTTTGAACTTTGAAGATTTCTCATAAAAAGTATATTGAATGAATGAAATGAATACAAAAGACTTATTTGAGAATCTGACAATGTATCAGAAATATCAAAAATGAATGATGAACATTTAAAGCTTAGGTCATGAAAGAATTGAAAGTTGTCAATATGAACAAATATAAACAATCATGAAATAATCCCTTATGTTTGAATGAATATAACGCTCAACAAACATTAAAAAACAAACGGGGTATATTACCATCGAAAAATTGTTTCAATTTGAGACATGGTAATAACAAATTTAACTATAAATGTTGAACCAGTGTGTGTGAATATTTAACAATATGTGGAAAAGATAATACACAAATAATTATCTTTGGAAACACACACAGTTATCAGTGAAGCTCATATATGAAAACATTTAAAATCACATTTCTAAATTCATGAAATCGTTTTGAGAATATAGAAGTGGTTTGAATGTTTAAAAACATGTTTTCATGCTTGAAAGTCGTCCTTCTTTCAAACAATTTTAACAATCTCAGAGTGTTTGAAGATCAAAAAATACTTAAATTAATCTTATAACTCCACCTCAAATCTTGATTAATTGACTAAAAATCAGATAAGCTCTCTATCAAAATCTACAAAAAGTCAAAATCTGTAAAAAGTAAAATCTCATCAAAATATTAAAGTTATAGTCAAACAAAAACATTGAAAAACGAGTCCTGATCTGAATTGACCAGAAGTCAAAATCTATGGAAATTAGGTTCTAGATTGATATATCTAGAAATTATCTACTTCCCATGAAACTTCGCATTCAGAAAATTTTGTCGGTAGAAATAATATGTACTCCCCCTTGGAAGTTGATCATCTCATTTTAGTCATTGAAGTACAAAATCTATCTTTATCTTTGAAGTATGATTCATGAACTATTGTGTTTAAAAGTCATTGACATAGTCATTGAAGACCGAGTCCAGGGTTGATTTACTCAGAAATCATTGTTCCTTACTTCCCCTACACTTGAGGTGCCTGCAAAACAGATGGAGTAGCTTTTGGTACCCACTAGAACTTGGGTCCATATCTGTTAGTTGCAGTTTTATGGGAAGTAATACTATATGTTCCATACCAATTATGAATATAATCTTTGTGAACAAAATCATTTGCATTACAAAAAAACAACAAATTTTCTTTTGAGCTATCCTGAACATTGTTCTTTTTGGCATTAGATGTGTGCACAAATGATTTCTGAACATTCTTTTCATCAGTAGAACCTTTAACTCTCCAGGCCATCTTTTCTTGAACATTTTTTTTCTAATGTTGCCTGTACCATCAACAGATTTATCATAGAAAATATTATTAGTACGAATTTGATATTTAGGATTGACTGACCTTTTTGAAGAAACGTTTGTATGATATGAACTTGAAGTTGTCTTGAGTGAATATTCTGAGTCAGCTGAATCATTTAGAGGTGATTGAGCAACATTATTTAGACTCTTTTGTGCACTCAATTCTATCTTGAAAATGATCTCTTCAAGTTATGTGGTCTTAGTAAGCAAACTGTTTCTTTCTTTAGTAAGTAGATCAATATTCTTCTATAATGCAGATTTCGTATTCTGTTCTTTCATTGTTGCTGTTAGTTCAGATAACTTCTGTGAAAACTTCTTAATTTCCGTTTCAAATACCTTACTTTCAGATTAAAAATCTTCCTTTATATTCTATCGTTTGTCGGATATTTCTTTGAAGAACCCAACATTCTTCAGCTGAACCATCTTCTTCTCTTTCTCAAATTGTCTCTTTCAAGAATTAAAACTTTCTTAAAATCTGACACTTGTTTTGAAAGTTTTACACATTTGAGCTCAACCGTTTTCTTCTCCTCAAAGGATTTCCTTGAAAATTAGAAAATCTATGTGTAAACATTTTTCTTTCATTCTCAAATCCTTCCTTTTCCTTTTCAAACTCTCCTCTGTCTCTAACAGTCTGCTTTTCCAAGTCTGAGATCTTCCTTTACAGCTCAACATTCTTCTGTTCTACTGTGATCAATAAATTTGATTTCAAATCAAGATCACTCTTCTGACTATCAACATCTTTCTTCATCTCATAAATCTTCTTCTTTACCTCAACATTTTCACTTTCCAAACCCTTAACTTTCTCCTCATTCTTCTTGATAGTATCTTCAACTAATTTCTCACCTTCCAAAATTTGTACTTTTTCTCCTTACTTCTTGGTAGCATCTTTTACTTGTTGTAAATCAGAAACCTGCTGCTGGAGGTCTGCATTTGTTTTCTTTAACACACTGACCTCTTCTCTTAGCAACTTCTTTGCACTAGCATGTTTCTGAGATCTATTTGAATAATAATCAACTGATGCATTAAGTCTTGCATTCTCTGTTTTGAGAGTACTTATTTCATCTTTAGAATCTGTAGACATTGTCACTTGCAATGAACGTTAACAAAAACCAGAAACTTTGAACAAGATTGGAACTTGTCGCAGACTACAGTAACACTTGTCGCAAACCAAGGAAATAAACTTGTCGCAGACAATTGAAAAACAACTTGTCGCAGGCTATAGAATAACACTTGATGTAACAACCCATAATTGGCATACATAATATAAATTGAACTCCCAAAACGGATCCCAATACAAGCATACGAAAAGGAAAAATAACAAGGTTCCAGAGGTCATTTAGTTCTATCATAACCGAGAGACTATAACTTGTAACTATCACCGCACTAAGGCATCGCCCTCCGACTCGCTAGCTCTCAACACTTCTCTGTAACACCCTCGATTTCGATATGCTCTTATTTCGATCATAATTTCATTTATCGAGTTGTACGTTTGATCGCGCGCGCATTCGGGTCAAGTCGGGTGAAATTTGGATTTGGTACACCTGGGGCGACAGTGCCCACGATTGTGACAAAGGTCACTCTCGCGAGGATTGTACCGCGGGCTCGAGGGCTGGCGCGATAGTGACCAACGATTGTGACAAGTGTCACTATCACGTGGCACTATCGCGGGGATTGTACCGAAAGGTCGATAATCCGAGCGATTGTGACACGCGATTGTGACAATGTCACTATCGCGTGGCACTGTCGCGATCGGGCCTCAGGGCTTTAAATGCCTTTTTGTCCGATTTTGAGCTCATTTATTCAGTTTGGAGCTTCTTGTGGTGCGATTTTGGAGAAGGTTTAAGGTAGGGTTCCACTCTCTCTTCATTCAATGCTACCAAATGGGTATCTTACTTGCATTTACTTGGGTTGTTTAGGTTGGTGAAGGTGATTAAGATCTTGTGGTTGAAATACCAAGTTTCCTTCTACATTATACCCTCAAGTGTTGTAACCTACGGTTTCCTTGGAATCATCTAAGGTGAGTTTTCTTACTCATTTCTCAAATATAAATGTTAGGGTTTATGTGTTTATAAACTTACCCTTGCCTCCTAATCACATTTGGATTTTGCTGTGTTTTGACCTAACTATGGATTTTGGGGATATTATGGTTATTGGCTTAAACAAGGTTTTTATGGGATGGTGTTTTAAAGAAATTAATGATTTCCATGTTTACCCACTTATTTGATAACTAATATTTGTTACTTGGAATTTTGATAACACCTAAAGTGAAAACTAGGGTTTTGGGAATATTTTATGTATTAGACTAATTATTGGACATGTTGGCTTTTGAAACGGGATTTATTGTATTATCATTGATGGGGTTGTGTTTACGAAGTTTCCTTAATCAATGTGAGATAAGCCCATGTTAGTAACTCCTATATTTGGGATCTGGTTTCATGAATTACATGCATGATTAAATATGGTTGTATTAGCATGTTTTGGTATTTGGTTTATTGCAATGGATCCATAGGCACGGTATTCCAATGTCTCGTCCAGACATTTGGTTATCCTTGGCACGGGATAGGCATCGGGCTCCATGGTAAGTAGGATGTGGGCCTATACGGTCGGGCAGCGTCCCATGGACAGTAAGGTGTAATCCCATTGTGCTTGAGTTCCCCTGTTTTGGAACTCTCAAGAATAGACCTGGAGTGGTTGACTTGATGTATTCGAGCAATAGACTTGGAGTAGTTGAGCTCGCTATGTGGTTTGAATTGTTGTCAGTATTTACTGAATGCTAATGGTTTATTGGATTTGTTTTGATTTAGCTCGCGGCTAGATTGGCTACATGACTTCAATCAGGTTTATTGTTTAAGTTATTTTCCGCTTATATGTTCTCACTAGGCTCTAGCCTAACACTTGTTTTGATTGTTATGTATGACAGGTCACTCTAACGGTGGGACTCGTCGGGATTGAGAGGACGACCTTGGGGTCGAGAGCGGTCTTTTTGATGACTTAGTGACCAATATTTGAAGTATAGAGATTATACCTTTTGGAAAAATAGTGACACCCGACATTAATCTTGCTTGCACAAGTTAGATTACTAGGTTGTTGAATTGTATTCTTTATTTGTTTGTAATAGCCATACTTGGTTCCCCGTGTTGGGTTGACGTACATTGGTTTAGATTGTTATACACCTATCTTACAGGTTATTGGATCTCCCTTTTTGGGTAGATTGGTTTCTAACATTTATGGACGTTATATAGCCAAATTTTTAAGTTTTAAATTCACCCTAAATTTTAGGATGTTACATTCTCCTTTCCCTTTGACGAACCACCAACAAAATCCTTACCTGAAAATGGGTTTTTAAGAAAAAAGGATGCGAGGGTTAGACTGGAAGGTCTAGTGAATTCCCAACCTCGGCCCAATTAAATATTGTAAAGATCACGTACAAATAATAATGAAACAAATATCACTTATCACATTAGCTCATGTAATTCCGCGTCCGGAATAAATATTTGCGACTTCATCGCAACGCACTCGGGCCCCCCAGTAGATCCCTTCTGGCCCCCTAGTAGATGTCGTCTCCTGTATGCATAGGAAACGAATTCCAAGCATACGATTCAACCATCCTCGATGGTTTCAGATAAGCCATGGCAAATGACCCAAACGGTTACAATGCAAATTCACTATCATTACCATACGTAAAAGCATAAGCATGTGATCAATAACAATTTAACAATCCATGATTTCAACATGATGCGTATATATATATATATATATATATATATATATATATATATATATATATATATATATGAAAGATACTATAAGGTTCACGCCCGTACACCATTTTCAGTTTAAAAGCTTTAAAACAAGGGAACTCATCTGGATTCACGAGACTAGATACCCGAACTGGACTCACCCCAACGTGATACGTGCTCCTACACAGAGAACATAATTTTAAGAGTTTACTACCGATAACTTTCGATCTCACTTGCCAAACCTAAACAAAATTTGGTCACCACGAATTGGTACCCGGGTCCCGGTTCAAGAGCTCCCGGGTCCTTCCCGGTCGATGCTCCCGGTGGTAGAGCGGGGCCCGATACCCGGGTGGGTAACTCCCGGTTGACACCCGGGTGGGAGTACTCCCGGGTTTGACCAGTCCTGGGTTGGAGAACCCTCCCGGTTGATCCCGGGTTCGGTACTTCCCGGTTGGTCCCGGGTCTGGTGACTCCCGGTTGATCTCGGGTTCGACACCTCCCGGTTGGTCTCGGGTCTCACAAGGTCAACGACGACGACTTAGGGTTAAATCCCCAATCGATATTCCCACGGTAAAACTACAACCGCAAATACCCAAAATCCCCAAACGATGCTAGTCTCAAACTGAATAAAACCCAAAGTTAATATTTGAACACTGCCCTAAATCCTCAGATCAAATCAGGTTCTTGTTTCATTACTTCCTTTGAGGGAATTCAATACGAATGAGAAATTCTTTAATCGATTACCACTTTTAAGACTAATAAGGGTTAATAAGGTTTCCTCTTAGAAAGAAATCTCTTCTAGATGATTGTTTGACCTCCAAGAATGAATCCTCAATCGCAACTCCTTCACTCCTCTAGCTTAGACACCGATTTATTTCCTTTCTCTCTTCTTAGCGCTGCTCCCCCAATACTGATTTAGACAAATGAGGAAAGACCTAGGGTTTTAGGTCTTTTATGCTAAATAATACAAAAAGGCCCCCAAACTTTCTTATTTCACCAGTTTAACACCATTTAAAAAAAGAATAATTTAACTCTAGAGATAGCGTGGAATAACGGTCGTTACACTTGACGCATGCCACTATACGTGAACAGCAACTTGTCGCAAGCTACTACACCCGAGAAGTAACTATTTGCAAACCCTTGAACACGAGAAACTCGTCATCGCAAACCAAATGACCCGAGTTTTGAACTTGTTGCAAGCCGAATGACCCGAGAACTTAACTTGTCGCAAGCCACGACTTGCGTCAAGTTAACTTGACGTAAACGCTGAGACACAAGAAATAGGTAAACAGTGACTTGTCGTATGCTTCTTGATACGAGTTCTTTACATGTCGTGTCTCACTTCTTGCGACAACTTTACTTGTCGTACGTCGAGGTTTGCGTCAAACAAACCTTACGAGTCTCGTACTTAGCCAATAAAATCACCAAGAATGCTAGAATCTTGCGAGAACCAATATGAAACTTGCGTCAACTAGTATGAATCTTGAGAGTTCTTCCGATCTTGCGAGAAGTCGGTGTCAGATCACAATTTTGGCCATAACTCGATCAATTCTTCGAATTGGAGGCTGAAATTTTGCAGATATATCCAGAATATCAATCTGAACACAATTCTAGTTGATGAATTCAACTAAAAATCACTCTAAAATCTAATTTGATCCAAGAACTGTGGTTTACAACTTTCGAACAAAATTTCAATATCTTAGGATGTAAAAATCTTGCCAATCCCCGGCAACGGCGCCAAAAACTTGATGGAAAAAATGCACACGTGTAAAATGTGGCACAATAATGGCGCAAGTATACACCACGTATTGCGTTCGCTTCTCAAGTAATATAATGGTAAGGACCAAATATCGTATCCACAGGGATTGGACTTAACTAAGAATCAGAGATTTCCACGAACTTCCGGTGCAAAGTTAGATTTATAAAGTTGATGGGTTGATTTTTAGCGAAATAGTAAATATTAAATAAACAAGATAATAAAAAGCGGGTACGGGTGTAAATTTTCCCCGAGAGTAATTTAATAACTTAAATGGTTAACAAAACCGGTCGCAATGGACCCCGCACGATTTCCTCCTCTCGAAGCGACGTCGTGTCGGTTGCGATAACGATTTTATTATAAAATTACCACACTTGCTATCTTTCGGTTTACCAATCTTACTAAGTAGATCTCGAAGATCTTAGCCCCGCCAGTATGGAGAGATGCACATATCTCTATGACACACCAACTCGACCGACATCTGGACCTTAGTTTGATTATGCAAAAATCCATATCTCTATGCGATTATTAAAGATTCTCTCAAACCTTCTTGCATCACCCAAGCCGTATTCGGACCCGCCCCTCTCGAGGTCTAATATCTAATATTAACACACACAAGTGATCGGCTTGTCCGCGTTGAGATGAAGCTTCAACTTGGATGACTAAACCGAGAAGTTAGCCGAATGCGGTAACACCCAAGTGTTACATTTTAACCTCTCGGGTTAGCTTACACCCGCACCCAAAGGGGGGTTTAGTTACTCATAATATTAAAAGACATAATAAATAAGAAGAAGAAGGGCATAAACTTAAATTTCAATAAACGTAAACGTACCACTGTGGCCACAATGTCACCACAGTGGTGAACATAAAGTAAATAAAGCTAAGGAAAGTTACTACTAGAACTAGAGATACAATGAAAAACTTCTACTACTAACAATATGCTGGAAGATGAATCAATGGCTGGTGAATGATGTTTCTTCAAAGCTAAGAACCCTTTGTATTTATAGTGGAGAAGATGAGTTGGGAAGAAAGGGACATGAGAGGGTGAAAGAGACCTCTCATGCATGTCCTCTTCCTTCCTTTGGCTCCATTATGCTTGTCTTCTTCTTGAGTCTTCTTGCATGTAAGGGTCAGCCTTGACTTCAACAGGCCTGCCTCCAACTTGCACCAAAATGGCTTCAAAAATCTGCAGAAAATCGCAGGTGCAGTACTCGCCACAGTGGCGACACTGTGGCCACAGTGGCGTACGAAAATTTCACGAAAAATCGCCGTTTTTGATCTCATTAGTTATTTAGAAAATCTTGGAACATTTTAGACCAAAGAAATGAGAAAAGCTCAAATGGGTACGAAAAAGGTTATCAAATGGGTTAAAATGAGTGACGAATAACTCTAAAAATTGAGGGATATCATGCTACAAGATTACAACAAAGCACTAAGCTATTTATACCTACAACAGATACAAAGGAAACTAAACAACAAAGCATTAAACTTACAATAAAAGACCTTGACTTTGACTTTCCACTTAAAACATGTTGACTTTGACTTACACTATTGAGGCTTTGACTTGAAACTTTCAATCATGATCTTGAATCAATGATCTTCAAAATAGTATCCTCATTAGATGATCTCAAATACAACAATATTTGCTCCAACAATCAAAGTTCAACTTACTGGAATTAAGAATAAAAAAACTTCCATTTTGATGAAAACAAACAACATCCACAACTCAACAAAGTGAAACTCAAAACCACAAATGATATGAATTTTCATTGGTGATAAGCCAATAGTCCTTGGTTTGTTGTGTTTAACAACGTCCTCAAATATGGAGCAGAAACCGAGCAGAAAGTAGATAGAAATCAAGAGAGTAGAAATCAGACATAAAGTAAAGATAAATCAAGAGAGCATAGAGAAATTGATACCTGGATAAGCGTGGTGAGAAATTGAACTCGGATAAATCGAGACTTGGAGAAGCATTGGTGAGAAATCGAACCTGGAGAACTGTTGGTGAGAAATCAAAGCGATTGAGAAGTGTCGGCCGTTTAAATGTTTAAATTTCTTGTTTGTGCAATTAATTGGATTTTGAAGATTCATTCCTAAAAAAGAATGAACCAAACGAGAGAATGAAATTTGGTCAAATAAATTGAACATTCCAATTTCACAAACCAAACGCCAATTAATACATTTGAAATAATAACTTAACCATTTTTTAAACATATATTCAACCCAACCAAACTAAATTTCAAAACTAAAATATAATAGACCAAATTAAGAGCATCAACAATGTGCTCGTAGGAAGCTTTTTCAAAGGTTTTTCATAAAACAAAACCTTTTTTTGAGGTTTTTCACATAGTGGACAACTTTTTCACATGAGGTTTTTCGCGAGGTTTTTCGTCATAGCTCGTAACTGCACGACCTGTTTTTTCATAGCTTTTTCGTATTTAATCAGTTTTAACTTTATAGAATTTTATAAAAGTTTCGTATTTAATCAGTTTTATTTATTAACCACTTTTATTTATTAATATATTTAAAGTAATCCTATTTAAATATAATTATTAAATAAATAATATAAATAAATACATAATGAAAGTAATTATATTTTATATTTTTAAAATAATATCTCAAATTTGACATATTTATACAATTTTAACAGATTTCTTAATGACCCACTTTTTATTTTCGGTTATACATACTTTTAAATTTAACATTTTTTAATTTTTATTTTACAAACTTTTTATACAACTTTTATATATTTCTTAATAACCTAATTTTTATTAATTTGTATGAATTTTAATGTATTTATTTTTATAAATAAGAATAAAAATGATATAATGTTAAAAGAGTGGGACCCTGAATAGTTTAAAAAAGTAATGAAAAAGCTTGGGTGAGGTTTTTCACATAGTGGAGGTATATAAAGGTTTTTAAGTTGTTGATGTGGCAATAATGTGTAAGAAATCGACACCTCCACCTTACAAAAGGCTCTTCCAACAACTCCACCACCCAAAGAACACGATCTAGTCAAATCTTCCAAGCTTTTGATGACAATATTTATTCCCACGGTTCGATGTGTGACTACCCTGGGAGCATTATGGTCAAAAGAAGGTTCCACAACATGAGCATAAATCATTATATTAGAAATTTTAGCATCTTGAGGCACATCTTCACTATTGGGGAGTAAAGATGGCTTGCTCATGTGCTCGGGTTTTGTCTCAAAAATCTCCGGCTCTTTCTCAACATCACTCTCATCCTTACCAACACATATTAATTTTTCATTATCACTTGGTAAGGGGCCTTGACTTTGATTTTTCAACTCGTCGACTAGTTGTCCCATCTTAGTGCTCAAGGCATCCATAGAGGATGAAAAATTTCCCAAAAAAGTTGTAAGACTTTCAATTAAGCTTGGGGAAATAGTTTCACAAGAGTGAGATTTCTCGGGCTGTTCAAAAATATCGTCCAAAGGGTAGTTGGGAACAAAGGATGAGAACCCATAGCAAGGATCCATCCCTTGAAAATCACATGAATAATCAACTTGCTTCTCCCATGATTGGTCAAATATATTCAAATACGTGTCATTCCAATTTTTAAAGGGAGGTGCAACTGAATTGTAGGTGTCATCATCTTGAAAGTTTGTGAAAAAATTAGGATGTTGTTCCCCACAATAATCGAAAGTATTATAATAAGGGACATCCCAACTAGAACCTTCCATTAGGGTGAAAGAGTGGTGTAGCCGTGGCATACAACATGGAAAAGTGCTAAGAAAAACTCGCGACTCGGGCTCAAGTAGAAATCAATATCTTAGGATGTAAAAATCTTGCCAATCCCCGGCAACGGCGCCAAAAACTTGATGGCAAAAATGCACACGTGTAAAATGTGGCACAATAATGGCGCAAGTATACACCACGTATTGTGTTCGCTTCTCAAGTAATATAATGGTAAGGACCAAATATCGTATCCACAGGGATTGGACTTAACTAAGAATCAGAGATTTCCACGAACTTCCGGTGCAAAGTTAGATTTATAAAGTTGATGGGTTGATTTTTAGCGAAATAGTAAATATTAAATAAACAAGATAATAAAAAGCGGGTACGGGTGTAAATTTTCCCCGAGAGTAATTTAATAACTTAAATGGTTAACAAAACCGGTCGCAATGGACCCCGCACGATTTCCTCCTCTCGAAGCGACGTCGTGTCGGTTGCGATAACGATTTTATTATAAAATTACCACACTTGCTATCTTTCGGTTTACCAATCTTACTAAGTAGATCTCGAAGATCTTAGCCCCGCCAGTATGGAGAGATGCACATATCTCTATGACACACCAACTCGACCGACATCTGGACCTTAGTTTGATTATGCAAAAATCCATATCTCTATGCGATTATTAAAGATTCTCTCAAACCTTCTTGCATCACCCAAGCCGTATTCGGACCCGCCCCTCTCGAGGTCTAATATCTAATATTAACACACACAAGTGATTGGCTTGTCCGCGTTGAGATGAAGCTTCAACTTGGATGACTAAACCGAGAAGTTAGCCGAATGCGGTAACACCCAAGTGTTACATTTTAACCTCTCGGGTTAGCTTACACCCGCACCCAAAGGGGGGTTTAGTTACTCATAATATTAAAAGACATAATAAATAAGAAGAAGAAGGGCATAAACTTAAATTTCAATAAACGTAAACGTACCACTGTGGCCACAATGTCACCACAGTGGTGAACATAAAGTAAATAAAGCTAAGGAAAGTTACTACTAGAACTAGAGATACAATGAAAAACTTCTACTACTAACAATATGCTGGAAGATGAATCAATGGCTGGTGAATGATGTTTCTTCAAAGCTAAGAACCCTTTGTATTTATAGTGGAGAAGATGAGTTGGGAAGAAAGGGACATGAGAGGGTGAAAGAGACCTCTCATGCATGTCCTCTTCCTTCCTTTGGCTCCATTATGCTTGTCTTCTTCTTGAGTCTTCTTGCATGTAAGGGTCAGCCTTGACTTCAACAGGCCTGCCTCCAACTTGCACCAAAATGGCTTCAAAAATCTGCAGAAAATCGCAGGTGCAGTACTCGCCACAGTGGCGACACTGTGGCCACAGTGGCGTACGAAAATTTCACGAAAAATCGCCGTTTTTGATCTCATTAGTTATTTAGAAAATCTTGGAACATTTTAGACCAAAGAAATGAGAAAAGCTCAAATGGGTACGAAAAAGGTTATCAAATGGGTTAAAATGAGTGACGAATAACTCTAAAAATTGAGGGATATCATGCTACAAGATTACAACAAAGCACTAAGCTATTTATACCTACAACAGATACAAAGGAAACTAAACAACAAAGCATTAAACTTACAATAAAAGACCTTGACTTTGACTTTCCACTTAAAACATGTTGACTTTGACTTACACTATTGAGGCTTTGACTTGAAACTTTCAATCATGATCTTGAATCAACGATCTTCAAAATAGTATTCTCATTAGATGATCTCAAATACAACAATATTTGCTCCAACAATCAAAGTTCAATTTACTGGAATTAAGAATAAAAAAACTTCCATTTTGATGAAAACAAAAAACATCCACAACTCAACAAAGTGAAACTCAAAACCACAAATGATATGAATTTTCATTGGTGATAAGCCAATAGTCCTTGGTTTGTTGTGTTTAACAACGTCCTCAAATATGGAGCAGAAACCGAGCAGAAAGTAGATAGAAATCAAGAGAGTAGAAATCAGACATAAAGTAAAGATAAATCAAGAGAGCATAGAGAAATTGATACTTGGATAAGCGTGGTGAGAAATTGAACTCGGATAAATCGAGACTTGGAGAGCAATGGTGAGAAATCGAACCTGGAGAACTGTTGGTGAGAAATCGAAGCGATTGAGAAGTGTCGGCCGTTTAAATGTTTAAATTTCTTGTTTGTGGAATTAATTGGATTTTGAAGATTCATTCCTAAAAAAGAATGAACCAAACGAGAGAATGAAATTTGGTCAAATAAATTGAACATTCCAATTTCACAAACCAAACGCCAATTAATACATTTGAAATAATAACTTAACCATTTTTTAAACATATATTCAACCCAACCAAACTAAATTTCAAAACTAAAATATAATAGACCAAATTAATTGAGTTTAACAATGATGATGTCAAATCCAAGAAACCCATAAGTAGTGTTTTTAACAACAATGATGATGTATATAAGAACCAGGGAACGGCGTCGTATCAATCATCTTCTTCTCTATCCTATTCATAAATTAACCCACCCAAGTTACCATGTACATCCTCCATCTCTCCCCCAATTTTAATTTGAAGTTATATAAATAATTTTTAAAAATCAAATTTGCCCTAAACCTTTAAACCTCAAAAAATCTCACCAAAAAAGCCCCAATTTCATATATGATGGCCTTTCATGTCGCATGTCCAATTACATGGTACTCTCTCTCCCTCTTTAACTCTCTTCTTACTTTCTCACTCTAAATTCCTCTCCTTCATTGGATTGTAGTCGTCGAATTTGTTACTGTAAGCTAGGGTTTCCATCGGAGTTGCGGACCGACAAGGGGCAGAATGAGTTCTTGGAGGCAGCGGCTAGGGTTGAGGCGATTTTCAAGAATCCGTTGCTGATTAATGGCAAACCGAAGACGGTTCAGGTCCTTGTGCCGAAGGTGGTTGCTACGCCTCCGCCTCCTCCTACTCCGATCCAGGCGATCGTGACTCCTAATGTTGCTGCGGTTGTCGATGGAGGTGGAGATGCGGCGGAGGAGTTGTTGTCTGCTCAGAATAAGCGTGCGGCGATGCAGAGGAAGGCGGCCGTTGCGTCTGTGGCGGCGGAGGATTATGCTCGTAGATTTGAATCTGGGGATATGGCTGTGGTAAGTTGTGTTTTGACTTTTGAGCCTGGGGATTGGTGTTGGATGGTATGTGTGTTGTGAGTGATTCTTGCAAAATGTGGTTGGATTGAGTGACACAAGTCTTAATTTGATGATCGTATGGTTTTTTTAACACAGTGGCACCTCTTTCAAGTAGACATTTTTATTAACGAGGTGTATCGATTGAGTTTGTGTCAACACTCCAGTACATAAGAAATTCACAAGATGGATATTCTTAAGACTCATATTTCCTGATAGGCAGTTGATAGTATTTTTTTAATCCATATTCTGCAAGACTAAAGCCTTGACTGGAGTAATATAGTACTGTAGAAGTGCCTTGAAATGAAACATAGCTTGTTCGTTAATTTCAGGTAGATGCCTACTTTACCACAAAGGATTATGCGAAACTTGTGTTTAGGTGTTATACTACTAAGTTAGGGTTCAATATACATGGCAAAATTGTACATTGATTTGGAACTGTAGCAAGTATAAGTTAGTGGCAGGGTAAAGTTTGTTCAGAAATTGGAAAATGAACTATTGCACAAATGGAATATTGGAATTTAGATTGATTAAAATGTTTCTCTGCGTTACTGCATATGGCCAGACTTTTTTTGAATGCTGAATGGATTTGGGTGATAGTACTTGCCATTTACCTATAGAAGAGGCGAGGGTTTAAGTTGAAAGAAATTGCATCTCAGTATTCTCAGGTACTGTTATTTACAAAATATAAAGTTTCTAACTTTCGTATAGGATTATCTTGGATAATTTGGCATATAATTCTGTTGACAATGTAGCTTGATATATATATATATATATATATATATATATATAGAGAGAGAGAGAGAGAGAGAGAGCGAGCAAGGATCATTTGTTAACCACACAATTCTTGTTAACTTTATGAACCTTGCTCAACCAATAGAAATGCAAGATTTTTTGTTGTTTAATTTGTTTATTTATTTAATGTAAAAGGGTAGAAACGTCATTTAGTAATTAATTAATATTTCATTTATCTTCGTGGGGGTTACACAAATAAATCATCCATAATTATAGCGGAGGTTACAATTTCATAATTTTTTTCCATTTTCAACATAATTTTGAAATCATATGAATATTATCAAAGTCATCCAACAACGTGATCCAATCCTTGCTAATTCTTTGATTTCAAAATATTTTATATAATCAATTGCTAAAATTGTATGAACATCACATGAAGTCTAGTAGCTAGTTGTTTCAATTCAAATCTTTTGTCCACCGATTAAAGATGATGATTTCTGCAAATCCAAGTATGATTGTCTCTTTAAACCACTCAGACGAAACTATGTGAATATAAAATCATAAAGCACCGTGTTTTTGTCAAATTTTCAACTTTTAAAAGAAATAATGTTCATGTTTGTTCATTACTTCACCATTGGGCATATGAACAAAAACTTGTTAACGAGTCACATGAATAGTAAGGTGGTGGTTCATTCATGTTCATATTTCTTCGTATGAATATGATATTTAAAAGTAATAATGTTCATATTTCTTCATATGAATATGATATTTAAAAGTAATACTGTTCATATTTATTCATATGAATATGATATTTAAAAGTAATAATGTTCATATTTCTTCATATGAACATGCATGAACCGGTGGTTACGATTATTTTGGAAGAATAATGTTCAAATACATGCAGATTCATGAATACTAATGAACCGGGGGTTACAATTCTTTTGAAAGGAACATTAATTAAGAGAGAATAAAGACATAATGTTTCATTTTTTTCCCAAAATACCCTTATCACTATAGTTCACTCCTAATTTTTCATTAATTGTACACATTTATTAAGGCTTTTAAAGATATTCAATCTCAACCATTGATTTCTATGATCAAGGGCTTATAATGGTTCATAAAGTTAACACAAAAAATGTGGTTAACAAATGAACCTGACCCTATATATATATATATATATATATATATTGGTTTGATCACACATAATTTGCATTATGCAGGATGTTCGAAGTTTATAGCTCTTTAAGGTCTGAACTTTACTGGGTGTTTTCGTGTCAGCCTTTTAGAACAATGCTTCTTTGAAATATGAAGTTCTTTTAGTTGCTGCATCCAGTAGTGCAAATATATTCTAGACAGTTAGGCATTAATGCAGTATTCTTTCCATTACGTAATTTACTGGGAGCTGGCACTTTTTATAATGTTACATTGGTAGGTTTTATGCATTTGGTGTCTAAGATATGGCAAGCCTGGTCCAAAAGCACATCTGATGTTTATCTAAATAAATGCTGATAATATGTCATGATTTGTAACTTGGGAAACTGTAAAAAGTTAAGATGAACCCATGCTTGGGAGAACAAGGTCATTATTGCAAATTGAGATACCAGCATGTAGAAACTATTAATTTAATTAGTTATTACTATACAGAAGTAAATTTATATTTACTTTTCAGTAGCCCATAAGAATGGGATTTAGCATTCTAGTATATTAGTCTTAGCTATTAAGGCTTTCGGGCAAATCATGGAGTTTGGTGTGTCATGGGTGTCGAGGCAAAAGTGGGGCCATTGTAATTTGTAACCACATGAACGGATCTTCTTGTAGGGTTTATTGATTGAGTATTTATTTATGTTTGTTTTAATTGGTGAAGCTGTAACAAACAACTAATTGGACAGGGGTACATTCTTGTCATATATGTTGGTATACGTGGAACATGGTATTTATGTATCACTATAATGCTTGCTTAACGTGTTCTCTATTCGTAGGTGCTATATGAATAACTTAGAAAACTTGATTTAAAAAACTTGATTCATGAAATAAATATTCTTGATTCGATTCATTCAATTCAATTCAATATGGTTTTTGTCCATTAATGCAATGCATTAACAAAGTGAAGGTAAAATAGAAAGCAAGACCCAATTGGTTCTATCAGCCAATTAATGCAGCCTGTCAACCTACACCATTCACCCAGTCACCCGTCTTTTTTTTTTACACCAATTATGCATGCAATTTCTTATCTTGAGTTGACCATTTGACAATCCAACATAGAAATAGTTCTTTTAACAACCCTATATGTTGGTGATGGATGAGGAACATTATGATTCTGATGAATATTGAATAAGAGGAAAGATGCATGCAACAACCCACTAATAGTTGATGAACATGACTGCAATTGCTGTGGTCTTATTTACTTATCTACTTTCTTACCTTTTGTTTTTCTTTTGATTTAATGTTAAACTTGTGAATGGTTTTGCATTTGCTACATAAGTTATGGTCACTCTTGTTTATCGATCATCGTTCAGTTGCTTGTGGTAGGTCGATTGTGTGAAACTAAACCCTTTTTAACTTAGTTGTTGTTTTGTGGTTTTTGGCATATACTAGTTAAAGATTTTGTAATTTAATATCATTCTAAAACAAATCTACTGTGGTTTTTGGCACTACGTGTACTAGCTTAGTTATTATGGTTGGTGACATACTTCACCATACCAAATTAAGTTGTTATGATAATTATTAAAAACGTTGTTCTTAGAGGCACACTTAGACTTGAGGTGCAATGTCAGAGGGGTTGAGGGTCTCATCTTGCTTGAGATGCAATTTTTTTGGATCAGGTACACCCTTTAGCTTTAATGCACAAGGCGCACATAGGTATTAAGTTTAGGTATTTCAGTGTTCACAAATATGTACTAGTGACATGTTTTGATTATGTCAATGATTGTGGCTTTCATGTCTCCATCAGGATAGACATTGTACGTCTTACTTCCATTGTTCTTTCTTCTTCTTCTAGCCGGCCCTGTATTTAATCACGTCTTATATCAACACACCATCACAATAGGCAAGTCTTCTATACGAGGGATGGGAGAAAAGATAAAACACCTTGACAGTTATCTTTGTGAAAATTAAAACATTCCATGCTCATGCACATGAGAGAACTACTTGGGATTTGAGTGTCTATTGTTTGGAGATCAAGATTGTGGTAAAAAATAAAATTTTGACTTTTGTAAATGATGATTGAACACATATACATCATATACGAGCGCATATGCGTTAACTATGTGCAAGTGGTTTGATGTTTATTGAAGGCATTTTATTAAGGCTTTCCACATTCAGTGACTCTTCTTTCCTCGACACTACGTTATATTTGAACTTGCAACGTGGGAATGGTTGTTGAGGCCACTATATTTATGTATTCATGAAGTTTTGTGGTTTGGCGTTTCTTTGATTTTCACACATGAATAATTAATAATATGACATTATTCAACACTGAAGCATTATTTGTTTTCCATACCTCTTTGCAATCGAAGTTAAGCTTGACATGGCATCATTATAGAGGTCAGTGGTGGGTGAATGATTATGCTAGGGTTGGGTCAGTATCATTTTCATACTATATAAAATAAATTGCAAAGGATTCTAACATTAACATGGTACTGAAGTGTCATAAATAGGAGTTTATAACAAATGACATAAAATTTTAATATGAGAAGTTACAAAATATATGCTAAACATGCAAAGATATATATGTACACATTGCTGAATTTGAAACACTATGTTGCATGGACAAAAATAGAAAAAAAGTATGCACATGTTTTTTTTATTATCAAGAGTCATAAAGCTTCAAGAACTTAATAAGTAATCGCCACAAAGTTATTGAACTAGAGGCAGATTCTTTGATGGACAAGTTATAGACTTATAGAGATACATAGAAATCAACAATTAATAATATATAATGAATAGTTCAACTCCCCAAGATAAGCAGCGAGAGAAGATCTTCAATTTTTTGTTAATTTTTTTTTCTAAACATGGAGCGAATTAAAACTAATTTTCACTGGCCCATAATTATTGTCGGGTTTTATATATTAAAATTTAATCTTGAAGTTTCTTAGCTCCAAGATTTGGTTCATATGGCCAACAGTTTTTCTTCCTTTACTTAATCAATTGTTATCAAGCTGTAAATAAGTAAAATCTTTTCACAGTGGAAGTCAAATATGATTCTTATTGAACATGGGCAGCAAAAACAAGGGTTCTTAAAATAGTTAAAAAGCATTCATTTACGTTTTCTTCAATGGTATTATGAACCTCTTGTGCAAAGTAATTGGGTCATTAACCTTATATGGAAAAGTGAAGAGAGATAAAAAATGAAAGATAAGAAGGGTGACATGGAATCATGAAATTTGCACGGAGGTATTGTTACAAGTAAGTGTGAAACTTTCTTAAAGAGTACACAAGCTGGAAAGTAATAATATAGAATACTAAAAGAAGGTAGAAAAAATAATTATGTTCTAGGAAGAGACCGAACTTGTGTGAGCAGAGTGGAGAGTCTTAATCTGTCTCTTTAACCAATTGGTCAGACTGGATTTTCTGTTTAAAGGTAGTATTAACTATAGTCGTAAATACTGTCATATCATGCTACTAAATGGGCAGCGACATGCCAGCCATTTTCCATCGTGTTTCTTTCATGAAAGTGGAGTATTTCACACCTTCTTCATGTCTGTTATAACGCTTATGGGGAGACATCAAATAATTCCTAAAATATGTTTTTGGACCAGTAAAGTTGTAACCAAAAAGGCTTCAAATATGCATATGTGATGATTATTTGCCTAAATGAGCGTTATTCATTTTGTTTCTTTTTAATGTTTCATAGATTTCAGGCTTTGTGATACTTCACCGAATAGATGTTCGGAAATGTTATTGAACTGTAATTTTAGTTTTTTTTAGCTTCATGAATAAGATAGTTTAATCCATCCTTTTCATTGGTTTTGTGCATCTGCTACAACAGTTTTCTTGCTGCTGCATGTTGACCTATAAGGTCAAAACTTGTGTTTCAGGTTTATGCACTCATTTATTGCTAACTGATTCATCCATATGTTTTATGTAGGGATTCACTAAAGATCTTTCTGGAGATGAGCAAGGCCTCTCGAATGCCAAAGTGATGTGCCGCCTCTGCTTCTCTGGTGAAAATGAAGGAAGTGATAGAGCCAGAAAGATGCTATCATGCAAAAGTTGTAGCAAGAAATATCACAGGAGCTGTGTGAAATCTTGGGCTCAGAATAGAGGTATTATTTGATGTTGCTAAAATGTTCGTAATGCTTGAATGCGGTGCTCGATAACTGAGGGTTTTAATTCAGATCTGTTTCACTGGAGTTCTTGGACCTGCCCTTCATGTCGGAGTTGTGAGGTACTTGCAATGACTCTAATCTTAGCTATTTAACAAGTATTTATGCTACCCACCACTTATTTAGGATATATTGCAATAATCATTTATAGCATCATATTTTCTTTTTCTCTATTCTTCCTTAGGGACAGAAGCTTGGATGTGACTTCAGCTAACTCGATTTAAAGTTTGCTTAGACTGTTGATCATCATTTAATGCTAATGTTCTATACCCTTAGACACAGTAGCACAAAACCTGGTGTTATGAATATGATAGCAGTTGTCATTTTAGATACATAGACATTAAACCACATGAAACTGTAATACACAAGGTGCAAAAGTTGAGTCACAAATCACAATGTGATGTTGCTGGTTGAAAGAGACGATTAGGATGCAACTATTGTACTGTAAATTGAGGGGTTATACGTGAGATAATCGGATCAAGACTTGCTATGAGCAACTATTGTTCATGTTCATGAATAGAAGCATTCTTTAAGTATTCCGCTATTGAACAAATTACCAAGCGCGCGCACACACACACACACATATATACATATGGATATACACATGCATGGATGTATATTTACTTGGATATACACATTTGCATGGATGTATATCTATGTGCATATTTGTAAGTAACTAAGTATGCATACACACTTATGTATACATGTCTGAGTGTGTATGTATATGCATGTAGGTATTTGTCTATATATGTATACATCTATATAACTCTCTGTGTTTGTGCTTGTATGACATGTGTTAACTTTCAGGGGTTTGGTTATTGATTGCTCCATTTGTTTGTTTTTCTTTTTTGAGATGTTTACAAGTTTCACACAACTTTCTTTCCTTTTTTCTTGTTTAAATTTATGTAGAATTTATTTCCACAGTACTTCCAATTATTCATTTTCAACCCTCCAAATTAGTTAAGTTAAAATATCAATCGGTTAATAAACATAGTTGGAATGTTAAGAATACCATCTAATATCCTATGGATTCATGGTTGTGAGACTACCAAACTAGTTTGAAATGAAGGCTTGCTTGATTCAAGTTGAATGATGAGGATATTTAAAAATAGGAAATGAGAGTGCCAACAAAAAATGAACTTTTAAATTTTCTTTTAACCTATGAAAATTCACGAGGTAGAATTGTCTTTGTTTTAACATGTAGTGAAACATATTAGGCTTGAACAATTTTGTTGTCATTTTTGTTCTTAAGAGATGTACAATTTTGTTGTCATTTTTGTTCTTAAGAAATGTACAATGTATTTTAGTTTAGGTAAGTAATTCATTTATTTTTGTTCCTATTTCCTATTTTACATAGCATTATAATCCATCAAAAATAAATGATTTGCTTACCTAAATAAAATAAATATAAATAGCAAAAAATCCTATTTTGTTTTTCAACACTTTCTCTCAACTTGGTGAATGTATAAAGCATGTTCCCAACTTTTACATTACACTCAAATTGATCTTAGCAAGGCTTTGATACGATATTCTTATCTACGAACCTCCCTAATCATATGCAAACCCTTTAATATGTATGTCATTTTTTTAAAGAGTACTCCCTTTCTTGGCACGTCTTTCAAATATTTAAGTGTTTGTTGAACATTTTCAAGGTGTTTCTTTGTGGGTGAGTGCGTGAACCGTCTAACAATACACTACATGCAATATCTGGATATGTACTACAAGTCGTTGGTATCTCTCATAGTCAACTAGAGGATTGTTCTTAGCTATTATGGATCTCTAGTTTATTCCATGGTTTTCAAAGCGTAGGAGGCGTACGCCTCAAGGTGAGGCGTCCAAAAAAAGTACTAGAGGCGGCACCTCTAAAGGGTTCAGAGAGGCGTGCACTTTGGTTGTTAGAGGCATGTGTAAAAGTGGTGAGACAGTGGGCGGTATTGAGGCGAAGTCTTTTTATTTATTTTTTAGAAGCATAAAAACGATGAAGGGTCAAATATCAACAGTGCTTTTTCTCCCTCTCTCACATAATCATAATATATGTATATATGTATGTATATTTTGAGTGCTCTTTCTCCCTCTCTCGCACAATTATAAACTTCTTTCAAGGGAGTGCTTGCAAGTTTACACCCAAGTTTTTCAGGGATATTTAGCTAACTGACCTTAAATGAGATTTTAATTAGATGCATGGCCTTTTAAGTTTTTTTACTCAATAACCTTCAAAGCCATGCCTCTGGTGTTAAAGACCCTGCCTCTGTAAACCTTGTAAAACAATACAAGGTTAGTTTGTAACTCACTTCCAAAGAAGGTCAGTTAGCTAAATACCCTAGTTTTTTGGTCTCTTTTAAAAGGTATAGGGTGTACTTTCCTTGAGAGATGTAGACTCCTTGCTTACTTCTAGTGACCTTCATGCCAAGAAAATACCCTACTTAAACTCAGGCTATAGTTTTCTACTTTTTAATCTTTTGACTATCATTCCTAATGATGATCATATCATCAACATACACTATCAAAATTGACTTTCACCATCACTAGAGTGTAAGACAAATAGACTATGATTAGCTTGGGCAAAGATATAGGAAGAGATATTGATGGATCTCAATGACTTTTCCCTAGGAGTCTTTTCGTGAATAGATGAAGCAGGATCAAAGCTCTAAAACTCTATCTCAAAGAAGGTGGCATCATGGGAAACAAACAACCTTTTAAAGGATGGACAAGAACACTTATACCTCTTTTGTGCATGTATCTACAAAAATACATTTTACAGCTCCGGAATCTAGTTTTCCATGAAATGGATAAATAGTGTGAATATAAGCTGCACATCTAAAGACACAAGGAGGAACGGAGTTTGGGACTCTAATATGAGGAATTGTTGTTGCCACTTGCTCTGAAAGTTGTTTGAAAATTGCTGCGTACAGCTCCAGAATCTGTGTTTATAGTGAGGAATTGTTGTTTACAGCTCCAGAATCTGTTTTTTTATAGTTGTTGGCACTTACTCAGAAAATTGTTTGAAAAGATTAGTGAGCCTTATCATTGACCTTGGGTGTCCCTTTCAAGAACCTTGAGAGTGTTTCAGTTGAGCGATTAGCCATAGTTAGAAAGAGTTATGTTGAGTGTTAATTTGATCTTAAGACCTCTTGACTACATTCCATAGTAAAAATTAGGTAGATTGGTTGTTCATTATCATTTTCAGTAAAAACTAACTTAAATGTATATGTACGAAATTCATTTTATGTCAAGTTGTGAGCAGATGGGATATGGAGGAAGGGCCAGTGAAATCTTGTTGGGTTGTTTTTCTCTCTTTCTCTCTTTGCCATTTCTGTATCATTTTTTTCCCTCTACTTGGTTGGAACATTAAAAAAAAATTCTACCATGTTCTATTTATATCTGTGTTTTCTTTCCCTCAGAAGTTTCTACATCTTTATATCGTATTAATTAATTGTACTATCTGAAAGTATGAACTTCCTTGGTTTTTTCCTTTCTCATCCTGATAGGCCACAATGCAAAAGGAAACAAACATGCAAATGAAATATCCGAGAGGGATAGGTTATGATGTTTGATGATTTGATCTTCATCTCTTGGAAAAGTGGGGTCACATTATCATATTACAAGAATAGAAATAGGCATGTCATAGTTTTACGGTCTCTTCGGTAATACTTTTAGTCCAATTAGTAGCATACTTACTTTCTATCAGTTGTCGAAGCTGGATTGATTTGGGAGCTGGCTATAATGCTCACATACAATGTTCTATTACCTTTGCCAGAATGATAACATAGTTCATTACTTCTGGTCTAGTTTAAGTTATTCATTCTTTACTCGCTGCACTTGCTATCAGGACAGATCCAGGATCTTCGACCAGAGTGTGTACAATTTTCTTTTTGTTTCTTATACACCACAAGACACTACAATTTTTTCAGGCCCTGGCTTCATGTAGGTGCGCCCATGGTTGCTCTGATGTTAGTATTATTGAATTAATTTCTAGTTTTACAAGCAAAGAGCTACAATAAAGTATAGTGCTCGGCCTTTGCCAGAATGATACCATAGTTCATTCCTTCTGGTCTAGCTTAAGTTATTCATTCTTTACTCACAACACTTGCTATCAGGAAGATCCAGAATCTTCGACCATCTATCATAACAGAAGTTTATTTTTTATACACCACAAGACACTTCAAAATTTTCAGGCTATGCTTGTGCATGCACTGGCTTCATGTAGGTGCGTCCATGGTTGCTATGATGGCAGTATTATTGAAATCATTGTTAGTTTTACAAGCAAAGAGCTACAATGAAGTATAGTGCTTCAGCCTGTGCAATATATATTTCTATGTTTAATTGCATATTAATTGCACATTTGCTGTGGTTCACCTACTTATAATGTTTTACTTGGTTTCTTAGCTACAATCTTTACTAGTAGTCATGTTTATTGCAAGATTATGTTTATTTTTGCGTTTGCAATCTTTTTTCATCATGTTGTTGATATCAAATAACTTTTTTCCAACCTAGGTGTGCCGTAGAACTGGTGACCCAAACAAGCTTATGTTTTGCAAAAGGTGTGATGGTGCGTATCACTGTTACTGTCAGCAGCCTCCGCATAAGGTAAATTGTAACCCTTTAATTCTTATGTTGAACGTTATAATAGAGGCACCATGGTGTTATTTGTATTTCGAAATTGTGCAGAACGTTAGTAGTGGACCTTATTTGTGCCCCAAGCATACAAGGTGTCACAGCTGTGCTTCTACAGTTCCTGGAAACGGTTTGAGTGTCAGGTATGCTTATTTACACATTAAAACTAAATATTTTTCATTTACTTTTAATCAAACGAACCTTATGGTCATCTCCTTTGCAGGATCATGGTTCTATGTAGATATTTTTGTTTCCCACCCACAGTTCATTTATTGTCGTGGATCTTTACCGATTTAAGTTTTCTTTTTCTTTGTCATTCCATGATTTGCCTAACAGAATCGCTGCATGTCATCTCTTCTGTTGTTCCTCTCTTTTGGTTTATCTATAGTATTTGCAAAATTATATTCATTTCAGTGATTGCACTTTTAGCTTCTCTTTAAGCCAATAGTTTGTTTAAGTTGATAGATTATAGACATTTTTGAACCTCAGGTCTATGGGTAAAAAAGGTTTGCAAATAAGTAAAAAGAACTTTCATTTGGTTTAGCGACGGGTGAAAATAATTTTGGTTCATTGTCTATACAACAATTTGCAGGTGGTTTTTAGGGTATACTTGTTGTGATGCTTGCGGAAGATTGTTTGTGAAAGGAAATTACTGTCCTGTTTGTTTAAAGGTAATTTATAGTCTTTCCAGATTCCTGAGCCACCTAAATTATGCATTGTTATGTTGTCTATGTTGATTTTACACTTGAACATAGTGGGTTCATTTGCTTGGTGCTATGGATAAGATTTATGATTTGTTTATGCTGGGTTGCAGCATACCTGCTATATTAACTGACTATGTGGTTGGTGTAATAATTGCAGGTCTATAGAGACTCTGAATCGACACCCATGGTTTGTTGTGATGTCTGTCAGCGGTGGGTGCATTGTCACTGTGATGGAATTAGGTTCGCTCTTACCTTCAATAATTCTGTATACTTGTTGCAACATTTCATGCATCCATGAAAGTCTCTTATCCCTTATTCTAATTGGAGACAGAAACTCGTCAGCATGGTTTTCAAAATCGTTTGAGGCTTACGCCTCGAGACGAGGCGGTCCAAAACCGCTCACGAGGCTCAAGCCTCATGGTCCTTGGACGAGGCTTACGCCTCAATTGGTGAGGCGTTGCCTCGAGGCGTTGAGGCGTGAGGCACTGGTGAGGCGCAAGCCTCAGATGCTTTCTGTTTTTGGTAAGACTTCGGTGAGACTCATGAATTTTTATTAAAAAAAATAACTTGGTAGTTTTATTTAAAAAGGTAGAAAGTCAAAAGCAAAAGTAAGTGTGCTTTTAGTAAGTTAAAAGTACAAAAACCTACTTTGGGGTGTTTTTAGACTTATAACTAGTAATTTTATGAACTTATGACGTTTCAAATTTGGTATGGAATTATGTTTTGCTTATTATTTGTATTTATGAATTTTATTTGGTATGGAATTATGTTTCCACATATATATTCTGTATTATACATACACATATAGGACAATAATCAAATGAGGACCACAAAAAGGTTATAAACCCGTGAGAACCTATATAAAAATATTCTTTACGTTATTTTTTTTCATCAAAAACTATGACTTAAAATATTATTTCACATATGTTTGTGTTCACCTTGTGAAAAAAATTACATGTGAGACTTTTTTTTGGTTCACTTGTTGAAACGAAAAATACACGTAAAAAATATTCACATGGTGAAACAAATACATGTGAAACTTTCACATTATGAAACAAATATATTTGAATCAAATATCTTAAATCATAGCATTTGATGAAAAATAATCAAGTTAAAAATTATTTTTAAATCGGTTCTCACTAGTTTGTAACTTTTTTGTGGTTCTCATTTGATTTAGCCCCCCCCCCCCCACATATATATATATATACGTATATATTATATATATACACATGCCTCGAGGCTTACGCCTCGCCTCGCAAAGGGAAAATGCCTCGAGTCCCGATTGGGATTTTTAAAACTATGCTCATCAGATGTATGAAATGAAGAGTTAGTCAGTCAAGGAGGTAATGCCAGTTTTGGCATTAATGTATCATGTGGACCTCCATTTTCTTTCTTATTTTGTTTTGAAGTAATTGTTGCAGCACGAATTGCAAAATCCAAACCAAGTTTGTTTTCAGTAACAAGTGTAAGAGACTACAAAGGAAAATGGTTATTTGTAGGATTGCTCATATTTGGAAAAGGTTGATTGGAAATTTTGAATGGTATTGAGCTTCTACATAGTACAATGTATCTGCTTGCTTCAGTTACAGTAGAATTCAAATTCTATTGCATTGTCGTGCATAGTGGAAGCATATGCATTGATAATCATATGGAGGTACAAAAGTGCAAAAGAAAAGATAAATGTTGATAGACAACTTGTAAATGATGAGACTATATGCACATTATTAGAACATGATACAAATGCATGTGGAACAATCCTTTCATAAGTCATATATTTGAGTATCCTTGAACATATGAGGATGGTATGAAGAGAGAGAAAGAAAAGATCAAGAAGGATGGATGAAAGACAAAGTAACATGCCTGATTTTAGCAATGCTTTTTTCTAATGGTGGAATTTTTTCTGCAGTGATGAAAAATATTTGCAATTTCAAGTGGATAATAACCTGCAATATAGATGTGCTACATGCCGTGGAGAATGCTACCAGGTATGGGTAAATAAAGGTTCTACTTGATCATGATAATCCATTTATTGCTGAACTGACCTTTTGTTTTTGTTTTAACTGTTCAGGTCAGGGATCACGAAGATGCTGTTCAGGAACTCTGGAGGAGGAGAGATAAAGCTGACCGCGAGTTAACTGCTAGTCTGAGGGCAGCTGCTGGGTTGCCAACTCAAGAAGAAATATTTTCTATTCAACCTTATTCTGATGACGACGATAATATACCTTTATCAAAGAATGAGTATGGACGTTCATTGAAAGTTTCTCTCAAAGGTGTAGTCGAAAAATCCCCCAAGAAGAGCAAGGAATATGTGAAAAAATCTGCAAGCAAGAAGTATGGTAAGAAAAAGGGATTCCATGCACCTGTATTTGGTAGAACCGAACCACGGATTGAAGGTCATAGTGATGCTCAATCTACTGGATTCATCATGGGCGATAACAAGGATGAAGACGTGCAATCCTATAGAAGTGGAGAGCTTGAAATGCTTTCATTTCCTGTTGCTGGAAGTTTGGCTGATGGGGTATGCTCAGCTACTCAGGCAATGGTTCCAAAAAACACGTTTGTTAATGAGGTCCCAGTGAAGACGGAAAGAATTTTAAGAGACCAGATGAACAGTAACAGGTCACATGGAGCAGACACCATCGACGAATCTGGGAAACTTACTGACAAGTCCACAAACACCAAGGGACCCAAGCTTGTTATACACTTGGGAACGAGAAACAAAAATGTAGCTAGTTCTCCAAGGTCTGATGCATCAAACTTACATCGAGAGCAAGAATTGATCACTTCCAATGGTATGTGTCCTCCATGGGTTATGTTTTAAGTTCTTGCAATTTTTTTCTGTTCACAATTAATTAAATCATGTTGCAACTGATATGGTGTATTTGCATCAAGGCGGGGTGGCTAAAGTGGAGAGCTACCACATGGGTGTTATGTGACAAGGTCCCACTAAAACTGAAGGGCAAATAGCCATTAGACCAACTATGTTGTATGGTCGGAGTGTTGGGCGACAAGGAAGACCCGTGAGAGGAAGTTGGAAGTTGCAAAAACGAGGATGCTTAGATGAACCTGGTGTAGAACCATGTTTGACAGGATACCAAACATGGTCTTCCGGACAGTTTTGGGAGTTGCTCCTATCGCTTATGAGTTGAGGGAGGGATGGTTGTGGTGGTATGCTCATGTTCGTAGGAGACAGATGGAAATTCCAGTAAGAAGTATAGAAAGTGCGATGGTCGACGAGTCGAGGAGGATGTGGGATGAGCAGCTGGGGTTAGACATGGCAGCTTTAGGCATTTCCTAGGACATAACCTCTTATTGGAGCTCGTGGAGACGTAGGACTAGCGTAGCAGACTAAGGGTGGGGGTCCGAGAGCAGACAGGAGGTAGGGAGTTGGAGATTGGGTTAAGTTAGACTAGGGGTGTGTAGTTTTCTTAAATTGGTTATGCTTTTCTTTTACCTGCCTCAATTTGTATGCTTTTTCTTTCTCTTAACCAACTTTTCAAATCTATATCATATCTGATTCTCTCTTTGTCACACTTCATGGAAAGAACTGCCTTACTCTTCGGGGTAGATCTTTAAGGTAGAGGTCAGGTCTGCATACATCATACCCTCCCAGACCCACCCCTGCCGCAACAGCCGCCATGGCGCGCCGTCGCTCAAGGCTTGTGTCTCACCCCACGTTAAGCCTGTGGCTCGCCATGGCCTAATGCGAGATTATTGTAACGGGATATTTGATTTTTCTTTATGTTTTTAATGTCTTATTGCTAGTTTTTAATATATATATATATATATATATATATAACCCTACTTAAATTGTTTATTATCATTGACTCATTGAATAATAGTACAAAACATATGTTTTTATATATAATGTCATATATGATATAGAGATTTGCTTCCCTAAGTAACGCCTTGAAAACGTTGTGGCCTCGCCATGGCTCCTAAGGCTTGAGGCTTGGCCTCGCCGCCACGCCACGCCTCACGCCATTTAGAACCTTTGGGTTAGTTTGGTTTAGTTCTCGTCTGAGACATATTTTTCAAGCCAGCTTATTGCTTGTCATGGAATATTAAATGCTCTGAATCTCTGTAGTAGATATTACAAGGATGAGATGTCTAATTAGTCATTAAATGTAAATGTAAGAATTTTACCATCCTTAGTGGGTATGTTTTTACTCGATTGATGTTACATGATACGTTGCCGTTATGTTACCACAATCTACAACATCTCATTGTTATTATAGGCTGCCTAGCTGAATTTAGTTCAATAGTTGCTTCAGCTATCCACCTTGCCTCTTTGCCTCACTTTAGCCGATAGATCAAAGAGATGTCTAAATCTAACTGACTAATGCCTAAGACTAAATCATTTGGAGTTCACGCTGTACATATATGAAGCTTATTTTGTTTGGAGCTTCGGGCTATAAATACATGAAGCTTGTTTTATTTGGAGCTTCAGGCTATAGCTACATGATATTAAATTTAGTTCTGGCATCTTGCATCTACAAGCTTTGTAAATACAAGAAATCAAATTTAGTTCAACTTACCATATCATATGCCTTGAAATGATATAATTTTATTTAGCGACACATGAGCGTGGTTTTAAAAAACGTTTGAGGTGTGCGCCTTGAGCCGAGGCGGTCCAAATTCGTGTATGAGGCGACACTTTTGCTGCCCTGTATGAGACGGACACCTCACCTGAGCCGGAGCCGAGCCGCACGCCTCTTTTAACTCGTTTCATTGTTGATTTATTTAATGTCTTATAATAACATTAATGAAACCCAGGGTTCGAATCCAGGCGTACACAACAATTGTGGCCACTGAGGTTTAATTAGGGCTGATATCTTAAGTCATAATTTGCCAAATGATTAGTCTAGGCATAGCCTGGACACCCTTCCAAAAAAAAACATTAATGAAACCCTAAATACTTTTCTTTCTCATGGCGCCTCTCCCCTCGCTCTCACTCACAGCGTGATCTTCCTCCCTCCCTCCCTCCCGCTTTCTCACAGCAGCAATCCCTCCCGACATCCCCTCCTAACACTTGTTTTAGTAGATCAGTTTCCTTTTATATATGATATATTGAATAGTTTCTTTATTTAATTTCACTTGGTGTTTTGAGTTTTGCGATTAATTTTTTATATGCTTTTACTTTTGGTTTATGTGCTGTTTGTTATGAGTTCTATGATTTTTTTATATTGTTGAGGCATACACGTCCAGAGTTACGCCTCGTGGTACCATGGGAAAACGCCTTTTTTCGTGTTTCTGTTCGTCTTTTAAAACATTGGACTCGAGTATACACTACAGGCAGTTGTATTAATAATGCGCAGAACCTATAGTGTACGAAGTTAAGTATCCAAGATGCAACCCAAAATCATTGGTTAAGAAGGATGTGCGCACATGCACGCAACTTGGGGTTTAAAAATATAGAACCTGGTGATAGACAATCTACCTAAGAAGATGATGGGTAAAGGGAATTCTGTTGCAACTAGTCTGCATCGTATGCATATCCTAAGATATAGATGCCAAATCCCATAAAGCCTTCAATAGAGGTACTTGTATAACATGTACATCTATGTTACCATAAGTATGCAAACAGAAAGGTGACAATCTGGAAGGTTGAACCATTCCTGATTCAAGTTCCACATAGCTATTGCCAACATCTGTAAGTTCCAAACTCTTACAGCCACAGTATTTTATTGATGAAGGTAAAGTCCAATATTTTTCAAAGGCCACTAACTCTTTGATCTCCCTACTCCATAACTTTGATGCTAGATGGTTTATAAAGCAATAGGATGCAAATAAACCCTATCCCCCTTCAGCTGTGGATATAAATCTAAAATACTCAAAACTTCACCAGGAGGATCCCAACGTCACGTTATTGTGTTGTTTCTGAAAACGACAAGAATGAAATAACCATAGAGCAGACAAAGGGCTTGATCTGTTAAAGCCTAATTTTTTTCTGGTTTAAATACGCTAGATTCACATTCTTATATACCTAGTCTCCGTGTTCATAAAATATTCTGTTTGGTTTGCATGTTTATTAAGTTGCATTACAATAGGTAAACCTTTTTTTGAGGCTAAAAAATCATGTCCCTTCAACTTATGGTAATATTTGTACTTTCACATATTCTCTCTTCCTAAAGTTTTTCTTTTTACAGAACTTTGCCCCAATTTATTTGTCCAAGTACTTTAGTATTTGATCTTCATAAATTTTAATTTAGTGTTCTGATGTTTAGATGTTGGGAAAAAGAAAATCACGTTCTCCTATTTGTTAATATTGTCAACTCCAAGTTCTTTTTCTTTCTTTCTGATTGTCTCTCTTAACTTTGCAATAAACATTCACATGCCCCCTCATGTTTGTGCTCATATTCTGCATTTGTGCTTATAGGCAGTGACGACATGACTCAACAGAGAGCAAACAACAAACATTTGGAGAGGCGTGACAACACATCTAAACCCTCTGACATGAAAGGTATTTACACCACTAATCATTATTTGAATATGCACATGAGCGGTCTTCGTTAATTTTAACATTATGATTTGTCTGTCTGTTCCAGGAGAGAATTTAGATCATGCTGATCAAACAAAAGGATTGAAATTGAGAGGAAAAGAGGGGAACACTATAAAAATCAGAAGGTTGAATCCAGAAAACTCTGATGTTTATGGTGTTGGTGGTGGAGCCAACCTATCTGATGCACAACAGTCTCTTCCTCCCGTGAAAGCACGCGTTTCATTTGGTAAAAGAAACACAGAGAAGAATGATGCAAGTGAAGCGCTTGCAATAAGAGGCCGAAAGGCATCTGATGATCTGAATGATGGTAATAGGGGCCCAACTTCTGTTGCAAATCCTTCGGAGAAGGAACTTAAGCCTTTGTTGAGACTCAAGTTCAAAAATCCATATTCTGACAACCAGACTTCCTGGGCTCCTGCTGGGGAGGATGATAAGAGTTCTGTCAAGGGTCAAAGATCTAAGAGAAAGAGACCATCACCTTTTATGGATAAATCCTCTTCTTTGAAGGAAGATGAAGGGGTTGGTCACTCATACGAAGACATAGATTTGGAGGATATCATGGATGCAAATTGGATAATTCAGAAGTTGGGAAAAGATGCAATAGGAAAAAAGGTGGAAGTTCATCAGCGTACTAACAATACCTGGTACGTATTATTTTGTATTTTGTTTTCGTACCCTACCGGCGAGCAAGATATTTGTGTTGATTATGAAGCATGAAAGGTAATACTGGCTGTTGAATAGTTGACGGAAGCCAAGTACATGTCATTTTGTAGTCCAAAGACATCAAACGACTCTGCAGGACGGTCTAACAAGGAACACAAATAGTTATTTCATGACTTGTGTTTATTATTCCACTGTCCCTAAAAAGAGCCTGCTTGGGGATCTAAATGAAAAATACTAAATATACATGTATTTTTTGGAAATTTACATATGATTAAGTGCATTTAACAAATGACTCCGAGACGGGAAAAAGAGATCTGGAGAGATAGATAAGAACTCGTGGAGCCACTCATTAATAGTAATAGAACTATGCGTAAAGTTTCCTCCCGTGATATAAGATGGGGTTAGGGTAAGTGAGTCTGCAGTTAGATATTCTGAGTCCTAGATTAGACTAGGGGTGTGTAGTTATTCTTACATCGGTTATATTTTCTTGTACCTGCTTCTGTTTGTATGTTTAGTTTGTTTGTGTGTCGTTTTGATTTTTGTTGCTTACTTCCAACTCTTTTTCTAATTTTAGCATTGCCTTTCATTCTTTCAAGTTATGTTTTAGTCCTGCAAACTTTTTAGCAAGTTCTGTCTTTTCTTTTCTTTTTGCACACTTTGCAGAAGCCGGGGTTCTTTACAGGAAACAGCCACTCTATTCTTCAGGATAGAGGTCGGTCTGTGAACATCCCCTCCCCCCTTCCCCTGGTGGATCATAGTGGGGTTGTTTTGGTTTGGTTTAATAATGTAGAAACATCAAATTTGTGCTAATGCTAAATTTTAAACGGGGCTTTTTTTTGGGAACAAACAGAAATTTCAAAGTGAACTCTATTTTGTGATTTGAAGGAAGCATTGTGATTATTATTGTGGATAAAACTAAAGTTTGAACGTCAGATTCTGTCAAACAGTTGTCTTGATGCTGATCTAATTCTTCAAATTCTGACGGTTCTTGCAGGCACAAGGGTACTATAATTGAAGTCTTTGAAGGCACATCCATTGTTTCTGTCACTTTAGATGATGGGAAGACCAGTAATGTAGACCTTAGCAAACAAGGAATCCGGTTTGTTTCACAGAAGCAGAGACGGTGAGTTGATGTTTATGGTCCTGTTAATTAATCAGGTTAGTTAAAGAGTGAAAACTTATTTAAATGGATTTTGCAACATCTGAAGTAAAGATTTGTTTAAGTTGGAGGTTTTCTGGTTTATAGGCTTGTGGAAAAGCCTGAATGAGTTGGTTGATGGCTCATTCTGTGTAACCTTTCTTGTACCGTAGCTGTGTCCAGTTTATGAGTCTAGTTGAGGATTAAAAGTTATGCTATTTGGGTGTCATGTTTTTATTCAAATGTTGTTTTAATTATAATTTGTTAGTTTTTAGAGATTGTTGAAATTTTGTCTGGAATGTGTTGTGCTTGGTAAAATGGTTGGTTTAGGTTCAATCATGTATAAATGATTTGTGTTTTTTTTTTGGCGGGGAAGGGTGTCCTAGGATATGCGTAGACTAATCCCTTGGCAAATTATGACTGTAAGGCATCAACCCTGATTAAACCTCGGTGGCTACAATTATTGTGTACGTCTGGATTCGAATCCTGGGTAGATGGGATATTCCACCACATCCCCAAGCGTCTTAACCAGTACGCCATAGCTCTTGTGGTTATAAATGATTTGTGTTCATGCCTACATGCCAGACTGGCTCTCAAGGGTAATGAATAACCCGCATAAAACAAAATGGGTGGTTTCTTAAGACGTTCAACGGTCATTGAATGTCTTAATAGAGTACTTAACGAGACTTAGGGGATGTTTACTAAACACTTACTCAAGTAAGTGCTTACCAAGTCATATTACCTTACCGGATGTATATGGTAAGAATCAAGAATCTTACCTGGTAAGAGTGAAGGCAAAGACCGAGAGTCTTATCTGGTAAGTGAGGGTCGTCGTCTCTTACCCCGGTTAGCGTTTACCATGTAAATTGTTGCATACTATACCGTTTTTGTGGACTATAATCTTATCCGGTAAGTAAATGATAGTGTTGAATTTACCGGTAAACACTTACTATGGGAAGCGTTTGGTAAACGACCTTTTATTTGTGTGTGTTTTATTTAATAGCTTTGTAATAAGTGGTTGAGATGAAGTTGGGCTACTTAACAGTCGTATTGATGAATCTATGTAATCTAATATGAGAGAAGAAATAAATCGTTTTATTACTTTTTTTCGAAGACATTTTTAAAGAAGGCTATAAAGATGGTTTACTTCTTTTGTTAAGTTAGATTCTCCAATTTCTTTCAATAGAACTTAGATGGTTTAACTTTTTTTCATGGCAAACTATTGTGACCTTATAAGCAACAAAAAAGTATAGTGACTTATAATAATTATTATTGGAGAAAGTTCTTATAAGATACCCATCTTTTGGGAGTTCTGGTATATGAATCGTGGTTCTCATCTTGAATTATGTGTGAAATAACATTTAGTTAGCTTTTTATATATTAATTTGAATTTTATAATTGATCTTAAAATAAAACATATGACCCACAAATAGAGGTTTTTATTAGTCTCTACTATTATGGAGATTTTCTGATTGGTTTTATGAACTATAAGTTGTATCATATATTTTAGGGAAATTGGCACAAATAGCCATATTACACCTCCTAGCCATTTCTCTACCAACTTTACGGATTTAGCCCTAGATCCGCAATGGAGGACCTAGATCTGATTGTGGATTTGCATTAATGTTTGTTATGAAGATGACACGTGTCGGGATATTGCGGATTGCGGACCTGGTTGACCCGACCCATTGCAGACCTGCTGCAATCCACGACTCTTTTTGACTTTTAGTTGTCCTCCATTGCAGACTTAAAACTAAATCTGTAAATTTGGTAGAAAAATGGCTAGAAGGTGAAAGCTTTAGAGGAATATGACTATTTAGGCCAATTTCTCTATATTTTATTAGATTGTACATCTTAATAAGTTAAGTTTGATGGGGGTGGGGGTTAGTGATTCATGAGGTTGGTGTTGGTTTCTTCCGACCTTGGTGGGGATTGATTTGTCCTTGTGTTGTGTTCCCACTCACACGTGGTTGGTTCACATTACAATTTGAAATGTGTATGTAAATCTTTCTTGTCAATATTTAAATTATTATGAATACTTTTTTTTTCTTTCTCAATCCTAATCCTAATCCTAATCCCCAAAATAACAATTTTAAATTATGAAAAGTAAATTATGTTTTTCGTCTCTTTTGGTTTGCTAAGAATTGCTATTTTTGTTCCTATACTTTTAAAAATTTATCCTTATAGTACATCATTGTTTTTGCTTATATGATTTACAATTTATTGTTATTTTCAATTTTGTGATTTGCAATTTGTTGCTATTTTTATCCCCCATACTTAAAAAGGTAGGACTTAGAGGGTCGTTTACTAAACGCTTATAGGGTAAGTGCTTATCAATGTCATTTACCTTATTGATTGAGATAAATATGACCGAAAAACTTACCCGGTAAGAGATAAGGTAAGAACCAAGAGTCTTACCCGGTAAGTGTGGAAAATAACTCTTACCCAATAAGCAATTGTCGGGTTTAAGATTTTACCAACAAAAACAATCTATATTTTTTTTTGGAAAGGGTATCCTGGGTCTATGACCCAGACTAATCCCTGGCAATTAGGGCCTTTGGCCCAGCCACTAAAGCGTGCAACCCTGTGTTTATCCTCAGTGGTCACAAGTGCTGCGAGTGGGACTAAGAATGTTACACAATAATGTAAATGAATGTGAATCTCTTGCCGGTAGACGTCCCCTTAGTCTTAGAGACAAAAATAAAAAAATATTGTAAACCACATGAACTAAAACAATAATTTTGAAACCACAAGGACATAGGTCGTAGTTTTTAATAGACTACAAGGACGACAAACGTAATTTAAAAAAATATTCAAATAAATTAATATAATCCAAGTAATATAGGGATTTCTTATGCTATTTAGGTATCGTTTGGTAAAAATAAACTAGCTTATAAGTTACCTTATTTTTTAAGTACATGTTTGAAAGGAATCGAAGCATACACATAATGTATGTGAACTTTGGTTTGAAAGCCTTAGTACACCCTCACTATTTCGGCATCCAGATTGGTTTCATTTCCAATAAAAATAAAAGTAGAAATATATTCATACAAGTTTATTTATATAAATCGAAGCATGCACATAATCTAGAAGAATTAAAAATACTTTTTCCTAAGAGTTTTATAACTAGAAATATAAATTAATCATAACTATTTTTACACCATAATGTCTGTGAACTTTTGTTTGAAGGTCTTGGTACACCCTCAATTCCAAGAAAATAATTCCTACCTTTTTATATTTTAAAATAAAGAGTAAACTACAAATTTGGTCCTCGTGGTTTCTCAAAAGCAACACTTTCATCCCTACAGTTCGAAATTACAGTTTGGCCATCATGTATGCAAAAACGATTGGATTTGGTCCTTGTCTCTAATGGCCGTTGAATACTCCCGTTAGATAAGGGGCATTAAGCCTTTTTATACTTTTATTACATTTTTCTTTAATAAATAAACAAATATGTAAATTATAGGGACCAAAATTGTAACTTATTATATATATATATATACACACACACCTACCTGATTGAAAACCTCCCACCCCTTTCCCGATCCCTTTCTCCAGTGCATCCCTTCAGACAAACCCCCTCTCCCCAAACAGGTGACCATCTCTGGCGCTTCCCCACGCCTACAACTCAACCCTTTTGCAACTCTACCTTTTTTGTCGTCGATATCCACTGTCCCCAAAGCTCTCCTCTTCGATCTCCATCTCTGCACTCTGATAAGGGCAAAATCGGAGTTCTCAGGTCTTCGATCTTGTAATACCCTGTTTTTCGCAAAGTAAGTTTCCGTCTTTCTTTGGTAGTTGCTCCGTCTTTCGTTTATCTTTTAGGGTGAATTATGTTGTTCTTTCGAACCTTAAATCGACCCATGCGAGAATCGCGAGTTTTTTGACTTTTTGGGCTTCGGTAGACTTGGCACGATTGTGCCACGCGATAGTGACAGTGTAACTATCGCCAGGGCACTATCGCGAGGAGGGTTTTAGCCGCGGTACATTCCGCACGATTGTGCCACGCGATAGTGACAATGTCACTATCGCCAGGCACTGTCGCGTGCGGGGTCTGACCGAGTTAAAATCAGATTTTAGCCTCATTTCTCATTCTAAACTCAACCTTTTCTTTTGTTATTCTCTCTCAACCTCTCCCTTTCATAAAAACCGAACCTAGGGTTCTTGAACTCATCAACCACCTCATTTATTTCTTGTTGTTGGGTGCTTCATCAAAGGGTTCAAAGTGAACATTTATTCACCATCTCCATCTCCATTTCTCCCTCTCTTCACTTTGCCCCTTGAACAATTTTGGGAGATTGAAGTTAGTGATTTGGAACATCCATAGTGGTTCTATCCTAAAGTCACATAAAGGTTCGCTGTCTGGAAGCTCGGGTTGAAGAGTTAGAATGGGTGTCCTCGGAAAGCTTTGGGTGGAAAGTCTCATCATCAAAAAGGGTAAGTTTCCTTGAGTAGTATAAGAGTTAGTATAAGGATTATTGTAGATCTAAGAGTCTTTCTTGTGTTGGTTGTTCTAGTCTTGAAGAAATGGGTTATTTGGAAACCCTAGCCTTATTGTTGGTGATGTCATGGAAATGGTGGGATCTATGCTTTTGGAGGCCAATGGTTGGGGATTGAAACCTAGGTTTAACTTAACCTAACAAGATGAGTTCAAGTTGATTTGTGAAAACGGTGTACATGCCAAAATGCTTATTTTAAAGTGTTTACATGTTTTACATGAAATTATTAACTGTTGAGTTATTTGATGAAATTTTGATTATTTGAAGTGTCTAACTTTATAAACTTGTAAAATACCCACATTTGGGATTTTGGGCATTTTGGATAAATAAATCATATATTTTGGTATCTTAATGATTTATTTTATGGAAATAGATTTTGAGTATAAGTGTATTTTATTTTGTGTTTTGGAGAAATGCATGGTTTTGTGTTATGGGACGTTTTGAAAGGATAAATGTTATAAACTCACTTGGAAAACGATTTGTCCCAATCTAAACTACGTTGGAGTTAATTATATGTTTTGGAGCATGGGTTTACATAAGTACGGGTTGCTTATGTTTGATTTCATTTTATGAATTTCGCCGTTGGGTCTTTGGATTTATTGAGCTTATGGCTCGGTTTGGATTTTGTTGGGTTTTGAGGACACTTGTCCGCTTTTAATAGCTCAATGTTGAGCGTTTGGTTATGATTTGCATTTACTGCATCTTAGTTGAGAATTACATGTTTTGAATGCATTAGTTCATTCGTTTTGAGTCATGTAATGGTTTAGTTAGTGCAATGGATCCATAGACACGGTGTTCCTATGTCCCCGTTTTGGGCATTTGGTTCACCATTTGACACATAATAGATATCGGGTCACCATGATAAGTAAGGTGTGGACCTATACGGTCGGACAACGTCTCATGGGCAGTAAGGTGTAATTCCCTTGTGCTTAAGTTCCCCTGTTTTGGAACTTTCAGGAATAGACTCAGAGAAGTTGACTTGATACTTTCGAGTGATATACTTAGAGGAGTTGAGCTCGGTGGGTTTTTATTTGTGTAACCCACATGTTTTGATTTCATGCTTTCGAGTGATAGACTCAGAGGAGTTGAGCTCGGTGGGGTTTTTTTATTTGTGCAACCAACATGTTTTGATTTCCTACATAATTATGTGACCTACTTTTGTGTTCCGTCACGTACAATGTAATCGGGTCTTCCCCGTCACCAATAGGTGTGGTTTTGGTTATGGAGTTTTATGATCCATGTTTTCGGAGACGTTTGAGTATGAGTATGAGTATTTATTTATGTTTTAAGGTTTTGATTATTGAAATTCATTCGAGTTATTGGGATGTTTTGGAAGTTGGGGTTATCTACGTTTTCAGTGTTTGATCATTATAATGTCGGTCATGTTTTACGTGCGCTTTGGGTTTTGCCTTTATTTAAAGAGGCGTCTGTTTTATGATTTTAATCACGAAAATGGTGAATGACGAAAAGAGATTGTTTAAAGATTTAATGTATTTCATATTTGGGTGTTTTCAAATCAAATGTATTGCATTTTGGAAATCATGATTCTAAATAACATTCTTAAAGTTAATGCTTTATTTATCTCTAATGAAAACTCTTGAGCTCACTAGACGTTAAACCTAACATTTTTATTTGTCGGCATGTGCATCAGGTTCCAGTTAGGGTTTGGTTCTTGCAGTGCTTTGAGGAGTTGAGCATTAGACTTACACGAGAGTAAGTAGTTTGGTGAAGTCTCCTATAATTATTTAGTTAATTTACTTTATACCTTTTACTTTTCTATTTTTCATTTTACACTTTCATCATATTAACACATATAATCGTATATTAATTAAAATACGTTTTAATTTTAACAAGTTACACCATTATAATCGTCTCTTCGATGCCTTCGAAATGAACCCAATATTGAATATTTTTGGATTTAATTATTTAATTATATATCATATATACTAATAAGTAATATTTTTGAATGTCATTAAACCTTATGTTTTTATCTTATTTTTTTTACCATTGACCCATTAAACATAAAAATAAAATTCAAATATCCTCATATTAAAAATAAATGTATTGAGATTGTCGTCTCTGTATAATCGATAATTCTTAAAAAAATTTACAATAATAATAATAATATTAAAACTAAACCAAATATAATAATTAGAAACACTAACGACTCGACAGGGTTCAACGTTATTTGCATTGCAATTTCATTTTTCACTCGACAGGTTCCGAGTCATTTTGCAAAACACGTGTTTTTCGACATTGGTCGTACATTCCTATAACTGTATGTTTTTTTTATTATGGATATTTATCTTGGGACAGATGGTGTATCACTCTGAGTTTGGAAATGAAGAACAAAAACAATTGTTGTAGCAATTTGGGTATAAAAAAAAGAACAAAAATATTAATACGTTTCAACAGTGGCAAATGAAAAATATCGTTAAGTCTCAATATTATGATAACTAATATTTAGATTTATTAATACTTAATTAGTATAATTTTTATGTAGTATATATGACATATAATAATATAATCAAATAAAAAATTCATTATTGTGCTCATTTCGAAGTTATCGACGAGACGATTATAATAATGTAACTTGTTAAAATTAAAAAGTATTTTTTAACGTATTTTATTTATTATACGATTATATGTGTTAATATGATGAAAGTGTAAAATGAAAGATAGAAAAGTAAAAGATACAAAGTAAATTATGAAAAAATATATAGTAATGTAAAATGTAAATATAAATAAAAAATTTGATCCTTGGGTGATCACCATCTGTCCATCGTGGGGATAACCCTTCTATCGTAGGGCTCCATCATGGACATACCCCCTAAATTAAAAAAAAAATTACGCACCCTACGATCACGGGGTTATGAGATATTTTGGTAAAACTGTAGAGTTTTTGGGCATTTTGGTAACCGACTTTTGAAATTGAGGCATTTTAATTAAATTCTTTAATAAATTTATAGAATGTTGATATGACATATCAAGGAATAATATACCAGTTTTATGAAATTATGAAACGTGTCATAGCTATGAATGACATAAGAAAGAATGATGGTTCTTCTTTTATTTTTAACAAAAAAATTAGAAGAAAAGAATTTGTTCTATTTAAATAATCAGATTATTTATATGGTACCAAATGACGTTACCATTTATGTCTTGCACAAACACATACCAATAATTTTTTCCAAAAAAAAAAAAAAAAAAAAAAAAAAAAGACATGCCCATAAGAGAGATACAATTAACAAAATAAAGGGGACTTGACACGTTATATAACTAGACACATGCATACTATTCAAGTGTCTAGGTATTACATTTAGGTGTCGTTTGTTTTTTAAGAGGTCTAAAGTCTGAAGTCTTATTTTAGTTATAATTAATAAAAGATAGTGTGCAAAAAGATCTTAACGATTAAACTTAAGAGCAATTAAGAGGTTTTAAAAAAAAACAAACAAACCCTTAAACGCCAACATTTACCTAAAAATAAGATGTTTTTGTTTGTTCTATACCCAAATTTTTTATCTTCAAAACTCTTCCTAGACTATCATATATTTTGTTAGGTTTAATTAATTAATTTTAATTTATGAGAAATACTTAAAATAGCCTAACAATAATCGTCTGATACAAGTATATATTGTTTTGTATCCCAAGGTTTTGCAATTTGCAACTGAAAAGAAAGTCCACAAAGTATAGAGTGAGAGAGAAAGCACTTTTCGGACAAGCACAACCATGGGTTTTGCTTATTTTCGAAGATTCAACTGTCGGGTCGTCATGATTTTTGGACAGAGGATTTATTGTATCTGTATTTACTATTAATCGATTTTTTTATTTATGAAATGTAAAAATACAATTTTAATATTTATATATACCTTACAAAAATATTTTTAAAATTGTTGTATTTTGATTTTTGGTCAATTAAATTTATTTAATAATAACAATAATTACCATAATAATAACAACCATAAACACTATAAAAATAAGAGTAAATTACACGGAAATTACACGGTTGGTGCTGTTGTTTGCTCATAATTTGGATAGAGTCCCTCTTTCAAAATAAATACATTTAACGTCCCCATGGTTTGCATTTGGTTATGAGTTGGATCCCTTGCTCTAACTCTGTTAACTCTCAATCCGTTAATTCAAGGGCAAAATGGTAATTTTGTCTTTTTATTCTATTTTTATTTTATTTTATTATATATATATATATAACCGGACTGATAACACCACCACTCCACCGGCACCGCTATATCGTGACAAACACCAACATCGACCCCTACCCCACCGTCTTCCTTCTCCCGTTCTCCGGCAACCCTCCTCCATCAACCTTTCTCTTCAAAACCAGAACCCAACAAAAAGTCCAACATACTCACCGATAATAACCTCAAACCAACCCAGCTCCATCGTCGTCGTTATACAACTCAAAACCACCACCGTTGCTAGTGTGTTCTCGGAGGAAGATGGCAGAGTTAAACGGTGACAGATCACCTGTGTTCCTTCTAGCACGTAGGAGCACTGACGGGATAGGATTCGGTCCTGAGCTCTGTTGCTCATCCCTGACCATATACATAACCACAACAGGAAAACGTCTTCCGACTACCGATGAACCACCCCCACCTCACCCCTCCCTTTCCCCTTCTCAGTTAAAGTTCAAGATCAAAAAAATAGGTTTGAATCGAAGCACATAAGTTGAAGATTGAGAAATGGGTTTAAATCAAAACCCATATGTTGAAGATCTAGAAATGGTTTGAATCAAAACATAGGTGTTGCAAGCGATAAATCATTAAAAACCAAAACATAGATTTAAGGTGATAGATTATTAGACCAAAACCCATACGCAAACACCTAGTGAAGTATGAACACCAAGGGGGGGTTGGATTTTCCTTTTCCTGAACAGTGAAAAATGGTGGATTTAGAGAGAGGGGAAGAGAGATAGAGAGAGATAGAGAGAGAGAGAGAGTATTGGTGGGGTTTCCGGACATACAAGTGAGGGAGATGGGTCTCCAGAGAAGTTGTAGCCGGCAGGGGAAGCCAGCAGTGGCAGATCCTGCTGGAGAAATAGGGGCAAGGGGCAAGGGTAACGGACGTCAGGGTGGGGGGAGAATCCATCTAAGGTTAGGGACAATGATAATTATAATAAGTACTTAAAAAGAAAATAGATAAATTGTAAAAGACACTATTACCCTCGACTTAACGGAATATCAGTGACGAAATTAGTGGAGTTAGAACAAGAGACCAAATCCAAAACAAAAGTGAAACAACTATGACCATGACTATAATTAATTCATTTGGGGGACCCAAATCCAAAATTTTCAATAACCATAGGGAGGAAATTTGTAATTTATTCTAAAAATAATTAGCATGATTAACAAAAGATTAAAATAATTAATAATTAATATGAATTAATAACAATAACAAATAATTAAGGCCCTCAGACGTATAACTCTATTGGCGGAATGAGGAACGATTTTACTTAAATGTACAATAGGTTAAAGTTTGAATCATATGGAAGGACTTGAACCATTCCGCTAACATGAGTCATAAAATACCTTATCACATGTGGTTTATTGGAGTTGGGGAGGGGGGGGGGGGGGGGGGGGGGTTCTATGTGAGGTTGGTAATCAACATTTTGTTTGAAAAATAAATAGTTAAATGCATAATTGAAAAAGTTGAAAAAAATGGTTTTATAATTTATTAGAAAGTTAGCAAGAGATTTTCAAGAAAGCTAGTTTTTCACTAAATGTTTGTTTGGTCGGTTTTTCATTAAGTATTGTACGGATACATTTGTGTCGATAAATTTGTTTGTATAAATTGGAAGGTTTTCCTTTTTTATAAATAGAAAGATTATGTTTTTTTTTAATTCAGAGGGATCAGTTAAAAAAAAAAACTTGCTTTGAGCATAAAACTCCCCCTAGAAACTTATTGAATAAACCACTTTTTAAATTATTAGATCATCTCCGTTTTCCGATGGAGGTTCTTAACTCATCTCCAATTCATTAAATTAAGAACTCAAAAGTCTATAAATGTAGTTCTTGTAAGAACTTTCTCATTGTGGGTCTCATTGATTTTTTCAACAACAATAATAATTAAATTAGTTATATTAATAATTATACAGGTAAACAAAATAAAATAAAAAATAAGGAAAATGTCATTTCTCACAAGCTTCATTGTAAGGACCAAGGTTCTTATTTAAGAACCAAAAGAGTTGTATTCTTATAAAAACTCTCTACAATAGTAATTTCTACAAGCCACTATATTTTTTGTTTGTAAGAATCTTGCATTGAAAATGCTCTGAACCCGCTACTAAACATGTATAACTTACCAAATAAGCTTTGAGTCCCATTAAACTAAATGGACGTTTGGTTCACATAATGAATTCTGAAGGAATGAAATCTGTCTAAGGAATTGGAATCTGGAAGGAATTGGAATGGAATGTTATCAGGTTTGACAAAGTGTTTGGTTGGCAGGAATGAAATTTAATCAGTCAAATGAATTGGAATCTGTCTGTTTGGTTTGCAAATGAATTGGAATGGAATTCTGAAAAATGACAAAAATACCCTTTCTTTTATTTTTATTTCATTAAATGTCGAGAGAGAGAGAGAGAGAGGAGAGAGATAAAGATAGGAGAGAGATAGAGAGGAGGGAGAGGAGAGAGAGGAGAGAGAGAGGGTTTTTAGAAGGGGCTAGGTTTTTTAGAAAAGGTAAGGAGGGTATTTGTGTCATTTTGAGAAAATCTGATGGAATGGAATTCAATTCCATCCATTTTAAGAAGAAATGACCAAATCCATGATTAAAGAAATTCATGGAATTCAATTCCATTCCATTGGTAACCAAACAGCATGATGGAATTTGGTCAATGAAATTTACCATTCCAATTCCATCAGATTCTGGCGGAATCCAGCGAACCAAACGCCCCCTAAGAGTGAATTGTGGATTTGGTCCCTGTGGATTAGTGATTTCTTTGACCGTGGTCCTCATTCTAGATTTATTGTGGATATAGTCCATGTGGTATGCAATATATTGTGGCTAGGGTCCCTAAACACTAACACCGTTAACTTTTAAGGGTTAAAGGCATTATGTGTCTTGCACACTATGGGTATAATAGTCATTTTACTTTTCTCTTTTAATTTATTCTATACATATTTAAAACAAATAATAATAAGTTGTGGATTTGATCCCTATGCATCACTCATCATCTTTAAAACACATTTATTATCTCTCTTAATTTTTTTTCCATCCAATCTTTATTGTCAAAGTACAAGAAAAATTCATTTGTTAAAGTGCAAAAAAACATTATTTGCATTTAAAAATAACAATTGTTTGAACCCAATTCTACATCTAAAAAAAAAAAAAACAATCAAAATAACAATTGTTTTATATCAACATTACATCCTGAAAAAGTAAACTCATCAAAATAACAATTGTTTGATATCAACATTACATCCCAAAAAAAGTAAACCCATCAAAATAACAATTGTTTGATATCAACAGTACATCCCGAAAAAAGTAAACCCATCAAAATAACAATTGTTTGATATCAACATAACATCCTGAAAAAGAAAGCCCATCAAAATAACAATTGTTTGATATTAACATAACATCTCGAAAAAAACCCCATCAAAATAACAATTGTTTGACCTTGTTTTCAACTCCCACTTGTCTGTCCCTTACAAGTTTTTTTTGATGGGTTGTTATAAAAACAAGGTCAAACAATTGTTATTTTGATGGGTTGTTTTTTTCGAGATGTTGTTGATGTGTTTTTTTTCTCGAGATGTTATGTTGATATCAAATAATTGTTAGGTTGTCTTTTTTAGGATGTAGTATTGGATTCAAACACTAGTTATTTTTAAATGCAAGTAATGTTTTTTTACACTTTAATAAATGATTTTTTTTTTGTACTTTGACAATTGGATGAAAAAAAAAATTACGAGAGATGATAAATGTGTTTTAAAAATGATGAGTGATGCATAGAGACCAAATCCACAATTTAGTATTCTTTGTTTTAAAGGTGTATAGAATAAATTAAAAGAGAAAAGTAAAATGACTATTATAACTATAATGTACAAGACACATGATGTCTTTAACCCTTAAAAGTAAATAGTGTTAATGTTTAGAGACCCTAGCCATAATATATTGCATACCACAAGGACTATATCCACAATAAACATAGAATAAGAACCATGATCAAAGAAATCACTAAACCACTAAGACCAAATCCACAATTCACTCTTAAACTAATTAAACAAACCCTAAATCATATATTAAAAAAAGTAAATTTATAAATCATCAAATAAAACCTAACCCCACCAAAGGTATTTTTTGTATGAAGAATATAATTCGTTACAAATAAGGTAAAGCTACCATTTATTATTTCCTAGTTATGAAAATGCAAGTGGGTGGGCCAAACAGAATCTTCACGCACTCCGCCAACGTGTCTGTTTCTTTCTCCAACCATATTCATTGTTGCAAAAATCCAAATCACCATATAATATAATAGTAATAAACAACACCTTTCATTTCCTCACACTGATCCACTGAAAGATATGGGAACAATGGCGGAGGCCGGCGGCGGTGGAGGAGGAGTGGTGGTGGTGAACCCCAAACCTAACAAAGGTTTCACCTCCAAAGCAGTTGATTGGTTGGAGAAGGTTATAGTGAATTTAATGTATGATTCATCAAAGCCTCATCACTGGCTTTTCGGTAATTTTGCCCCTGTTCAAGACGAAACTCCTCCTTGCAAAGACCTCCCTGTAATCGGTCATCTACCGGTTAGTTTTTTTCAAATTTTAATTATGAAATGTTTGTACGGTGATATCGGTGATCGATTTGAGCTTTTAATTTTGTGTTTGTTATTGAAGTTGTATTATTGATGTTTTGGTTTGGATTTAACAATTTTTTTGCTAGTATAGTAGTAGTAGTGTTTGAATGTTGAATCGTACTTAAGTTTCCGTAATTGATCCGATGACTGTAGTCACTTTGATTTCAGTTTGCTATGGAAATTATATTATTATTATTATTGATGTTTAATTCTGCTTAAGCATTCATTTAATGTCTGAATGTTCGAATCGTGCTAGAATTTCGGCAATTGATTGATTTTGTTGATAAGTTCAGGTACGAAATGTTTTTTTTTTTTTTCACTTCTTTTTTTCTTTGTGGCGCAACTAACTAGTTCACCTACTCCATGCAAAGCCACCAAGAAATTGATAGAATCTGGTGGGAGTCAAATATGAGTCACTAAGCCACCACTGGATTTCAGGAAGTGGCTATTTGACAATAATATGTTGGATATACTTTAGATGCACAATTTGTGCAGTAATACTTGCAGCAGCTGCAAAATCAGATGGAAGATTATAGCAAATTTGGTATAAAAAGTCTGTTAAATGATCACTGGCCTACAAATATATATGAAAAGGGAGGAGCTGATGACAGAAATCCACCATTCTTTAAATAGGAATTCAGCGAAAAGTGTTTTGTTAGTTTTGTTTTAGTTGTAACATTTTCATTCATTAATTTTCATGTCTTTTGTTGCTAAACAGACATTTCAAAACCTTTATGATTACAGGAGTGCCTGAATGGCGAGTTCGTTAGAGTAGGTCCTAACCCAAAGTTTGCTCCTGTTGCTGGATATCACTGGTACATCTTTTCTCTTGGTCAAGTTGTTTTTGTGCAGATACTGAAACCGTTTTGTGTACAAATGTTTATGGTTGTTGCCTCAAAAGAATAAAAAGGTTTACATTTCATATAAAACTTTTAATTTTTGTTATGTGGTTCTTTAATTTACGCCCACGGACTGTTGTTGATTAATATCTTTTGGTTACAAAAGTAACTCTCACTGATATTGTATTGGTTTTGTTTGTTTGTTTGTGTGCAGGTTCGACGGAGATGGGTATGTGCTATTTGTTCCTTCGCCTCAACTAGTACACTCTTTTTACATGGTGTGAAGTCACTGTGTGGTAAAAAATTTATGATTACATGGAAACTGCTTTCTTGTTGTAAGCTCAAGAAAAGAAGTCCAACTTAAAATGCTTTCATATATTAGATCATGCTTTACAGTGAGCAATCATTCCAACGATTAAGGATTACATAGGTAAAAGTGAAGTTATCATATTATCATCTCTATGCTCTCTGCATTCCGCTTGATATCATTACCTAGTATACTTGCACATTCATCTTCCTATGTAGGCTTTTGTGTAGATGAGTCAATGTCCGATATTTGCTACTTTGAAAATAAAGCTATAGGACTGACCGAATTTATCCTGCAGCATGATCCATGGCTTGCGCATCAAGGATGGAAAAGCAACTTATCTATCCCGTTATGTAAAGACATCTCGTCTGGAACAAGAGGAATTTTTTGGAGGAGCTAAGTTTATGAAGGTATTCTCCTAAAACTGTATCCAAACATCAAATAATTTTTATGTTTTGTGAGTAACATATTAGGCTATAATCTTGGATGTTTCTCAAATTTGAACTGTAGTTAATCTCCAATTGCTACAATTCTAGTAGGCCATATATATTATCATTTTGTAACCTTGCAGAAGTGAAGGTAGTACAGCAAGCAGATACTTTTTCATCCAAATATAATTAAGCCAAAAGAAAAGTCAATAAAGTTCTTATCAGTCCAACCATCCTTTTTTTAATCATATCATATACTTGAGCTTTATCTTGTCTTAGCTTGACATTTTCTAGAAACATATGGATGTTAAAGCACCTTGCCACCTTCAACAATCCCAGAAAACATCATATGTCATCAGTATCATCTTTTAAGTTTGTGTCTACATCTCTGCTTTCCGGGCCCACAGAAAATGGTTATAGCCAAAAGAGAGAACTGTAAAAATGGTTCACCAATTAGAAATTTGTGGAACCAACTCCCTAGTTCTTGCATAGGTTTACATTATCGTCCTAGTTACATTTTAGCCATTGCGTTTTCAGATTGGAGATCTTAAGGGGCTGTTTGGGTTACTGATGGTCAATATGCAAATGCTTAGAACCAAGTTGAAAGTGCTGGATCTTTCATATGGCCAGGGGACAGGTTGGTTGAAGAACTCCTTTTCAACATTTTTTTAGTTCTTGTGGATTTGGGCAGCTTTTACATGATCTAATTCAAACAATTTAGTCACCAATTCCAAAAAGTACAATTCTTGCTATTTGTCATGGTTACTGTTATGTCTGGAGCAACCTTAAAAATAACTATTCGTATTATTTTCTTCAGGGAACACAGCTCTCATATACCATCACGGAAAGCTCTTAGCACTATCAGAAGGAGATAAACCATGTAAGTTTTTCACTCACATTGAGCTAACAGACGAGAAGTTTGATCATAGTTGCTACTACTTCATAATATTTCTCATTTTAGGAAAAGTTTAACTATATACTCCTCAACATATGTAGCTTTATTAATGCATAAATCTCATACCTGATGGACTTTAGACATTTTGACATTTTTCAGACGCCATTAAAGTTTTGGAGGATGGTGATCTACAAACTCTTGGCTTGATGGATTATGATAAGAGGCTTTCCCACGCCTTCACTGCTCATCCAAAGGTCGATCCAGTCACTGGTAAAACCCTTTTCTCCACTAATCGGATAATTAGTCTTATGCTATACATCATTTCACAAAATAGATTTTTGCTTTCAGGTGAGATGTTCACGTTTGGATATTCACAAGCACCGCCATTTGTTACGTACCGGGTGATTTCAAAAGATGGTGTTATGAATGATCCAGTGCCAATAACAATACAAGAATCAATAATGATGCATGACTTTGCGATTACCGAGAATTATGCAATCTTCATGGATCTTCCTTTGTACTTTAGACCAAAAGTATGCCACTCTTAACAGTCTCGTCGCTCTTTCAATTATATCCTGTGGCTCAATTTGAATTTTTATTGAAGTAGCTCCCTGAATAATTTGACCAATGTATGAAATGATGTCCTCAAAAAGAAAGAAGAGATATATGATGAAGAACATTGGTATTTACATGAGATATTATTCAAATCTTTCAGTTTTACTTTCTCTAGAATGGTAATTTAAAATTTTCTTGGAGCGTATCTACAGAATTAATTATTTTTTTGGGACTGGATGATGCAATTTGCTACTCTTAGGATTATTAATAGAAGTTGTCTTATTTTTGCTATTTTGCTACTCTTAGGAAATGGTGAAGGGTAAAAAGTTGATTTTCACATTTGATGCAACAAAGAAAGCCAGGTTTGGTATCCTTCCACGGTATGCAAAGAACGAGCTCCAGATTAAATGGTTTGAGCTTCCAAATTGCTTCATATTTCACAATGGTAAGGCTCTTTTTTCTGAATTTCCTATGTCTACCCTTGCTTGATTCAGACAAGTTTCTCCTTTGATGAAGTTTCTCCTTTGCTATATTAACATGTATAAATACACTTGGTCGAAATATTTTAAAACTTAAAATATTGCACAACAAATACAATATATGTATCTACTTCTACAATAATTTATAAAATTTTCTGGATTTGAGGTTTGATTCTTAAATACATGTGATGTTGTCCAATCATATTACTATTTCTCAAAGGAGTCATCGAAATAGAAACTTGTAATCTGAGAACGAACTTAGAACTCTTCCTTCTCTTGTTATAAAGGTTTTGAAATTCTGATGCATACCCTTTGAACCCTCTCCATTTACCAGCTAATGCATGGGAGGAAGGAGACGAAGTTGTTTTGATTACATGCCGCCTTCAGAATCCAGATTTAGATATGGTTGGTGGAGGTGTTAAAGAAAAGCTTGATAACTTTACGAATGAGCTGTAAGGTTCTGATCCTTTATGGGAATTGAAAATATCAAGGATTTCTAGCACTTTTTCTTGATTGAAATTCTATTTGTCAGGTATGAGATGAGATTCAACATGGAATCTGGTCTTGCTTCTCAGACAAAGTTGTCAGTTTCTGCTGTTGATTTTCCTCGGGTGAACGAAAGCTACACTGGCAGGTAACTTATTATTATTTGGATATTATTGCAGGCTTAATTCTATAGTAATTTCAGAAAGTTCTCCTTGACAAGTACAATATCAGAAGCTACGTTTTCATTATTTCTGCATGTGTTAATTGGTATCCATTGTCGTCGAGTGCCTATAAGGGTTACTGTCAATTAATTACTTATTTTTTTAATGCTGATTTCCTGGGCTGTAAGGTGTCATCAGATTTTCTTATTGATTTATGGGACTTCAGGAAACAACGATTTGTGTACACAACTAGGCTTGACAGCATTGCCAAGGTCACTGGTATTGTTAAATTTGACTTACATGCGGAACCAGAGGCTGGAAAAGAAAAGCTTGAAGTTGGAGGAAACATTCAAGGCTTATATGACCTAGGGCCAGGTAGATTCGGTTCGGAGGCAATTTTTGTTCCTCGACAACCTGGATTTGATTCTGAAGAAGATGATGGCTACTTGATCTTCTTTACACATGATGAGAACACAGGGTATGCATCTTCCTTACTCAGCTTTAATAACATCACCCTCCATGTAGAAACCCTATAATACCTTGCTCAATATTTTGGCTATGTTGAACATAGTAAATTAAGAAATTGAAATATTTCGTTGAAATTGTTCGTCCGTGAATAGCTGGGACATTGAGGAGTATCCAGCTAAACATTGGCGGTTTAATTACAAATGGTGTTTTTGTGTTTTGATTTGGGACAATCTGATAACCCAAAGCAAACCAAATGAGCCCAGCGTATTCCACCTGAACATGGGGTCTTGGGAGGTGAGATGTATGCAGACTTGACACTACCCTCAAAAGAGTAGATCGGTTTTTTCTGTGAAGACCCCCGGTTTGTGAGAAGTGTGGGAAATAGATAGAAAGTTTTCCCAAAGAAATAGTGGGAATATCAGAAGGTGAGGGTTTGGAAAAGAACCTGAAACTTTGGTCCATCATCATAAAAGTTAAATGCTGTCTTTCGACTTTCTGCTTGAATTCTGCTTTAGCTCATTGCTTGTGTGAATACAATATCGGTTAGTATTCAAATACATGATGATATTTGTTTCTTTGTTTTTATCTGCAGGAAATCATCAGTAACAGTAATTGATGCCAAAACCATGTCTCCAGATCCAGTTGCAGTTGTTCCAATCCCCCATAGAGTTCCATATGGTTTCCATGCCTTCTTTGTGACAGAGGTCAGTGAATTAGATTTCTCAATATTCTCCTTTGTTGCATTGTTAGAATAGATGATTTAGCATTCCAGATGCATCTTTATCGTACATGAGATATATATTCCTTTACTTAAAACCTCCAAATCCAATGCATAATTTTTTTTTAGAAAAGGACTTCATTTAGGGACCATTTAGCTGTAGATTTAGAGTATATTTCTTGGATGTGTTACAAGAAAAAATGAATTATATTCTTGTTTGCTGATGGTGGATTTGGGAAAACTTGAATCATATGGTACACTCTGAATATACAGTAAAGTTATTGGTCAAGATAAACTTGGCTGCTAACATAACATGTGAATAAGGTTCTAGGATATACTTGAGCAAGAAATTTAGTTCAGTGACAAAGAAAACATGAAAATTACTTCTATAACTTTGATTCAATTGAGTAAGATTGCACCTCTATTATGGGGCCTTATAGCAAATTTTGTTGGTTATTATGGCTATCTATATAATCTTCAATTGACAGATGTAATGAGATCAGCTTACAAAATTTCCCATCAAAATGAAACATATTGACAACATGTATTTTGTGGTTTTGGATTTTGTTTTCCTTGTATAAAGATTTGTGCTTTGTGATTTTCATCCAGGAACAAATTAAGGAACAAGCAAATTTCTGACTCTTTTGGAGGGTAATTGCAGATACGTACTACATGTACTAGAAGTTTGTATCTTAGCATCTTTTATACGCTTGCATAGTATCATAATATGAATCCATTGTATGCATACCGATACTTCACACGCGATATATAGTCGATACTATCTCTATGGTATTAATTATGTCTACTTGTATACATTGTTTTGTTTTCTTTCTGCATTTGTGAGAGTGTTTATTTCTGGTTGCAAGTATAAGGGTAAAAATGTCTTTTGACATCACATGTGTTTACCTTATTTGACCTATTTTGTCATTATATCCCATGTCCTGACCACCACCTTTTTCTCCCTCTGATAACAACAAAGATAATTGGATTGGTTTGCCATTTATACAATGGATACTAGTGTTTGTTAGGACCATTTTTAAAATATTAACTATTTGGCTTGTGGTACATTGATCAAGTCTAGGAGGATATAGTGGAAATCTTATTTTTTTTCCAGGGTTCGAATTCTGGTCCACTCCAGGCCATTCACAATCTGGGAATTAGTCGGGGCATGTAAATTACCAAAAAGAATTTAAATGCTATACCATTCACCTGCAAAAATTTAAATCTCATATAATTATAGCAGTTGTTTAAAATGATTAATAAAATAATATAACATTACTTATTGTTTCAAGATCTAGGGACCGTTTACTAAATGCTTACCAGATAAGTACTTACTGATATCATTTACATTATTGATTGAGCATGATAAAGACCAATAATCTTGCCTTGTAAGAAGTATAATAATGACTGAGAATCTTACCCGGTAAGTGAGAAAAAAAAGACTCTTATCCAGCAGGGACGGAGCCAGGAATTTGTATGAGAGGGAGCACCAAATAAAATAGAAAAAATAAATCTTATTAATGTAATCCAAAATCCTGATCTGCAATCCCGGGTCAACGGGAAGATCAGATAAGTTGATTTTCATACAACTTTGTTTTACAATTATTACTATAGTTTTTATCTTGCATAGATGATGAATTACCGGTTGTTTATTCTCTTTATTAAACATAGAACAACCCAAACTCAACATTTTATGATTAACAATATCTATAATTATGTAAGGTTGTGTGTGACAAACTAGCTGATAAGCTAGCTTATGAATGCTAAACAATCTAAGTCAAACTAATTCATAATTGCAGTCTTCATCAAATCTAGGAGGATTAATATAATCTAATGTTTCTAAATCATGAATAATCTATATGAATAATTTTACATAATCATCAAGTAAATGAACAATTTGTAATTGATCATTCTGTTCATAAAACCATACATGTTTTCATTTATAATCAATCATTGTGTCTATATACGTTAATTCACTCATTCAGGAAAATTACACTTTATAAATACATAATATAAACATTTATGCACTTAAATATTTAAAATGATTGTAAAAGAAAGTGATCAAAATCAACACAAAGAATCAAAGGGGGTTAGCTCAGTTGGATATGTAACATCCTGGGGTGGGGGTGGGTTGAAAGCCACACTACCCGGGTTCGATTCCCACGAGCGACACTTTCCTGAAATATCCAGACTATGGGTCTAGTCCTTCGGGACTGGGTCCGGGACCGGTTCGGGTGGGTCCAGTCTATGGGACCCTCTACCTTGCCGGTCGGGTTCAGCCAAAGGCTGAGGCGGGTCGCAGCGGATTAGTGGGATTGCCCGTAATGGAGGCCCGATACCGCTGGAACGTGTGTGTGCGTTAACTTACCGTTCAAAAAAAAAATCAACACAAAGAGCTCATTCACAAAATGAGTGGACTATTATTACACATTATTGGGCCTCACTTGTTGTTAATGCCATTGGTGGATGAAAGTCTAACATGCTAATGCTAATACTCAATTTAAGGGTCTCATTGGTGGATGAAAGTCTAATAGGAGGAGCCCAACCCATCCCAAGGTCAATTAGAGGACTATTGTTATACATAATTGGTTATTATTCTTACATCACAAAATTTATTTTCAAGTGGAGGGGGAGCCTATGCAGCCTTCCGAGCTCTCTTGGAATAAGTTCGACAGCGGATCACGAAATCTTGGTCATCTTCTCTATCTAATGAATGGGGAGCCTGCTTTAAAATCGTCCGCCCTGCACCCACCCCCCAGGTCATGTGGCTCCGCCCATGTTATCCGGTAAGGGCATAACGGGTTTAGGAGTCTTATAAAAATCCATTTTGATGGTCGAAAATGTTACATGATAAGGTAAGTAATGGTAAATTCTCTTGTTGATAAGTGTTTAGCCGTAAGTATTTGGTAAACGGCCCCTTAGTTGAAAGATGCTGACGGTCTTGTAATCACTGAAGAGAATGGTGGTCTTTTTGTAATTATTTGAAACATATGGGTAATCTTGTAATTACTCAAGAGATGAGTGGTCTTTTTGTAATTATTTGAAACATGGGTGGCCTCTATGAAATTATAATTGCTTTAAAAGCTGTACGCTTGCTTCTTTAAGCCGGAAGCACAAGAAAACCCTAGAAATCCTCTCACCGAAACTGGTTTTCGCCACCGCAGACTCCATAGTAGTAGCCGAATGCACTAAATCTACTGATTCGGTGCTCTGGTAATCTAACGTTGTGTGTATATGCATCTATGTTAATGCAAAACGTGAAATAGAAACGACCCTTTTTGATGAATTCTGATTATGTTCTTCATTTTAGAACTTCCTCATGAACTCCGATCGTTTTTTTTTCAATTATTTTAGTTGCTCTTGTTGGTGGATTGATTCTTTTTATGCAATGCCGAACATCCTTTTGTTTTGAATTTTGTCTTTGGTTTTCAAAAGGGCCATAGTTTTAATTCATGTTTGACATGAATTTTGGTCAGAGTGGCCTGTTAGAGATGCATCGGTTTGGCAGAAGAGCATATCTCAATTTCTATATAAATTATTAGCATGTTGTTAGTTTTGTTTTTCATAACCATGAATGATAAAACTTGATTTATGTTCAATTTGAACTGTTCATGTTTATCCAATAAATTTTTATTCTTTCCTTATGATGGATTTCACTTGAATTGAATGACATAAAAGAATATCCACTCATCAGTGATTTCCCCTTTACCAGCTTGGGGAACTAGTGATTGCCTAAATGCATGTAGCTCTATCTCAAATCATGCTAATAGTTTTTATGATTTGGTATGAACATTGAGTCATTGACATCATGAATAAATTTGTTTGTTGTTTGAAGGATACAAAAGAATCTTTCTTATCAGCAAAGTTGTTTTGTGAAATATTCTTGAAAGATCTAATCATTTTTATGCCATTCTTTGTTGCACAAATCATGTATAAGGATTCAAAAGTCTTGATCATATCCATACCATTGTTTTGTTGTCTCATAAGCTCATTTCAAGTGTTGAGTAATTACCAATTAGGAGATTTGGTCATTTCGTCGATATTTTAGTCACCTTATATGCTTCATACATATTTGTTCTTGCAAATCTTATACTCTTCTTACCCTAGTAATAGCTTTTTGTTATGTACACTTCTCTTGAATTTCTATTTTTGTTTAATATCACCACTATCTTGTGTTGGTATTTTAGGTTATTAGTTGTATAATGATTTACAAATTTTACCATCATGAGATGTTAGGGTACATTTTTTTGGGAAACGACTAAATGAGAGATCCCATACTTTGACTAGACTAATCCCATGGCAAGGTGCGATTGTAGGCTTCGCTCGTAGCCCTGTTGTAATTCTCTGAGTGGCCATAAGCACACATGTAGATGGTAGAATTTGAACCCTGGTCGATTTTATCATCCCCTTTGTCTTTATCCACCATACTACCACCCTTGTCGTTAGGGTACATTTGGTGGTAATATAAAGCTATTTATCTTTGGTTTGTTTTTATTTCTTATATTTGCTTCACTATCGTATGAATTTCTATAATATTGTCCACACCCCAATGATGAAACATTTAGTAATCTGAACGTGTGCATGTAATTTGCAAAGTGGTGCTCCCTTCTGCTTTTTATAAGCATAAGGTAGAGGAACTGCAACTACATGTCAGGCTGATACTAGGCATTCTGAGGGATACAAGGCATTCTGCCCTTTTAAATGTTTACCTTATTCCTTAAACATGCTGGTAAGCAATATTCTATTTTGTGCTTTCAAGAAGCCCATTTCATTTGGTGATCATTTGTTTCTTGATACTTTGTTTATTTCGATAGTGAGCAAAGTCTTGTCAGTGCCATTCTTTGAATGGCCATGGACTGTACTAACACCAACTCTCTTTACCTATTTGGGCAATTTGGGTAAAAAAGGTTAATGTTACTGCTGCCCATGGCTGTGCAAAGGCGATGCATAGTGTTGAAGACATTTTTGTAGTATGAAGCTTGTTAGTCACACTACGAAATTATGGGAGAGGGTGATCGAGGTCAGGGTGTGGTGTGAAATGAGGGTGACGAAAAACTAATTGTGCTTCACGTTAGGGAGGTTATCGAGGTACTTTATCTACCTTCTAAGACGCTTCCTGGAGAAAATAGGGAGGCGTTTGTCAAGTAGGAGAAGGGTTATAACAACGTGCAGCAGGACGTGATTTGGAGGAGCTTGTAGAATAGAGGGATGCCTTGGAGGTAGATCAAGGCAATTCGGGATATGTATGAGCGAACGCTAGGCGGCATGGTACTTCTTGGTGGAGGTAAGGCTACACCAATGCTCGACGATAAGCCCTTCTTTTTTTGCCGTTGCTTTGGATGAATTTCACGCAGGATTCAAGAGTGTCTTGTGGTGTATGTTCTATTCGTAGACGATATTGTACTAGTTGCGGAAACAAAACGGGTTGAGATTTTACATGAGATATGAGTGTCCTATGTATGGTATTTGCAGTATTAGTTGCAGAGACGAAGAGGGAGGTGAATGTTAAGTTGGAACCGTGAATGGTGATATACTGATATTGGAGACGCAAGGTGTGCACATCGGTCGTTCGAAGACCGAATGAATACCTCACAAGAATATTGAGCTGAAACTGAAAAGACAATTTGTACAAAGAGTAAATGCTTGTAGAGAACCATATTCACAAGGAAAAAGAAATGTTGAGAGTAAGTTTATTACTACATTTGATGATTGTATTTATCTATATGTTTATTGCAAGTGAACACTAGATTTTCAAAGTTTGTCTTTTTTTACATCGTCTATTTTGTACAAAATATATCCAAGAAAAATCTTAATTATATTGATTATAATAAGAATACGATAAATAAATATAGAAATTGTGATGATATAATAAACATGTTCAATATAGTTAATCGAGTTCCCATCGGACATCAATTGAACCGATTTTCCTTGATGTAACTCGATGCAAAACAGACATTGGGAGCTAAGATATTTTTATCTTCAACAATTAATAGATTACAATATCAAATATATTATTAAAATATTTCTTATCGGTAAGAAGAATAAAAAACAATTTCTCCTTCTTAACTAATCATTATAATTTGGAGGATTTTATTTTCTCTTCTTTCTCTATTGTTAGAGTAAAAATTCTCAAAATCTCCATTTTAGAAAATCTGTTGAAGGGCATTTGTGGCTCATCAATTCGCCAATTGGTATAGATAGTTATAGTTACAAAAACTCAAATGTCTCACTTAAGTATTTATCCATATTATAATGTCGTATTTTTCTTTGTAGGGCCTTAAAAAAATGCTCCATCTACTTTGTTTTCATGTGTGAAAAGTGGAGAGAGAGTATAAAAAAGAACAATGGAAATAGAGTGTCGGTAGGAAGCTTATAAAAAGTGAATGAGAGAAAGTATTAAATAAAATATATATATATATATATTTTTCAATATTAAGATATTGAATCATGTATTTTTGATATATAAAACCTCAATTGAGCAAGGTAGATAGATACTCAAAATTTCTCCAACTATTTTAATACTATTAATTACTAGTTGATTATAACAAAATTATAATAAATAAATATTTGTAATGCCAAGTGGCAGGGAACAAGGGAGAACGTAATTATTATGTTGCTACCTAGGATCAAGCCAAGTGCTGCCCCTGCCCGTTAATGGATCAAACTTACCTCAACCTGCTCCTATGACGTGTTATGCGACACCTGTCCATCCACTCAACATACAAAATTAGTGGTCCACTCTACACTTTATAATAAAACTTTATTTATTTACTTAATAATAATAAAAAAATTAATCCTCACCACCAAACAACAAGTATTGCTTTCCATGATCCAGAATAGGGTTAAAATAGTAAAACACATACTTTAATAATAGGGTTAATTTCATTATTGTTCATTCTCGAATTCTTTCAATATTATTGAAAGGTTTAGTGGTCTGTTAGACGATGATTTAAACACTCATAATTACTATAAAACAACTAGTATTTGATAAATCAAAATAGATAAATGTTAAATTAAAATATTTGTTTATTTGAAAACTACTGAAACATAATTGTATTTAAGATATTAGAGCATCAAAATTTATGTAAAATAGAAAATAAAAATTCAAAATCTTCAAAAGAAATAAAGAGTTTCTATTTTAGAGATAAATCATTAAATATCAATATATTTAATAAAATATTATTTTCTTTAACGTACGTATTTCATTTCAAGGTTGTTCATTGTTGGGATACAATAAAATATCATCTCTCTTTCTTGATAATCATTTTTAAAGACATCATCAAATTTGAAAAAAATTACACACCCTCTCTTCTATTTTATCCATTTTAAAGTAAGTTTTAGAGAATCTATTAGAACAAAATTTTACCTAAAATATCTGTTTTCTCCATTTTTGTTGAAAATGCTCTTTAAAAATCTTAGAAAGAAACATGGGATGCAAGTTTTTCGTTTTGGAAGTATTAAAATCAAGTTAACAATTTATACATATTCTTTATAAAATATTTTGTGAACTCATTTTCATTTTCTGTAAAATTAAAAACATATATCACACACCATCTTTCATTTAATTACTCATTTTTAAAATGTACATTTAAAAATAAAGATAGATAGATAGTTGATTCAAATTCAAATAAAAAGGTTAAGAGAGTTTTTTTTTTTTTTTTTTTTTTTTTTTAAATCTACTTGAAATATATGAATTATAGATTGTTCATAATTTTAAATATGCATATTTAAACCGATTATTTTAGAATGTTTTCAATAATTCATAGATGAAATTAATTTTTTTATCTTTTCTCATGATATTTAGTTTTCTTATTTATAACTTTCATTACGTATATATTTTTCAAAATATAAACATTTTAGACATCTAGTTTTTAAATATTTTTCTCAAAAAATACCAATTCCTTTGAACAACAATAATATTGGGCAAGGGGCATTTGTGTAAATAGACATAAGGACGGTTCTTTTGGGATTTATTTTCTCCTTAACAGCGACACAGAGAGCGACGTTGGCGTAAACTCTAAATAAAATTATTTTTATTAAATTAATTAAGTGATCACACACACACACACACACACAAATGGATTAATGGGTTTCATTGAATTCAGTTTCAGTATCATCTTGAAGATTCCAATTTTCTACTCCCTTCCGACAACATCAAAAAGGTCAGTCAATTCTATCATTTTTCAATTCAATTAGGGCTTTCTGTTTCAAATGATTGGATTTCTGTATATCTAACTCTATATACACGCATCGAGTTACAAATTGAGAGCCTGATTAGAGATATATGGATTAATTCATGAACTATGTGCTCAGTAATTGATTGCTGCCAAGTAGATTTACCACTTTTTAATGTGTTTTGATGAAATTGAGTTATTGATGATGTAAATCATGATAGATTAGCGAGCTAGGAGTTTGAGAAAATTGTGTGGAGTTTGCAGGATATTGTGTGATGAGGTGATTTGTACAGGTTATAGGATTAGAATTACAGGATTTATTGTGAACCTAACGGTATTAGCTTGTTTATGTGCTTTGTTGTCTTAAGTTTTTTGGTTATGCAATGATACAATTTAGCATTATTCTCATGAGTGGTGAACTTGTAATTGGTTATTGGTTGTTCTTTTTTTATTACATGGGCTCTTATTTTTCAAAGGAGTCAAGGACAATGCCCACAAAACCTCAAGATGAAGATCGACATAGCGAAGCTGAAGCGCAAAATATTTCTCCATCGGCAGTCTATTCACAACCTTGGTGGCATGGGATTGGAAATGGTGTGATGTCTTCTTTTGGTGAAACAAATGGGGTTATTAAGGTTGGAGCTCAATTACAAACCACTAGTGATGCTGTTGCTGAAGATACTGATACATCCACAGTCCCACAGTCTGGTATATATTAGTGAATTTTATTATGGTTACATGCATATGATGATAGGGGTTAATCCTTTTTGACTTGAAGGTCATGAAAGGGACATGTTGCATACATAGAGTTCTCTCCCAAGCATCACAAAGCCAGGAGCTTTGATGCACTGGGTTCTCCTTTGGATTAATGAATTAAGGTCATGAATAGTAATGACCAAACTCACCATTTTTTTCATTTTTGAAAGAGTGTAGTTGTGAAGAGAGAAAGCGTGCATCAAACAGTAATAATGGTGAGTTTGGCGGTTGCCATAGTTGCTGTGTTATAAATTGTTGTATACTTCTGCCTAATAGTAGAAGTACACAATTTCTGTTTGTAACTTGTTGATCAGATCTCTTCATGTAGGATATACAGTAGATTTGTTATAGCATTGAGTCATTGACTAATTATTGCTACTGAATTGGGGAGTCATTATGGTTGTGATATCTATTACCAATCATCGATTACCCTATTTTGAAAGATATAAAAAATAGCGAGCTTGAAAGTTGAAACTGGCTATCAACCAGATAATCACACTCCTTTATGTCCTCATTTTGTATTGTTCATATAATGAAGTGGTGATTTTCTTATATAATCTGGAGCACCAATACCCAATTCCTATGCAAGTCATTTCGTTATGAGAACCTTCTAGAAATTGGACCAGGGTAAAAGAAAATCTCATAGTGCTTCTTATTTGATACAGTTCCATTAAGGTCTAAACTTGTTTTTCATGGCGTACCCAAACATAATGTTTAATATGCTAACAGAGTTGCAGATTATATGTTCCCATAAGTTCAGATCATGATGGAATACCTTTTCTTTTGGGTGGAACAAGTTATACTTGAGCCTGTTATCTTGGCAAGAAAGGGTGAGAGCTTTACCACTAGGCTATCATCTTGATGTATAGCCAATGACCTTGCACAGGCGAGGAATCTGTGCAATTTAGCAGTAGCAATGTTGGTGAGCTAGAGATGCAATGGTGTACAATTTGTTACTTGCAAAACCTATCTTCAGGCATAACTTGAATTCGTCTCTCCTGAAGTGGAGATTCTACAGAATAGTCATCAAACCAACAATGTTGTATGGTCAGAGTATTTGGCAATGAAGAAGGTGCATGAGAGGAAGTTAGAAGTTGTAGAAATAAGGATGCTCAGGTGGACCTGTGGTTGGACCATGTTGGACATCATACCAAATGAGGCCTTTCATGCGGAGTTGGGAGTTGCATCTATCACGGATAAACTGAGAAAGGAAGGTCACGGTGGTTTGGACATGTATGCAAGAGGCAAACGGCATCCGTGGGGAGGGTAGAGAGTATGATATTCAAGGGGGTAAGGAGGAGCAGAAGGCCAAGGAGGTGTGGGATGAGCAATTGAGGATGGACATGATGGCCTTAGAGATTTATGATGACATGACCTCTGATAGGAGGCTTTAGAGACGCATGACTAGGGTAGTGATGTCCTCCTGAAGCTTAATGAGGATGTCACTACCCTTGTTCTTTTAATTTTTGTTTTAAGGGAACAATCTCTCCACTCTTTGTGCTCTTTGCTGTAGAGGCTAGGTTTGCATACATCCTATCCCCTTACGCTACCTCTGTATGGATATATTGGGTCTATTTGCTTTGGTTTGATTTATGTGCTTAAATGAATCCAAGAAATATTCATGGCCTATAATCATGATTATATTCCTAGAACTCTACCATACCATTTTATTATGTGGTTTTAAGCTTAATGTCCCTTTTACCATCTAGGTGGTATGGTTTAGATCTAGGCAGGCTTATGTGTCAGAAGTAAAGACGATTGACCTGACTTCTTTTTGAACTTGTTATAAAATTATGTGGATATCACAATATATACATTGAAAATCCTTTTTCGTTGTTTATATGTCTGCATAAATGGTTATATCAGTTGCTTAGTAACTTATTATAAGACCAATATGACACACCCACACACCTCAAGGTGTCTAGCATCTAGGTTTCGTGAGAGTTTGCTATCCAGATTTCTACTTCCCTCTTCCCAGAATGCAGGAGTGTTTTGACACAATTAAATAAGGGTAGTGGCGTCCTCATTAAAAGGATAGATAACTTGACAATCCAGTGATGAAGTTAAAAAAGGAGATTTTTCGTGTGAAATATTCCCTGATCAGGAATATGTATTTTAGGAGAATTTGATTCTCTTGAGCTGTAAATCATCGAGACATTTTATTTATTCAAGTTGTTCGTATTGTTTAAAAAGGAAAATTTGCAGAGGACATAGGGATGAGTCAAATAGAAAGGGGTTAAGAGACACATACCTAGTATGGTTCTTTCTTGGTTTTATGCTAGAGATGCTTGGGAGGGTGATTGCAAAGGTTCTATTACGAAAAAAAAGGACTCTTGAATATAGTGGTTCTATACAAACGTGCTTGGAGTGACTTCATTCTTATACTTTGGACCGGAGAGACTATATATTCAAGTGGAACATGAAATATGTAGCCAAGTTATGCCAGGAAGAAAGTTGTTAATGCTGACATATTTTAATTTTGAGGTTCTGAGAAGTCTCTCATACCCTTGTATCCCATGGGGTTCCCATCATCTGGATCTGGATTTGAAGCTCTTTCCAAGCTAGATGATGGACAATAATTTTTAGAATCTGCTGGATATGGTATCTTTATCTGTCGAACTCCGCTCCACCACTAAAAGCCAACTCTCTTAGAAAAGTTCTTCCACCAGTTCTCTGGTATAGACAGTACAAGGAAACGGGAAGTATCAATTTCTCAAATTGTATGAAAGCCATGTAATTTCATGGTTATGTTCCTGCTTGACATTAGTCTTAACAAGACTTTACTTGGAAGGTATAAAGCAGTTGGTTTTCTGTTGAGGTTCATGTCCTTGAGCGCTTGACTTCTTTGGAGTAGGTATGATGTATAGGAAATCACGGCGATGTATTACTGTGGTTCTTTGGTGACTTTCTTAAGGCCATTGAAATTATCCAAATGTCTATCATCTCTTTTCTTCATAAGAAATGTGAATCGTCAATATTTCAGCCTGTTATCTTTAGATGCGTATCCTTTCCTATCATGGAATTGGGGGAAATTAGAGGGATCCCTTCTAGTTTTAACTTTCGTCATTAGAATTGTTTTGCTATTCGGTGCAGTACTGGCTAATTATCTTGATTCACTTTCCTCTTATTGCCTTCCACCGGTTTTAAGTCTTTGTTCTTGAGCTAGGAGGCATCAGGCTATTACCCTAGCAAGCCAGTATGTTGATGCTTAAAGACTTTGATTGACCTCGTTTTTGCTCAAGTGGTTGGGGAGATGTAGGTTCGGCATGGAACATCTGTTTCAAATATGCAAGACTTCGATGTTATATGAATCTATATTATCAATACGTTGAATTTTACCACTCCTTTACTTTTTTTTTCTTTTTTTTTCCGTTGAAGGATTGCCTTCTCTGTGCATTTTTTTTCTATTATAATTAATAGTTCTTTATGAATTAGAAAACAGAAGAATGTAATAATAACATTGAAATTAACATTTCAGGATTGAATGTGAATAATGGCCAAGAGCAGCAAGTCAAACAAGTTGAAACAAGTTCACCAATGGAACTTGTGGGCCACTCAATAGTAATCTCTCTCTACATATAAGTTTTTATCGGCCTTATGTAGATAGTTATGAAAAATGAGCTCATTGAACAATGTTGTGGGGCTCTACTAACTAGAGGTTCAACTTCAAAGTTATAAACGATTAGCCATGTACTTACAATAAGCATTTTGCAGGTCTTAACATCTTATCCATATCAGGATACACATTTTGCTGGAATGATGATTTATGGAACACAGGTGAGAATGTGATACACCATTTCCCTAAACTTGTGTGGTTGCATTATTTTTCTTGTGACAGCTTACAAAGGAATTTTTGTGCAACCAATACTAGGCTGACATGTTATGATAGCAACTGATGGAATTGATCGACCCTTAACATGTCTATGAGATAATGTACAAGTTAGAGTGGACCAAATTGTTGAAATTTCAAGTTCATCTCAATAGGAACAGTCTATTGTTAACTTCCAAAAAACATGGGGTTGAGAAAATACTTCTTTGGAACTCCCATTTCAACAAAACACCAACCATAAGTGTCGTATCACCAAATACTTGGAACCCCCTTTGGATGCAAAGCACCACACTTGTCCTTATGTACAATGTGGTTATATTTGCCCTGATAAAGGAATTAACTTGAGAGTGAAGTATGCAACTGCGAATTGAAGTTGCATGTTGGAGGTCCTCAGGTTTCATGAAATGACTTGCAGGAAACAAATCTTTAACTTGCTTATTGTTGTGTTTTGGTGGTGTAAGGCTTACAAGCTGCATATGATTATTTAATATTTTAGAGAATTTGGTTTTAAACATAATAATCTCTTATGAGGAGGAGTGACTCCAAATATAGCAAGTGGACCTAGCAGAAATATCGGTGGGGACGGCTTCTATTTATTAACACTTTTCCTATTTTGTTTTGTGAAACTTGTTTAATTTGATGTTTTGATGTTGAAACTATATTTTTAATTAATGCATGATATGTTTATGGATGCATACATATATATATATATATATATATATATATATATATATTATAATTCTAAGAAATATTATATGAACCGATATTTTTGGACCGATGTATCACCGATATATCCGATATTTCAAATCTCGGACCCTGACCGATATACCACCGCTATCCGATATTAACAGCATAGCCGGTGGGTTAAAATTGGAAACTCAAGGAAGTACATTTTTATTACAGTCCTCTAGTTGAACATAGTACGAGTCATGCCAAAACTCGCTTTGTGTTACAAAAGAATCTAGAGAGCATATGTTGATGAAAATGTGTTAATTTTTAAAATTGTGTCCTCACTCATAGTGCAACATTGTACTTATGATTTACATATGTGGGCCATGGCCAATATTACAATAAACCCTACATTGACATAATTAAGCCTATAATCTTAACGCTCCTCCTCAAGTTGGAGCATAGATGGCGAACATGCTCAACTTGTCACATATATAAGGTTTATCTGAGCTGTAGCAGTTTTGTCAACATACATGCAAGTTAATCTATGGAGCGAACCCAAAGTGACTGTGACTCGCTGATCCTGGAAGTCATTTCATACAAGCAAGAGAGCCATTTGGATTTAGTTTGATGATGTAAACCCACTTTCAACCGGTGGTATATTTACGAGTAAGAAGGTCAGCTAATTCCCATATTCCGTTCTGTGTTAGGGGAGACATTTCTTCGTACTTAGCATCTCTCCATCCTGGATGATCTAGTGTCTCTGAATAGCCTGGGAATATGACACCTGTTCATTGCTGAGATATAAGCCAAATGACTCAAATGAATATTAGTGTAACAAAGATTAGAAGAAATCAGGTAGTAATCTATCAATTGGCTTACCTACACAAGTACACTTTTCTTCCCAATGAGCAATAGGACCATTAGAGGAAGTAGGAAGAGGCACATCAGGAAGAGTTTGGTGCAATAATGGGATATGGAGTGGATTGGATCATTAGAATATATTTGTATCAGAATCTTGGAGATATTCTAGAACGATTATATCAGAATCGGGTGAATCACTAGACGAGACAGGCAAGATTAAACTAGTTTCAAGAAAAGTGATAATAGTGGAAACATAATTATGTATTAGATAGGGATCATAACAGCTATACCCTTTTCGAGACCTAGAGTAACCACAAAAATGCATCGATTAGCCCTATGATGAAAGTATATTTAGAGGGTGTCATGAAGTCTGGCATGAGATGGTCAAGTAATGTTTCTTGGCATGACATGTGAAGGAAGGCATTGGTGGATGCTGAAACATAGAAAAACAAGGAATTACATCTTTCTTATAGATTTCAGCTGAATCTAAATGGCTTGCAAATTTGAGATTTGAGCATGTCAATCAGTTGTATATCCATTTAAATCTTTATATTCATCTAAAATATCTCGTATTTAACTGGATCATTGATGGTGGTTTGTTAGATGCTGTATGGATGATTCCCTTTTCTCTGATACATGAAAACTCTAACATACTTATAAGTTGTATGTGCTTTCCATCTCTTTTGTTTAATGGAATTTTCCCAACTGTTCTCTGGAGCCAGGCACATCAAACCAGAATGCCATTACCCCTTCAAATGGAAGAGGACCCTGTTTATGTGAATGCAAAACAATATCATGGGATTCTGAGGAGAAGACAGTCAAGAGCTAAAGCAGAATTGGAAAAGAAAGTGATTAAATCCAGAAAGGTAGAATTTTTAAATGCATACTTGTTCATAAACCACCCTGGGAAAAAAGATATACTTTTGCCCATTTGGGATTGGAATCTATCCGGGCCAAGTTTAATGGTAATTGTGAGAATACGTGGAACCCCATTAGATGACTCTCCAAAAGGGCCCTTGAGTAATACGCCCCTCTCCACTGGAGGCGGGACGGGGACATTTCGAGATGGGCAAAAATGTCCTTAGAGTGTCGAGTCCCGGACAAAGATGTCCTATAGATGGTAGACCTTAGCTCTGATACCATGTGAGAATATGTGGAACCCCATTAGATTACTCTCCAAAAAAGCACTTGAGGAGAGGAGGGAATTTCCAACATATATTGAGGAGAAATGCGATACAAGTATCTATCAGTAATATTTGGTCGCCAAAAAATCACTTGTAACCAACTTATGCTGTCTTTCCTGCTCTTTCGCCATGCTATTTTAGCCATACCTTCATGAATCGCGACACCAACATGCATTGAAAAGAGCTCGGGGTTGTGGGGGCCGCTTCCTCAATACAAAAAAGCTTGGTAGTGAAGCAACCACAAATTCCGCAGCACGGAAGGAGTCAAAATCGACGTCAACCACATCATTCAGCTTGGATCATCTGTCCATGGATTACGCTGGAAATTCGTCCATCTATGAAGATGTGCTCAAAAGAAACACTTCCTCAAATGGCAACAACAATGATCACCACCACAGTTTGTCATCAACATACAACTTCCATTTGATGGGTGGCAGGGAAGAGGGAGTGCATTACTTCAAAAGGGAGAAGGGCAATATGGTAAATCAAGTCCCAAAAAGGGATCCATATTACAAATGAGAAAAGGGTGAGTTATCTGTTGGGAATTCTTTGAGCATAATTTAATGATTCTCCAATTAAATTTTTTATTCTACTAATTGATATTCATTCAACAGTGCAGGGAAGAGAGAAAGCCTAATGTTTTCCCCATATGTTCTCAGGCAATTCATTCTTGGCTTTGGTTACTTGTGTTGTTCTTCTGGAATGGTGAGAGGCCTTAATAACCTATCTCACAACCCTTTGTGCAATGTGGAGTTGTACCATGTAGCAAAAAAGTTGTACATTTTGGGATCTGGAAAAGATGACCTCATAGTTTGATATTGTGTGGTTATGAGGCAGGATTTACCTTATTCACCTGCTGCTCCTAATGTTTGGAACTGGTGCTGTTCATCTCCTTTCGACCAAATTATCTGGCTGCTAATTTCGATTGTTCATTTGTATTTTTTTTTCAAGTTGCAAACATCAATATTTAACAAGTCTTTAGAATAACCGTTCAATATCTTAACGAAATGGGACGGAACAAAAAGTCTTATGGACGAAAACATTTTTTTCCCCACCAACATAGATGGAATAAGACGAGATAAAGATAAGACATAACTAAAAGGTTACAAATTTGATAACCTTAAAATATAATATTTGGTTTAATAGTCACCACAACTACCACCACCATATCAACATCACTATCACTACCACTAGCAGCAGCCACCGTCACCGTTCATCACCACCTCTGTTTCTACCACACAGTCGCCACAACCTCTACCTCCTCTAGATCCGTCACTAATCAGTCATTGCCGCTACCACAACTAGTAATTACCGATTCCATGTGATCCACAACTACAATCGATCACCAACTACTATTGCATCTACCTCCACTACTACAACTTGTCTTGTCCAACATTGTTATATCTGACATGGAGCAAATAAGAATGGGAATCTGGTACGCAAATAAGAACAATCGGAATCTGGTACGCTTATTGGTAAGTGTTTCCTAGCAAGAACTTCAACCGCTTAACATCCTTGGCTTTATCAAAATTAATTGTTAGTACTTGTCAAATTGATGGTTTATAAACGTCTATTTTCAGTAAAGGGTAGTGACTGACAGTCTGACACCTGATAAACGCTAGAATGAATGAATGAATAAAAGGGGGGGGGGGGTGCTATTTGCACCGTGCAAATAGTGACTTCTTGTTTTCCGATCCAATCATTAAAGGTACAAATAATCAAATTATTATTATTATTATTATTATTATCTTATATATATATATATATATATATATATATATATATATATAATATATACGTGTGTGTGTTTTGATTTTATAAATTTATAAAATTTGTAACTTTTGATTTTATTTTATTCTATAAATTTGTAACTTTTGATTTTATTATAACTTTGTAAAATGTATTTTTCTTTTTGTAACAATTACATTTTATCATAACTTTGTAAAATGTATTTTTCTTTTAGGGACCAATTCCGTAACAAACGTCAAACGTTAGGGACAAAATCTGTAATTTACTCTGTAAGACTCAAGTTTTTTTTTAAAAACATATACTTATTCTTACCCGAATTGAAACGTAAATAAAAATTACAACTAAAGATAGTTAAGGGTTAAAACTGTCATTAACCTAAACTCTTTATATATATATATAGAGAGAGAGAGAGAGAGAGGCAAGTTCAAACGAGAAGTTAAACATTTTGCGAGAAGGCGAGAAGTGTTTAATCATATATGATACACAAGTTTAATTATATATGATTAAACACATGTTATATTGACAATACATATATGTTTAATCATACATGATTAAACACACTTACAAGTCGTGTAATCATATATGATTAAACACTTCTCGCTTCTCGCAAAATGTTTAACTTCTCGCATGATCCTCCCGACTTAAGTTCGCGTGAGACCAAACAGTATCCGTGAAATCGGTGAGACCAAACTTTAAAGTATGAAACTTCACACCAAAAAACTGTGAATGTAAAAAAATCGAACTTTTCACAGGGAAAACACCGTAAATGTCACGTTCACGATGTTTTTCGCTGTGAATGTTCGTTTTTTTACCTTCACAGCGTCTTCACTGATATACCTTCACAGTCTTTTATCTGTGAATGTTTGATTTTTTTTAACTTGGTTTAGGTTTTTTTACCTTCATAATTTTTTTTAACTTGACAATGGGACGTACTTGCCGCTTAGGTCCACTCCTCCAATGTGATACGAACATGTTGTTTTTACAATCGGGTACGTTAATGATAACCATTATGTGAAATTAGATATGGCAGAAGGATATCCGTTTCCGCAAATTGTATCACTTTTTTCCATCACATTTATCGGTGTGCTGCTGGATGGGCTACCCCGTATTCAGAGTGAATAAAGAACAACATGAAGCTTTTACGTGTTAATTGTACTACGGATAATGTTATTTTAGAATAATTGAATGTAATATAAATTATTTTATATTCTATTTATATGTTAAATCGTAATATTTATGTTTTATTTTTATAATTATAATTATATAATTAAAAAAATTAGTAATATTTATATTTATAAATATTTATTTATTTTCAAATCAAAACAAAAATATATAATAAAAATATATAATAAAAATAAAAATAAAAGAAAAAAGACAACAAAAAAGAAAAAAAACATAATCATTTTGGTGTATTTAGGAAAAAAAAAAAAATTGTACATTTAGCCCTCCCCTAAATAAATAAAATAGTAGCTGTTTACCCGGTATTAGAAAGCAACTCTTCTTGCTGGTCAAGATCTCAATATACATATTTGAGGATCAAACTTCCTTGTTTAAGCACAGATCTTTCAAAGTAAGCACCTCTTACGCATATGTACTAATCAACAACTTTTTAACATTAACAAAATCTTTATGTACCCAAAAAGGCAAATAAAGTACACGATTTCCCTACATCAACCAAAAAAAAAACAAGTTGAAAACAAAAGATTCATGATTGTTTTGATTTATTTCCTGTGACACAAGATTTGACCAATTGCTTCAAACCACTCCTTTTCACCTTCTTCTTCTTCTCTTCTTCAATCCTCCTCCTTTTCTCTGCTTCCATCTCCTGTTCCAACTGCATACACAACTATTCATGTCACACAGTCAACATTTCAACTCAAAAACATCATTCATACACAACCTGCTTATGTTTAATGTTTATCCCCTTCGTACCTTGGTTACACGCTCTTCCACATGGACTAGCCTCTCGATCAACGTCCCTTTCACTCCGGTCTCCACTATCACCGCGTCTATCGGCCGGCAATGCTTCTCTATGCTCCTCGGAGAGAATTCAAGCGATGATGCTTGACCATCACTCGTCACTGTACAGCTAGATGGTGTTGATGCGTTCGAGCTCTTCGGTGTTCTATTTCCTCCTCTTATTTCTTCCAATCGCCTCACCTTCGTACAAATAAATAACACGATAGATCAAACAATAAATCATGAATCAAACACACATACATACATATATCACAAGCTAATCGATTGAAAAATCGACGATACAACTGACTTAAACGAATCGATCCGTATATGAAGAACACGAGAACTAGGTTGTTGAAGCAAGGAAAATTAACCAGATATTTTGAATTTTCACAACTCGCGTACACCGGAATCAATAAAAGCTAACACGAATCAGTCGGTATTTACTTTGCACATCTATCGACTGACTAATTGCATCGATCCGGAAACCAGGTGATCCGAATTATGATCACGACGGCCGGAATTAATCAAAGCGAACACGAATCAATCATGTGCCCATCAATCGACTGACAAATACACGACTGACCTAATGAATCGATCCGCAAACAGAATATGCGAACTAATCTGACCAGGTGATCCGAATTTTGATCACGACGGCCGGAATCAAACAAAATTAAACAGGAATCAATGATATGTTAACTAATATTAGCATGGATACTTGAGCCATATATGGAAACTCACAATGTTATCGAGACGATCAAGCCTGTAAAGCATGGGTTCCTCAACTGTAGTAGGTACCGCCATTGGTGCCAAGATCTTTGTTCAAAAATCGCTTGTTTTTTTTTCCCGGGAATCAAAAATAGAAAGGACGTGAAAAAAGTGTGTTTTTTTATTGAAGTTGGAAATTATTGGGAAGATGATTTTTTTTATTAATTCGTTTTTAAATGCAACTGAAGATTGACACGCGTCAGGAGGTGGGCAGGTGGTGGAACGTGCCTGAAGCCACGTTGCATGATTACGTGTCACATGATAAGATTTTAATTGATGACATGGCATCTTTTATTAATTTTCTATGTCAAGTCCTTGTACTTTCAATCATTTGCAAATTTTGCTTCATAAATTATTTCCGCTCGTGTTAATTATGAAACACTCTTTGTTGTTGGTTTTTATTTAATGTGATAATGATTTTTTTTTTCAACCGATGTAATACACGTTTAATTTTTCAATTTCGTATTAGGGTGTTCATCTAACCATAAAACCACACAAACCGCTTTGTACCATACCGCAATGTGCTTTAGAATTTTTGTGGTGTTGTACTGTTGTTTGCGTTTTGCATTTTCATTAAACCATACTTTACGGTTCTGAATTTTCAAACTGCGGTTTAAACCCCACAATATCGCATATTTTTATATATTCTCTAAATATATTAGCATTCTGTCTTACCAAACAAGACTGAGTTCTTATCAACAACGAACTACGATGAAATGGTCCCTCTTTTAATAGACTCAGCGATTTCAGTTTGCCCCTATACTCCATGAGATAGAAACTGCTATACTGAGACTGAGACACGATCCAAACTCCCGTGGGGATTTCTCTTTCGAAACAACCACATGCAGGAGATCAAGGAACTCCTTGTAACCCCAACTCTCTTTATTGGTCTAAAGTCAACCAATGTGATAGGCAAATAACAAACTTCTCTATCTCCCTCTCTCTCTTAGGATCATAGCCTCATATCGTAACCTGGAAAGAAAATCTCTTATATATACATAATCATTTATCAAATGAAAATATTTATTACACAATTAGATTATTTATTAATTTTTCAGTCTTCCTTTTAAGTTTTATGTTACAAATTCCTTATTTGAGTTTTTTTTTTTTTTTTTTTTTTGTCAAACGCCATAGTTAAATGTATCTTCAAAATCAACTTTTCAGATGTATTTGGATTTTTACCAAACTCTTTAGTTTATGTTACACTATTTTTAATTACACATTTTGTACATATTGGAACTTTTTATTGTATGAAATATGGAAACGTCTTTGTCGAATTTCTTTTGAAGTTATGATATTATAATTATTGGATTAATAAAGTACGTTAGATACAAACCCCATAAACCATACCACATCGCACCATAGTTTTCAGTACGGTTTAAGATATATGCGATGCAACTTGCGGTATGAGAAAATTTGTAAACCACATATGTAGTACGATTTACGATTTGACTCTAAACCGCACTAAACCCTATCGCAAACACCTCTATTTTGTACACATTTATCTAATAAACAGGTTTTCCATTGATTTGTTTATATAATCATTATAGAACATCGACGAATTTATCATCATCAACTAGTTTTCTCAATTCTTTTAAGATCATTAAATCAAATATTATATTTTTTAAGGTTCATTATGTAAAATATTTAAACCTCAAGGTTACAATCAAGGTATAAGGTAAACTTTAGGGGACTTAACAAAAGTATATTGTAAGAAAAGATAGGATCTAACAACACGTGAGGAGTCACGTGATCCTCCTCCTTTGCTCTTGAGAAGTGTGTCAAGTGTGTTAAGTAAGTACATTATATTATATATTATAACATTTATCATAACACTATTTATGGACAGTTTTTTTTTCATACAATAACTTATAGATTTGGTTCTTCAGATTTTTAGTAAATTATAGATTTGGTCCTTGAGGTTTTATCTCACTGTTAGATTTAGTCCTACGTTTGTAGAGTTACAGATTTGGTCCCTATAGTTTTATTTTCCTCTTGGATTTAGTCCCCATAATTTATTGATTCCAAAATAGACTTTCGATTTTGCATTTGCGTAACGTTTTGGTCCTCGAAACTAAAAGTTGTTAGCTCCTAACCGTTAAGTAATGACATTTCGATCATTTATAACTTTTTCATTTTCTAATTTAAATAAATAAAAGTTATATTATAAAAATTATTTTTATTATATAAGCATAAAATAAAGATCCCTTAACATGTATCGCATCTCAATGACTGTGTCTTCTCCAACTCAAAACCTTCCGCCTTTCCCATCAATCCAAGCACATAGTCGTAGGTGATTCACGCACCAATTTTTTATTTATTAATAAAGTAATTTATCATAATTTATTTTATGTTTAATAATGATGTAAAATTTGTTTAATTCATATTTTTATTATAATTTAATTTAGGTTTAATAACAATGTAACTTTTTTTAGATTTAATGATGTAATGTACCATTTGCCAATTTATTTTCGCTTCCTATCATACACACACATCATCCTCATAGGGCATTTTGTAAATTATAGTCATGCTGCTAACAGACACAAAATGTTTTGTTCTCATAATTGGTCATGTTCAAATTTATGGTCTTAATATTTCTTTCCATCCGCAGCAACGCACGGACATTAATCCCACATCGTTATCCACATTGTCCTACAAATCTTTATATTTAGACCCTATGATTACCTTAATTGCAAAAAACGCACCAAAGTTATAGAAATCATCAATATCCTCGAATTTGTAAGGTTTGAATCACATTAATCACTATTAAAAAAAACTTAACGTAGGAAAAAAATATGCAAACAAGAGTTCTATCTATAGGGTAAAAACTAAAAAAAATGTCAATAAATCCTAATTAGAATGGAATATAGTGGCCGTTAAATTTCAGATCCAGCTGAATGGAATGTAATGACCGTTAAATTTCAGATCCAGGACTCACTGCTCAAAGTCAACATTTAGCCCACAACCTTTCTCTTTTAACTTCAAAATGTTTTTGAACACTTACTTTAGAATCAATGATAAGAAGTTTTTAATTAAAAACCTTTGCGAACTACTTTTTGAAACATGGGTACGTAGCAGATATAGAAAGAACCATTATTCATTTACTCTATAGTTTTCTCATCTGGAGGCCAAACAATAGTTTCCAAGAGTCTTTCCCTCATCAACTCCAAGTTTTCATCCGAAATTTCCTTGTATATTTCAGCATGATCACATTGCTACATCACCATAAATAACGACGAAAATTAGCTTTCTTTATCGTTCTCCAACAATTAAGAAAAGACGATTACTTCCACCAATAATGAGGTTACCTTAATCCATTTTCCATACAAGTGAAGTCGCGTTATCATGACTCTCTCAGCAATATCTTGAGATTCCTGGAAAAAGAGTACTGCGATCTTCATTTTAAGGAATGAGACTGAAAATGGAAATGGGAATGCAGAGAATGAGAATTGGAATAAAATTTTCATTCCTCCCAATTTGGTCAGGTATGGAAATTAATAGGTTTGGAATATTAGTCCCATTATATTATTGTGGTCAAACCAAACCACATTTTTCATTATCATTCACATTCTTTACCCCTCAATACCTCCAGTAATATAAAAAAAAAACATTCTTTTAATACTCTTTTTTAATGTTATGGTTGGAGATGGCCAAACCCAATGTGCCAAAATCTGATGAAAACAAGTATATACACCAAGAAATGGATGAAAGAAGGGAAATGTTTGAATCTATGATGTTTGAAAATTACCTTTGCAAGAGTCCGAAGAAATACTTTCCCATCTGCAGGATCATTTTCAGCAATGAAACTGCAAATCAAACGCCCCAAATCAAACGAAACTTGCGTTTAACAGAACACGATAACAAAAGAAAGTGATGGTGGCTTTTCACTTGCTTGTGTAGCCACATATACTGAGGTGGATTCATCTCATAGAGTTGATAAAGAACAGTTCTAACTGCTTTTGCCGTGAAACAGTTGCGTAATTCCTGCAACCACACACCACCATTTTGCTCAATCTTTCGTAGTAAAGACTTGAGAACGATAAGAAACAGAAACATACCAATTTAATGTCGTTGAAGACCTCTTCATACTGCCCACCAAGCTCATTAACAATAATTTTTTTCATCTTTTGTTGCTGTTGATTCCTGAAAGATATAGGAATCATTCTTGCATACCATTTGTCATCCAAGAAAGAAGTACCCAGATTTGAATACGAATTCATAGACTTGAGTTTTCTCATTCTCAGGCTGCATTTGGTCTCTGCAGAAAAGCCAAAACATGGGCATGGCCTGAAATTTGCAGACATCATAGCTCCAATCATCTTCCTCTATAAAGAGAGAATGGGGTTTAAAGAGCTCAAAGTTATATGAACAGTACAGATATATGTATATATAAATATAGCTAGATTCAGATGATCTAGAAAAGGGGTATCTTCTTTGTCTTATCCCCTCAGTGTGTTTTCTATGGTCCAAATTGATTCAGATATAAAATATCTATAATCTTTTGGAAACTAGCAATGAAAGAGGTATTAATATTACAAGAAAAGCCAGATATCTCAAAAGCCACAAATTAATTTTAATGAGGGTATAATATTACAAGAAAAGTTCAAACAAATGGAAATTACAAAATGCAACAAAGTGGTTTATAGCATACAAAATTGTAAAAAGAATGAAGATAATAATAATACATGTATCCAGTCTTACAACTATGCAGTAATTTGAGAACTTGAAAAACATCATCTCCACATTACAGAAAGCTTAAATATCCAGATGTTAACTTAAAAAATATAGAGGGCCTTCTTCAAACCTGCATTCTATGTTTTATTTAACAGTTGATTCCACAAAACTGGACATCAGGGCCAGTAACTTTAGTGGTAAATGGATCGATTCGGACCCATAGCAGAGAGAAAATGGAAGCAAGAAGAATGGACCACACGACAACAATGGTAGGCGTTCGGTTTTGTTTCCCCATCAGACCCTTGAGGAAGGGGTAAAGATGTACAATCACCCAGAAGGCGAAGAACAGTTTACCGAAGAGTGGACCCCATGATTGGTAGCCGCTATTGATCGCATACGAGATTCCAGCAACCACTCCCACCAAGTTTACTATGAGGAGAGTCGTTGGTGGGATGAGAAGCGTTGTCCATTTGAACAAATAAAGCTCGGCAAAATCACCATCTTCATCTGATGCCTTTGATGTGACAGTGAAATTGGTATCTATACCAGCAAGAACTTTAAGCAAACCTTGAAAGACGGCAAAAAAATGGGCAGAAACACCACCGATGACCCAAAACTGTTCATTCCTCCACCATTCATCTATTCCGACACCACTCCACCTCATTTCCAGTATACCAGTGGCAAAGATGGAAAGAAAGAGGGATATAAACCACAAACTTGCAAGGTTACTGATCTGCAGCCATGAAAGATCAAAGATTTAATATACCGATGGAGAGGCTATTATAACTTAAACTTTCCATCTTTAAACAAAATCCGCTTTATAGAGCGCAAATTATGTCCTAATAGACTGCTTATAGGACCAAACAACTGTGCGTCCAATGCAAAAGTGTTACATAAGTTGATACTTGATAGGACATTTTTGGTCATCCTAACAAGTTTCTTATGGCACTTTTGAAATAAAGCATTCTATTGGTTTCTTTATGAGATTATTTGAAAAATGTCTAATAAAAGCAACTGTCCTATAAACAAATGTGTTTATAGGACAATTTTAAAAAACTGAAGTGTCCACAAAAAATTGTTAGGACATCCTATCAACTTATTGCAACACTTTTAGATAGGATAGCACAATTGCCTGGTCCTATAAACTTAAATCATATAATGCAGTCTATTAAAACATTTAGACATATGTGTCATCCTATAAAGCGGATTTCATTGTAGTGCATATTCGGAAACATATAATAAGTTAAACCTGATTTCAAGATACATAACTTTGTCATCTTTTTTCTTTTAAATTGACAAAAAGGGAGTACACAGATTGTTGGTAGTAAGTCAAAGATATTCTTTGTGGTTAAAGCAACTGGGAAGAGGTGATAACACGAACCTGTGGTATGATAAATTTCCCAGTAAGAAGACAGACAGCTGGCAGAGTACAGTAGACGAGAAGAGGAATTGAAGTGATAGGGTATATGGTTGTGTTTATGTATGCAAATCTCTCAAGCCATTTTAGCCTTCCATTATAGCCATACCATATAGGACAATGCCGACTGAAAAGAATTTCCACAGACCCCAAAGCCCATCGAAGCACTTGGTTCAGACGATCTGACAGATTAATAGGAGCAGAACCCTTAAAGGCTGCCCTAGGAGGCATGCAGTATATTGACCGCCAACCACGTGCATGCATCTTAAATCCTGTAAGAATATCTTCTGTGACGGAACCATAAATCCATCCAATCTGCAGATTTAGAGTCATCATTCCTCTTAGTATACACACCAAGTGGAAAAAAAAAAGAGTGTCTAGAACTAAATAACCCTGAATAATTAATATTATCCATCATGAATATCAGATATTTTCATTATTAATAATTTTCATCATTAATATCTATTACAACATTCATCATGAGTAAGCATGAATAATTGGTTCCCGGGTTTTTAAAATATTTATGGTTCTCGTTTGAATCTGCCTCTGTGTGTATATATACATATACATACATAGATATAAATATATATGTGTGTCAAAGAATGAAATGCCCTCTTTATTTTCTGAACTAGAACCGAAAACCATGATTATAAATGTATAAAACCAGCTCACCTCATTTCCCCAATCCGTTTTGTCTTCATACCCACAACTGATAACATGAATAGCTTCTTTGAGGAGAGTCTCTGGTGCTGCAGATTGAGGCACGCCTCCATTCTCCATAAGTGTGGATGCAACAAAAACAGCCGACTGCCCAAATCTTTTCTCAAGTGACATTTGTGACATAAGCAATGACTTCTCATCATCAAACCCAGCACCTGATGAAGCAAGTGGAGAATATGTATATATAAGATGAACCAAAGCAAGAATGACTTCAATTCCAATTCTGTGAAGTGTGAATCATTAAAAATATCTAGCAAACGGTGGTTGTTTTGCCAATTGTCAGCTTCAAACTAATTTAAAACTCGGTTTGTTAATGAACTCGTATACCAAGTGGCCCAATATCTCAAAACCTCGGGGATAGACGTTTTATTCAGTTACTTTAAGAAACCCTTTCGCTAACAACCAATCAGCCTCAAATGACGAAGAAAATATTAGATTAGATCTTTTTGTAACCCTGCATTAACTAGTCACTATAACTAACTTTTTGTTTCGTAATACTTGTATACTTTTTTTAATTCTCTCTTTCTTCTATCCCAATATCATGATCAATAACTCAATATTCTTTGAGAAGGCAGAAGTACTAAAAATAATAAATCCTGAAGAACTGTACCTTCAACCCCCTCTTCTATATCCTCCAGGTTGAATATTGGCACAGTAGGATCAGCGTGCTTGCTTGATTTCTTTTTATCTGATCCCTTCTTACTTGATTTCGAACTTTTCTTTCGTGACCCACCAAAGCAGGAAGAGAAGAAACCTTCTTCTCTCTTCTTCTTTGGCTTAAGTGGAGGTTCATAACCATATAATGCTGTTCTGTTGAAGACACATCCAGTACCCACATAAACAGGACCTTGAATACCATCTAAACCTCTCAAGTTAATCTGTTCCAAAAAAAAAAGTGTCAAATAAATAAGTTTGCACGAACATACATTTTAAAACCATTTTGCCCATTTATCTTATTAACAAGTGCTTCTCAACACGGACAGCTCAAATGAGAACCGTAAATATTTTTGAGACTCAAAGAACCACCTATTTCATGAGTTATTCATGATGAATAACCCTAAATTATTCATCATGATTTTCATTATTCATGATATTCATCTTGAATAACTATCAAAATATTCACCATGAATAGTTGTTTCCCACGTTCTCAAAATATTTATAGTTCTCATTTGAACCTGCCTCTCAACACATAATATCATAAACCTTTTTCACAAGCACCCTGAAAGAATTATAAATTAAGATAGACTGAGAGATGAAAGAACTCACATCAAAGAACACTGTGTTTCGATTAGCATATCGATCGTTTCTGTCAATACCATCAAATCTCTGTGGAAACTGAACATAACATACGTATTTTCCAAGATTCGGATCCATCATAAAGCACATAGCTTCTCTAATGGCCTTACTATTGTTAATGTAATGATCACAATCAAGATTCAACAAAAATGGGCCATTGGTAAGGACTGCAGACACACGGACCTACAAATATCAAAATTGAAAGTTAAAGGTCATCCACATCACAAAAGATAAAACTTGAGCTGCTCGATATATAAAAATTACGCACAAGTGCATTCATGGCACCAGCTTTCTTGTGATGTTGAAATCCTGGACGCTTTTCTCTGGAAACATAAACTAATCGTGGTAACTCATTACCCTCACTGTCAAGCCCTCCATTCTGACCTAAGAAAACCTGAAATGAAATTAATATATTTAATTAACCCTGCATTTGGCACAAAAACTTAAAGCACAAGACAACGTATTCATGCTGTGCACAGGAAAGACAAAACGTAACTATTTCCAAGAGGACCATATCTGATACTCCCTCCATCCCAAAATAAATGTCCACAATGTAAAAAACACAGATATAGAAATGTGTAATTATTAACACTTTTTAATTAACTAAATGACAATTTTACCCTTAATAATAGAGGGAGAGAGTAATGACTTTCTCCATCTCATAACTAATAGTAGAATTGGAAGTAGACACTTTAGAAAATGAACACTTGTTTTGGGACAAATTAGAATATAAATGTGGAAGCTTATTTTGGGACAAATTAGAATATAAGTGTGACAATGAAGTACTAAATTTAACAGCTAAGTGGAAAAAATCAAATTTTGAAATGATCACACATCAGTCCATCAGCGTGAGAGTTAACTAACCTGTATCATTCCAGGATGATCCCTCGTGTTATTCCCAGGCCATGGTGTACCATCTTGCATGATCCATCCTTCATCGGGAACTTTCTGGGCCTTTGCAACAAGGCCATTTACACGAATTTTGAACTCTTCATATTCTCTCTGTGCATTGAAACGAAAGGTAAGAAACAATCCCCCTAAAAGAAAGATGATAAAAAATGGGTGACCTACTAATGGGAAAAAAAATTCCACCTTCATGGCTCTGCGATCTTTAACAAATGTTGGTTGAATTTTATCTTTCAAGTAGTCAATCTTCTGGTTAAAGTACCATTCAGGAGCTCGTGGCTCGATGTTATATTTCTTGCAAAAAGGAACCCATTTCCTTGCAAATTCTGATGTTTCAGAAAGTGACTCAAATGACAACATGGCAGCACCATCATCCGAAACATAGCATGAAACCTTGTCAACCGGGTAGTCAACTGCAAGAATGGATAAGACGGTATTTGCTGTGACAAGAGGAGGTTCCTTTAGAGGATCCACAGTACTAACAAAAATGTCAACAGCAGCTAGTTGTGATGGCTCCCCTTCCCGCTCATACCTATCAAATAACTCTGTATTAGATTCCTAATTCCTAAACCACAAAAGCTATTAGAAATCTTGTTTTCCTCTTCTTTTTTAATAAATTACCATCTTAACCTCATACAACTAACATAAAGATAAGTTTTTTCAAACAAAAGAATGATCCACAACGAGATTATGTTACCTTAGAGATAGCCTGTCAAGATAAGTCTCACGATTTATTGGAAGCCATTTAGGGAACTGATCCAATATCCAAGATATTGCGAACCAAATCTCACAAATAACAGAGAGCAACCATAGTGGATATGCATTAGTTACAGGATTCGTTAGACGGTAGTGCAAGAAGATGCAAAGAATAACCAGCCGAAGTACGATAACCATCCTGTATGGATTTATCCTTGATGATGGAATAGACACTTTCCTTGAAAGTGGCTGTCGGGCTTCATCGTTCCTTCACAAATAGAATTAGATCATATTAATCAATCACCGCCCATAATTTTGTCTAGAGTGATGATAAATAGTTAAAGTCACTAACAAGCCCTCAAAAGATGCTTTTGAGTTTTGGCTTTAGAACCGTAAATTAGCCATCAACTAAAACGAAAGCAAACCAAACAAGCCCAGTATATCCCACATAGAGGTGGGGTCTGGGGAGGGTAAGATGTTCCAAGATCATACCTCTGCCCCCATGGGGTAGAGAGACCGTTCCTGTGAAGACCCCCGACTTGCAAAAACTAAAAAAACAGGAAACAAGTGCGATAGGTGGCAGCAAAGTGTGTGCAAACAAGAAAAGGATACAAAGCGATGAAGCAAACTACTAAAGCAGGACGAACACTATGTCTGGCACACAATAAGAAAACAAATATAACTAAGGTTGACATAGAGTAAAAACATGAAATATGAAGGCTGCCAAAAGGGTACCACAATTAGATGCAAATTCACCATTAACTAAAAACCTAAAAAACCATCAAGAGAGCACCAAATCTTTTCTTTCAACAGGACTCAAACAGACTTACAGCAATGAATCATCAACCAGGACATCAGTACTGGCGTCAATATCTTGACCTCTTTCAGAAGCAGCACGGCTCGTTGTCATTGGAACCACATTCTTGTCCTGTTTCATCTTCCACCCATCAACTCTTTCTTTCCATGCAACATTTCCTAATCCTGTGGATCCAAACTCTCTCACAGGGTCCACAACTCTAATATTAGCTGCAAACAATATACTACTTTTAGAATTGAAATAGTTTATTCTAAAGATAACTCATTCTCTTATTATTGAAGCACAAAAGACATACGAGATTGATTCACATATGCAGCATAAGGGAGTGAATGTGTGAGTCTTTCCCCACCGTGTGGAGGAGAGGATACCGAAAGGCGTTGAGGAGAAGCAGCAGACAACTCGCCAGAAACCTAAAAAACAAGCAAGACAAAACAGTTCACAGCACTTGATTTGCCACATTGGAGAAATGCATGCGTTGAAAAAAATCAAAGAGCAAAATGCTTCAAAATGCAACAAAGTTTTGTTTAGTTCCAATTTAGTGTTTCTTAGAATTTTTTTTGACAATCGATTTAACAAAGTTCCAAGTTTTCCTATTTTGTACCAATTTTGACCGGTAACCTGCAGATCTTGTAGCATATGATGACACGGATGTCCGTTTACAAAATGTTTACAACAGAGTTAAGCAAACTGGAGTATTGGACGATAAACCTCACATTGGCATCATCAAATGTTACAAGCTCAGCAGTTAGCTGTCAAAATGAGTAAAAAATAGGAAATTTTGAAACTCCGATACATTGATAGAGGAAAATAATTCTTTGTTAAGCTCGTTGCATTTTGCTCAAAATCAACTGGCATACCTCATGTCCATTGGTGAGTAAAGGTATGTGGTTGTGAGAGACCTCTTTATCATAATTTGGAGCATTAGTATCTTCCCCTCGTCCATACGTCATGTGCCAGTTCAACATGCGCTCTGCAGTCTTCTGTTTCACATTTTGAGTTTGTGAAGAGAAGGGAAAATTGGTGGTTTCATCATCAGCGTCAACGTCCTCCTCTCTGTCTCCAGAAATCGCAGGGCTTCCTGTGTTAAAGCGAGTCAATGATAAATTAAATTGATGTTAAGAGAACAAGTCCCAAACATCTGTTAAATGACAATTCAGACATCAATAGCATGATCAAAGGATGACCGGTCCTTCAGATAAACGACCTTAAATGAGTTTTCAATTAGTCGCTATGACCTTTTTAAAAAAATTAGCTCGATGACCTTCATCTGACCTACCACTAGTTCAAAACATTTCAAAAATGTCTGCTCCTATTAAAACTTAGAAATACACTAAATGGTCTAAATGACCTCATGACAAGTGTTCTTTAGATCCATAACCTTCCTAACATGTTTTTAAACATTCTTGTATATGGAAGCCAATTTTCTTTTAATAGATCACAAGGTCATAAATTTAATTAAAATCTCATTTAACGTTATATACTTAAACAACCCACCTGTAAAATAAGCAATATGAATATGATAAATCAAGAAAAAGTGTTGATCAAAACCTTTAAGTCTTTTGTATCTGGTTTTGCATTGAGGGCATGACTGATTGCCATCCTTTCGCTCGTATTCGTAGCAGGGCCTACAAACTGGAAATGCACAGACATCACAAGCAACAAAAGGTTCTCCGTTTGATGTGGTGCCAACATTATCACCACAGATCTGGCAAACCTGACCCCCAACTTTCTTCGCAGAAGTCCCCTGCACAATCCAAATGACACAAATGTAAAATGCACTCAACCCACTGCCATTTTCTAGTGTTCAAATCAAATTAACTTTCCCAATCCCCCCCAATCAGAAGATATAACTTGATCATACATCAAACATATACTAGTATATGAAACTGGAATGAATTTAGTAACATATTTGCAGTGTTCAAACGAAAACTCATATCAAAAGTTGCGGAAATTGATCCAAAAAGTCGATGCAATTAATACTAACCCCAGTCTCTCCTTCCGATTCCATTCCCCTTTGCTTAGAAGAGCGATCTATCAACTCGAAATCTCAATAGATCAATCGCATCCGGCAAACATAACAACGGATCTGTACGTGATATCACCTGGTAAGAAAAAGAAATCAAAGATTCAATTCCCATTCTTCACCAAATCCACTTGAAAAATCATGAATCGCAGAAGGAAAAACCTACTTAAATCTCTGAAATACGAATAAATTTCAGATTTCATATGAGTTAGTCGATCAATCAACGTAATCGTAGTGACTAACGACTACAAAAAAAAAACAAATTAAATCGATACAAAACATTCGTACCTGATAAGATCTGGAGCTTACCCTATCAGACGCCACGGAAATCAAGAGAGTCAAACCGAATTGGACATGAATGGGGTTTGCAGATCAAATCTGAGCGGAGAGAAAACAAGTAGGGATCTGAATGGGTCGATCAGAGAAGAAAAGAGTGTAATTGAGAAGCACAGGGGTCTTGCTGAATAAAGATTTATATAGATACAGAGAGTGTGTATTTGATTGTGTAATTGCAAGTGATACTTCCAGCTGTTAATGGCAAAGTGATGTAGAAAATCGCTAACGACACGAAAGCAACGCTCTTTTTCTCGATTTTATGACACAATTTAAAGATTTTATATTCTTGACCCCCACCAAAAATAAAATATGTTTTATTAATATTGAAAAGAGAGTTGTTGAATTGATGAAAATAATTGACATTGTATACTCACCGTCACCGACAGCCCATTTTTAACCTTACAAAGGAAGGAGTATAAAGATGATGTTTTGCTTCGCAAGCATGCTCCGACAATAAATTTTACTTTCTTTTTTTGTTTTTTTTTCTTTTAATTTAATTTTAACAAATACAAGCATCTTTGGCAAACTCTCTAAAACTATTTCCAATCCAATACTAAAAACATCAAAAACATAAAAATGAAGTTGTTTTCCTTTTAAATTTTGTGATTCACTATCCAAGGTTCAAATCCAGACGCTGCCAAAACCCTTGTGGCCACGGGGAGGTTCTCTTACAATGACTCCAGACCATTCGTGGTCGCTCGAAGAGTAATCGGTGCGCGTAAGCTGACCCAAAAACACACGGTTACCAAAAAAATGAAGGTAATAAAGGTGACATCTATATTTGGAGACTAATAAAGTAGGTTTCTAAAATCAAATAATAATATTTTATTCAACTTTTATAATTATATATATAGATTAATCTATATCTATACTATATTATAAAGATGACATAAAAAACTCTTAAAAACAAATCTTAAAGCTTAATGTACTGCTATTTAATGTTAATTACTTAAAAAACAACCATTAAAGCTGTATGTACTACATTTAATGTTATTTATTAATTTTCAATCATTATCTCTAACCATTTTAACTCTCCTAAAATCATTTCCCAATTTAACTCCCCTAAAATAACTCTCAGCATAATTAAATATATAATAAAAATCAATTTTTAAATATAAAATTATAAAATATAATTAAAAAAATCTAACAAAATATTTTATGAAAAAATTATATTATTAAACCAAAATAAATTACATTATATTATTAAGTCTAAATTAAATAAATTTATACAAAAAAAAACATTATCACTCTCTCACAACCAATCAAAATCGTAATGTAAATCGACAAAAAATAAAAAATAAATTGAAACATTAAAATCGTAATGTATCTAGCGGCATTGCGCGAGTACACTTCTAGTAATTTAATACGTTAAATACTAGAGTAAATTATATTTTTTGTCCCTGTGGTTTGTTATAAATTTTGGATTTCGTCCCTGTGGTTTCAGTCCCTATATTTCTATTTTCGTCACTGAGGCCAAACCACTAGTTTTAAGTATAAAGGACTAAAATTGAAATGCATTGTAAACCATAGGGATGAGAAAAGCAATAAAATTTAAATCATAAGGACGAAAGAGGTAAAGATTTATAAACCATAGTGATGAAAATTGTAATTTCAAAACCATAAGGACGAAACTAGAAATTTTCAAGAAACCATAGGGACCAAAAACGTAATTTACTCTAAATACTATTATTTAGTTTTAGTATGCGATTGGAGTTGGGGGGGGGGGGGGTTTAGTGTTTAAGGGACCCACTATTTTTTAGACTTGATAAAAATTGACACGACACGTTAATCCGACACGAACTCGGCACGAAATAAATGGGTTTGCGTAATACATTTCAACCCGTTTAAGTAAGCGGGTTGACACGACATGACACGAAAATTAAAAAGGTAAGGTCAGGGTCAAAAAATTAAACTCGAAAATAACCTTAATAACCCGTTTATAGGTTCATTTGAGAAATGGTAAATGTATGAGAAATAGAGAACTAATCTTAGCCATTCATCTGGTCAACATTTGCGGCTTTGACCGCAAAGCACCGGATAATTCCTTCTATGGTCTATAGAAGGTAAAGGGGTAGTTTCGTAAAATACGCGGGATGAGTTTATATATGAACCTATATGATACGTTTATATGTGAATCAGTTAATTAGTTCATATGAGAATCAGTTAATTAGTTGTAAAAAGGCTGGGTGTGCTAACCGTACCTGATATTATAACCTTTATAATTCTTCCTACGGGTACGGGTGAAAACATTTCCTAGGTTCCTCTAGGCAAACCCGACACCCAACTTGCCTCATGAAAAAATCCTTTAAGACACACCAATACTCTACACTCCGATTACTAAATCTTCGACTTACAAACCTTATATTGGACTCCTAAGCTAAACGAACAACATCGATCGATTACCAAACCCCAAAACTTTACTCCTAAAACCCCACGCTTCATAATATCAATTCTAACTCTGGCCACACGACTTAACTCCTAAACCTCCCTACCGATTCTCTAGGATTACATCATGACACTAAAATATCGGCCTCTAGTATCGAGCCTAGAAACTGGCAGGCAAAACTTAGCAAAGACTCTAATCCAAACAGCAGCATTAACAACTAGAATATGACCAACGGGAAACATACCTGTCGTCACCGACATGCCACTCACGCCTTGGGATGCTAAGCCTGTTGCTCAACCCATCAGCGGTTCCTGCACGGACAGTCCTTCTTCACATGATCTGGTTCCTTACTGTAAGTTATTATATGCCAACGACACGTGTCACACAGAGATACTGCTGAGGAGTATGTAAACCTATAGGGTCGCACACAAAGAATATGTTTGTTTCCATTTTTAGAAACTCAGATTAAATCATGTTGATTAAGGAAATAATTATTCTTGAAGAATAATTATGAAAATATGTGTTAAACAGTAATTATGATAATTACAGGGTGAAAACGTAATTATGTTAATTACGTGGTGTTATCTGTATATATATATATATATATATATAATTATATTTAAAGTTTAAAAGATAATTATATATATATATAGAGAGAGAGAGAGAGAGAGGGAGGATCATGCGAGAAGTTAAACATTTTGCGAGAAGGCGAGAAGTGTTTAATCATATATGATTACACGGCTTGTAGGTGTGTTTAATCATGTATGATTAAACGTTTATGTATTGCCAATATAACATATGTTTAATCATACATGATTAAGTTTGTGTATCATATATGATTAAACACTTCTCGCCTTCTCGCAAAATGTTTATCTTCTCGTTTGAACCTGCCCCTATATATATGTGTGTGTACATATATATATATATATATATATATATATATATATATATATATATATATATATTGAATTTGAATTTAAATATCATAGATAAATATTAAAGCTTATTTAATCCTTATTCGAATTATAGTCTAACTATAATTCTTCTGGTATAAATAGGGCGTTGGGCTAAACAATTTTCTTAAGAATTTGAAATTAGAATTAGTCTTTCAATTAAATACAGAAAAGAAACATTTTCTTTTCTGTAAAACACATATAGATCTAGGGTTATTGGGCTAGCACCCAGTGGAGACGAGAAACGTGTTCGTGTGTGGACTACCGATAGAGGAAACCTACTTTGGTTTCTTGGTGCTTCGTTTCAATCCCGACTGATCTCAAAAAGTACATATTCTAAACACCCTATGGTATGGTTTATTTTTAATTAAATGCATCATTGGATCCGATTGGATTTTAAGTTTTATTTAGAAAAGTTTTCTATAATATTTTGTGACCAAATTTTATTATTATTTTCCGTTGCGTGGTATCGGTCACAAATTGTTTTAAAACCCAACAGTGGTATCAGAGCCACTTTGAGCATTTAATTAAAAGGAGAACATTTTGTTATGTGACAAATTAATTTAAATTAAAATTGAACCTAATTGAACCCTAAATTTCTAAAATTGAATTTAGAATTCTAATTGGGCCTCATGTTGAAAGCCTATTTGAAATCAAAGCCTAAAAGGGTTTTTAAACCCTACTTAAATTTTAATAAATAAAAAAAAAGTTTTTTTTGTATCTTTCAAAACTTGCACGTTAAAAGTTAAAAGGAAAGATGAAGGGTTTGAAACCCTAAATCAGCTAGTTGTCTCTCCCATCCATCGATCTACTTCTCTTTCTCAAGCATAGCCGCCACCGACTTCTTTGCCGATGGTCATCGTCGATGACCTACGGCTCTATCGCCGCCAACCATTGATTGGCCATCATCGGCTCCCTGCGTTGCTACTGTTGATGGTTGTTCCACGATGGTCATCACCGATCGATTGCAGCTACTGTCGTTTTTCCCCAGGGCTGATGCTCTTTTTTTTCTTTTTTCTTGGCTAAGTCTCGTCTCGAACGGAGACTGTTATGTGGTTGTTGCCCTGGTCGATCATCATCATCGATCTCAAAGGGTTTGAAACCCTATTTTTCTCCTTCGCGGGACTGGTTATTCTCTCTTGTTTTTCCCATCACAGGTCATCGAAGACCGACAATGGTTGTTGTCGCGTCCTCGTCGCTTATTTCTTCTATCCATCAGTTATCCAGGCCGCCACCCTACACGGGTGGTGGTGTTGGTTGTTTTTCTCACCGGTGTCGCTGTCAAGTCGCTATCGCGGTATATCTGCGGTTGCGCTGCTCTTTGTTGGGTTGCTGCCTAGTTAGTTTTATCTTTTAACCACACTCCTTGAACTGTGGTTGTTTTTCTGCACGTTGACAAAGCCGAATATGGCTGTTATTGCCTCACAGCTTGGTGAGAAACGGAAAATCGTCCAAGCAATTTGTGGGACCGAAAATCGTCCAAGCAACGGCGGACAAGGTTAAAGGAATTCAGGAACATTTGAAAGCGGCACAAGATTGCCAAAAGAGCTATGCGGATAAAAAGAGAAAACCGGTCGAGTTCCAGGTGGGGGAACGAGTGATGTTGAAAGTGTCAGAAGGGGATCATCCGTTTCGGGAAACGCGGGAAACTCAGTCCTCGCTTCTTTGGACCCTTCACTATTTTGGAAAGAATCGGGCTTCAAGCTTACAGACTGGACTTACCACCTAAAATGAACGGGATCCACCCTACATTTCACGTATGCTACCTTCGTAAGTGTTTGGTGGAAAAGGAGAGTGTTATACCGTTAGCAGAGATTCGGGTAGACAACGGCAACCGGTGTGTCGAGGAGACGGAAGCCATTTTGGAGTCGAAGACGAAGCAATTGCGACATAAGGAGGTAACAATGGTAAAGGTTCAATGGAAACATCACCGAGGTACGAACGTGACATGGGAGTCGGAAGAGGATATGAAGAGGAGATACCCTCACTTATTTTGATCAGTCGTGATTTCGGGGACGAAATCCTTATTAGGTGGGAAGGATTGTAACACTCCGAATTTCTGATTAATGGGAAGACTGCAAGAAAATAGTGCACCGCGTGGGTAGCGGCGCGGGTTAGGTCGCGCCATAAGCCGCACGGAGCACTGTCCGATTGAACAATCAGTGGCCGACGCGGGTCACTGCGCGGGTAAACCCACACCATAAGTCGCGCGGACTCCTTGACGAGTTAAATGTATTTCAGCCCCCATTCTCATTCAAACCCTCATCTTCTTCCTCTCAAAACTCTCTCTTCATTTAATATTTCCCAAAATCGAACCCTAAAACCTACCAATCATCATCCACTACATTTCTTGCTACAAGAATCAAGCCTTTCCAAGCAAAGATTTCATCTAAGGATCTCAAGACTCAAAGATCATCTTCTTCCTCCATCCATTTCTAGGGTTCTTGCTAGTTTCTAGGTTTTTTGCTATAAAACCTAGATTGTGAGTTTTTCTAATCATTTTTCAACTGAGATACATGTCTTGTATGCTATATGTTATTTCTTCATGTTTATGAATATATCTGATCACCTGATAAGTTTGACCTAACTGCTATATTTGTGATTATTGAGGATGTTTGACTAATGTGCACCACATGGAGTATGATGGGTTTATTGTTAGTATTATTGTGTCAATATTGTGTAACATTATGGGTTATACGATGATTATTGTTGAACCTACATGTATTGATGTTTTGGACTTAATATGGGATTGAAATCATGCGTAGTCTTATACATGTATCATGTGGATATGGAAGGTGTATAGAGATGGTTATTATATATATATATATATATATATATATATATATATATATATTGGAGGAACTGTGAGTATGTGCTAGGAGGATGTAGTTTTAGGTGCCACTGTGACAGTATGCACCTAGACCTCCGCCATTTGGAGTACTGCCTGAGAGGTAGTCTTCAAGTGTGTCGGGCCTTTGGGATGTTGTTCATGCGAGCGGACGTCAAGGTACATTGACTTGAGGTAAAACTCATTGGTGTGATGGGTCTCCCCCATTGATTCACGTATGGCCCATGTCGACTAAAACGTTCTATAAATGTTCATATGTTTGCTATAAATCTTATGTCATACTTTTGTGCAACTCACTAGGCTCGTTTGACCTAACACTTGTTCGGGTTTGACGTATATCTCAGGTTCTAGCGACGCGACCGCCAAGAAGGTCTAGTTAGCATAGATGCGAACTTGGGGACATTTTTGGGACGCCATTTATAGAAAGCTTACTTTTGGATTTGGATCACAACATGTACTAATCTTGTTCCTAGATAGGATTTAGATTAAAGAGTTGTTTTCCCTCATATTGTTATTCATTACAAACTTGTAATCTTAACAGGCGTTTATTGTCTCCCTTTTTGGGAGGAGCTCATGTTTTGACATACTATGTTACCATGTTTCCCTTTTATGGAAATTTTTGTTTATCCCAATTTTTGCCTTTTTGGGGTGTTACAGCGTTGGCCAGTAGATGACGCCAGAGAGGGATTTGTCAAAGCACGGATAGGAGCTCTACCACGATATGATCTCTCTCATTGAGAAAGCGCTATCAAAGCCGATGTCCCAATAGCTTCGTTCAGGAGCGAACAACCACTAAATTGCTTGTTAAATGGAGAAGCGGAAGGGGCAAAGTCAATGACTGAGGCCAGAAGGTATGTGAAAGTAGAAGTCAGGGACATAGAGAGCGGAGGAGACAAACCAACTTACATTTTGTTCTTTCATAACACATGCTCAGTTAAATTTAGCACATGCTCGGTTAGCATTTTGTGAACGACACAAGTTTTCACAAACCAACTCTATTCTTTTTTGTTTTTCCATACTTACATGACCAATTATCCACTTATATCTTTGAAGTTTTGACATGAGAAGTACCATTCAGTAGTAAAGAAAGTGATATGAATCATGCATGTATCATGTGTATGATAGAATAAAGATGAGTTCCAAAAAACATATATAGTAATTTTGATTTCCAAAAGTCAAAATGTGTTATTTGGTTTGAATGCAATGTTTTGACATAGAAATGTGTATAGCCATTGGAAGCTTCTCCATAAAAAATATTTTTTGGAAAAACATTCAAGAAATGAGCAGTTGACTTTCCTACAAAGTCAAACTATGGTCTTAAAATTTGAATTGGATGATTCATAAGTTAAGTCTAAGTAGACATGAAATAGATGAGTTAATTAATGAAAGTTTCACAATTATGAAAATAGAGGTTGTTTAATACTTTGGATGATTATCAAAGCAAGTAACACATCACTACACTTTTAATTAAATATATAACATATGTTAATATTTAGCTAGGTATGAAATGGAGATTTGGGTATCCTAAACATGTTTATTGATAAACATGTTTTTGAAGGTTGAATTAGAAATTTAATTGTATTTAGAGGAATTTTTTGGGTTCAACTTAAAATAATGGTAAAAGTTATTAGTAGCCTATAACTTTAAATTTATAAAAAGCTCCCAAATCTACTTTTCTATCAATGTGGGACGAATTGTTACAATAAAATATGTCCCAATGATGCTATATCGGTGTTGGTAAATGACAATTGATGGGATCATAATTACCTTTTGAGATCTCACTTGGTGTTATACCATTTATCATGAAATTTGATATTCATTGTATGTTTTTATGTGATATATCATATATGAGAACATATAATCTCATAAAATAGTTGGCTTACGTAAGTATATATTTGTATATCTCATATGCGGTGATGAGAGGTATATGTAATAGTAGAAAGTATTATACCGTAAGGAAAATGTTGAGTATCCCGAGATAGAATAGAATATCAGACTATATCAATAAGGAATAAGCAAGATCGGGTCTTCAACTGTAGAATACGATGTAGAATTAATATAAACTGATATTTTAGACAATTTGTTCTCCAATAGTAATATTTTTGAGTATACATTATTAATTGTACACCATTTGAGTTTGTAACCAAAATGAGAGTGAATTACATAAATGGTCCCTCGTGAATGCCTGGATTTCACTTTCCGTCCCTCCAGTTCTGAAAGTACATTGGTGGTCCTTAAAAACAAGATATGGTGCCCAAACTCGTCCCTGGCGCTAACGCCGTTAGTCTAGGCTCTGTTAGAGCAGCCATGTGCCCCTCACGTGAGGGGCATTTCGGTCTTTTTACCCATCTTCTTCTTCCTCAACAAGAACACCAATTTGTTTTTCGGTTCTCCCAAAATCGTGATTTATCCTCCATGGGAGGCAGTAAACCAATTTCTCACAACTGTGGCAAAGGTTCTCCCAAAATCGAAGCTTGTTCCGCAAAAGGATCTGGCTGATATGGCATTGAGAACTCAATTTAGAGCTCGAGTAAGACTCGATTTCAAGCTCCATAGCCAGTGGATTTTGAACTGAATTAGTACTTTATAAACATTGGATATTTGAACCGATTTAGAGCTTGATATTCAATGGATTTTGAACCGATTCATAACTCGATTTATAATCAATCAGATCTCGATAACCAACAGATTTACAGCTCGATTTATAATCAATTTATAGATCTTGTAGCCAATGGATTTAAAACCGTCCAGACCTTGATTTAGAATCGGTTTAGAGCCCCATCCCTATCCCCATCGTGTATCGTCGTCTCCCTTTCCCCCTATCGCCGCCGTAGCACCACCAGATCTCTACATACAGTAACGAGAGAATGACACAAATATGTGATGAAAAACAAACCTTTAGAACCCACCGCTGTAACCCCGACCTTGAACTCGAACCCACCGCTGCAACCCCCTGGTTTCCATTCGTCAAAAAGTGTTGGTTTACTACCTTCGTCAATGAAATTGAGGGGAGGAAAAACAGAAAATGGAGCTGGTAGGGGATTAGGTCATTGGGTTCACGGGGTCAAGTGCATCTGGTCTTGTTCACGGTCGCTGGCGACGGTGGAAGGAACCGAGAAACAAATTGGCGCCGGTGAGGAATCAGGTCACAATGTGTATAAGGAACCGAGAAACAAATTGGTGTTCTTGTTGAGGAAGAAGAAGATGGGTAAAAAGACTAAAATGCCCCTCACGTGAGGGGCACATGGCTGCTCTAACGGAGCCTAGACTAACGGCGTTAGCGCCAGGGACGAGTTTGGGCACCATATCTCGTTTTTAGGGACCACCAATGTACTTTCAGAACTGAAGGGACGAAAAGTGAAATCCAGGCATTCACGAGGGACCATTTATGTAATTCACTCCCAAAATAATAATAATTAGAAGGCACCCTTAAGGTAAAATTTGAGTTATAATGCTTGATTAAAATTATGTGCTATAGTTCAATGTTATTGATACAATTATATTAGCATATATATATATATATATATATATATATATATATATATATATATATATATAGGGTGATTTTCTTTTGCAAACCAAGTAATTTGTACAAACTATGCAAACCAATATATTATGAAACAATAGATATATTTATGGATAATGATTATGATTCATTAATAAATGATTGTGATATATATGAAAAATGTTAAGTTTATTCATTATAATCATGATTTTAAATTAGGAAATGTTAAGTTTATTCATTATAATCATGATTTTAAATTAGGAAACATAATAAAATCATATATTTATTAGACTTGATGAACGACTAAGATTGTTTTGCATAGTTTGTACAAATTACTTGGTTTGCAAAAGAAACGCACCATATCTATACTATATTATAATAACGACATAAAAAACTCTTAATTACAAAATTTCAAGCACAAGGTACAACTAATTAAAGTCAATTACTTAATTTACAATTCTTTAATGCTTTGGTACAACCTTTCCAAGCACATTATCTCACATAATCATCTATTTGTGGAATGAATACTCATTTATTAATATAAATATTTGTTTTTTTGGTTGAGGATTTTATAAAATAGATTTTATATTAGCATAATCTATTTTAAATGTAGATTTTACATTTAAATCTATATTAATGAGATGTAATATAAAATATTTTTTCTTCCGTATTTTTTTATATTACATCTCATATTCCAACAAAAAATTTATCCTCCCGTACAATGCACGGGCCCAACACTAGTATATATATAAGATATATAATTAAGAATGTCTTCATACTCAAAGCTAGTACAATTGTACAATAAAGATTTGCATATAAAAAGAGTATTTGGTTCCTATCCTAGTAGTTGCTAAACATGTATATACCAACAACAACAAAAAAAAAAAAAACTTAGCATTTATCTTTATTTTAATTAATCGTACATAACTTTCTACCTTTAACTTTATTCCGATCACCCGTTTAGATCCTCAATGAAAAACCCCTTTATCTATTAATTGAACACAAAGGCTAAAATTTCGACTTCCTCCTCTTTATTAATCCCATTTTACACTTCAATTATTCACATTTTCTTGCACAATTCAAAGATCGGTATCTGAACTCTATAAATAATATTCCCATAATATCACATACGCCTCTATACCCAAAGTCCCGATTTACATACCTTTGTCAAAAATCTCCGTCCAATCGATCACATATCTTAATGGTATAAAAAATGGTAATTTTTTGAATTGAAAAGATGAGATAATTGTTCTAGAAATCAAGATAAGGTATTGAAGAGAGAGTGGTAAAGAAACCCTCCAAATCCCATTCTCCAATTCTCAAGCTTTCTCCTGTCCAATGATTTCCAAACCCAACCACCTCCTCCACTTTTATATTTCCATCACTACCCCCATTGAAATTAGTAGCATTAACATCCCCTTCATTACTTACCCTCTTGCTAAATGCAGGGTTAGTAATGTCATTTTGTTGCATCCCAAGAACATCCCCATATCCATGACCTTGTCCTAGGTTCAATGAACTTGAAGATCCACCATCTATGTCACAATAATTGGTGTTATCAAGAAGTAATGGTGGCAAATGACCAAATTGGGCATCACCATTCATGAGCATAGGGATGGATGATGATGATGTTGTTGTGGGTGATGTCAAACATGAATCCATGCACATTGTCATCATCTCATGGTCATGCATTGACATCATCAACATACCACTTTTTGTGCTACCATCACAACTATTGTTGGTCTTCAACCTTTTCTTTATCGTGGAGTTCCAGAAATTCTTGATTTCGTTATCTGTCCTTCCTGGAAGACGAGCTGCTATCTGTGACCACCTAAATTAGTATAAAAAACATTACACAAAATAAATTAAAAAAAAACACTTAAATTGACCAAAATTAACATATAAATTAAGGAACATATATATACCTATTTCCAAGAATTGAATGAAAATGAAGAATGAGGTGTTGTTCTTGGGAAGAAAATGCGCCCCGTTTGACATCGGGTCTTAAGTAATTGATCCAACGAAGGCGGCAACTCTTCCCACATCTTTGGAGACCGGCATTCCTAGCGATATTGGTCCAACAACCTTGTCCATTCTCTAACATATAATTCATCAACTTGTCGTCTTCTTCAGGTGACCACAAGCCCTTTCGAACCTTCAACTTTGTTCCATTATTGTTACACACTTTTTGTCTCCCTGCAGTTTGATCTGGCTTTCTCATCCTGTGGTTAATTTTGATGATAATTTGATATATCCTTAGAACAAAATTAAGAATATATATGGATTTTGGGGTTTGATTGAAATGAGAGAAAACATACATGTATATATATATATACACACACGGACACTATTCCATGAAGAGAGAGAGAGAGAGAGGAGAGAGAAAAGGTGACGGTTGGTGTTCTTGTGTTTGACTCCATTAAAGTTGTGTGTATTTTTCTTCACTCACAAGGTAATGATTTGATGATATGTGTTTGAGAATGAATTCGTAGGCACCATTTTTGCTTCCACTTCACATAATCATTCCAATCCGTTTTCTACTCTATCCTATGAATTAATAACACCTAGCTATATATATATATATATATATATATATATATCAATTCCCACAAACAATATTACTTTCATCATCACCATTGCCACTACAGCAAGTCATCATCTCTTTTCTTTTCTTTTCTCCCTTTCATACGTGTAGGTCATCTCAAGACTCTTCTATCATATTGAACAATTATAAGAGCATCCACAATGTGCTTTTTCAAAGTTTTTTCAAAGCTTTTTGGGAGGTTTTTCAAAAAAACAAAAACCTCACATAGTGGAGAGTTTTTTCACTTGAGGTTTTTCGTCATAACTCGTAACTGCACGACCTGTTTTTTCATAGTTTTTTCGTATTTAATCAGTTTTAACTTTATAGAATTTTATAAAAGTTTCGTATTTAATCAGTTTTATTTATTAACCAGTTTTATTTATTAATATATTTAAAGTAATTATATTTAAATATAATTATTAAATAAATAATATAAATAAATACATAATGAAAGTAATTATATTTTATATTTTTAAAATAATATCTCAAATTTGACATATTTATACAATTTTAACAGATTTATTAATGACCCACTTTTTATTTTCGGTTATACATATTTTTAAATTTAACATTTTTTAATTTTTATTTTACAAACTTTTTATACACTTTTATATATTTCTTAATAACCTAATTTTTATTAATTTGTATGAATTTTAATGTATTTATTTTTATAAATAAGAATAAAAATGATATAAAGTTAAAAGAGTGGGACCCTGAATAATTTAAAAAAAATAATGAAAAAGTTTGGGTGAGATTTTTCACATAGTGGAGGTATATAAAGATTTTTAAGTTGTTGATGTGGCAATAATGTGTAAGAAAAAAGCTATGAAAAAACTCGGTGAAAAACTCGTACACTGTGGATGCTCTAACTTAGCTTACTTTTTAAGCTATTAAAGGAATTAAATCTCTTATGATTAACCATAGGTCAGCAGATAAACTAACTGGTAAAATAATTATTGGCAGAAAAGCTAACTATTGGTTGATAAGTTAGTTGTTGGCTGAAAAACTACTTGTTCTTGAATGTTTTGATAACCTAACTAGTGTTTAGTTGCTAGCTGAAAACTATATGATAAACTGATCATGTTTGGTAAAAACTAGTTGACAAGTTTGATAATAAATGTAAATGACCTAAAATGATATGTTGAAATATTGACTAGCTAGTTTTTTCAACATTTTATTTTTATGTTATTTTATATTGACATTTAACTTATCGGCTAGTTTTTACCAAACATAATTAATTTACTGGTTAGTTTGTGAGCCAACAATTAGCTTAATTATCAGCTAATTCCAAATAATATAGCCTTAATTTGTTTTAGAGCATCTCCAACAACATTGTTAAAGTAGAAAAAATTGTTTTTTTTTTGCTATTTCTCTCTAACAGCTTTGCTATATGGTTTGCTAAAATAGAGAAAGATCAAAAAATCTCTAAATATAGAGAATTCTTTATAATCTCTAAATTGGAGAGAAAAAATATTATTTTATTCAATCAAACCAATAAGATTCATTTTTTAACAGTTTATTAAAGTTTTTTTTAAAAGTGTATTGGGATGATAAATTATGCAATATTTTAATAATATAAATAATGATTGATTCTCTAAAATAGAAAAACTGTTGGAGTTAGAAGAAAATGTTTTTAGAGATTTTGACTTTTCATTCTCTATTTTAGAAAAAAAAATTAGCAATGTTGTTGGAGATGCTCTTATAAATTACAATACTATATATATATATAGGCGAGTTCACACGAGAACAACATTTATTTAAGAAAACATGAAAACAACCGAGTACATACAAAATCATATATGATTCACGCGACTATGCGTGCGATCTGTGAGTCGTGGTTGACATCACCCGCATCCGAATTTTTCGGGTTAGTGCAAAATCACATATGATTTTGTACACGAGCAACTGCATTTTTGTTGTTTTCGTGTTTTCTTAAATAGTTAGCGTTCTCGTTTGAATCTTTCTCTCTCTATATATATACATATATGTGTGTGTGCGCGCACACAATGCAGCGCAATACTATTCTATTTCATCCGATTCAATTTTGTTTTATAAATTTGTGTAGATTTTTTGGAGAGCGAGAGCGTCTTTGTAGTTATCAAAATTTTATAAAGTATTTTGCATTATTAGTGAGGATCAATGTCTTGAACATATTTATTAGTTGATTATGAGTTTATTTTATAAAATTCTAACATATTAATATATTGTACATATGTAATAATAAGTTTTAAGTATTATATAATATAATAAAATATTGTATGAATAAAACCCGCTTATTTATATATATATATATATATATATATATATATATATATATATATCAATGCTTTATCAAATTAAATAAAATAAAATGTTCTCTTTAATATAATTTGTTTAAATTAAAATATACATATATATTTAAGTTAATTTATATATTTTTTAAATTAAAATAAATTCATGTGTTTCTAAAATTTCATTTGTTCCTATGGAAATGGTAAATATAAATTTTCAAAAGTCTTTCAATTTTTCATTCTAAACTATGAATATATAAATTAAGTGGTAAATATACATTTTCAAATTTTCATTCTAAAATATGAATATTATAAAGTTGAAAGTTTTGTATATATTTTTGAAAAATGAAGAGTTTTTAAAAAAAATAATAGGTAAATAATATAATATAATATAAATTAATGTTGTTTTATGGAAGTAGTTGGAGATTAGTATAAAAGGATAAAGCATGTCTGAGGTAAACCACTTCCTAAGCAAATTAACTGTCCCCAACTAATACTCTTCATGATTTCCCAAACAATCATCTATACGTACATATATTATTCTAATAATCTATACTATATTATAAAGATGACATAAAAAACTCTTAATTATAACTCACTAAGCTTTATGTACTATCATTTAAAGCTATCTACTTAAAATCTCTTAAAAATAACTACTAAAGTCTAATGTGCTACTTGTAAAACTTTTAACCCTAATTAATATATTTCATTCTTATACTCCAAAATCCTTATCTCTAATCCCCAAACCCTAAAATTATGAAATTTAAATTCTGATAAACATAATCAAAACAGAATAAACATCTCAATTTAAATATAAAAAATTTAAAATATATAAGATAATTAATTTTTTTTATATAAAAAAAATTATATTGTTAAGACTAAATTAAACAAATTTATATATAAAAAAACCATTATCACTCAATAAAATCATCCAAAATCGTACTGTAAATCAATAAAAAACAAAAAATAAAAATAAACATTAAAATCGTGATGTATTTCGCTGCATTGCGCGATTATGCTTCTAATAATAATAATATATACATATTTTCTATATATTCTCTTTTTCTTTATTTACCATTTAAGAAAATATGTCTGGAATTGTTTTTTTTATTTAACAGCAAGGCAATTTTTTATTAAAAAAATAAACGAACAAGCCATAAAGAGGATGAGAAAGGGAGTTCTACAAGGAATAGAAACTCAACCAAATCACATGTGAAAGAAAAGCAAGCAAAGGGCTATATACACACCGTCATACCACAAATTAAGAACAAGCCACGACCACACGAAAGCTAAACAAAACGAAAGTTGCAACAAAAACCGGAAAAAAAAACCGAAGCCAAAGAAAAGGCAAAGAAGACCAAGCGACGAAAAAAGCTACCCGTCGAAGCCTTGACCCCCACACCAATCTGGCCAAGAAATGGAGAACGTCTTTAAATGTTTGGAAACGCAATATAACGATAAAAGTTGGAAAAGCCGATTAATTTGATGGTGAGCCCACTAGAATGAACCACATTAATGTTTTAGACTTTCAGTAATTCCAAATTGAGTATAGAGAAGTCCAAACCACCGCCTTCCACAACTTCCTTTTCGAACTCGAAAAGTCTTGAGAATCCGTACAGATCGATAGATCTTCAAGCGATAGCGTTGAAGGATAACTCCAAACCCACCAATTGAAAAAATCATTCCACAATTGCCGGGTACAAGGGCAATTGATGAAACAATGTTCGATCATTTCGATTTCTCCCTCGCAACAAGGATAAAGAAGAGAGTGAAGATCAATGCCTTGGTCGTGAAGAACGGAATCCTTTTCCACCAAAGCCTCCAAATGAAAGTGCAAACCTTTATGGGAACCGATTTACACTATTAAGGTGACGTTTGTTTTTTAAGTGGTCTAAAGTTTGATGTCTTATATTTTAGTTACGATTAATAAGAGGTGGTGTGCAAAAAGGTCTGAACAATTCAGACTTAAGAGCTATTAAGAGGTTTTAAAAATAAAATAAAAAACCTAAGTTTGCAATGCATGCTCTAGAATTGTTTTTATTTTTTATTTATGTTTTATTTACTTATCTCAACCCCAAAATATGTTAGGGAAGTAAATTAAGACAATATTTGTAGTTTTTAATTAAATTGGTTCATACAATTATTTATTAAAATTAACCTTAACGTTTATTTATTTTTTCCAATTTTGTGCTTTCCACTAACGCCTCCTAAAATTTTCAGTTAAATTGCCCTTATTTACTTAGAGTTAACGAGAAATATTAACGAGCGTCAATGAAAAGGACAAAATCCGAGAAAAATTGCAACCATACAGGACAAATCTTTAATAAAAGAATTGTAGGGACCGACATCGTTGAAAACTACAGAAATTAAGAACGGTAAAGTATAATTTACTCAGTGTCAAGGTTTCATGCATGTTATTCAATATATATGTGTATATATTTAATTTTGGTAGCGATAAATAATTTTCGAAGATGATAGAAAGAGAAGACTTCGTGAAAAGAATCCTTGATTGCTACATTGAAGCATGCAAATGGAGATAGATGAAAAAAGAACTCGATATTAATTCAAAAGAAAGAAATATCAATCCTTCAAATTTGTAACTCTTCGACATATATTTTCAATGAACTTAACCATATACTGTACCAAAATTGTAACCTTATCGTAAATTTTTTGTAACCCGACATTGTAACCCTTTTTGTAACCAAATTTGTAAAGAAAATCATAACCAAGCTTTAAGAATATATTACGAAGAGATGACGTTTAGGAATATATTTATGAAGCCTTACAAATATCTTTATGAAAAGACTTTACGAAAGGGTTTTATGAAGATGAATATGAAAATCCGTAAGACTATAACTTTTAACTTATAATTCGACTCTATGACTTTTTTTTTAAATTGTTTTACAAGTGGGTTAAAGTTTAGGAATCCAGATATTCATAACCATTTTCATAGTAAAACTTTGAGGGGTCTTATAACTAAAAGCTTCTAACTTAGTTCAAGATGATTTTATTTTTAATTGTTTATTTTTTCAAGATGTAATGGTACTGGTAAAATTTGGGATACAAATACTCGTAATCATATCATTAATTGTAAACTTTGAGATGCCATAACTTTTAAAACATAACTCGAATTGAAATAATTTTTTGAAATACCACACAAATAATACTATGTTAATGAAGTAAATGAGAGGGAATAAATGTGCATGAAATTAAATGTGGGACTGAAAGTAACTCTAAACATATATTTGGAATAGTGAGACAATGAAGCATATTTTTACCACTTGATGCTAACATAAAATAAGCTACAAACTGAAATTTCCCTTTGAATAATTGTTAATTTCTTTTCCATTAAATTATGTATAAACTATATATAGTTTTGCAATTTCTTCGAGAGATAAACATTGTGATTTCTATGGAAGAAACTTGTTTACCCCTTATGGGGAAGTTTGGTTCACATAATATAATTTGATGGAATTGGAATTCATCGAATAAATTTGACTTTGAAAAAATTAGAATAGAATTTGATGGAATTTGACCACGCGTTTGGTTGGTGGAAATTCAATTCCTTCACTTAAGCCAAGGACTGGTGAATTTCTTAAATTGTGGAATTCAATGAAATTGGAACGATTCCATCGTTTTCATTCCGTGAACCAAACATGGGCTTGAAATTTGATCAATAGAATTGATCATTCCAATTCCTTTAACCTTCTTATTCCATGAACCAAACAGCCCCCAAGTATTTGGTCTAAATTTATTCATTCATACAATAGTGTTTTTTACGGCTTAATCATCAAGTCAAAATAGCTATATAGAATACCAAAAACGCCCTATAAACAATTCAACACTTTCTCTTTGCCTCCCTAAAACAACAATACATTTTTATCCAGAGAGACAACATAACGTATACCAACAACTTAACCGATAGTTGTATATATAATTCATTAAGAGCTAAAAGTGAACCATTTACTTAAATGAAGCTATGATCAAGGTTGTAAATGGCTTTAAGACATGACATCAAAGTCAAGCCTAACGCGCCTCAAGACGCCATGGTGCACACCTCGCTTTACACAACCGTTACCGGGGTTAACCAATGAAGAAACCAATTTCAAGGTCTAGCATGGAAAAAACCAAGTACAAGATAAATGAAGACAGAAGTGCATAATAATAATGATCCACTATATATCAAAAACACCACATTTGACATCAGCATCTTGTTTCCATGCTCAATAGCAAAATGAGAGGAGAGTAGCTTTTTTATTTAATCAATTAAACAGAAATGACATAAATCAAAGGCTCAACATCAACCTAATATATATAATAAATTCAGAAGTTCCATGCTTACAAATGGAAACAAAAAGCCCACTTTTTTTAGGCATCAAAGTTGATGGGATCGCGCAAGAACCTCTCCATTTGCTTTGCCCTAGTTTTTATCGACATGTCAAAAACCTTTTGCCCGAATTCCACCACAAGCCCACCAAGAATACTCGGATCAATCTGATGTTCATATGCAAACAAAAGTGTTAAAAAAAACACAGGCATGGTAGAATAACCAGTCCCCTTTACAATTGTAGAATTCTAAAATAGACATACAAAATTCAAAAGTGAAAGATGTATCTAGTTTTTTTGCTTTAATGTTTTATGTTGTTAGTTCAATATAATTGTCATAACTTCTTCTCTACAACCATTTTATCAATTTTGGAAGTCGAAAAGTAAACCATCAAGACATTCCAAAATCAAATAAAGACTCATTTTTTGGGGACTAGAGTAACATGTCAGCAGATTATGATAGCAAGAAATGGGAACACTACCTTTTGTTCAAGCTTAACTGTCTTCCCTTTACCAAGTATTTCTTGTAACGTTGCTTTCAGTTCTTTCTCCTCTTCAGCAGGGAGTGGCTGGTAGAATCACAATATTACAACACAAAGTTATATCACAATATATATATATATATAAGAAATCGAGTAGAATTAAGATGAGTGGTAAAAAGAAAAGGAGAAACCATGCTAAAGATAACCAGCCAAACAAATCAAAACGATTAACAGAGTGAACTATAAAGTAGTCGATGCATTTTTTTCTTTCTTTGAGTTTCCTTCTGACCGGATAATTGAATTGACTAGTAACACTTGGGAATTTTAGAACTTTATTTAGATCAATAAAGAACCTAAAACCCAAAAGAAAAAAAAAATCCAAGAGATGGCAATCTGTTAGGTTTATAGCAGGTTCTTTCTAGTTTAATATATGTGAACGCAAACTGTAGATGCATAGCAAGTCCTTTGGAGAATTGGAGTATGAGATGGAGCTCAAAAGCGAAAAACTATTTAGTAGACTTATAAAAGAGAAGATGGAACTGATCACGGATGAAAATATTCAGGTAATGGCAAAGACTTTTATGACTGACTTATTACATCATAATCAGACTTACAATCACAGTTGTGACAATTGCTTTGACTTCTCCCCTATGTGCCATGGTCAGATCTGAAAATCTCTTGGCAATAGTGTCCACATGTCGGAGCCTCCCATTGTCGGCCAAAACAACTAGCACAAATCACATGAAAGAATTAATCAAAGCAGCTAATTTAATCCTTGAAAGGAATCTGCCATAAAAGCAACACAAGGAAATCGGAATTGATCGATAATCTAAGTTGGATCTGCAGGCCTGCAGCATAGGATTTGACTAATATATCTTATTAATAAGATCTTAGTCATGAACGATGAATGAAAATTCAGCAGCCATCACCCCAGATACAATCACTCACTTCCCCACCACAAGCAACATTGAGATCAAAACGCCAATATGACTGCCCCTGTTCCTAGACAGCCATTAGTCCATTACTAATATTTCCCTGTTCTTTCTAAGTTTTTCAGATAAAGAAACATGATTCAATATGCCTTTCACCAACCTAAATAACAGAAGACCACATTTATTCAAATCTTTCAACAATCAACTTTCTTATTGGAGCATGTGACACGTTTGGGTAGCAATACGATTATCTCACTTCTAACAAAAATTTGATAAATCATAGAAGATAGAACTTATTGATTCTAGATTGTGCATACACAAATACTTGCTGTTAAAGTTCCAAGTGCCAGTTGCTATTTCTTACTTACCAAACAAAGATATGATACACATATCAAACTAACACCAGAAATTATAAATAATACCGTAAGTATACTAGTAAGAGTTAATAGTGCATGCAATTGGCAATGTAAAGACCCGATGAAAAAAAATACATGACAACCATCACCTACTTGAGTGTAACTCATGCTTAGCAAATCTATGCATTGCAATATTCAAAGTCATGGTGCGAGGTTTAACTCACAGAATAAACCATCATACCTAAGAAGTTCTTTGTGACTTCTGAAAATTTAGCTTGAGCACAAATTTCATTTATAGCCTTCACTCTAGTATCTGCTGGTACTGCTAAATCTTTCATGAACTGAGAAAATGTCGAGGCTTTACTAGTAGCCGCAACGAAATCAGTAAGTTCTGATTCAACCTTGTCCAATGCATTGCCTTTTGCTGCTGCAATGTATAATGCAGAGGCATAGTTTCCAGAGCCCCCAAACATAGCCACAGGCACCTGAGCAGTAAAGATATCATTGCAAATAGAATGAAGATATACTAGAACAAAAAGTTCATAAATTCAAAGAAGCCTCTACAGCTTAAACATGGAATTTATTAAGTAATAGTTTATTTAGCAATTGGTTAAGGAAGTCTGAAAAATGTATGGAGAGGAAAAGCACATAGCCAAGCCAACCATGGACTTGGCTGCTTCAGAAGATTAGATTTTTATATATAGACAAATATGGCTAAACGGCTGTCAAATCAACCCTACATCAAACACAAAAAGTGGCCACCTAGTGCAATAGACCCTAAGCAACTTCAAAAATGGGAAATCCCCCCCCCCTTTTTTTTGTTTAGGCCATTTGTTTATAAAATATGAACCTATAAGTCTTATAAACTATCCCACCCCACACAAGTTTAGAGAGAGGAACTAAGTAAAAGTAAAACATGCCTTTTTTTTTTTTATCAAAAACTGGTTCACTAGGCAAACCAATAATGAAACAAAAGGATAAAATTTCACACAAGCAGTAGCTCTACTAAAATAAATTGCAACTACCCAAGTTCATTAAACAAGAAACATAAGAAGCATATCCACCAACTACTTCTCCCAATATAATCTGTCATTATAATAGACTAAGGGTTATGCTTAAACTTATGTAAACTATTTGATTCAACTAAGCATCCATTTTGTTCTTCAAGAGGTATACAAACAATATCACAAAATCCTAACCTTAACTTGCTTTTTATTCAAGTCCTCTCTGACTCCAGCTTTCCAAACTCCATATTTATTTTCTATAGTACAAAAACGGCTCTACCCAATTTACAGATCCTTCCCAATTTCTAATATAAATGTCCTCCAACAGCTTTTTACAGTAACAAGCACACATATCAACAAAAAAATAAACAAATATGAAGTGCTTTCTGGCATTTGTTTTACAATCCCCAAAAATATAATGATCTTCCTCCATAATCACCTTGTGTTCAATGGTACCACAAACATCAAAATCTACCTTAAACACATACAACATCCATCCTTTCTGTTTGCAAACTTAACAAACCGCCTATATCTATTATCCTTGAGCCAATTGAAACTAGAATTTAGAATCATAATCTCCATACAGATACCAAATATAGAGAAGATGAAAAAAGATTAGAGAGCCATGTAGGAACTAGTCAGAATCTGATGTTATCTGCAAAAGGCACATTGTTGTGGGCAACCTAGGGAACATTTTGGGCCCACCCAAGTATGTGGATGTAATAGCAGAGGATGTAAGTGTACTGTAACACCCTGTTTCTATATTAGTCAAATTTCAACATCTTAAGCCTTAAATACAAGAGTTATGATTTAATTAAGTACACAACAGTTTTCGGCCGTTGTAGCATCTATTAAGTAATTATATACTCAATGACAAGTGGCTTACAAGAGACTTACAAAGCAAAGAATGAGAAATCAAAGCTACCTAGATAACAAGGCAAGCCTGAGAAACATGCCAAGGCAAACCTAAGAAGCACGAGGTGTCGATCTTATCCTTTAAGCACGAGGGGTCGATCTTATCCAAAGAAGCACGAGGTGTCGATCTTATCCTTTAAGCACGATGTGTCGATCTTATCTTTTAAGCACGATGTGTCGATCTTATCCTTTTAAGCACGAGGTGTCGATCTTATCCTTTAAGCACGATGTGTCGATCTTATCCAAAGAAGCACGAGGTGTCGATCTTATCCTTTTAAGCACGAGGTGTCGATCTTATCCTTTAAGCACGATGTGTCGATCTTATCCAAAGAAGCACGAGGTGTCGATCTTATCCTTTAAGCACGAGGTGTCGATCTTATCCTTTAAGCACGAGGTGTCGATCTTATCCAAAGAAGCACGAGGTGTCGATCTTATCCAAAGAAGCACGATGTGTCGATCTTATCCTTTAAGCACGAGGTGTCGATCTTATCCTTTAAGCACGAGGTGTCGATCTTATCCTTTAAGCACGAGGTGTCAATCTTATCCTATAAGCATGAGGTGTCATGTTCCTATAAGAGTGCAACCTTGAAAGCAAGAAGAACAAGTACTTAATGCATTGTGTTTACCTATAAATAGAGGATGAAGTGAAGCTATTAGGTTAATATCTAAATCATTCACTCACTCTCCCTTAATGCACTACTAAGCTTAAAGTAAGAGATCAAGGAAAAGCTAGGAGTAGTCAAGGTAAGTACGTCATGTGATTTACTGAGATACATACATGCTATATGAAACTATTTTATGCACTATGAAAGTTTTGATATGATTGTTGTACATGAAATTATGATGCATTTTATGATCAAAACATATGATGGCATGAATGACACGAGCATATGCATTTGTGCATACAAGGCATGAAAGTTTTATACATGTTATGTATGACCATAAATATCCAACGTACGGGATATAGAATGAAGGGACGTCTTGCAAACGGACCTTATGGGGCAGCCTTTTATGGACCCCGGGGTTATTGAACCTCAAAGAAGTATATGGCATACTTACATGTGAGAAGTGAGATCTCAAAAGAACGTTTTATGCATGAGCATGAGAAGTATTTTTCAAGCATTATGAAAGTTGTTTATCCATGAAACCATGACTACTTACTAAGCTTAAAGCTTATATACTTCGTGTATGTATCTCAGGTAAGGAGTAAAGAGAGATAGCATGAAGTAGTACTATTCTTGTCAACAACAAAGTTTGATGTATTATAAGCTATGAAGTACGTTTCCGCTGATGTTTTAACTCTGATGTAATAGTTAGATTTGCAAGAAATAAAGTTCAATTTAGTGCACATGCAAGCTTTGGTAGTATCAAAGGTTAAAGAAAGTAACGGTACCGATTTTGGAAACCGGGGCGTTACAAGTTGGTATCAGAGCAAGGGTTTAAGTGAATTAGGTTTTGTAAACCTAGTCTTTAACCAATATCTAAGTATGTAAGTCATGACATGACTTGGTCAAGTTATTATATATCTTGACATTGTTGAAAATGTCAATATGACTAATAAATATTGCTAGTTAGGACAACACATAGATGAAAAGTTGAAGATAAAAGTCTTAGGTAAAGTTATGGTAATGTTGCATATGGACAGAAAGATGTTAAATGTCAAAAATAAGATAAGATGGAGCCTAGAGGTATAGAGGATGTACAGAAAATGTCAATATGGCTATGATAAGATTTAACCAAGGTGTGTAGTATACTTAGTTTTGAGATGACTTAGCTATCAAGGTTGATGAGATGATAGAAGGTTCTAAGGCCACACAGATAATGTAGATAACAAGGTACTAGGAAATATTGTGCAAGAATAATATATATCAATCTATCACAGTGAAACAATGATCAAATTGCAAGGAGAAAATGTGGAATGGCTAGAGATTTGAGATTCTAGGTACACTTAATATGTGTTTAAGAAATCAAATTTGGTAAGTGAATAACCAAAGTATTGATCGAATATAAGTTGCAAAAAGAAAAGGAAAAGTTGTTCGAGTAGTTTGCGGTTTAGAGAACCATTTAAACAAGTTGAATGATGAAGGTTTATGGTTGTCTGAACTTTCATAGACATCATGAGTATTGTCAAGAGTATGTATGTTAAATAAACTGATACACGTAACGATTGTGTACTTTAAGATGAGGCCTTACAACGCAATCCACCATATGGAGGAAAATATGTTTTAGGTTTTGAAATTTCTAAGGTTAAAATGTGACTAATAGAATAAGTAAATCTTGAAATCGTTGCTCATGAAGTTGTGGTTAAGTATGACAATTATAATGGATTATTAATTTACAATGAGAAGTATATAATGATGGAATGAGATACGCATGGAATAACATGAAAAGCTATAAGATAAGCATGAGATTCAAGAGTTTCCTAGGACGATAAGATCTTGCATTTAACCGAAAGATTGGCCGTTGATTTTACGAAGGGGCTTGGCAAAAAAAAAAAAATGTTTAAAAATTAAATAAATAAGAAAAGAGTCTAGATGTCGACATAAGGAAGTTCAGTTAAAAGTGGGATGGGAATAAGAAGGAACCAAAGGCAAATAAAATAGCATATGTGACAAACGAGGCCAAAGAAACCATTGGTATTGTTTCTTGTCAAAAATTATTTTATCCTAGTGTTATATGATTCAAGTACATCTAAAGCTTTGTTTCACTACTTAAATAGTGATGCTAAGAAACTAGAATAAGAGTTATGTAGTAGTAAGCTCATTGCTCACCGATAATGGTCGGATAAAGGTTAAAGAAATTATTGAGGATTTTTAAATCAATCTAAATGGTAGAGTTACCTAGCTAAGTTGATATATTAGGAGATGGTTTCATCGCCAAAGAATGACGTTGAAGTACTATACAACTAAGATGTGAATTACATGTGTATAATGATGGATGGAAAGATTAAAAAAAAAAAAAAAAAAAAAAAAAAAATCTCTCCGGCAAGATTAAAGTAAGACATGAAGGGACCGAAATGAAGAGTTATAGTTCTTATAGTAGCCATTATACGTGTTAGGCTATCGAACTATTCCGCAAACACAAAGTTTGTGATATTATTCGATCAAACTAAGTTGAAATGTAAGTATGATATAGTAAGTTATAAGATATTTTGCGTTTGTATACATCTAAATGGTAAGTAAGGGAAGATAGTTGGTGACGACTTTTGATGTTATGGGAACAAGGTTGAAGATATCTTAGTTGATAAAATCAACTTCGTAGAAGAACCCATAGCTATCACTGATCACGAAGTTAAGAAACTTAGAAACAAGGAGGTGTCCTCGGTATTAGTTCATTGGGACTATTGTCATGGATCAGAGGCAACATGGAAGTCGGAAAAAAAAAATTGAGGAATTAATACCCACATCTTTTGAGTAAAATTTCGAGGACGAAATTCTTGTAAGAAGGGGAGAATTGTAACACCCTGTTTCTATATTAGTCAAATTTCAACATCTTAAGCCTTAAATACAAGAGTTATGATTTAATTAAGTACACAACAGTTTTCGGCCGTTGTAGCATCTATTAAGTAATTATATACTCAATGACAAGTGGCTTACAAGAGACTTACAAAGCAAAGAATGAGAAATCAAAGCTACCTAGATAACAAGGCAAGCCTGAGAAACATGCCAAGGCAAACCTAAGAAGCACGAGGTGTCGATCTTATCTTTTAAGCACGATGTGTCGATCTTATCCTTTAAGCACGATGTGTCGATCTTATCCAAAGAAGCACGAGGTGTCGATCTTATCCAAAGAAGCACGAGGTGTCGATCTTATCCTTTAAGCACGAGGTGTCGATCTTATCCTTTAAGCACGAGGTGTCGATCTTATCCTTTAAGCACGATGTGTCGATCTTATCCTTTTAAGCACGAGGTGTCGATCTTATCCTTTTAAGCACGAGGTGTCGATCTTATCCTTTAAGCACGATGTGTCGATCTTATTCAAAGAAGCACGAGGTGTCGATCTTATCCTTTAAGCACGATGTGTCGATCTTATCCAAAGAAGCACGAGGTGTCGATCTTATCCTTTAAGCACGAGGTGTCGATCTTATCCTTTAAGCACGAGGTGTCGATCTTATCCTTTAAGCACGAGGTGTCGATCTTATCCTTTAAGCACGATGTGTCGATCTTATCCTTTAAGCACGAGGTGTCGATCTTATCCTTTAAGCACGAGGTGTCGATCTTATCCTTTAAGCATGAGGTGTCATGTTCCTATAAGAGTGCAACCTTGAAAGCAAGAAGAACAAGTACTTAATGCATTGTGTTTACCTATAAATAGAGGATGAAGTGAAGCTATTAGGTTAATATCTAAATCATTCACTCACTCTCCCTTAATGCACTACTAAGCTTAAAGTAAGAGATCAAGGAAAAGCTAGGAGTAGTCAAGGTAAGTACGTCATGTGATTTACTGAGATACATACATGCTATATGAAACTATTTTATGCACTATGAAAGTTTTGATATGATTGTTGTACATGAAATTATGATGCATTTTATGATCAAAACATATGATGGCATGAATGACACGAGCATATGCATTTGTGCATACAAGGCATGAAAGTTTTATACATGTTATGTATGACCATAAATATCCAACGTACGGGATATAGAATGAAGGGACGTCTTGCAAACGGACCTTATGGGGCAGCCTTTTATGGACCCCGGGGTTATTGAACCTCAAAGAAGTATATGGCATACTTACATGTGAGAAGTGAGATCTCAAAAGAACGTTTTATGCATGAGCATGAGAAGTATTTTTCAAGCATTATGAAAGTTGTTTATCCATGAAACCATGACTACTTACTAAGCTTAAAGCTTATATACTTCGTGTATGTATCTCAGGTAAGGAGTAAAGAGAGATAGCATGAAGTAGTACTATTCTTGTCAACAACAAAGTTTGATGTATTATAAGCTATGAAGTACGTTTCCGCTGATGTTTTAACTCTGATGTAATAGTTAGATTTGCAAGAAATAAAGTTCAATTTAGTGCACATGCAAGCTTTGGTAGTATCAAAGGTTAAAGAAAGTAACGGTACCGATTTTGGAAACCGGGGCGTTACATGTACAGTCAAAAACAGTGCTTTCACATCCTAAAAATTCATTATACTTCCAAGCATCTTCATTTACACTCAGGCCTCTCAAGTATCTTACAATGAATATGTGTATATATTTTATCTTACAGAGTTACAGAAGCACTATACCAAGAGAACATCCTAACTAGAGTAATTAGCCCAAATATAACAAGGCAGATGAAGCCACAAATATAGACAACATGCTAAAACTCTGATTTACAAAGAGCTCAAAGCTTATTGTATTACATATGTTCCAGAACATATTATACCTGGACTAAAGAAGGCCATGATTCCTTGTACAAACAAACAAGCAACATCATGAAAAGTAGTTCCAATTATTTCCCACAAAGAGAACTATTAACTTGAAAGATGTGACACATTTCAATACCCAAGATTACAGTGGTCAAAGCATATAAAGGAGAGTCTTTTTTTGACTTCAAGCCTATATAGGAAAACATTATACAGCAAGTTGAACAGAACCACAAGGGTTGTGGCGTGGTGGTAAAGGCTTGGGGAGTTCATAGCGCTCAACCCGGGTTCGAGCCCCACTAGCAGCACTTGTGGCCACTGAGGATAAACTCAGGGCTGCACGCTTTAGCAGCTGGGCCAAAGGCCCTAATTGCCAGGGATTAGTCTGGGCCATAGGCTCAGGATACCCTTTCCAAAAAAAAGTTGAACATAATATACTACCTTGATCTTTGGCTCCTTTGGGGCAGAAGCAGAAGCAAAGTTTCTTGATTGCTGCAAAATTAAAATCCCAAAATTAGCTAAAGTTCAACAAAAGATGTTTCACTTTCTAGTAACCAGAACACACAAATGATGAAGTACAATGTATGGCATAAGATATAAGATAATAAGAGCCTCAACAGAACCGTTCCAAATTAAAAAAGGCATCATATATTAGCATTTGAGCTTGCACCTGCACACATAACAGCTTGAGCTGATGGGAGGGAAAGAGATGGTCAAACCAGTTTGAGGATAAGTTGAGATGACACCATTTGGGTGGGTTGGGAGAAGGGGGAGGGGTTAGTCATCTTCGACATAGACTTCCAAATACAAGTGTTTGAAAACAAGACTTGTAAAAGAAGAGGTTATTTGTTAACAAAAATAGTGGTTGGCCAAGATTGACATGGGAGAGACAGGGAGGAGGGATTGGCATGAGTGGAGCAGGCAAAAGAAGTTGAACTTAGATAGGAGTGTGTGGAAGAGCATCATTCATGTCCATGAACTCTTGGGGACAACTCTTTTTTTTTTCATTTCTAGCCAACACCATCTCATTTGAACAACTTAAATTACCATATTATGGAACATTTTGAAAAATTGTAATCTAAAATACCAGATCAGGCAAAACTATTTCAAAGTTTTTACCTAGAAGTTACTACTTCCATTCTTTTTTGTTTCTGAAACGTTCAAAATACACTCTCTGCTAGTGGCGATTCATAAGAGGTTCTAGAATACATCATCCCTGTCAAATGAAGTGCATGGATAAGTATAGTATGATGGATACACCTATATAATACCAATTTCATGGGCAAAAACAGCTAACTCGCACAATAATTGCAACCTAGATACATAAAAGATTGTGACACCTACATGATTATAATTTTTCAAATTGATTCAACACTAGTGATGTTAATTATATGAACCATTCATGAGCAAAATGCATGCTCGACCCACTTGGTACTCGCTCAATTTTGTTCTATTATTTTTATATTTTATGAGCCAATCCAAGAGAAGATTTAGGGTTTATTTCCAAAAATGAAGTTGAAGACACCCACCCATGCATGTGTGAGTGAATTGTGTTGCTTGAAAACAGTACATGTTTTTTGGTTTGTACACTAATAGGATTAATCTTGTTAATCAAATATCTTGCTTAATCACATTCAATCCTAAGTTTGATGATCAAAATGACACTTAGTTTTTCATCACATACTATGGGGCAAGATTGAACATAAATGCTTTGCAAAAGTGAAAAATTATTATTCATTCTAATATTGTAATGTACTTTCCATTTTGAAATTACTAATGTTTATAACTTCGGCCCTGCATTATTCATGATTGAACAAGAAATTAGGCATATCTAATGTCTATTGAATGAGCTTAGCCTGAGCAAGATTTTGCTCATTCGTTCCAGCCTTGGCGAAAGAAATATTCTCCTTTGGTCCTCGGGCTAGTTCATCTATCTATCTATCAATTTACAGACTTGCCCAAGACGGATGAGACATTGATTCACGATCATACTATCATAATGTTAAACATAATAAAAATTAGCTCAAACAAAACGTGCACAAGTATATTCTGCAATCATTCTCTTTTTTGCCAACAATGAAATGTAAACCCAAAAAAGATATGCGTTCATGCGATTAGACAGGATAGAACCAGATGTAACAACAAAGATTCAAGTGAACCCTAACGATCCAAAGTTTTGCAGTGGTCTCGTCCCCAAAACAATGGTCAAAAGATTTCAACCAAATCAGCTATAGGAAGCTTAAACAAAAGAATCTCAAATCAGAGCAAAGGTCCTGGAAATCAGACCATTCAAAGGATAAAACACACGATTAAGATTCTTTATAACGATCATTACCTCGGGATTGGTGAAATTAGGGCAAATCAAGGCTGGTGCAACGGTTGATCTCTGAGTTGAGGGAGAATCAGACATCAGAGCCTTAGTGAAACCAGTGACGCCTGATCTAACTCGAGCAGCCATTGCCATTACGACAGAACCCTAAAAACTGCAGATAGGGGGAGCAGAGGAGAGACTGTTTTGCAATGGAAGGGACAACACTGGCTTGTTAACCTGTTACTACCGGAATAACCCAGATGAATAAATTACGGGTTGTACCCATGCGATATAATCGGGTCAACTAAGGGAAATGCATTTATTAATAAATACTAGAAGTATATTTGTGCAGTACAGCCAGATACATCACGATTTTAATGTGTCATTTTATTTTTTTGTCGATTTACAGTACGATTTTTGATGGTTTTGAGAAAATGATAATGTTTTTTTATAAATTTGTTTAATTCAGGCTTAATAATATAATATTTTTTATAAAAAAAAATTAAGTATTTTGTTAGAATTCAATGATTATCTTATATATTTTAATGGCATCTAAAAAAAATAACCAATTACATATTTAATAATATAATTAAAACAAATTTATAGTAATATAATATATTAATTAATAGTGATACGTGGAAAGATATGCATAAAAGGAAGGTCATGCACATACTAAATTGATGGGTGTCAAAAGCTTGCAGTAGTAATATTATTTTGTGCTTTGAAACTTGTAAATTAAGAGATTTTTAAAATCTTGTATAAAATGATGGTACCTTGTGCCTAATAATTTGTATTTAAGAGTTTTTTATTTGTGCTTTATAATATAGTATAGATTAAGACATAACCTCTAAATCGTTAAAAAGTGAATCTTGTTTGGGAAAAAAAATAGTATGTCTCTTAATGGTTCTAAAACTCTCTGAATGATTTTGTATCTTGGGTCTCCCTTAACCATTCAACGCGCTAATTTCATCCTAAACAATTACCAAACAACTATATTTAATTTTACACTATATCATAAGAGCCTCAGGGGTTTTTTGGGATTACTTATTTAAAACAACTTATGCTTATTTTGAAAATTGTTTATCAACTTATGCGGTGTCAAACCGGAGTTTTTAAAAAAGTGTTTGGATAAGCTTATTGTGGTACCAAAACGTAATAAGCTAATAAGTTGTTATTTAAAAGTGTTTGAGATTGCTTATACATATAAAATAACCAAAAAAGTCATAAGCACTTTTCAAATAAGTTGATAAGTTAGAACAAAATGACTTATGAAAAAATGTTTATCTCCGGTTTGGCACCGTTATAAGCTCTTTAATTTTTTCTCCATCCAAACACTAGAAAGTGTTTATCTTCGGTACCACACCGCAATAAGCCAAAAAGCACCTCAAATAAGCAATCCCAAACACCCCCTCAATCATTCCAACCACTTAACCATCATGGACCAAACCATTTAGCAACTACCAAACAACCCCTAAGAGTCTTCTCATTTTCTTCTTTACTTATCGGTTAAGATTTTTGGTCCTATTATGCTTTTTACTGGATAAAATTTTAGGTCATTGTCACGCTCATGCAAAAGATAAGTGACTCGATAAGTGTTTATATGGTAAGAGTTTATGTTTTACTTATCGGATAAGGTTTTTGGTCCTTATTATTCCTTTTATCGAATAAAAATCTAGGTCATTGTCATGCTCATAAAAGATACATGCAGTAAAGACTTGGTAAACGATCCCTCCAAAAAACATGGTTAATATCACTTATTATTCACATTTCTTTTCTTTTACGATGCCATGATATATCAAAATCAAATAGCTCTCATAAACTATTATATTAATCACATTTTGTTTCAAAAAGAAATGTAGTACTTTTCTTTTTTAGGTTATCTAGAAACACAAAAAAAGAATATTAGTTTCCACATTATTTACCTTTTCGGTACCCTTCTTTTATCTTATCGTATAATATTCTCAACCATCAAAATATATTATTGATAAACGGTTACCAGATAAAATTCTCGATCTTTATCATGTTCATCTATTAAGGTAAGTGACACTGCCCCTTAAATAACTTTAATTTTAGTTCATAATTTTATTTGTTCTAATTTGATAAATCATGAAACGTTTATGTTAAAGTATATGTTAATTCAAAGATGATATTTGTTTTAGAAGAGGATGCTTAACCTTCTTTTTGTTAATCGTGGATGTTCGGGTCAATTTGCACGGATCTCAACTAATACCATGAGCCGTTAGAACAGTTAAACCAGAAATCATTGAAGAAGTCCTAGTCATAAGTCTCATGTTAAACTAGAAAGCATTAGTCACAATAACTGAATTTTGCCAATTTCACCATGAGGCATGGCAGATTGGCAATTACCGCTCTGTGCCTCCATCTCATCATTCAATGTCATTATGGTCGCAAAACAACCACGAAATCATGCTGTCGGTTGAAGTCTACAAAACCAGAGAGCGGTCGATCAAAACAACCATGAAATCGTAATTTGAAAGGTTCAGTACTTGATTTTCCATAGTACCGAGGAGTTGGACTTGTCGGCAGCAAACTTCAAGGCGGGTGAGACCCTTCCTTCATTCTGTGACTTCAACTGTGACTCCAACAAAGATAGTAGTTCCTTATACCTCGATTGCTTTCGTTGCAGGACTTGATCGTAAGCTGTTAATCCAAGCCATTCCACTTCTCTCTTTTTCACTTTGAGAATTGGACGTAAACTAGGATCAACATCCAGGGAATACATCCGTTTTTTCATAAGCTTATACATAAACCTGATACAAATGTAATGTTTGAATCAGTTTGATGAAAACTTAATTCACCTAATAGTATGTGATTACAACTAATGGCCGAAGAGATGATTTTGGATTAAAGTTTTCGAGAAACAGAAAAATCTTGAAATACATCAAAGAAGAAAATTGTTGCACTTTTTTGGGGATGGAGGGGGGGTAAGTTATAACCAGATATTCAGATGGATGCACAGCAAACATTTGTATTATAACAAAGTATTTATGTATGGTGACAAAAGGCCAATGTGCCATTGACAGTATAATAAAAGGTCATTGTACCATACTCATTGATGTATGTGTGTGTGAGTGCTGAGCTTATTCGTAAATTACTATTGATTACCTCAAAGAGTTGTGGATGATGTTCATATAGGATCCTGAGTCAAAACTACAGATGTCGGATAAATCACAGATATAGCAGTGGAACTTCATTGCGCATAGCAGAAATGCTTGATGGATATTTAGTCTCACAACAGCTGCTGAATTAATATTGGAGTCATAGAAGATGGCATGACATTTGGGTCGCATATAGTCGCATAATTTTTCACTGAAATGACGACCTGGATTACCTTGCCAACGGACGGTAAGTGTTGAACTTAAATGGGCATCTAGGTACCTGATCAAAACATAAGTTAGTAAAAGCATAGCATAAGATGATGATAACATTCCATTCCAACATGTTATCCAAATAACATCGGTGTATTGCTGATATGCACCAAATGAGAAATTAACCCTATGGTCGAACAATCATTCTTTGATTTCAGTTACCCTCATGGTTTGGCTACATAAGCAGCCAATCGTGAGGGCCAGATCAATTGTCAAATAAAGGCTAGGCCTTGGGCTCCTTCCCACAGGTAGCCAGTTCGATTCTCTTCTGGCCACTGTGGATTTTCCTGGCGGTTATCTTTAGGGCCCCATAGGATTAGTCGAGGTGCATGCAAGCAGACCCAGACACCCACGGTTACCCATAAGAAACAAGTATTTGGCATTCAGTTCAACACCACTCCCCTTATCCTTCCATTAAAAAGGGGAAGTAGAGAATAAAAGGTATTCCAATAATCACAAATTCCATGCTTTTGTGAACGTATGGGATTGCTATCCAGTACCGAACCCAATTTTTTACTTAACATTAACAGTAGATATTAGCGATAGAATGAGAAGAAAACATATATTTTTGCCTAAATACAACTAAGGCTACCTTTCTTTTGGTTATCCTCCACTATCGTATTTTGGTCCTATTTCAATAATGTGATGATAAATGGAGAAAAGAGCTAATAGGATCTAAAAAAGTGTGAAGACAGGGTTGAGGGGGAAACCTCGTGTAGTCAGCCTGAACTTCTAGAGTCTTGCAGTTGATAAACAAACCACTCCACCTGAGAAACTTATTACCATCTTCATCAATATATAGCCTGTTTGATTGTGGCCTGATGTTGTCAACATCAAAACTTAAACCAAATTTTTCTCTGTTCATGTTGCAGTTATACTCGCTGAATCCTCTTTCTAGCCTCGAGAAGAATGCAAGTGCCTGTTTCTTTGAGGTTGAGATGAAAAGAAAATCATCAATAAACCTGAGTAGCAAATGCTGAGCAGCCAACTCATCACATCTTGTTGTAGTAGAAACATCACCAATATAGCGTCGATCTGAAGACTCTGGCATGCCAGTTTTGGTAACCTTATCTAGAAACGGAACAAGTTTGCAATTTTCCATGTGCCCGAAGTAAAATGAGCATAGTAGTGAAGACAAAACACTTCCTTGGGGTATACCAACGTTTTGCAGGTAAAACTTCTTATCTATATGCAGCACATTGTACTTCACATGCTGCTGTAGATTAAAATGGAGATCCTCTTTCCTTGCTGTTCTGCTTCTTCCCTGCAGTATTAAAATGGAGATTACATATAGCAATTGCGTTGCTGAAAATTAAAAAAAATAATAATAATAATAACTTCACAATCATGAGATGGCATATGGTCAATTCAGGCATACGAGTCACATATTTGATATTACAGACCTCATTACTAATTACATGCTACAGGCTATATAAATGCCACATAAGCAGATCAACAGAATTAACAGGGTATAACTGTTTAAGAACATGTGAGAGCAGAAAAAATTGAAAGATGGAAAGCATGGGAAGAGGTTGTCACCAACCTAGAAAAACAACCCATTGCAAAGCATGAAAAAGAAACATCAATTGATAAAAATATAACATCATGGAAACTACTATAAATCAACACCAAAAAATCTTTGTCCTAAAGTTAATGTTTATCATCATGCTACATTTTCTTTACATGTACTGTAGCAATAAATACTGTATTTTGTAACATTTATCTAGTCTAAAAGAACATAATCATTTTACGATTACTAAACTGAAACATTGAATAAGGTTTTCCGAAAATGTGGACAAATCAGTTATAAAGTGTGAATGAAATAATATATCCAATGTACATAGAAAAAGACAATTGGTTTGATACCTGATCAACAACGATGCTATGATATGAGCGAGCATGAACATGAGATCGAAATTGTCTGGACAAGTTGATGTATTGACAGACTTGCATATATTTGTTTGACACGCTGACTTGGTGTGTCTGATGTAGAAGATGATCACCAGTTATAACATCTTTCATCACATGAAGCAGTTTATCCTGATCAATGGAATCATAAGCTTTCCGGACATCAGCTACAACCATATATACACAAGGCAAAGTGTTCAATCCACTTTTGACATGCGAGATGAAATCACGAAACTTTCTGTGCACATCATTGTAATTGAACACTGATGAGCCTAATTTTTCTGGTCTTTCGAGTTGCACATCTTTTAGGGCTGCATGCAAATCTCGAAGAACGACATTTACAGCCTTAAAATCCTTATAAACATCCCTTCTTGGAAGTGAAAGTGGATGTCTCAGCGGCCAGCGTTTACAAGCTTGCATAGAGGATCGTCCCAGAGGCAATCTTGACGATGATCTAAGATTAGCAAGTGGTCTTGTCCCATTTGCTTTTGGACGGAATCTAACCCTTGAAAAACCAAATGCCCTAGCACTTACAATATTTTTAACAGCATTCACATCCAACAAACTATACTGCTCCTTTAAGCAAGAGATGGAGCTTTTCATCAGCTTCTCCCAAAGCGATTTCTCATAAAAAAAGACATCTAGTTTTCCATGCTCACTCTCAGTTATATAGAAGTTAGCTTGTACCAATGGCACTACAAGGCATTTAAAGAACCAATACATCCATCTTTCTAAAAGATTTCGTTTAATATTAGACATACCAACCCTGGCTTCCCCAAACTTCTTTTCGATGTTTACATCATTCCCTCTTGAAGGACATTGCACTTTGTTAGTCAGGTTGCAGAGAGAGTGTTTATCCAATAGGAAGGGGAAGTTTGATGTTTTCAGTTTACGCAAACACTGATGTATGGAGAACTTCTCATATATTCGTAGCCTAATAAACATAGATATATTCTTCCGGAGGACCCTCCAATTAGATGGAGTTCCTAGTAGTTCTCGTGGAACAATGCTCCTACAAGCCGCCCATATAAATGACACCACCTGCCTTTTTGAGCAATACGGATCATGGTGGTCTAATAGAGAAGTATGCTGTATCAGAATTGAATTTGAAGGAGATTTGTTCAGATGATAATGATATGAGCTCCAACTCACTAGATGGAATGAAAGAAGATGGACTGCTGATTCTATAAGATGAGGTGATATAAGCATGATGACCACTGTTTCTCACAATACATGGATAGAAAGTAAAGGATTCAAAAGCAATTGAGTTTTCTACCAGCCAAGTCTGATAGTAGTCGAAGTTACCTATCAAGGGCCATGTACTGCTTTTTATGCATGATGTACAAGTCATAAATGCAACATTACTCTGAATTTGGAAATTTACATGTAAATTCATTGTGACAATAATTTCTAGATTCTAGCTGGGAAACCTTGTAGTAGTTTTGTTTCATGTGTTCTGATTTCTAAATTCAGGGCCGTAAGCATATAGTAGTTGTGCTGTGTTTCAATTTTTAATAAGTAGGCATCAAGTATTGTTATGTTCTGATTTGTTGAATGTGGGCATACTTTAGTGGTATTAACATCAAACATCTTATATCTGATGGTTAAGTGTAGGCATATTTATGTTTAATGGAATAGGTAAATTTACACAAATAAATAGCATATAGTGAATGACTTGTCACCATACAAACGACATGGCAAAACTACGGAGCATTCCCCTGCAGAATATCAATATCGTCTACACTACGTAATCGGCTGTCCTTGCATATTTTAAAACATAGAAATTGGGATTAATTAATCACTAAAAACAAGAAATTGATTACTTTGAAGTTCATAATTAACATCAGTCCTAGTTTGATTCGCTTTGTCCACCTTCACCCCGAAAATGAAGATTTGAAGTGGTCTATAATTTACTTGACTTTTCTGTGTGGTATCCATTCTCGTTCGGTTTAGTGTTTAACCAAGTACTTGTGAATTTCAAAATTAACATGAGTTATTTTATATTTATAATATAAACAAATTCTATTTGCAGTACTCATCTTATAGTTTTATGTGGTTATATACTAATAATACAGATTAAACTTAGCCATTCACAAAATCATTAGTAAACTGCAAATAAAGGAATATGGACATTAGTCACGGAAATAAAGGAAACATAAGGCAACTGCAAATGAATTAAAAAATGTCATTCACAAAATCATTTTAGTCAGTGAAGAAAACTGAACTTCGAGAGTTGCATTGTAACCATAAAAAAACCTACATCGCCATTAGCTAAATTCTTTTCTCAGGAGATACTGACCTCAAACCTGGGGCTATCAACTTCACTAGGATTTTGATCCAAGGAGGGTACGAAGATATGCTTGTTCAATATCCTTAGACGTTGGCAATGATTAGCTTTCCGTATAAGAATCTTAAGCAGCTTATGAAGAGAGTGATATCTGTACGAGTAACCAAGGGAGTGAAAGAATGGCTTGAGAACCTCAGGATCAGTGAAACAATTCAAGGTATTATCATTTCAAGTAATCAACGAGAAGAAACCTCATATTTTACAATAGAACAAGACAAAGATAAGCTACAAAAATAAACTATATCCTAATATACAGATAAAAATATGCATCCTGATCCTTACAAACGTAGAACTAGGTATGAAAAAGACACAAGTGAAGCCTGGAAAACTTTTAAGCATATAAAAAATACGAGTGGCGTACTCCTTTAGATAGGCCCCCTTAAAATATTTTTTATATTTTATCCCTCATCCTCGCCATCTTGGACTGTTAGCTATATTCTGTGACAGATTCTTATCCCACATTACCAACAAGCACTCAACAGGTCTTATTAGTGCTCCAATGATACCAATGTGTGATTAAAATGTAACCAACAAGGGTACATAAAGTAATGCTAGTGTTTTCCCATGGAAGCTGAAACCTGCAAGGGCAAGGGCTTTCTATCCATGAATTTATTTTTTGCTTTCCCCAATGGAGGCCACAAAATGTTTCAAGTGCTACTATGTCCTTTTTTCTTTTATAAAGAATTGCTACTATGTCTTACACTTGTTGCATTGGGCTCTATTAAACAAACTTTTCAGCAACAGGTGCAACTTCATGTGGATGCATGTCTGCAGCTTCTAAAAGGTCATTTCTTTCTTGGTTCTTAAGGTATTATTTGCAAGAAAGATCAGTTTAACTTATTACTACAACTAAATCATTTCATACAAGCAAAAAGATATACACTGTGAAACAAGAGAAAGTATAGCTTGTTCAAAGGCCTATAGGTTATGTGAAACTTGAGGACTACCACATTTACCGATTAAAGAAGGCAGATAAAAATCAGTAATTTCATAACTGTAACTTATGGTCATCTTAACATAAAGCTGAACTTATTGATTAGCAAAAGAAATATGTGTTCCTTATATCCTAGCAATGAACAAACAAAACATGAGAGAAAATATGATTTTAACATAAAGCTGAATTTTTGATTAGCAAGAGAAATATGTGTTCCTCATATCCTAGCAATGAACAAACAAAACATGGGAGAAAATATGATTTTATCTTTTGTTATTCTATTACATTTCTACACGAATTTCCTTCATGTGAACTAATAATTTTTCAGTACTGTATCAGAGGGATCCATTTTCTTGTATTTTTGATCCCATATGTTTCTGGCTAACATAGCAATGACCTTCATGCTGAGCGCCAATCAAAAGGGTCCCGTATACAAGATAGAGGTACAGTACAACAGACAATTAAAAATTACATAATAACTGTGAATGTAGAAACTAGAAAATTGTCATTGCTCCACTCACAGACATGTTGTTCCACTAATACAAATGTCATTGCTGTGGGAGCATGGGGTTGGCTGAGCAGCTATGCAGGCATCAGTTAACCCAAAAATTTCTTTGAAGAGAGCATTTGCACCAGCAACATTTGGCCTCAGAGAATTTATTATATCTGACATTCTTAAGGTCATCAAAGCTTCATTCTCCATAAAATACAAAGTAGACTGTTTAACATCATAATTGGCCTCACCATGCTTAAAAGGAATGGTGGGTGTTTGGGGCAAGAGAGATCACAAATTCGATCAGGTATGCATGTAGTGTAATAAATGACTTCAAAAAGTTGAAATTGTATGCAAGACCTGATTGATGCTGACTGGTACGGAAGACAGCAATTCAACTTGTTAGTATGAAGATACGTTACCAGTCAAACTGATGGCAGCAAGGTACCCTTCAAAAGCTATGCTAATATTAATTACAAACTCCAACACAAATGATATTACAACTTGAACAGGATACGTTTCCCTGGAAGAATTGATGAAGCACGTTCCAGTTTATATAACATGGATCGCTTGCTAATATGAACTCCTCTGGGAACTTTCTGCAGTGTTTGCCAAACTGAACAGCAAGAGCATGGGAATTTCATCTGTACATAGACCATATGCAAGTATTAGGACAAATAATGCCATCTACCAAGTTAATATCATGGAGGCCTTGCTTTGCCATTCAACCTCAACATGTTCATCGCAATTATTGATCAACTTTCAGTAACACTAACCCCGTTCACTTAATTTGCTTACATAATCACCATCTCATGAAATTCTAAATTGCATTTGAGGAGTTCTATGTTAGGGAACTAAGAAAGTTGAAGATCTATTATAGTATTTCAGTATTTGACAACAGATATTGAAGTGTACATATGGTGTTTATAGATGGGGCCAAATTGATTACCTTTTCCTCAGGTAAAGAACAGTTTGCATCACACATGTCCTGAGATGACAACTTCCTTCGTTTACACCTGCGCTGCCAAGCATATGGTCTTAATCGCTTCCCAGATCGAGCCACAGGCAGAACTGCATTTTCTTGGGCAGTTCCATTACAGTCAGCATCGCTTACGGAATCACCATTGCAACTCATCTTGGAGCACTGTTTCTTGTGAAGCCTCATACATGGAGTTACTGAACTCTTAACATTACAGCCAAGACACCTCATAGAGCTTTCCGCACTATCAACGTTCTTGGAGTTGGAACCAACTTCATGATACCTCGCCGGAACACCTGAGATAAACTTAAATTAATATCAACAATTTGTTAACCATAAGCAGATGACCATCTAGGCGCTCTATAAATTCTTGTCCTGTTCCAAAATAACAAGTTGAATAGAAAGAAGACATAAGGACAACTTATGTGGACCCCCCCCCCAAAAAAAAAAAAAAAAAAACTGGTGCTTGCTGTTGCACCAAGAGCCGTTGCACCAGGTGCTATACTAGAGGAAAGTAAGATAAAAAGCCAAAACTATTAAAAATAATAGCATACAAGTCAAAGAAGATGGCATGCTTAGTTGTCAGGTGATTATTTGTAATAAAGGTGGCTGAAAAGGGCAGTAGATTCATTAATTTCTGGTCCCATATGACTACATGGTAAGTGTCGTGGGGAGAAATTTGATTAGCTAAAGTGCATGGCTTGAATACTGATATCCAAATTCTAACATGGAAAATTACTTATTTACTTGTCAACATATTTAGAGTAAAATAAAATAAAATAAAAAAGATGATGATGAACAGATGATACACAAAGATATAAGATCATGTCCGTAAAAGATGAAGCATTTTACCTGATGAAGGATGCTGATTCTTGGAATTGGACGGATGCTTCAAGAGTTTCCAGCACAAGTCAGTAATGGGAATTCCAGCTACCTGATGGTGTTTCTTTCGAAGAAGAGGCATAAATATTGAAGAATGTTTCAGTAAATGAACCATGAGGCCATCTCCTATCTGCATAGAGTGTAAAGATTAAACCGTGATAAGTAGACTGGCAAAAAAACTTCAAAACAAGATATATCCTCCATCCGAAAAGGAAATGAGTTGCCACTTCCCTTGGTGTAAATATTTCAGTTCCACCTTTTCAATTTATACTTTATTCATATTTGCTCTCTTTGGAAAGATTATTGTATCTTGATTCTGAGCACCTTTTGAAATGTTTCATCATTTTGGGAAGGAGAGAGTAATCTTGCAATAATTCAACTGAAAGAATCAGATATGAATTACCCTCTGCAATAGCAGGCTCCATGATGCTGACGTTAGAGCTTCTAAAATGATGCTTGAACGATTGTGCTGTCAAAATATATAAAGCCATTAAGATTAACATTTGTTTTTGCCAGCTCAGATACTACAAGGAAGCAAACTATTCAAATAATAGGTCATCTTATGGGAAGTTCTTCGAGGAATCAAGTCAAAAATATGACTAATGGAAGTTTAGAATACGCAAGATCTAGCGCTAAGAGTAAGAACAATGGTAAAAAGAAAAAACATTCCTAATGTATGAGAAGTGATAGCTATAAATATGTTCTAGACATAATTTATTAAAGCTGGAGGGTTGCTGTCATAATGAATGAATAAAATTTTACAGCAAGCAAATCAACAGAGTTGGCAATAGCAAAGGTTTCAAATCAATTTCTACAGGAACCAAAGAGATCTTCGCCTCATGAACTCAAAGTGACATACAACAGAAGTACAGAACTAGCATGTCGTTGGAAGAAAGAAAGGAAGTCAATGTCATGAGGAAAACAAAATGTTACAGCTTATAAGTTCAGCTTCCCCCAAACAATGGCTTACCTTATTATAACCTGTGCATATCACGTTTTTTGTGGATATTTTCTCGCATGATATCATTTCGATGGTCCTTCTAACAATCTGTACATAGCCATCAATAGAGTTGTATGAGTTAGAAGAAGAAACAGCTTACAGCATTCAACGAAAATGAAATTCAAAAGGATTCATATAGATGGAGTAGTGATCACTTCACACCAAGAGTGAAGTCCTAAGTTCAAATCTTTCTTCCACCCCCTTAGGGCCCACATCTGTTATATACACACTCATGTACATGCACACACGTATGTGTGTTTCTTTAAAAGGAAACAAGTAATAGAAAAACAAAAAAGAGGTTTGCAGCTTGAGTTTTGATGGTAAAGTACTATTTTCCCAAGATTCTTTCTGGTAAAAGAGGTAGTGATTGTTTACTAAGCCCTCTAGGGTATCCTGTTAAGAAGTACTCCACAACCCTATGGACCTTTTCATAGTGAAATGCCCTATATTTTCTGATCTTCATGAACATTATTTATAACGTACATATAATTTTATAGAGTTTTGTTGGTTTCCTTCCTAGTTATTATATAAGCCAAGATAGCTTTAAGTGTCATCTTCCACGGGTTAAAATCCAGGCACCAAAGCCCTTGTCGCCATGGAGGTTCACCTGCAGGCTGCAATGACTCCAGGCTATTAGTGGTCTCCCGGTGGATTAGCCGGTACGAGTAAGTTGGCCCGGAAACCTACGGTTACCCCAAAAACTAACTGGATAAGTAATCAATTCTCATCCAACAGCTATCTCATTTATGACACTGTTAGCTTGTATATCCCCATCTAAAACTACCATATACCTCTTTAATTATGTCTATCATAACTTAAGCATCAAACATCCAAACAAGGTGGATCTGCTAACAAAGATCAACTATTATCCAAAGTTTTGTGTTAATAATGACGCCACAGAAAATATAATATCCAAGCAATAGCCAGAACTTATGGTGGAGTACGGCCTATTGAGTTTAAAATCATACATTGACTTCAACACCCTCCCAAGGCCAAAAGGCCCAAAACGACATTTATTCATAAAATCTGTTTTACGTCTAAATGCTAATCATTTGCATTTCACATCTTCATGTACGAAATCAAGTTTTGCTTTAAAAGTAATCAAATGCATATATCGTTTCATGTATCAAACTTATCTTGAAATTTCATCCATATCGATTTCGAAGTAAAAAGTTACTCAGTTTAACATCGAACGTCAAATCGAATATCTTATTTTCAAATAAGTATCTAGTACATTTCCGAGTGCGTATTCTTATGTACATGTAAGAAACAAAGACCTCAAGTTGGGGCCAGCGAGAATGAGGATCGAAAGGAGGAGGAGATGGCGCATTATCCGAGACGACCACAAAGCACTGATTGAGGAGTTTACGGTAGTCGGAGGGGTCGTTTTCTCTGAGCAGGAATGGCATACGGTCACCGTCGCAACAGCAACGGAGACAGTGGCCACTACCCTTGCACCGGCATTGAACCGTCGCCGGAGGGATCAATGATAGTATGGTTTCCGCGAGGGTGCGCGCTCGGTTCTGGAATACTTTCCATAGCACCTCAGGTACAATCCGCTTCTTCGCCATTTACCAAAGCACCAGCGATCGTCGGAACCCCACGCTGATCGGAATGGGGGAGAAAAGGGAGGGAAAGTGGGAAATTCTCAAAGGAAAATAAATAAACGTGAGAGGGATTATATATTTTATCCATCGATTATAAACTAGTGTTATACCCCGTCAGTTTGGTCGGGTACAATGACTTTTTTTTTGAATCGGCAGGTTAATACACATGTTCCCGGGTATTCGGGCTCCCACTTGAGGAATTCAGCTAAAAACTTAAAACATCTCAAAAGACGGAATTCAGCTAAAAACACATCGAACAACTTTACGGACATTTAAAGGCGCATCCGCTTAGCAAAAATCAGCCACTGCAAAATGTCATTGTTTATAAGTATATAATAACAAAGTCAAAGGTGGCATTATACAACATAATTAAGTTCATGTGCATAACAAATTATAATTGAACTTTTAAAACAAATCAAAACAAACAGAAGGTTCTAGAAAAACAATCAAGCTTAATCTTTCAACTTTTATCAAACTCCAGAGTAACAACAAGTCAACAATATATTCAAAATCCAAGTCGAGTTAAAAAAAAACTTGTAGACTTGCAAGACTAAAATAGGTTAATGGGCTTCAAAGTTTGCAACTTTGGTACAAATTTCGCAATCAACAATCACTTCCAAGATTGACAGTTGAATGTTAATAAATATAAAGGTGAATTCTATCCATACCCCCTCCTACAAGGGGTATGTGAGTGAGGTAGGAGGGGGTATGTGAGTGAGATAGGGGGTATGAGGGATTTTGTGAGTGAGAATGGGGTAGGGATAGCAACACACAATATAAAATATCAAAGATTTTTGAATCTTGTATATGTCTATAAGGATGAGAATATGTTCACTTACAGTCTCCAAACATGCAGATAAATAGGTCATGTTTGGCAATGCATCAATCCCATGCTCCATTTGTCACAATAATTTAGAAATTTTTATGACACATGACCAAACCAAATGAACCCAAAATATCCTACTCTGATAATGACATAGCATGGGGGAAGTACCACATGTGGCCAGTAAACGAACTCGCCTTTAGGCTGTTGTTGTATCCACCATAAAAGCAAGTGAAATTCTTAAATGGCTTATGCGAATCATCCTAGCTTGACAGTTTAATAGCAGCAACACACTTCAATTTGCCCAAAAAGAGTGTACATTCACCTAATGTATTATTTGGGTACGACCATTTCATTTTGTCAAAATCCACTTCCCGAACCAAATACTTATTGGTAAACACTTACCGGGTAAGCATTCAGTAAACGGTGAACGGTCAAATCCAATGTCTGATGATATTCATTAGGATATCGAAAGAGCCTTGACAATCACAATTGATATGCCTCCCTTTGATAATGTGGCTATTATTATTCAAGCAAAAAATCAACCGTAAATTTAAGGATGAATTGAGTAATTCAGCTGTTTGTTTTAGTTTTGTTTTAAAAGTTGGATCAAATTTTGTTATGCAGTTAATTATGTTATGTTATGTAGTGTACCACTTCCCATATTGTATTATTATGAAATGGAATTTTATCACCACCTTACACGCATCAAATTTAGGCATAAACTGCATTTTTCGATACAATATTTTACGGTTCTAGGCATTTAAGATTCGGTTTGTGGTTAGGAAATAAACTCAAATCGCTTATCATTTGTGGTCTTGGCCCTAAACTACACCACTAACACCATTCACTTCTAACACCTTATCATATTACGAGGTCATAAAATAAAACCATCATAGGATGATAAAAACATATACGATACCAAGTACAAAACTTTTATTATCCATAACCAATCCGTAATTTTAACCAGTGAATGAAATACACACTAGAATCAAAGAGCCCATTTCTAAACAATCATGCTCTATTTCAGCAATGGTGTCTTAAAACGGGAGGAGCAGGTAAACATAATAACCCAAAAAAAAAACAGCCAAGGATGGTTGATGAAAATCTAGGCTTCCATAGATGCAATGTGGCAGATCAGGTCGATAACACGGGAGCTGCAGGGGGAAAATAAGCGTTGATGAGAGAGCATCCATCTTACCAACAAAAAAGAAATTAGAGATGGGGAAAAAGACTGACCAGTCTAACCGCGGGTCATTAATCAGTCCATAGTCTGGAACGGTCCTGGATTTTTCAGACCGATCTGAGCCAACCCCAAGTGAATATATACATTTTGTATACAAGAAAAATATAAGTACTTGTGGCTCCATTCGTTGTAATACCATGACACGAGCTTCACAAAGTTGTCGTTCAATGTTATTCCAGCTTTTGCATCAAGATGCTTGACCTGGATAGTACATTCAGAAACAAATTGATTCATAAAACAAGTCAGAGCCAAATCCATACCTATGATTCCTTTTCGCCTTGATTTGCTCATAGGTAGCCTTCTTTTCAAGCCTTACGATTAAGTGCACAACTGAAACATCCACGGTTGGGAAACGGAAGGCCATTCCAGTGAATTTGCCGGTAGAAGACGTATATTATGACATTGGTTATTATTTGATGCCATAAACTTGTACATGTTGGCTGTTGTGCCTGTTAGCGAACGCAAGTTCCCTCAATGATTGGAAAACTCTGCTCAATGAAAGAAAATCAACAATTCCCAGTTGCATCATGATTAGAAAAGGCACATCATGGTGGATAGTTGACCAATATGGTGAACCACCATCATCAAAAGCCTCGAACCTCTTCCTGCTAGATTCAAAAACACATCAAAATAATAATTGAAAAAAAAACACAAATCCTATAGAATCCAAAAATCTAAAATATAAAATTGCAAGAATATAGTATCACAAATCATAAAAAATGGAAAAGGTAAGAAGTTGAATCATCCACCCGTGAAGAACAATCTTTGGGCAAAAGGTAAGGATAGACCAGCAGTTAGAAGTAAGAAAAGATAATAAGTGAACCAAAGTCAAGCATAAAACTGAGCACAAATATGCAGCCACTGAATTGATGCAATTTGGCCTATGGCCAATGCAGCTGCCAGGACCAGAAATATATAAAAGGAAATTACCAAATTAAAAGAGCAAGGTGACAGCACAATGTAAGCTTGTACTGTTGCCTTCTTTGGTCTCATAATCCAAACAGGACTTGCATATGTTAGATGTTATCAGTTTCACACTACAATTATTAACTTCCATAGCTTCCCTAAATATTTGTCAGTTGAACCAACAGAGAAGTGTTACTCTTGTCCGTAACAGCAAAGGCTGAATATAATGTGTGATACTCTTTCACCAACTCCCATTGTTCTGAAAAAAAAATTGTAAAATACGAAAAATTATAAAATGGAAACTATTGTAAAACAACTTGAATTTTGGATGGAAATAGAAAAATGAACAAACATGATCAACATAGTGTAGTAAATAGCAAAAAAAAAACTTCCATAGAAACAAAAAGCTAAAGTACAATCAGCATAGATTCAAATAATCCAAAATTTTGCAAATCTGCTAGAATTCTAAATGTATAAATTAGAATCTTAAAGGTGATTTAAATGTAAATAAACCAAAATGACTGAAAAACGTTGTGCGAGGAAAAAGCCTGAACCATGGAAAACTGATGTGTCCCTTGATAAACTCAATAGCAAAACCAGTAATCATAAAGAAAATAAAGAGTAATTATATGAGTTACAACCTTACAACCTTCCATTTTTCATTATGTTGAATGGAACAGAAAGAATAATGAGACAACAAAGAAGACCGGTGCAAAGACATGACCGAAATGAGAAAGAAAACCAATCGTGCCTTTAACTTGATCAAGATATCACTTCATTGCTCAACCAAATTGTGCCCTCCTTTTTCGGTTGAGAGTGATTGCAAGATGCCTAACCCTTTCCTCGAATTCTATATTCAGTCATATATCACATAACTGTTCCCTCTCGTGAACTTTCTCAACCTACACGTAGGAGCAGATGACAGAGAACAACAGGTTGAAGGAGAGAATTCGGGAAGGATTTGAGAGGCGTGGGATAGCGGTTTGAATATATGTATGACAAATTGAGGGAAGAGACGTGGGCTTCAAACAAAAACAACAGCGTCGTCACCTGTTTTTCGATCGAAACTTTGTAGCACGGTCAGACCCTCCCAACGATGACACCAACGTTTTTTGTTCCTTTATCCACTTGAACTCGTTTCTCACCGTCGTGTATGCCGGCGTCACCAACCTCGTGAATGCAGTCCCCGTTCAATTCAAATTCCCATCGTAAGTCCCAAATTTACTATTGATTTCAGTTAATTTGATTGAAAGTAATTCGAAAACCGAAATGAGTTACCGGAATCAACAAGTGTGTCGGCGCCGCTGTTAGGGTTGAGTGCAAAAGCAGTGAGCGGGATGTTGATGAGCTTAAGGCCAACTTTGATTCCGACGAACTTGACATAGTAAAGTGGAGGTCTTATAGGGTTTGATAGCAATGGCGTGAACTTGATTTTTTTTGAAGCAGCGTTGTAATAGGGAGGAGTCGTGGGAGAGAAATCAGTGGCTGAATCAAGTGAGAGATCCAGCAAGACAACTGGAACATATAGCAAACTACACCGAATCTCTGTCCGAAAGGAATTTGATAGCGATAGAATGATGATTTAGATTAAGATCGAGAGGGAGGTTCTGATCGTATGATTTGCAGATATTTTCGTGCGAAGAAGGAAAAAAGATTAAGAAAAGATTACGTATGTGGTTCGATTTGAATGGTGGTTTAGAAGAAAACGTATTTAGAGGTGGAGACGTTTTGAGAGGACGTGGAGGAATTAGTTTAAACGGTCGTGGGATAGAGAGCATGACGTAAGGGAATGGGCCAAGAGAGACGGGCTGGGTAGTTACATCGTTGGGGTTAAAATGAATTTAACCCAAAAACGGTCCAGATTGAAAGTTGGATGACTTTAAACGGACCAGATTAACCCAAAAACGGTTAGACTCGTCTCCATCCATATATATATATATATATATATAATTAGAGTAGAGTGAATTACATAAATGGTCCCTCGTGAATGCCTGAATTTCACTTTTCGTCCCTCCAGTTCTGAAAGTACATTGGTGGTCCCTAAAATCGAGTTTTGGAACTCAAATTCGTCCCTGCCACTAACACCATCCACTGAGTTGCCGTTAGGGCAACCATGTGCCCCTCATGTGAGGGGCATTTTGGTCTTTTTAGTTGTTTCTTCTTCATCCTCACCTTCATGTCCAAGAGTGCAACCACCAGCACCACTTGCTACCTGCACCGCCTCCCAAACCACCACCACCACCTCCTCCCAACCCACCACCAAACCCATATCCAAATAAAAGGAATATTCATACAAACCAAACCCATTTGACAACAAAAGTATACAAATTTAATAACAACCCAACATAAATTAAACCTTAAATTAAACTCTAAATCAAAAACCCTAAATCCAAATCCAATCCCAAGAACACCAAGAACATTTAACAAATCCCAAATCCAAATCCACACCGAAGAACATTAATAACATTTAGCAGATCTCAAATCCAATCTTGTTTCAAAACCCAAATCCAAACCTGTTAACGTCATGACAGTGAAAGCCCTAAAAACATCAGTGAGCAAAAACCAAAATCCAAACCGAAATCCAGATAGAAATCCAGATCGAATGTAGAGGAAGGTGAGCAAAAACCGAAATCCAAACCGAAAACCATATTGAATGGAGAAGAAGGCGAGCAAAAACCAAAATCCAGATCGAATGGAGAGGAAGGTGAGCAAAAACTGAAACCCAGACCGAAACCCAGATCGAAATCCAGATCGAATGGATAGGAAGGTGAGCAAAAACCGAAATCCAAACCAAAACCCATATCGAAATCCAGATCGAATGGAGAGGAAGGTGAGAAAACCGGAATCCAAACTGAAATCCAGATCGAATGGTGGTGGTTTTGAGTTGTTATGATGATACTGTGAGGTATGGCGGTGGTGGTGGTGATAATCTGAATATCTTGATAAATCTGGATTTGCATCAATGGATAGGAAGGTGAGGGTGTAGGTGGATGTGTTTAAATAAAAGATTGGGATTTTTAATAATGATGTGAAAGGAGTTGATTTTGAATTTAAGGAAATGTATTTAAGGAATTGATTTGTAAATGTATTTAAAATCAAAGATTGGGGTTCTAATCTTAAGGAATTGATTTTGAGCTTTAATTTTAAGTATTTGATTTTGTTATTACTTTTTTGTTTGAATGCGGTGGTGTGATGGTGGTTGAAGGCGGCTATGGATGAAGTTCTTGATGAGGAAGGAGGTTGGAGAAGAAGGTAGGTAAAAAGACAAAAATGCCCCTCACGTGAGGGGCACATGTTAGACTTAACGGAGTTCATCTAACGATGTTAGCGACAGGGACGAATTTGGGCTCCAAAACTCGATTTTAGGGACCACCAATGTACTTTCAGAACTGGAGAGACGAAAAGTGAAATTCAGGCATTCACGAGGGACCATTTATGTAATTTACTCATTAGAGTAAGAGTAAATTACATGATTGGTCTATGTGGTTTACATAAAGTTGCATTGTGCATCCCTATTTTGAAATAATTATGGAAAACGTCCCTGTGGTTTACATTTTCACACGCCTTTGGTCCCTTTGCCCTAACACCGTTAAATAATTTTGTTAATCCAAGTTAACTCTAAGGGTATTTTAGTCTTTTTATTATTTTTTATTTTCTATTAAAAAATTATTGTTTATTTAAAAAACCATAGAGACCAAGAATGTACTTTACTCTACCACCTCCCTCCCTCCTTCAACCACCGTGACCCCCTTCCTCCCTCCTTCAAAATCCAACAGCAAAATCAAAATTCATAATTCAAAACTAGATTATCCCATCAAGAACACAGAAGCATCATGAAACATTGAGAACACATAAGCATCAAGAGAGTTATAGAACATTAAGAACAACAATAACATTTTTTTATAAATTCATTAAAATATTTGTAATATAAAACTATACAAGATCAAAACCCTAGATTAAGCTTAGATCACTAAAATCAAAACTCTAAATGGAAAAAAAATATGAGAGCTTGGATCGCTAAAGTCGAAAGAATATAAACCCATATCTCAATCTACAAAAACAGGGCTTAAAAACATCTCTATAATCACCAAACTTACTGTTCAAAACCCATAACTCAATCTGCTTTAAACCAGATCTTGATCAACCAAAGCTTCGAAAACTCAGAACTCAATTTGCTTCAAAAATGGAATAGAAAACCTGGATAAAGGATTAAACCTGGATAAATCGTTCTTCAAAAAACCCAAAATTCAACATCTTAAAAAAACTCGAGAATTGAAGGATTAACTCATTGTCTTAAAAAAATTGGATAAACCGATCTTCAAATTAAACTCATAAATCAGTTGTGGGTTGTTGGATGTTGGATCTCGATCTCCCGAAACCTGGAAGGATTAATCATCTGCTTTGAAAACTTGCGATGGTGAAGTGTAGGGGTGTTCATCGGTTGACATCCAATGGATGTGAGGGGAACCGAACCGATACAATCATCCATTGGATGTTGGATTTTCCCAACCGAACCGATCCAACCATCCATTGGATATTGGATTTTCCCAATCTAATGGATGATTGGACCGGTTCGGTTCCATCCATTAGATGTTCTTATTGGATATCCATTGGATCGTAGTGGATATCCATTGGATATTCTTATTGGATATCCATTTGATCAGATTGGATCCATCCAACATCCAATGGATGATCAGATCGGATCCATCCAACGTGTTAGTTTAATGCAGTGTTCTAATTAATTACTTTTAGTTTGTGTTAAAACCAGCATAAGTGAGACTAAGAATTCAAAAACCAACACAAAACAAATTTAGATTTAAGCAAATTGCAAAAAAAAAAAAGGATGATGGTTGGATGGAAAACTATATGGTAATCGGATGGGTAATTGGATGTTGGTCGGTTCGGTTCGGTCGGTTATGGACTGTCATCCAAGAACCGACCGATCCAAATTGGATGTTGAGATTTTCAATCCGATCCGATCCAATTACAATTGGATATCCAATTATGGTCAGCCAGTTCTAATTGGATCGGTTGAATTTCTGCACACCCCTGAAGTGGATGCTAGATCTGAAGGGGGTTCTCCTCGTTTGTTTCATGATCGAAACTTAGGGTTCTCATGTTAAAAAGGAAGGGATTCATGGTGAGGAGGAAGAAGCGATGCTCCGGGAGGGGGGTGTTACGATGGTGGTGGAACAGTGAGGGTTGGAGTTTGTCGGCAGTTATGGCCGGAAGAAATGGGTGGAGGCGATGGTTTAGGGATTAGGGTATCATGTACATTATTATATCAAAAATTAAATATTAAATTAATAATAATAATTATTATTATTACAATAATAATAATAAATATTTTATATTTTATATTTAATAAAAAAATAAAGAATATGAGTAAATCACAAATGTGCCCTTCCATTTAACCTACTTATCAGAATCATTTAACGGTGTTAGAGCAAAGGGACTAAAGGCGTGTGAAAATGTAAACCACATGAATGTTTTCCTTAATTATTTCAAAATAGGAACGCACAGTGCAATTTTGTGTAAACCACAGGGACCAATCATGTAATTTACTCTTAGAGTAAATTACACCTTTGGTCCTGTGGTTTGCTCATAATCTGTATATGATCCTTATTTTGAAATAAGTATACCATAGATCCCTGTGGTTTGCATTTCGTTGCATTCAGGGTCCCTGACACTAACACCGTTAAAAAAAAGTCTGTTAGCTGAAGGGTAACATAGTCATTTATCTATCTACCTTTTAGAAGACCAATCATTTGATGACACATCCATTTTATCTTTTTTTGACTTCTCTCTCTCTTAATGTATCCCCTTTTTGACTCTACCACACCTGCAACATATATATATATATATATATATATATGTGTGTGTGTGTGTGTGTGTGTGTGTGTGTGTATGTATGTGTGAGAGCGAGAGAGATAAAACACTTGTAACCTACCAAAAAAAGACACAAATCATACAAACTCCTCAACCTTTTTCTCTCTCTTCTAACTTATATATGTGTTATATCGTGTATATACACACATACACACATATATACAAACATGCACCTCTTATATATATATATATATATACATATATATATACACACACACACTTGTTTGGAGCTCCAATGAGACTGGGAAATGAAGTAGTCCGTGAAGAGGGTCATGAAGCTCCACAAAGGACAAGACCCACACAGCTGTTACTTGTCCTTCTCTACACCGATGACCCAACATCGACATCCTTAATTGTTCACATGTCAACCGATAATAACCTACCATCTAGCATAGCACATCATCGTCACTGCCATACACACCTCTACCGAGCCACCATCACCCAATTATGTTCTCTTCTTCTATTTTTTCTTTTTCTATCACCTTGCACCATCGTGACCTCCTACCTTCACCAACACCATTGTTGGTAACCACCACCCTTTATTCCCTTCTCTTTTTAACTCATTGAACACCCTTACCATCTCGTGAACACCACCCATCCGACCACCATTTATTTTTCCCTCCCCAAACCTTATTAAGCATAATCTAGATAATGTTGGCCTCAACAGTGATGGGTTCCACAAAAACTTGCCATTTTTATGTTGTCACATTTGAGGCTCGTCGGTGTGACACAATCGCTACATTTTCTTGCAACTCTTCTTCCTGTAAGAATCTAGTGACTTGATCAGAGACGATTTCTTTGGGTCATCATTTTGATACCAATTCAGGGAAGGTGATAAATGAAAGTGACGATCAAGATTTAAGTTCCAAAGTGACAGCAACCATAAAAACAGAAAAAGAAGGTGATAAATTAATGTGTGTGAATAGAAAGCTTTATTGAGCCATTTAAACTTAATATTCCCCAATTCCTCTTGCCTCCTTCCTCAGTCGAAGAAATGGGTGTGAGAAAATAGGTGATGTGTGTTGTGCGTATGAGTTGTGTGGGTGTGATCGGAGATTCAAAAATAGTGGTTGGAGACCATTTATATTGTATTGCGCAAAAATAGTGGTGTGGGTAAAAGTAGAAAGGATTTATATTGCAAAAATAGTGGTGTGGAAGATTTGATGCGGAATATAAATGCATTAAAATCAGCATTTATATTCCGCAAAAATAGTGGTGTGGGTAAAAGTATATAAATGCATTAAATGATGCCTTGCTGATTTCAACTGAATATAAATGACTTTAAGATTTGATGATTCGAGGTGAGTGGAGCCACTAGGAATGGGAATCACGCTGAAAATGGCTAGGATGATCATGTACAGTACGTTCATAATAGCACCTGTCCAGTGTTATGGTGAACCTACGAGTTACGTGTGTATGCTTGAACTGCCTTGGTATGATAACCGTTGGGGTAGTGAAATAGTTCCTAAAGCTTTCTATTCACACACATTAACGGTGAAATCAGCAACTGAAACATGTTCTGAGCAAAAGTTCTATTTGAAACAATATAAATCCTTTATACTTTTACCCACACCACTATTTTTGTGGAATATAAATGGTCTAACGGTGAAATCAGCAACTGAAACATGTTCTGAGCAAAAGTTCTATTTGAAACAATATAAATCCTTTATACTTTTACCCACACCAACAGTATAATTTAATCCAAATTCGAATAGTATACAACGATTATCACTTGTATAAAACCCAAGGACACATCACATGATATTGAAACCTCTCCAAAATAATCATATGGGGTGGCATCTATTAATAAAACCCACAATTAACACACACAATAATGCATGTACACACGTTCCAAAGTTTATCTACGCGACGCAAAAGTCGTACGATAAGATACCATAAAACCCAACTGAATTTTCATAAAACTCATTAACGCTTAAATCAAGCGGCGTCAAAATTTTCATTTCCCAACATAAAAGCACAAGACGACAACAAGTCTAAAAACGTTCAAATTCTGAAACCACAACGTACGATGAAGTGACCCGTTTCAGCAAAACTTTCATGAGACACGACGCCCAAAAAGCTCGTAAATTTACATGCAATAAAATTAAAACCCATGCATTTCGAAGTACACTCACGCGCCCAAAACGTCGCAAAACTCTACTCCATAAACTTCAACACGACTCATACAAACCAAAATTCCCACGGAAATTCCGACTAAAAAACATGGGAACAACTCTTCCTTTAAAACCTTAACACACGTGGAGGAGATCCAATGTCAAGGTTAAAATTTCTATAGTTACTTGCCCAATACCACATATGGTATTAAGACACGGATCTTATGATATCCAAAAATAGCGTTAAACACAAAACAGGGACGGAGAGATTTTCAACATAAATTTGCAATCACGTGCAACAAAACAATTCCATGCATGCTTAAGCTCACGGTTTAAAATCTGATGAGTGCTAAATGTTTTACCAAGACTTTATAGTATAACACACTTTATGCTTCGAAATCATGAGAAACAATTGATGCAAACTTATTTTAGAAATAAACTTCGTGCATGTATTTGGTCGGCACTCAACACCTTAGGACTACGCTTCTCAATTTCCCGTCATACTATTGTCATCCGGATGATCAACACCTTAAAGCAATACTCGAGTATTTCATCGAGTGACCTTATAATTTCTCCTCGAATAACGTCAATTCCAAAAGTCTATGGTTCTAATCCAATCAATTCGTCCGACCCGAAACGATCCACTTAATGCAATCACCATGCTTACCGTCACTCCAAGTGACGAATACTAAAACCATCAACTCCTTCTAATGGCTACCCATTTAGGAACTGTTTCACTACCCCAACGGTTATCATACCAAGGCAGTTCAAGCATACACACGTAACTCGTAGGTTCACCATAACACTGTCCAGGTGCTGCTATTATGAACGTACTGTATGTAACACCCGTGATTTTCGGTAAGTAAATGTCAACCGGACATTTCCGTGACTTGTAATCAGTGGGCCTTTGTTGGGAAATGTTTTGTTTAAAGTCCCTTATAGTATCGGGGTTGTTGGCGTTGAAAGAAGTCGAGTTTTGGGATTCGTGGAGGTCTGGGCGACAATGCACTTGTCACTGTCGCCGTGTCACAATCGCGAGCAGTGTACCGCGAGCTCTTAGCAGCGGGCGACTATGCCCCGCGACTATGCCAAGGGAATAGTCGCCGTGTCATTGTCGCGCGCGGGGGGCTGAGAGGTTGTTAAGTCGCGAAAATCAACCCATTTCTCATTTCTCACTTATCTTCTTCTTCCCTTTTCTCTCCCAAACCCTAAAACCGAACCCTAACCTATTTTGGGGGGTTTTCCTCTTCTTACCACATGATTCTTAATCATCTAACTAGTTGGGAGCTTAAACCACAAAACCCTCATCCTCATCTTCCCCATCAGGTTCAACGGTTGGGAGCGCGGGTTGAAGTGTTGGATTGGGTGCTCTCGGAAGTCTCATTGTCTTTAAGGGTAAGTTTTCTTGTGTTAGTATTATAAATACTCCATTAGTGGTTTCTTAAGGTTTAATATCTCAAATCTCGGATTTGATGGTTTTGGAGAAATTAGAGTTTTGATCTTGTTTGGGATTATGGTATTTATTTGTTTGGAGGATGTTTCTATGTGGCTGGATATAGTTACTTATGGGTTGAAATGTTCGGATCTAGGTTTTTGGAAGATTTCGGCTTGAGGATTCAAGTGGTCTTCAAAAGAGCTCGTTGGGTGAAATCTAGATTTAGCCTAAATCTAGCAAGGTGAGTTCAAGTTGATTTGTGAAAACGGTGTACATGCCAAAATGGTTATTTTAAAAGTGTTTTACATGAAATGGTTAACTGCTGATAAGTTTGGAGTATTTTGAAGTAAAAACGTATTTTACTTGGTATTTGTCAAAGTGTGAGTATTTTAACGAGTTTTCATATTTGATGAACTTGGTTTATTTTAGTTCCATAAAATGCTCATATTTGGGATTTGGATATCTTGATAAGTAATAGCATGATTTGTGCATTTTGGGGATTTGGTACAAACAGAGTCCATTTCATGACTTATGCATTCTTGGTGATTTTGTACAAATGAGGTCTTATTCATGACATACGTAAATTGGTGTATTTGGGTTCACAAGTCTAGTTTGGAAAACCTTTTTGTCCCGACTTAAACTGTGTTGGAATCCATCCAAGCATTTTGGGAGCGTGTAATTTCACGGTATGGGTCGAGTGTGTTTATTATATTGAAAAATGTGACCGTGGGTCAAAAGAGGTTTTGAGCATTTTGGCTCGATATCGTTTGAAGGAGTTTTGAGGACACTTGTCCGGTTTTATATGGCTCAATGTAGAGTCCGTTTATGACGTACGTACTAATGCGCTGTGTTGCGTATTGAGGTTGGTTACAGGCTCGGGTGCTTTGGTCATTCGTGTGTAGTCCGGTAACGTTAGACAGTGTGTAATGGATCCATAGGCACGTGAGTCAGTCTGTTTTAGGATGGTCAATTGGGTATTGCGGGGTTGAACTTCGGTACCCATGTTTTATGACCGGAAACTTTACAAGTGATCGCTAGGAGGGTTGAGTCGGCTAGTGCTACCGGAGTAGTAGGCGCTAGGACCTCCGCCGCTTGAAGTAATGCCTGGGAGGTAGTCTTTACGTGTGTCGGGCCTTCGGGATGGAGTTCTTCGGAATGATCCATCAAGGTCAACTGACTTGGGGTGACACTTGTAAAGAATTCGTAGGGACACCGGGCTGGGATGTCGGGAGGTGTCATGCGATAAACGTTGTTTGGGTGGTATATTTTTGTGTTCCCTCCACCCTCAACGGATACGGGTTTCCCCCGTTGTTGGCTATCAAATATAAGAACGTCTTATTTTATTGTCATTGGTTCCTTACGGTCGTGTGAGTATTGGACCAAGTGTCCATGTTTTCGGACGTACGGTATATGTGGTTTTGATAACGATTCATGGGTCGAGCATTTTGTCCCGCCCGCATTTTGGGTGCTTTGGGTTATGAATTGTCATTCATGTTTTACCAATTAAGTGTTGAACTATGATCCCGTTTGGGTGAGTTATGCGTTGCACCATTTTATAAGAAACGTGTGTTTTGGGAGCATTATCTTTAAAAGTGTATATTATGGGAAAATGTGTCGTTTCCATTTTTAAGTATAATAATTTCGAATGATCTTGACTTAAACTGATTTTCTTTCTTTTAAAGATATATTCGTTCATGTTAACACTCTTGAGCTCACTAGGCGTTAAGCCTAACCTTTTTATTTGTCGGCATGTGCATCAGGTTTCTAGCAGGGGGTTCAGTCCTAGCGGTGCTATGAAGAGTTGAGCCTTAGTCTTGCAAAAGTAAGTAATTGGTGAAGTCTTCCGCGAGTTGGAGATAGTGACATGCTTTGGGTTTTAGTAGCACCCGTCCTTATGGTTTACTGTATGTATAGATAGAAGGTGTGCTTTGTAGCTAACTCTGAATTCGTGGTTGTAGATGATTCTTGTATTGATGTATTTAGAAAATTTTAAATAAGTTGCTATTTTCAGATTTGAGGGTGTTACACTGTACATGATCATCCTTGCCATTTTCGGCGTGATTCTCGTTCCTAGTGGCTCCACTCACCTCGAATCATCAAATCTTAAAGTGCCTAATTGTGCAGTCTCGCATTTAGTCACTTAAAATTACACTAGTTTGAGTCTAGGCATTCAAAATCAACACCTAATTCTCTCAAACTTAAGCTCTGATACCAACTTGTAACATCCTCAACTCTGGAAATAACAACTAATTTAAAATTTTCTAAATACATCGATAAATGATTCATCTATAATCATAATTTAAGAATTGACTTTAATAAACCCAATTCAATCTCTATATACAATCTATAATAAGTGTGGATGTTACTAAAACCCAATAACAATCACTATCTCCAACTGCGGAAGACTTCACCAAACTACTCACCCTTGTGCAAATCTAGTACTCATCTTTTCACGACACCGCTGGAACCAAACCCCAATTGGAACCTGATGCACATGCCGACAAATAAAAAGGTTAGACTTAACGCCTAGTGAGCTCAAGAGTTTTAATATGAATAGATATATTCTTAAAAGAAAGAAAATCAGTTCAAATCAAGATATTTCAAACTAATTTACTTTAGAAATAAAACGACTCGTTTTTCCACACTATGCATCCTTGAAGACAACGATCCGATACAAACATTCTTTATAAGACGATGCAACTCAAAACTCACTCAAAACGTGTATATAAATCAACTCCCAAATTGTGAAACCGTGAATAACACTTCACATCCCAAAACTCCCAAACACGGGTGGGGCATAACACTCAACCCATAAGTCATGGTTAATAAATTCCATTTACAATATGTCACCGAAAACATGGATATAAAACTCAGTACCCAAAACAAGCGTATCTCCGAGGATAAACAACCATTGGCATCAACCCTAACCAGGTCTTTAGTCGTATAGGACAACAACTCAAACCGAGTCTTTAGTCATATCGGATATCAACTCAAACCGAGTCTTTAGTCATATCGAACATCAACTCAAACCGGGTCTTTAGTCATATCGGACATCAACTCAAACTGAGTCTTTAGTCATACAGTAAAACCGACTTTTATGTCTATGGATCCATTGCATTACGGTCAAAACGATACATGACTCGAAGGAATGACAACGCACTCAAAACATGTAATTCCCAAACAAGGTGCAACCAAGTACACCATACGTCTAAGGCTCCTCAACGAGCTACCAAAACCGAACAAATGTTCCAAAGACTCCATCGAGTACAAATCAAACCCCAAGAGGCTTAGTAGACGTTTGGCTAAACACGAGAACCCATATGGTTACATAACCCAAATTAAATCTTTCCCCAAAACTTAGTTTCTCAAATCACAATTGGCCTTCGGCCCAAACCAAAAAGGTTTTCCATGTCTAAAATGTTTCCCCAAAGTTGGGAATGACCCAAAACCAAAGGACCCATACATTAGCACTTTTCAAAACATGTCATTTCATGAATGATGCATAAAACCCGACAAAACACTTAAAAGTGCATTTTTGACCAAATTCCTATTTATGTAATGATTCATCAAAACTCATTCATTTATGACACATTCAACAAAATGCTCAAAATCCCAAAGATATGTGTTATATAAGTTTATAAAGTTAAACACTTTCAAAATAACCAAACTTATCAGCAGTTAGCAATTTCATGCAAGACGCAAAACACTTTAAAATAAACATTTTGGCATGTACACCGTTTTCACAAATTAACTTGAACTCACCTTGCTAGATTTAGGCTAAATCTAGATTTTACCCCACTTTGAGCTTCCTTGACGAAACTTGAATCCTCCAAGCCAAAACCTAGATCCAAACATTTTCAACCGTAAATAACCATATTCAACCATATAGAAACATTCCCCAAACATTTTACATCAAAACCTCAACTTATACCCAAAACCCTAATTTTGACCTAACTCCTCCAAAGTCTTCCAACCGAAAATGGAGAAACATAATACTTTAGAAATCATCAATGGAACATTTATATCACATAATAAGGTTTAGAAATGGAGAGGATAAACTAACCACTTAGGTTTTGAGCAAAACCCTAAAACTTATAAGTCTCAAGGAATGAGGAGGAACACTTGATCTAGTACTTGGGGCTGGGGTTGCAAACTTGATGATGGAACACCATAGAATCCATGGCAATGACCTTAAAATGGGGTAGGGTTTGTGGGGAATTAAGAAGGAACGATTTGGGAGAGAATGGGGGAGTTTTGGAGAAGAGAATGAGAAATAAAGTTGAAAATCCCGTCTTAACAGCACCCTGGTGCCCTGGTGCGACATTGACCAGCGACATCCTGGCAATGTCGCTATCTTCCCCCAGGCCACGGTACCTTCTCTACGACTATGACAGTGCGACTATGACACTGTCATAGTCGCCGGACATTGTCGCTGAACCCTTTCCAAGCCCCGAAACTCAACTTTTTCAACGCCAACACCCCCGATACTCTAAGGGACTATAAACAATGATTTCCCAACAAAAGTCCCGCCATATATAAGTTCCAAAAACGTCCGGATGTCCTCCAATTACTGAAAATTACGGGTGTTACAGGAAATTCCGGAATATGAGAAATATAAAACTTCCAATTACTATGAACAACTATAACCCAATAACGGGAAAGTTTGTACAACCAATGGTGTTAATGTAACGAGACATAATAATAACAACCTACTTAATCTAGACTATAAATGACTACATTAAATGGGTATAACTGTATCTCCAAAAGTATCGCTCTTTGCAAAATCCCATAAAGTTCGACTCCTTAAGTGCTCATAAATGCAGCGGTCGGCATCTCAACCCATCCTAGATCCCCCGCTAGTGGGACCTGTAAAATTATTTACACCACAACAAGTGTTAGGCTAAAAGCCTAGTGAGATTTTACAAGAAAATCAATTGTACAATGAAAACATCAATGCGCAATTTATATGTTACCTGATCCGTGTTGTAGTACATTGCCATGACCCTTAATTTTGGAATGGTGCTACACATATGACATAAATACAATTGACTACTCTCAAAACACGGGGGAAACCCATTTCCATCAAGGTGACAAGAATACATGAGTGGAGTCACCTAATGATGTTATTGGGTTTACAACTCATGGTTCCGGTTTTAGTGCACATATCGTTTAGGCATCACCTCATACATTTTCGTACCTTTATTGCTTACTCCATGAAGTTACACCTCAAGGATTTATCGAACTTTAGTGTCTACCCAATCTATACGAGTTCCATCTCAAGGACATCGATATCCTTTATTATATACTTGCTAGTGGCCCAAAATTTGACCTTCACAACATCAACACACAATTCTTACACCAAATCCTCATACAAAAGGACTTGGACTCAAAACCCATATATGTATGCACAATCGAGGGTCATAGTTTCTCAAGTAGCTAATTTATCAACTTAATTTTTTCCATTCACTACACATTTGGATTTCAACATATATGAACACATAAATAAGTCAAGTATTTATCATAATAGAATCATTTTAGGTGATTTACCTCCCAAAGTTTATCATATCTCTCTTAGGACAAAACTCCTTCAAAACCCCAACTTCATCATTTTAGGTTGAAACTCCAAAGCGTCACCACATATATCAATTTTATATTGGAAATTGTGATTTAAACAACATTATTTCAATTTTACCTTTTACATAATTGGGATGAAAGTTGCTTGAGCTCGTTAGGCTTTAAGAATAACACTTTTTCATGTTAACATATGCATCAGGTCCTAGTTGTGGGACGGTACTAGCGACACTTGAGATGAGTTGAGTAGTGGTTAGAGACACGAGAAGGATTTAACTCTTTGGCACGTCTTATGTACCTTGGAGGTAGCAACGCGTATGTAGGTTTTAGTAACAATTGTTCTTAACCTATATCTTGTGATAAGATTATGTTTTGAAAGGTGTTTGCTATAACTCTTACATATGATGTGGAAGTATACAATGTTGACCTTTGGGAGAAAATTGTTCTACTTATGGTGTTTATCAAAAGTAATAAATTAGTCACTTTTTCCAGAATTAGGGTATTACGCAACCATACCCCAAAGGGTAAATCCGGACACAAGTTAACCGGCACATAGCGGGTGACTTTCCCGCCACGACCATTGGTAGCTTTCACCAAGTAACATGCATCTTTTTTGTATGTGTTCAATCATATATCATCAATTAAGTGTTCGTGTCACATGTAATCATATATGATCTTGAAACTTCTAGTTTTATCCTAAATTGATCAACTTCTCATTTAATCCCCCATTTATGTCTATAAGAATAACATATTTTTTCCTCTTAACATGAAAATTTATTTTATTTCATTTATCTTTCCGTTCTATTCTCTATTAATAACACAAATAATTTTTTTACCTTTTTCCGTTCTCGTTCGTTTTTTTTTAAATTGAGGACGCACTTTAAAGTTGCAAAAGAAACAAATGCCAGAGATGTTTTTACAATGTTTGGTACAACTTATCCTTGTTTTATTTTACTTTTCATATTAAAATACTCTATTTTAAAAAATATGTAAAGTTTCTTAAATATCATTTAATCAAATATTAGTTATGTATCTATATAATTTAGCGGTATACATAAACAATAATGAAAACCATAAGGCTTGTGGCGTACTGGTTAAGGCCTGTTGGGGATGTGGTGGGATATCCCATCCACCCCAGGTTCGAATCCAGGCGTACGCATCCTGTGGCCACTGGGTTTAATCTCAGATTCTCAGGACTGCATGTTTTCACAGTCGGTTGTTTTGCCAAGGGATTAGTGTGGGCCATAGGCCCAAGACACCCTTTACAAAAAAAAAAAACAATAATGAAAAATTAATACACTGTTTTATTAAAAAATAAAAACTTAAATTGGTGGAGTGTTATGCATGATTAATATACTAACAATTTATATTTTATTTAAAAATGTTTATCTAGTTGATTGTATCATGTATGAAATTTTAACAAACTGTATGTATTTAATGATAAATTGTAAACTTAAATGGACTCATTATATATATATATATATATATATATATATATATATATATATATATATATATATTGTATTATATAAACCAAATAATTCTTCTCAATCTTATTAGTTACTAATTAATGCATTAAACCAACATCTCATGACTATAGTTTTTGTTCATGACTATAGTTTTGTACATCTATACTATATTATAAAGACGGAAAAAAAACTCTTAATTACTACTTATAAAACATAAGGTACTATCATTTTATGCATACATTTCAAAAATCTCTTAATTCACAACTTAGTATGCATAAGGTACAACTCATTTGAAAAAAATTTAAACTTTACTTTTTCACTACCTTCCATATTCAAGTTTTTTCTCTTCCATTTGGGGTTTCTCCAAAAGAAGAAAAGTTATTTACTTGCTCAAATTAACATATTTCTTTAATTATGATAGTACATGTATTTTCTTCATGTATACAAGTTTTTAAAGCCTTTTGAATTCTATAAAACTAACTAATAATGAACCTATATATATACGTTTATATACAAAATAATATTATCCAACATAACATTATATTTGTTATTTTTACCTATTCTATATTTCAGTATTTTGAAAAAAATATTATTATTCGTTAGATATCGCTGATTAATACATGTTTTTAAAATTCAAATATACATTTAACGATTACTTTAATATAATTTTTTAATGCTTCATGATTGAAAAAACTCAAGTTATGCGTTTATCACTACTAATGCTACATAAATTATAAATATATGATTTAATATATATATATATATATATATATATATATTTTCTGATAAGCTATAATATTAACTTTTTATTTCCATTTATATTTGTTCACCCCGATGCATTGCACGGATACACTGCTAGTGGACAAAAAAAGGTACACATTTTGGTATTGAAGTGATCATCTTAACATTATCTATAAACAATGTCATTTTCTAAATAAAAAAATAACTACGCAATTGATTATTATACTTGTGACATAAAACGTTTATTTATGAAGATATTATTTGAGATAATTTATAAAATAAAATCAACCTTACAAATATGTGATAATAATAATACTAATATATAAATAAACAAGTCTGAATGTACATTTTTCCGTTGTCCTTAGGGACGGATCCAGAAGTTTTTTCATACGGTGACACCATATAATATAGACAAAAAATAATTACAAAAAACACAGTTTTTATCGACGTGTCTTCATCTTTTTACCGACATTCAAGATTGTCTGGTGTGTTTTTAGCTTAATTCTACCGTTTTTGAGGGATTTTTAAAGATTTTTGCTTGATTTCGACGGATTTTTAAGTTTTTCTTATCGATTTGAGGGATTTTTTTCCCGGGTTTTTGGTTGATTTCAAGAGTTTTCTTCAATATTTTGATTGATTTGAAGAGTTCTTTTTGGTTTTTTGGTTGATTTTCACATTTACAACTTACAAGTAATTTCTACCATTATTTTAATTTTTAAACCATTACCAACTCGCAACTTCCAACTAGGCTCTAGCAAAACAAAGAAAGCTGTAAATTAAAAACTAAAACTCAGTAGTAGGACAGTAGGACAACAAAACTGAAAATTAAGAAAACAGAGACAAAAAAAAAGTTTCAAAACCCAAAATTTCAACACACACACTTGCGATTTCTGTTGTTTTTTAGTTCAATTTCAAACAAATGAATACAAAAAGTAAGAATTATACCTAAATGAGATGTGGACTGGGAGAAATCAGATGTGGATTTGATCGAGTGTGAACCAGGAAACAGAAACCGAGTCAGTCACTGAGTTTCGTCCCTGTTTCAGAACTTCTTCTAAGTTCTGAGTTTGATCGATTGAGTGGAGGAGAAGCCGAGAAGGGTTTTCGAATATCGATTCCCACTATTTTGTGAATGAAAGGTGAAGTTTGGGCTAATTGCCTAATTCTAATTTGCTAAATCAAATAATCAGATTGGGCTTTTTTTAGTTTCAGAATTCAGATTAGTTTCAAATAATCAGATTGGGTTGTTGCATTGCATGGGCTTTTCAGTTTCAAAATTCAGAGACAAGGTGCACACATTATGAAGTTTCAAAACGTTACGGTTGCACACTCGAAAACGATACGGTTGCACCTTATACGAACCTAAAAAATTTACCCTTCGTCGGCGAAATAATACGATGGCACGTGCCACCGTAGCCACCATAGTGGATCCGTCCCTGGTTGTCCTATGAATGACATCGAATTTTCTTTTTTGATAATTATCATATTAATTTTCGTTATTCATGTTAATCACATAACATTAATAATATTAATTTAGATACATAAAATATTGTATGTTTTTTGTTTTATTATAAGATATTTTAATGATTTGTTTTATAATTATATATTAGAAATAGATAAATAAGTACTTTTGGTGAAATCGGTATCAACGAAAGAAACGATGGGTGGAAATTGGAATTGAATAATGGCAGCTAAAAAACCATCAACTTCATAAAAGTATCATTGTAAATTCAACCACGATTTTCAACCTCTCATACTTTATCTTGGGAAGGCTATTTGTACCAAAAATTTTGTTATTTGTATCAAAAATAATTACATGTATGATTATGTTTTTTTGTTGTTTATTTTGTTTATTTTTATTATATAATTTTAATTTTTTTTTTACTTTTTGTTTTGATTTGAAAAGAAATAAATATTTATAAATATAAATATTACTAATTTTTTATAATTATATAATTATAAAAATAAAACATAAATATTGCGATTTAACATATAAATAGAACATAAAATAATCTATATTACATTCGATTATTCTAAAATAACATTATCCGTAGTACAATTAACACGTAAAAGTTGCATGTAATTCTTTATTCGCTCTGAATACGGGGTAGCCCATCCAGCAGCACACGGATAACTGTAATGAAAAAAATGTTTTACAATTTGCGGAAACAAGTATCATTCTGTCATATCTAATTTCACATATTGATTACCATTAACGTACTCAATTGTAAAAACAACATGTTCATACCACACTGGCGGAGTGGACCTAAGCGGGAAGTATGTCCCACTGTCGGTCATACTTATAACATATAATATCACATTATATTTTGAAGCAATCAAGACAGCTATTTCAGGCAATGTCATCCAGTGTTCAAATGGTGCACCTTGATCTGATCGAAAGAAGTTTAAAGTGTTGTAAGTAATATCCCAATGTTCACCTCCAAAAACGTTGATGTACTCTGTCTTGTATGTAACTAACTTTTCCATCAAGTTATACCGAATTGTGGGTCATGCATCTTCATGAAGACCTAGGGAGACATATATTGCTCGGAATCCGCAATTTTCATCACCTATCACATCATGTACCTGCTTGATGTAAGGGTGAAACAATGCTGGAAATTTATCAATTTTTTATACTATTTTATCATATTGTATATGTAACAACCCGATTTACAAAGTCGACATACTTTTTATACTATTTTATCACTTTTTTATACTATTTTATCATATTGTATATGTAACAACCCGGTTTAACTATACTAACTTACTAACTTAAATAACTTAAGAAGAAGTTTATACCTCTAGGAAGGATTCGAAGCGTAGATTCCAAATATGTAATTGATTCGTCGATAACTTCAATGGATTGAGAGCAAATCTAGAGAGAAGTTGGAGAGATTTTTAGAGAGAGAGAGATGAAAAAAGAAGAAGAAGACGTGAACGATATGTTGGAAGTGTCTCTAATCATATACAAGAGATCAAATAAACACAAACGAGGGGAACATATAGAATCCGTATCTTAGTTAACGTCTAAAACGCTAATGAAAACTCCATCCAATTTCTTCAACGACTCTTAAAATCACGACCAAGATTTCAAACACGAATCCAACCTCAAACATGCTTGGAAGTCAATGATTTCTATCATTTTTTTTCCTTTTGGTTTTTCTCAAATTCAAACCTATTGGATAAATACAAAACTAAAAATCCTAATTTTATTGAGAGATCAATGCGCCGCCAAACTCAAGGAGATATCCAATCTTAAATTATCTTTTTTTGGGCATAATTTAGAGTCCTAATATGCTTAAGAAACTAACACCACAAAGTTGACATAGAGGTTATCCAAAATCTTCAAACTTTTTACTTATTGACAACACTAGCCCTTTAACTCCATAAGGCTTCCAAATTTGAATCAAAACATTTATATCTATAATAGTTTCACATAAGTTACGGGATATTACACAAAATGCTTAGCTCATGCTACTAGTAGAAGAGAACATCATGAAATAGAATAATACCCCAACACATTATTTCTCAACAAAAAGTAAAAAGGATTGAAAATCCCTTAATAAATTATACCAACTACCAATCTTAAGTTTTACGTACCGATTCCACCTTCACATTCAATGTAAAACCACATTTTTTGCTCCAAATATTTGGAAAGGCATTTGGTACAAGCTTAGCCTCTAAAAATCCCGATATAACCCCGGTCTTTAATTTTTTGCAGTTTTTTATACTCTCGTACCCCGTTTGCGATCGTGCCATGCGATAGTGACAATGTCACAATCTCCTGAATCACAACCCACTCAGTACATATGGCACAATCGTTACCTCTATTGTGACAAATGTCATTATCACCATGACGCGATAGCATGCAGTCCATACATAGTTTTTTTTCACCCGCTCAGTAGGTTCGACACTTTCTTCATACATGACGTCAAAATGGAGTATAAGTAGGCATTTTTTCTTCTATTTGTCATCTTGTATGTCTACACATCACTTGCACAAAAATATCAGTCCAAAATACCAATCTCTACTTCAAGACAAGCCGTAAATGTATGATTCAGAGGGTAAAATTCCATTAGATAACGAAGTTATCAGTGGTATGACCCCTCCTGCTTTGATCTTCCCCATTTCTTCTCCCTCTTGTTGTATCTGCCCCATACACATATAACCAATGATAAACCCAAAACACACACAATGATCACACACACATTATGTGTATATGTATGAGAAAGGTGTTAAACGAAGATGACATATATGAGGCCAACAATGATTCATACTAGTTTTATGAAGTCAAATACCCAAAGCTTCAAGGGTCTGCGTCCTAGCCTGGGCGGTGTAACCAAACTATACCGTAAGTGGTGATTTGGGAATTTTCATGTCGTGCGGTTTTACATGAAGTGACCTAATTGGTCAAAGCAGACCACAACCACGGTATGGTATGGTATATCTAAAACTATTTGGATTAGTCAATGGTTTTAAATTATGAATCTATACAATTATCGAACTAAATCCAAATATAGATTAAAAATGCAAGAGCAACACAACTAATCAATCGTATCCATAGTTCATATATCATACATATGTACACCAAATTTAAAGATAAATTAAAAATAAGTCACATAAATAGGGGTTTCTTTTGAGAATCTATGAAATTGTAATAACCTTGAGAACTAGTGCATCATGTGTTATCTCATATGATTTTTTTTATCTAAGACCAACATTTAGAATATTTAACATATATTTATTTCATAACGTGTTTTAAGTACATGTATTTGTTTCACAATGTAAACCTTTTTTTATCCTGTTTGTGAATCAAGCTTCACAAGTAAAAAGGTTTCACATTGTGAACCGAATACAGATGAAGCAAACACATTGTGAAACAAATATATGTTCATCAATACATTAAATGTTAACATTAGATGAGAGAAAATCATACCAAACAAAGTTCTCATAGATCTCACAAATTTTGGAGTTCTCAAATGATTAAGCATCAGTGGGTAAATTTTGTTGCAAACCTAATTTTCATTGTGAACCGGGGGAGAAACGAGAGGATGTCACGTGTCTCATACATTCACGAGAGATTCATTATAAATGGTGTATCATTAATCATGAATATTGTAGAATTTTATGTTCATCATTCATGATGAATGGAGATACATGTTGCACTCTCTTTTGTCCAACTAGGTCACACCATAAATCAGGTTTGCAATTAAACTTTCATTTGTCTCCATCTCCCCCCCCCCCTATCTCTCTCTCTATATATACAAGTAATTAATAAGTAATAACCGATGAATAATTTAATATTGAGGCCATTATAGTCTTGACCTCGATACCAAAGCAAGAGAGCAAGAACCAAAGTGCATTATATGTAAGCGGTTTAATCTGTTAAACCATCAATTTTAAATGTTCACACAACATGCCATATTGGACCGTGCAGTTTGGCTATTTTTTAGACCATATCGGACTGAAAAATCAGCCAAACTGACAAAAATGTTTTGGTTTGGCTCGTTCATACCGGTTTCCACAATCCATTTGTTGTTTTGAACACCCCTATTAAATGACGTAAGTAATGATATACTTTTACCAAGTTTTCCAAATTAGTTGAATATAATCAACCATCACTTGCAATTTTTATTTTATTCAGACAAGAATTTTAAAGTATCTTTGATGAGAAACTGAATTAATTTTCTATTTTCGGTTTTCTAATAAAATATTACTTCCTTATGTAGCATAAAGATACACAAATTATATTAATAAGTTATTTGAAAGTTTTACCAAATATTTTATAGTATAATATAAATATGTGTTTACTGAAATCTTAATTTTCATGTTAAAAGCCAAAAAACTATAATTTTCATAATTAAAAAATAAAGATCATCCATATTTATTTGTCATGACACATATTGTCACAACAACTTAAAAATAAATGCACTGTCATACCAACTTATTTATTTATTTATTTATTATTATTTTTAAGACTTTAATCCATAAAAGCAAAGAGTTGTTTATATAAATAAACCATTAAAGTCCTTGAATTTTGGCCTCCAAACAATGGGTTGAAAAGTGGGATGCGTACACAAAACCAGAAGAACCCACAAAACCACATGACTTTTCTCTCTTGCAAAGGAATCTACGACCATCACTTCCCCACACCCCACATATAAAATAACACACCCAATTCCCATCTTCATCAATTCATCATCTTGGTACTTTCTCTCTGTCTCTCTCTGCAAATCAAGAAAACAAATCAAGATTCTTTCTCTCTCTCTCTAGAAATCAAGAACCCTAAACAAAGAAATCAAGAAACCAACCAAAACCCCATCATCATCATCATCATCTTGGTACTCTCTCTCTGCAAATCAAGAAAACAAATCAAGATTCTTTCTCTCTCTAGAAATTAATCAAGAGATGTTGCACCTGTTCTTTGCAGTGGCTTTCTCAGCGGTGCCGTTGACTCTGTATGTTCCCCCAATCAGAAGCTTGAATCTGTTTGTACAAACCATAGAAGATGTATGGAGGGAATCAAGTGTGTATACACATAGGGTTTACCCACGAATACGGTATGCCTTTCGTAGGATCTTGGATTGTATGCTCTGCACCACCACAACCCATTAGATTTGATTAGATTAGATGGGTTTGTGGTTGTATATGTTTTTGGATTTTCGATTGCAGTTTTCTGGTTTTTGTTTGATGTTAGTTTTGCGGGATTATGTGATGTTAGAGTTTTTATATCCACAAATACGACTAATAAAATCCACCAATTTTCTCTTTTATCTTTTTTCCCCTCCTAAGGAAGTCTTTTATGATATGTATTTCGTGTAATAAATGGTTAGGGTGCTCAAAAAAACGACCATCAACCCAATCCGAGAAAAAAACACGAAAAAATCAACTCGAGGTAATTCGTTATATAATCGATACGAAATTAGAACAACCCGAATCTATTGGGTTGATATTAGGTTAAACCCAAAGTGACTCTACCAACCCAATAACCCGATAAAAGTTTTAGCAATTTCTCTAAAATTATTTATATTTCTCTTTTGTATGTATAAGTTATCAATAACTCATAAGATAACATTATTAGTACCTAAATATTTGATTAAACTTGTATATCCTGTTGAATGACCGATCGTATTTCAAAGGCAAAGTTCCTTATTTTTATGTTTTCAATGTTGTTCAGACACAATCTGACCAAACCTACCAACCCGAAAGAACGGGTTGAATTGAGTTGGATTAAAAATTTTCAAACCATCAACATTGAGTTGGATTGTTCAAATGTTTTCAATCCGATCAATCCAACCTATGAACACCCTAATAAATAGTAGTACAAATTATAATATCCATTTTGTCAAGTAAGTATTTATTATTATATCCATTCATTTGTTGTCATGACATGGTATGGATTTGGATAATGTTTATTTGTACGACATCGGAAACAAGTGCCTATCAAATTTATTGACAGCATCTGTAAAAGGAGGGTGTTACTATTATTGGATATATATATATATTTTTTAATAAGAAACTCATATTTTTTGAATTATTGACTTATTTAAGAATCTCGATTTTTACCTTAAAGTTGTTGTAAAATGATAATGCTAATTTTTTATGTATCTTATTAACCTTATATTGTAGATATATAATTATAAAATAATTATTGATGTTGAAAAAATATATGGGATCTATAAAAAAGATTTTTATAAGAATTATTATTATCGAATTTTACATGAGTTCTTAAGAGCATCTTCAATAGAGGTTTTTATAAGAACATCATTTTTGCATTTTTTGATGTCACCTTACATCCACCTCATCAAAATAAGAACTCATATAAATATGTACAATGGTAGTTCTTTTATAAGACCCTCTTTTTGTGGGTCTCATATATTTTTTTCAACTTCAATAATCTATACTATATTATAAAAGAGACATAAAATACTCTTAAAAACAACCTATTAAACATTATGTACTATTATTTAATGTTAATTTACTTAAAATCTCTTAAAAAACAATTAATGAAGCAATATGTACTACTTTTAAATGCTTTTAACCCTAATTAATAAATTTCATCCTTATCCCCCAAAATCCTTATCTTTAATCCCTAAACCATAAAATTATGAAATTTGAATCCTGATAAACATAATCAAAACAGGATAAACATCTCAATTTAAATATAATTTTTTTAAATATATAAGATAATTAATGAATTTTAACAAACTACTTAATTTTTTTTATATAAAAAAATTATATTATTAAGCCTAAAATTATGAAATTTGAATTCTGATAAACATAATCAAAACAGGATAAACATCTCAATTTAAATATAATTTTTTTTAAATATCTATACTATATTATAAAGATGACATAAAAAACTCTTAATTACAATCACTAAGCTTTATGTACTATCATTTAAAGCTATCTACTTAAAATCTCTTAAAAATAACTACTAAAGCCTAATGTACTACCTGTAAAGCTCTTAACCCTAATTAATATATTTCATCCTTATCCCCCAAAATTCTTATCTCTAATCCCCAAACCCTAAAATTATGAAATTTGAATTCTGATAAACATAATCAAAACAGGATAAACATCTCAATTTAAATATAAAATATATAAGATAATTAATGAATTTTAACAAACTACTAAATTTTTTTTATATAAAAAACATTATATTGTTAAGCCTAAATTTAACAAATTTATATATAAAAAACCATTATCACTCAATAAAAGCCATCCAAAATCGTATTGTAAATCAATAAAAAACAAAAAATAAAAATAAACATTAAAATCGTGATGTATTAAGCATTATGTACTATTATTTAATGTTAATCTACTTAAAATCTCTTAAAAAACAATGAATGAAGCAATATGTACTACTTTTAAATGCTTTTAACCCTAATTAATAAACGTCATCCTTATCCCCCAAAATTTTTATCTCTAATCCCCAAATCCTAAAATTATGAAATTTGAATTCTGATAAACATAATCAAAACAGGATAAACATCTCAATTTAAATATAAAATATATAAGATAATTAATGAATTTTAACAAACTACTTATTTTTTTTATATAAAAAACATTATATTGTTAAGCCTAAATTAAACAAATTTTTATATAAAAAAATCATTATTACTCAATAAAAACCATCCAAAATCGTACTGTAAATCAATAAAAAATAAAAAATAAAAATAAACATTAAAATCGTGATGTATCTCGCTGCATTGCGCGAGTACGCTTCTAGTATAAGATAATTAATGAATTTTAACAAACTACTTAATTTTTTATATAAAAAAATTATATTATTAAGCCTAAATTATCCATTAAGCATTATGTACTATTATTTAATGTTAATCTACTTAAAATCTCTTAAAAAACAACTAATGAAGCAATATGTACTACTTTTAAATGTTTTTAACCCTCATTAATAAATTTTCATTCTTATCCCCCAAAATCCTTATCTCTAATCACCAAACCCTTTGAATTCTGATAAACATAATCAAAACAGGATAAACATCTCAATTTAAATATAAAATATATAAAATATATAAGATAATTAATGAATTTTAACAAAGTACTTAATTTTTTTTATATAAAAAACATTATATTATTAAGCCTAAATTAAACAAATTTATAAAAAAAAAACATTATCATTCTCTAAAAACCATCCAAAATCGTACTGTAAATCGATAAAAAAACAAAAAATAAAAAGAAATATTAAAATCGTGATGTATCTCACTGCATTGCGCGAGTACGCTTCTAGTTATTATTAAGTCAAGAAAAAAAAAATAAGCAAAATGTCATATCTCACAAATTTCATGTAAAAACCAAGGTTCTTATTTAAAAACCTAAAAGGGTTTGGATTCTTATAAGAACTTTTGATAATGCTAGTTCTTACAAGTCATTACATTTTTTGCTTATAAGAACCTTGTACTGGAGATATTCTAATTTAACAAGTCGAAGGTGATGTGACAACAAAAAAATACAAAAAATGGGTTCTTATTAGGCATGGAAATGGGACAAGTATTGGACGGGTAATGCATCCCCCGTCCCGACCCCGACCCTCGTTTAAACCCCCTTCCCCGACCCCGCCCCAGTTAATCTTCGACGGGTTCGGGTGGAAGGAATCCCCATCGGGTTTGAGGAATCCGTTGGGTATCCGTTTAGTAAAAAAAAATTAAAAAAAATGTATTTTAAAATTAAAATTATAATAAATCGTCACTATATTAATTATAAATATTGAAAATAAAAATGTATTTATAATGTAATAATAAATGTATACATATATATTTATTTATATACAAGCTATATACATCTATTAAATAAATTTAAAAGTTTAACTGAGGTCAGATTAAGGGCGGGTAATGTCATCCCCGACCCGATCTCGCTTCAGGTAAGAAAATAAATCCCCGTCCCCGTTCCGTTACCCGCTAAAGCGGGAAATCCCTGCCCCTACGGGTAAAATTTACATCTTTAGTTCTTATGAGAATAGATGCTCTTCAGAGCATATCAAATTGGATGTTATCTCAAAAAATGCAGTGTCTTATAAGAACTACTATTTGGGAGAGTTTTTATAAGAACCTCATATCTTTTGAGTTTTTATACAAGAACTTTGGTTCTTACCATGAACTTGGTATAAATATATGATATTTTTATAATGATATAATAATTATTGATGTTGAAAAAGTATATGGGACCAAAGAAGTTCTTATAAAAACTATTGTTGTGGACTTTTACTTAAGTTCTTAATTTGATGAGTTGTAATTGATATGACGATAAAATTATAAAAAAAAATAAGTTCTTATAATAACATTAATTGGAGATGCCATAATGGTCTTGTTTTGAATGACTAATTTTATAGGACCATAAAAATAACTAGAAATATTCGTAATAGCCTGTGAGGACTTGAACTAGTGACTTATTGAGTAAAAGTCCTAAGGACTCGAACCTTATTTTCAAGTATACATGGAAATAGGAGGATTTTGGATTTGTTGTCTTACAAAATGTAACATTTACGTTGTGTTCTCGAGTTTTTTTTTACGAAGGAAAGGAAGAGAAAGGGAAGGAAAGTAGGAGGGAAAAAAATGTTGTGTTCTCGAGTTTTTTAAGGAGGGAAAGGAAAGGAAGGGGAAGGAAAATATTGCTGATTTTTCTCCCAAAACTTTCCTCCAAAATTTGGGAGGAAACGGAAGGAAAGAAAAGAAATGAATTTAAAAAAATTAAAAATATTTATAAAATTACGCATATACCCATTAATTACATTCCACTACGAAATAAGTAAGCGTATATTAATAAAAGTAACATTTTTTCTTTCCTTTCCCTCATACTCGAGAACATGAAAGTTTATTCTTTCCTTTCCTTTCATTTCTTTTCCTTCAACCTCAATAATACAAATACAAATACAAATATATTTTTTTTTCTTCCTTTTCTTTTCTTTTCCTTTCCTTTCCTTTCTTTTCTTTTATTTCCTTCCAAAACTCGAGAACACAGCGTTAACCCGAGTGAAATGAAAGATTTTGTTTTTTTTGGTGGAGTTGGCTCAAGAGTCAAGATGTTATGTTTTACAGTATTGTGTTCGAGAATTCTTAGTAACACACCATTAACGGCAACGAATAATGCATAATCTAACAAAATTAACAACCAAAAAAACTGTTATAATTAAATATTGCAATCATAAGAACACTAAAAATAGCTTAGAATTACAACACTAAAAGCATGAATGGGTCACGGAGAGCAGCGAGTGAGTCGTCAAAAGAAAGTTGGGGGAAATAATGAAAAAGGTTGGGGCTCAATAGGATGGGTACATGTGAAAGTTGAGGATTAAAATATAATTCATGTTGTATGATAAGTGTGACACTGTTTAAAGAATATGACGATAGAGATAGAGATAGAGATAGAGATAGAGATAGAGATAGAGATAAGTATATCAGAGTTATATTATAACTGAAATATCTCATCTCTATCTACTTGTAAATCATCCCTATTTAAAGGGATTTTTGATTAATGAGAATTACAGATTCATTCTATCCATATATTGTTGTTCTGTTCGGTTTTTCCTTTAACACGTTATCAGCACGTAAAGCTCAACCCGTTTTCCACCACCGCCAGACGGTTGTTTTGCCCATTGCCGGCCACTGTTGAACTCGTCAAATTGTGTCGCTATGTCAAGAATTCTAGTAAGTTTTCGATCAACTTTTTCGTAAGTGAATATTATAAAATCATGTTAGAAAAAAAAATATAATTTATGATTTGATCTATAGAATACTTCCATTGTATTTTTGTTGTTGATATAAATTGAATTGAAAAAAAATATTATAACAAAATATTATTCATAATTATTTAATTTATTGAAACAGTTACCTATATAGAAGTGGATATTTATGTGAGAAAAAAAATACATTAAAAAATAATCATATTAGTTTCTATGAGATATTATTGTGATTTAGATGTAATTATCTAAATTAAATAGTTATATAATTTCGTTTTTTAAGTCTTTTTTTTCTGTGGTAATAAAGGAAAAAACTTGTGATATGTTTCGGATCTTGAATTTATGGGTTCTTTTTCTTTTTTAATTAATTAAAAAGAATTTAATATGTTTTCTATTAATTGTTTATTGGATTTTTTATTTGATAAATATTTATTATGTTAATATTGTTTTTAATTCATCTCATTTAGTTTTAATTGGATAATTTAAAATCTATTATTTTGAACATATTAGTGTTATACATCCAGGTAGGTTTGTTTTGATATGTTAAATCTTGTTGATTTAACTATTTAAACATTGCCGTTTATCTTCTTAGGGGATGAATTTAATTTACTTCATTTAAATTACAATTAATTATATTATTATGAGATATGATAATATTTATCGTTTTGAACTATTATTATTTATTAATGTTTATCAAATTAGATTACAATCTTCATATATTTAGATGGTTAATTTAAATGTTCATCTTAATATTGATGCTTATCCAATTAGTTTACAATGTTATTGTTTATTTATTTATGTTAATATTTAAATGTTTATCTTAATTATAATTCACAATCTCATAATTAATTTTTGAAAGTTACACTTTCAACCCCTATAACTTTTGTTATTTTGCCAAATGCTCCAAAATAGCATGAATGTTAAAATATTATTCAGATACTTATTTTAATTGTGAGTTTCTACTCATAATTTTCAATTTTATAATTAATTTTTGGAATTTACACTTCCAACCCCATATATTTTGGTTTTACAATCAAAAGTTCCAAAAATAGTATTAAGATGTTAAAGTTTGAATTTGACTTTATGTCAAAACCAATAATTATTTGTCTAATAGAAAAATCTCTATTAAAATACTATTAAGATATTAAAATATTAAAATTGGCTTCATATGTCAAACTCATAGTCATTTTGGCCTCATGTCAAATGCTATATAATCAACAATGTTATATTTAAATGAAATAAATCACAAGACATCGACTGAATTTTGTCAAACGGGTGTAAACAGCCCTAAGGTTTCTAGGGACTTAAGAAATCCATGTGATTCCCTTACTACCTGGAAATCCAATAGATTGAGTGATTTCTTTTTCGCAAATTGAGATATTGATGAAGTATTATCAACAAAATTAAAGCATACAAAAATCCAATATTGTTATGATAATGAAATTTCATACATAAAATAATAATTATAACCACAATCCGCTGTCTTATCAAACAAAAAATCATATATTATCCCTTATATATGTAAATGGTTTAAACAACTCATCCCGAAATCAACGTCGTAAACTCAAAAGAATCTGAGTACCATAAACGAGTATATAAATCTCCTTTTGAAAGGTACAAGAAAAACATAAAGTTCATCAACTCCCTATTGACCCTAAAACCAACTTCTTGAAAAGGTAAAAGCAAATACCCTCATGTTTTGAGGCGACATATAAGTCCTAACTTTCATAGGAATACCTTTACTAGAAACCCCCAATGAACTGTGGGATGTCCCTAAAGGGAGAATCGGGAGTATTCATGAATATGTACTTCCCGAACTAATCGTACAGTGGAATGAAACCCATTTACTCGATTACAAAATGGTAATTGATTTCAACAAAGAAATGTTATATCCAAAACGCATCTCAATCTCTGTGGCAAGGAACCCACGGAAGATGACATGATTTCTAACATTATTTCCACCTTTCATATATAAGTAAATATTAATGAACCAATATAAGTTGGAATAAATCATTTAGACAAACTCATCAACCTACTGCAAGTGGTTGAGAGACACAACAAGGTTATTTCAAATAACAACACCAGATATGTTAGGATAAAGAAAATTCCTGAGATCAATAATGAAAGTATTAGAGGTGGAAACAACTCTAAAGAATAGTAAGTGAAAGACAATTTCTCACACGTGACATCTATGTACCACGTGGACAAGACCGTGGAAAGAGTCAGGGTCATGACACTAGTTGGAAGGATTTTCCAATCCTTGGAGTAGAGGTGCAACTACTGCCCAATTGATATTGGATAGTCAAAGAAGAAATACATTAATTACCAGTCATTTCGAAAAGGGAACAAGTTGAAAATGAACTATATCATATCTATGATTGGTCGAGTAAAAATTTATTTGAATGTGTTTTAACTATCAAACTAATTGCTTATGCAAATATACACCCGAGTTTATAACAATTATAGATGTAAAAAAAGAAAATACATCAAAACAAATACAAAACTCTCAATTACGTGTAAGAATGTATCGAGGAGAACTTGAATTTTTTGACCTCTCACACAATTTAAAGAGATAAACTAATATTTACTTTATAATTCATCCAACCAGAATACTTAGACGAGGTACTGTCATTTTTCTTGTTGGTAGAAGATTAATAGTCACTGAAGCACTATATTAATAGAAACCCTGCTAAGATATTCATTATAAGAATGGAAATGGGTGTATGTACCTCAACTCTAATGATATGAAAGGAACATATATTAGAGAAATTAACGTGTCAAATTAGTAGATTATCCAGGTCATTAAATCATATTTTATCACCAATAAAGAACTTTGGGACAATGACAAATATATGTTTCGACATGACCATGTAGGACACCATGGTCATGACATAGTGATCCATGTATTGCAAAATACACATAGACACATTCTCTTTCGAGTGAAAGACAAAATGAGGCAAATTGCAACTGTTGACTTTTGCAGCATAAGAAACAACAACACTATCATAATATGCCCTATCGAATACCTAAAACTTTTGTATTCCCTGATCCTTAGCCAAGACAAGAATGAGGCCATTATAAATCTAATGACATAATACAAAAATATTCCATTCTTACAACGAATACAAGGTGATATTTATTGACATAAACATCCAGAATGCGGATCATTAAAGTACTTTATGGTTCTAGTTTTGACACGATGAACACATATCGCATTATTGTCCACATGAAATGCTGCACTCCTAGCACTAGTTATATGTTTAAGGGCTTACCACCCTAATTATCTCATCAAGTCTGCATGACTTGGAATGCTGGAGAATCTACATCATAAGGATTTGATGATTAATGTATATGTATTGGGATCAATGTGAAGTTTCATATACCCCATATGTATATATAAAATGGTCTCATAAAAGTTGTTATCAAAAGAATATTGATTCTATCTAGGGAATTGGTTATGCACACCAATTTACGCACATCTACCAGGGGTTATTCAAATTTACATGCAGCTTTATTTATTCGTTTTTAGACCTACTAGCTAACCAGTCTCATGCGTACCAGACTACCAGTTGGTAACTGGATATAAGCCTGATATTTTACATCTACACATGGTTGGTTATGTAGTATATGTGCCAATTGCAGCCCCACATCGCACCAAAATGGGTCCTTAAGAAGATGATTCAGTATATGTTGGATATAAATCCCCAACAATTATCCGCTAATTATAAACCTTGACTATTGATCTCTTTACCGCTAGATTTGCGGGTTGTCACTTTGATGAGACAGTCTTCCCGTCGTTAGGGGGAGATAGGAAAAAGTATTTTCCAAGGGAACAACATGAACTGTTCATGGAATATTCCCACTCTGTCTCATATTGATCCCCAAACTTCACAATGTAAAGTTGAAGTCAAACGAATCAGACTCGATACTTGATACGTTTAATGTTATTCCAAAAGTGACAAGATCACATATACGAGCTGCAAATATACTCGCAAGGTTAAAAGTCCCCGACATGGGCACAACACCATTGGAAAGTGCATTGCAATCACACATAGTGGAGGTGTGGTTGAGGTCGTAGCTATCAAATGGAAGTGGTGGAAGCTACTTGGTTTGATGGATACTATTATAAAGGAAGAGAATAGTGAGGCGAATCCATTTATCATCAATACACAAAAATTTCATGAGATTGTATCTAATTATAATTATGTCCATGAATCATCACTAGATGACGCTCCTAAGTTAATATTGATTCTAGAGATGAAAAAAATCTCAAATGAACTATGAGAGTACATATGAGTCGATGCACATATCATATATAATCATTGATGATTTATTCGCATATACTATGGCTCATAAGATAATAGAGCACGACGACATCGAACCAGACACAATTGAATAATATCAACAAAGAGCATATTGGCCTAAATGTAAAGAAACAATCCAGAAAGAATTATATTCTTTGACAAAGGATCAGGTATTTGGTTTGATAGTGCTAACCCACCAAGTGTAAAGCCTGTAAGACATAGATAAATCATTTGTCATAAAGCGTAATGAGAATAATTAAGCCATAATGTATGAGGCTCTCATTTGGCGCAAGGTTTTCTCACAACACCCTGGATTGACCACGCTGTTCGGGGGAGTTGTGAAAGAGGGAGTTGCTACCCTAGTAAAAAACGAGAAGACTTACTCTCCCGTGATGGGCATTATCTACTAATTAATTAGCCTAGTAGTTTCCAAAGGACCGGAAATGCAGCTCATGAATGTGGTTACCACATATCTCTACGGGATCTAGATTCAGAGATATATAAAAGTGTTTGATGATATTACATTACCAAAATCAAGTAACTCTAAATCACAAAATTCGTTTGCAATAAAATTGAAACGCTCACTTTATAGATTAAGACAATTTATGCGGACGTGGTATACCCGCCTAAGTGAATACTTGATTGGGAAATGATATATAAGAATGATGAACTGTGCCCTTGCGTTTTTATTTCAGGAAAACAAGTTCCAGATTTTCAAAGCAACTTTATATGTCGATGTTATGAACATAATAGGCACTCTTAATGAAATAAGAGAAAGCATAAGTTACTTGAAATCTAAATTTGAGATGAAAAATCTTACTATTTGAGCTTAGACACCGAGTATGTGGAATATTAATCCACCGATCCGCATATGTCCAGAACATTTTCAGGCGATTTAACATGGACAAAGCGCATCCGGCTAGCACTCCCATGATCGGTCGAAGTGTTAAATCTAAGGAAATATCCATTTCGTCTAAAGGATGATGACAAAAAAAGTGTTGGGAGCTCGAAATCCCTATCTAAGTACAATATGCGCATTATCGTACTTAGCATAATACACTTGACCATATATTATATTTCTCAGTGAACTTGTTAACTAAATTTAGCTCAGCGCCAACGCAAAGTCATTGGAATGATATCAAATTAATCTTTTGGAACCACTGACATGGGCTTATACTTTCCTTATGGAAAGAAAAATGGGATTGATAATGGAACTTCAATACCTACTTAGAATGTAAGCAACAAAAATACTAGCTCTTATAGAAAAACACCAAACAATGTCTTGATATGTGTTTGTTGATATTAGGTATATGTCTGTAACATCCGAAATTTCAGGTAAGTACGAAGCTTCGTTAACCTTTTATTGGGTGTTTAGCAAAGTAGAACATATACGCTTAATTGCTATTTCTGCGTAAATGTCGTTATTGGTGTTGTTTGGAAGTGTAGAGCCACCCTTTGTAAGTAGGGAGTTACGCGACTTACGTCGCGGGTGGAAGTCGCGGCACAAGCCACGTAACCCACTGGAGTGCATCTCTCAGTGAAAGCGGGTGACTTATTCCGCGGGTGCAAGTCGCGACACAAGTCGCGGGGCGACCTGCAGGTCCCCAAAACCCCCAATTGCCCGTTTTTCTCTCATTTTTACCACTAAAATCAGATCTAAACCGAGAGAAACTAGGGTTTGGGCGATTTCTTCTCCTCTAAACCCTCTTATCATTTATTGCAAAGATTGGTTGGTGAAATCATTTATTGGGCTTCCATCTACCTCAAGATCTCAAGACTTCAAGTCTTCATCATCTTTATCTAACTTCTAGGGTTTCATCTTTTCTAGGTTTTGGTCAAAAACCTAGATAGTGAGTTTACTAACCTTTTATTAAAACTAGAAACACATCATAATCTACTACTTGTTATCATCTTGCATCCTATTTGAAATGTTCATTGTATATGCCCAAGTATTTAGGGGATTTCTTTATGAGTCATACTTATCTATGTCATGCTTGGAGATATTGGGATATGTATATGAGTATCTTGTTAGAGAAATGATATCTTATTTGGGACTCCATTTTATGGGTCAAAACTACATGGTTAAATTTGTGGTTATATTGGTCTTGTTATGGACTTAATATTAAATGGCTTGTAATATTGTACCCATGGTTGGTATGGATAATATTCTTGGTCATATTGTGCCTTGAGGCCTATTAATAAATTATGTTGGACGAACCAAGTCAGTAGACACTAGGAGGATGTAGTATTGGGTGCCACCGTGTGGGTATGTGCCTAGACCTCCGCCATTCGGGGTAATGCCATGGTTGTAGTCCTCGGATGTGCCGGGCCTTTCGGATGTCACTCGTAGTAGTTGGCATCAAGGTATATCGGCTCTTTGGGTGGAACTTGATTGGTGCTATGGGTATCCCCCGTTGACTCCACATTTAAATGAAATTGGGTTAACTACTGGTAAGAATTGTAAATGCTTTAACATGCTATTACTTGTTCAACTCACTAGGCTTTTTGGCCTAACACTTGTTTGGTGTCAATGTGTATCTCAGGTTCTAGTGGCGCCGTTTCTAAGCAGGCGTAGTTGCTTAGGTGAGAGCTTGGGGAAAATGCACTTGGACATATATCTTTTGGAGAAGGCATTTGGATTTATAGATGACACCCTTTTTGTAATCTCTTTTCTAGACATAGAAATTAGATTAGTTGGTTGTTATTTATTGTCCATTCAATTACAATTGTGATTAAACAGGTTTATTTATTTCCCCATTTTTGGGAGGCTCTTGCTAAGACAACTTATTTACCACTTCTCCTCTTTGAGAAAGTTTTTGTTATCCCTATTTTTAGGGTGTTACAAGTTGGTATCAGAGCTTTAGTTTAAGTGAACTAGGTATTGTTTTAGCATATCTAGACTTAAGCTTTAGACTTTACCGCTTCAATGTCCACTTGGGGTAGAAATCCTAGCTGGGGAGAGTGTTAGGACACATGGAATTATGCAAATTAAGAGTCGTAATTGTGGTAACAATAATTCTTGTGTATGATTTGTTCATAATTTCACATAGCTACTGCTATTATGAATATATTGTTACGTAAATATGCTTGCAGATGTCGTTATTATGATAAGTGAAGTGTGTATTAGTACGTACAATGAGTTCAACTCACTTAGTCTCTTCTCAATCTATTTTCTCGATCATGTTTGGCAGATAGTGATGGTAAACACTCGGAGCAGGTTAGCGAATACGCCAGAGGGCCACGTGGAAGTGGACTCTACTGCTGACTGACCTACCTTGGTCGAAACCTCCGTGGTACCTCCCATACCCAATATCTTGGGAGGAGGACCCGAACAGATCCCATGCACGAACATTGCGGCTAGCAATGCTATCATGGAGGAAGTGACGATGGAGACAAGAATAAGAGACAGCATGATGTTGGCCATGAACTCAGCCATGGCTCAACAGCAATAATTCTTCATGAAGCTGCTGGAAGATCGGTATGCCAGTAACCGCCAACCCGAGATGATGGTCGAGAATATCGTTATGGGATCGGGTGGTGGACCGGCCGTTGTGTTAACTGAGGAGCAAACCGAGAACGGAAACAAAGGGAAGATCAAGGGATGTACCTACGAAGCTTTTCATGGGTGCAATCCGAAGGAGTTTTAAGGTTCTGCCAATCTAGTTGCATGCATGTATTGGCTGAAGGATGTAGAGATGCCCTTTGAGTCTAGTGAGTGCGATGTCTCGCAACGGGTGAAGTTCGCTTCTCAACTACTTAGGGGTGAGGCCTTAATCTGGTGGAACCTCACACGATTCGCCCTCACTCCCGAAGTGTTGACTAAGTTGACTTGGCCGGTTTTCAAGCGGAAGATCATGGACAAGTACTGGAGTGAGGGGTTGCTGGACAAGCTGGAAGCAGAATTCAGAGGTTTGAGGAAAGAGACTCTGTCCATCGCCGACTATTCCAAGATTTTATTGGAAAAGCTAAATTTGGTGGGACATCTTGTCCTAGATGAGAGGTCAAAAATCAAGGCTTGTCAGTGTGGATTGTCGGCCAGTATAAAGACGACAGTAAGGAATGCTAGAGGGTTGACCCTTCAGGATGTGATTGAGGAGTCACTTTTGATAGAAGACGATTTAGAGGCAGAGAAAGATGAGAGAGTTGCAGTGAGTGAGAAGAGGAAGTGGGAAGGCCGTCTGGGCCCATTCGTCAGTCAAAACCATTTGCGGGCGGGAGAGTTGGTGATTATCGCCGTGATGCACGATGGTGCCATAAGTGCAAAGTCAAGCACTCTGGCCCATGCGACCCAAAACCTCACTCGAGTCCTGTAGAATGCGCCAAGTGCGGCAAGAAGGGGCATGTGATTCGGGATTGCCCTATCCGAGGGCCGGTTTGTTTCGAGTGTCAGGAACCGGGACACATGAAGAAGGATTGCCCAAATCTTGTGGGCGAAAGCCGAGGAAATTCTTTTGGATCAACGGCGCGGGTCGAGCAACCGTCGAGAGCGCCAAGCCGAGCATTTCCGAATGACTACCGAGGAGGCGAAGGAGACCGTCGATGTTGTTTCGGGTATTTTCTTATAAACTCCTTGCCCGCTCGTGTGTTGTTTGATTCGGGTGCTACGTGTTCTTTCGTATCGGTTATTTTCTGTAAGAACTTTGTCACTCCTATTAGCGTCCTTCCTGATGCACTAGTAGTAGAAGTAGCTAATGGAGATCAAATGATTATTCGAGATTGTTTCTATGGTTGTACTCTAGAGATCGATGGGAGTTCCTTTGATGTAGACTTGTTACTGATGGCTATAAAGGGGTTTCGATGTAGTCATAGGTATGGACTAGTTGACGAGGCATAAGGCCGACATATTTTGCTCCAAAAAGATGATCCAAGTGCGTTTGCTGGGAAACGGTATGGTCACCATCTACGGGGAGAAAGGGAAAATAAGCAACCCTATTATCTCCTCCCTTAAAGCTCGTAAGTTACTAGCGAAAGGTTGCCTTTCATATCTGGCTTACGTAGTGGACGCGATGAAGGAAAAGAAGTCTGTAGGGGACGTGAAGATCGTGCAAGACTTCCCGGATGTCTTCCTGGCGGGTTATCGCCGGAACGTGTCAGGATCGAGATTCTAAACAATAATTTAATTAAACACTCAGAAACTTTGTTAAAGAAGTTGTGGAATAACACTTTAACAATAACTCAATGAAACAGTATATGAATCAAATCACAAGTTATATTAAATTAACTTAATGATTACAACCAAAGCCTCAATCTGTTGAACAAGCTCAACAGACGTTCAATACTTCTCTAATGAAAGGATCACTAATAATCTTGAGGCTAATTCTCTCTTTAAAAACAAAAGACGTCTTTTCTATATATCTAATAATCTAAGACTTCTAGACTATATATATTAAAACATATTACAAGATAATTATAAAAAAAATAATAATCTTCAGAATACATTCCATAATTATCTTCAACTTCCTTGTCTTTCGCTTTAAGCAACCAACCATCTTTATCATCATTAGCAACATTAATCATTAGCAGCATCTTCTTATCAACAGCAGTACTAACCATGCTTGCAGTAGTATCTTCCATCTTGCAGTATTAACTCTTCAAGTAGCAGTACTAATGTCTTCAGCAGTAGTAATCTTCAATACTTAGCAGCACTAACCAGACTTAGCATATTTCAGACCCAACAATCTCCCCCTAACTTAACTTTTGTAAACAAGAAGTTAAGTTCTTCAGAATAAGGTCTTCATGATGCTTTCAAAATTATTGCTCAGATTCCTAGATCAGGATTCAATCCCATACTTTGATTGATGGTTCTTTTAATCACAAATCTGGCCATTTCTGAACCTTTAGGGCAGACCAACTTAGCTTTCAGCATCCCTTGCAACTTTACTTTGATGTGGTCATACACCTTATCAACCAAGTAGTACTCATGAAAGCTTTTATCAATGGTTATCACATAGACTCCAGATCTTTCAAAAAGCATCCAATGATCAATACTTTTAAATCCTTCTCTGTGCGCATGTTTGATAAGATATTCGACTTTGGCAGGGTCAAACATCATGCACATATATTCCAGAGCCATCTTTGTTATGCTCATCCCTGCTCCTTTTAACAAGTCACCATACAGATTCAATCCAACCTTGTACATTTCTTCCAAATCAGATCTGGTACAACTTCTGATTATCTTACCACAGGTTGAATAAACCTCAAACTTGTCACCCATTCTTTTGATTATGAAGTATTCTTTGCCTTATCCATCAAAGTATCCCAATGAATGATCTCTGTGGCTTTCACTGAGATAGGATCTGCTTTCAATGGTTCTTCATCTGTCACTGTCATATACAAGTCAAACTGCTCATCTGATTGTCTTGACTGTTCTGAAGGTTGTTGACTTGATTGCTCTTGACTCTGTTTTTGCTCACCTTCCTCAGTTCTTTGCCTCTTTGCCTTTGTCTTGGTGGCTATTGACTTCATTCTCTTGACAACTCTAATCTTCTGAGCTAGTGTTTCTTCTTTCTTCACTTCTGCCTTTTCTTTAATAGGAGTGCCTTCTTCACTGTCAGGAAAAGGCTGTTGAATGTTCAGATCATGTCTTTCTTTCATCTTTCTTTCAAATTCAACCCTCTGACTTAAGTCTCCTTGAAGCTTGGTGATAGGGTCATTTTATTGACCCTATTTTTAGCCATTTTTTTTATAATTCTGAGCTAATTTTCATTTTCCCATTGCGTCTTTTAATTTATTTTTACGGCTTTATTGTTTAGATTAACGTTTATCGCTTTTGGTTTTAAATAACTCTATTTTACATGAAAAAGCGACAAAAATCTCATTTCATTATATTTACATGTTTTAGGCTCGGAGAAAGGCCGTTGGAGTCTAATATAATCGAGACGCAATTTGGGCTTACATCGTGGACTTCCAATTTTATTCGGCCGACTTCGTGGACGTAACTATGATTGGCGATTAAACCCGACGTTTTGGACCTGCAAGATGAACCGAATTTTGTTGGATTATTGCTACAATTCTCTTTGGGCCGAAACTTGCTAGGCTTTTGATAACATATTTTGGGCTAATTTTTCCTAACCTCTTTGGGCCCCCATTTTTGTGTCTTGAGCCCCAAGTTGGATTGGCATTATATATAGGGGTGTTTGGTTACTTGTAAATCCCATCTCATTTCATAATATGTTTTGGTCTTAGAAAGTTAGGATAGATGGAGAATTTCTTTGTAATGGAGGTTTGAAAGTGTGAGCCAAGAATCCATAGGTTAATCTTGAATGTTCTAGCTCACGGTTCAAACTTCTGTTTTTGATTAAATATTAATGCTAATCACGTTATCGTTACAAGTTTCCGTCTCTCGTTAGTTCTCCGCATCTTTCTTATAAATCGATACATTTGAGTAAGTTCTTGGTTTTTATTTTGGTTTCATTACGGCTTTAGTTCTATTACAAACCGGAAGTCCGGAAAATAATTTCGGATTCCCAACTTCTGTTGGTTCACGGTTTGTTGTAGTTTATTAAATTCTTTTTATGTTTCCAATTTTATAAAAATCAATTGTACGTTGGTTAGTTTTCATTTACGTCATTACATCGTTAAAACACCATGAAACCTTCAAGTTCGAATCTCACATTTGAAACAAGATTTCCCGTCACCATTTCTCATTACGTCTAGTTTTATAATTCTCGTTTTACTTTACCGTTATTTATTTTAACGCACTTTAATTCCCGCACTTTAATTCCCGCAATTTAATTTCCGCAATTTAATTTATGTACTTTAATTTTCCGTCTATTATTTTCCGTTAGTTAAATTCTGCAATTTATTTCAAGTCCTTTACTTTCAGTCCTTTATTTCACGCAATTTTATTTCTCTGTCTAAAGAGAGGTTAATGGCACAACACTCCTACGATTGATATCGTTGATTGTTTGAAAACGCCAACCATCTCTTTTAGGAAGGTCAATGGCACAACACTCCTACGATTGCTATCGTTGATTGTTTGAAAACGCCAATAACCTCTTTTAGTTAAAATTACTTTCCGTTTCTGTTATATTTATAATCTGTACGAAGTTAAGTTGGGACCGAGACTGATCAAAAAATAAAATGGTATATCGTATCGCATGATTGTTCAAAGTTATTTAAATTAAAGTTATATTTTATGGTGGATTGCAATTAATCAATTGACAACTGGTTTATTGTACGACGACTCATTTGAGTTTAATGAAAGATAGATAACGAATGAATGCGATCTCATCTTTTTATCCAATTATTAATCTCATTCCAACAAAGCATTGTACCGATGTTTCTTTTTAATTAACTGTTCAGTAGTGTTAATCAAAACCCCCGATCAAAAATATTGTTTTCGAAATCGCCATCTGAAACTCGCTTTTACAGACCCGACTTTCGAGGAGAACTTTTCCACGCTTCCCTGTGGGATCGATATTCGGTACTTTGTACCATTGTTACTTGTTAACAGACGGCAGTATATTAAGATGTATACTTGCGCCGAGATCTATTTTCTTGGATTTTAAAAAGGTGTAAACACGAAAAGCCGCGACACTTGGCCATCTCCTTCTTGTATAAGTCTTCTATTCTGCCAAAAGACATTTTGGTAAACATCCCTTCAGGAACTCCAACAGATCCTTTCAAGAAGTTTATCATTTTTCTTCTTTCTTGTGTAGCTAGAAAGGTCTTTGAAGGCTTCCTTTGTTTTGTTGCTTTCATAGTTACCCCTCTTTGCAGCAGTTTTCAAGCTCTTCTGGTATTCTTCATTGAGCCTTTTTGCCAGATCTAAGGCAAGCTTTCTGTCTTTAGCTTTTTGAATTTCATTCTCCTTTTCAAGTTCCTTCTCAAACTGTACATTCAACTCATTTGCCAATTCTGCATCCAAATCTATTTGTTTCTTCTTCTTCAATGGTTTCACAGGCTCAACCATCTTCTCTTTGCCTTTCTTCTTGGCCTCTGACATGCTGACCTCTTTCTTTTTCTTCTCTAAGACTCCTTCTTTGATCACCACTCCCTTAGCCTTTTGAGTGGCCTTAGGAGTGTCATGCTTTGCCTTCATCAGAGTCTTTGTAATCTCTATTTCTTCTCTAGACATTCCAGTTTCTGCTACTGTTGTCTCTGATTCTACTGCTTTGGCAGTTTCTACTTCTGGTTCAGTAGTTACTGCTGCTTCTACATTTTCTGCTTCTTTCTCTGTTGTTTCTGCTGCTTTTTCTGTTTCTGCTTCAACCTTCTTTTTAGCTTCACCACTAATCTCCCCCTCAAACTGAAATTCCATGCCAACTGAGCTTTGATTCTCACATTCAGCTTCTTGATTCTCCCCCTTTTTGGAAGCATCATGAGCACTTCTCCTTTTCTTCAAGATAAACTGGTTTCTCTTCTTTTTGTGCACCAAATTCAACACCATCTTCTTGAGTTTGTCTATCTGGCTTTGTTGAGAAATGATCACCTTTTTCAGCTCTTTTATTTCTAAGCCCTGATTGATTACATCCAAGTTCACATTGACAATGGTTTCCATCAATTCATCATAGTTATATCTGTCCTCACCTCCTTTAGGTGTGTTGACCACCCTTGAAGGATCATGGGATCTTTTAGTAGAGGCCTTCTGCCAAGCAGAAGCACCTACTACTCCCTTGGTTTCTTGGCACCTGGGACCCTTAGATGATTTCTCATCCAAAGTTGCCGTGGGGAAGGTCTTAGTGATGTTCACACTGTTCGGATCCACACCTTGTGCAGAAGCAGTAGTGTGAGCCTTACTGCCCACATGCTCATCCTTCTCCTTAGAGAGCACCTTCTTGGGGTTGGGAGACACCCATGTGGATTCCCTTTGGATATTCTCTGATGGAGAATGCTCCATCAGAGGGCTTGTAGGCTTTTGGGGTGTAGAGACATGAAGGGAAGGAATCTTCTGTACCTTTTTCCTTACATAGGTTTGAGTGATTGGGGGAATTGGCTTAGCAACAAGGATCTGAGGAGGATCATTTGAAATGAATGGTGTGGGTAGGTCATCAGTGGGTTGGTCAGATATGGGTTGTGACCCTGATGCATCACCATGGGAATGAGACACAACCATCATTGTAGAGAACAATGGTGTGTATTTTCTAGAAAAGTCCTTACTAGGCCTTCTCATGTTGGAAAATACCTTCCCTTTGGGAGGTTTAGGTACATACACCTCTTCAAGAGAGGGTAAATCCGTCAATTCCTTATTTAGTACCTCTTGCACAAACCTTGGATACATGTAGAATCTTTTGGTTTTGGTTTTGGTATTGGTATCCAAGTTTGACATCAAATCATTGAAAATCATTTGAGAAAAATTGAATTTTCTGGAGGTAGCTAGGCATACAAGAGCATAAGCTATTGTACTGCTAAACTCACTCCATCCAGTTGTTTTTCATGATAAACAATGTTGAAGGGTATGAACAAAGAATCTCCACTGAGGTGAAAATTTGCTTTTGAAAAACTTGTAGACCTCAGTAGGACCTTCATACCCCATTCGACCAATTTCGAGAAAGAGGTCGTCCTTAGAGAGAGTAGAAATACCTGAGGCATCATCTAGATGAAGATGAGTGTGTATGCATCCTTCTGTGATTTGGATAGGTTTATCACAGACCCGTGATTGAATGAGTTGAGTTCCATCAATGGTCTGAATGGATGCGTTTGCCCAGAACTGTCGCATGTGTTCCACATAGATGGTGGGATTGACTGTGAGTACATAGGCAATGTGTGATGCTTTCAGGAAATCCACAATTTCATGAAAACCCTCAGCTTGTTTGGGTTTCTGCAACATTGCAAGTTCATTGTGATCATCAACGAAATCCAGTCCTGCCATTGTGATCGAATCTTGGGTTCGAATCAACACTAGGGTTTACGCACTGGGAAGCAAGAATTTTAGAGAGAAAGAGAGAGAGAGTATGCAATAGAAATTCAAAGAGCCCTTTGGGTTTTGGTGGTTTAGAGAGGGTATTTATAGGTTGAGGGTTTAAGTTAAAAGCAGTACTAAGTACCCTAGCAACATTAACAAACTCGCATTAGTAACCCAGATCAGCAGTAGTAACACATACCGACAGTATTAACACAGACTAGCAGTATTAACATATACCAGCAGTATTAACACTGCCTGGCAGTAGAAATAAGGCAAGCAGTAGTAACTTTGCACTGGCAGTATAAACCACCTAGCAGTAGTAACCATACTTAACCATATTTGAACTGGCAGCAGAAGTAATAGTGAGAGCAGTATTAACTTGACCAGAAGAACCAAGTATCTAATCAGCAAAGTGATCTGAAACACTTAAACACAAATGGTTAGCAGCACCATGCACAAAAAAAAATGAAAAAACAATCATTGAATAATCTATACAGAAATGGTACATGAAGAAAATCAAAAGAGGTTTATTCAGTGTTTATCATGCCTACACTTGTGACCAAGAATGTGAATCTACCCACATCAAAAGCTTTGGTGAATAGATCGGCAAATTGGTTACTAGTGTGTACATTCAAAACCTGAATTAACTTCTTTTCATTGCAATCTCTAATAAAATGGTACCTGATTTCTATATGCTTTGTTTTTGAATGCTTTACTGGATTATTAACAATGCTTATAGCACTGTTGTTATCAATGAAGATTGGAGTGTGAAGAAAAGTAATACCATAGTCCAACATCTGATTCTGAATCCATAGCACTTGTGAGCAGCAGCAGCTATATACTCTGCTTTTGTTGTAGAGGTGGACACTGTGGTTTGCTTTTTACACTGCCATGAAACTAGTCTTGCACCCAAAAACTGACATCCTCCTGATGTAGACTTTCTATCCAGGTTTGCACCACCCAACTCACTATCAGAATATGCAAGCAGATCAAATGGTGAGTCATGAGGATACCAAAGACCCAACCTAGGTTGTCCTTTGAGATATCTGAAGATCCTTTTGACTGCTTGAAAGTGGGATTGCTTAGGTCTCACTTGAAATCTGGCACACACACAGACAGCAAACATAATGTCTGGTCTTGTAGTTGTTAGATACATGAGGGAGCCTATCATAGATATATAATGATGAACATCCACATCCTCCCCCTCAAGATCTGTAGTGATCTATTTGTGTGTTTCCATAGGTGTGCTTGCATGCTTTGCTTCTGAAAATCCAAACTTTGTAAGGATATCCTGCATATACTTGGATTGACTTATGAAAATCCCATTTTCCTTCTGTTTAACCTGTAGCCCAAGGAAGAATGTGAGTTCACCCATAGAGCTCATCTTGAATCTTTTGTGCATCAACTCCTCAAACTCTTTGCATATATAAGCTTTTGTGGATCCAAAGATGATATCATCTACATAGATTTGAACAAGCAGGATGTCCTTCTTCTTCTTTTTAATGAAAAGGGTATTGTCAATGATTCCCCTTTCAAAAACATTTTTCAAGAGATAGGTAGACAGAGTGTCATACCATGCTCTTGGTGCTTGATGTAGCCCATAAAGTGCCTTCTTTAGTTTATATACTTTGTCAGGAAAGTTAGGATTCTCAAACCCTGGAGGCTGACAAGCATACATTTCTTCATCGGTTTCCCATATAGAAATGCACTCTTAACATCCATCTGAAATACTTTGAACTTCATGAAAGAAGCATAGGCTAGAAACAACCTAATTGCCTCAATTCTGGCTACTGGTGCAAACACTTCTTCATAATCTATCCCCTCTTCTTGTGTGTACCCTTGTGCCACAAGTCTGGCCTTATTCTTTATCACTATTCCTCTCTCATATTTCTTATTCCTGAAAAGCCATTTAGTACCAAATTCCCGTTGTCCTTGTGGAAGGTCAACCAGATCCCACACATTTTGCAGTTCAAACTGCAGCAGCTCCTCTTGCATTGCTTCTATGCGGCAACGGAGGTGACTTGAGTTACTAAAGGACTATGATTGTGATTTGCTCTATCATCCCGGTAAGGCCAATGTGGTGGCGGATGCATTGAGCCGAAGGAATTATGAGGGTAGTGTTAAGTTATCCCTCACGAGAATCGATGTAGTATCGAGTCTCTTGGAAAACATCGAGGCGAGCCAGATGGAAGCGCTCAAAGAAGAAAACCTCAAATCTAAGGTCTTGGTGAAACAAAGTGGACTTTTGACGGAAGATGGTCGAGGACTTAAACTCTTCCAAGGGCGAATTTTGGGTGCCAAGGTTGGGTGGAAATCGGGATTTACTACTCGAAGGAGCACATAAGTCGAAATATTATATACATCCCGGTAGCACCAATATGTATAGGGATTTAAAGTTGAACTATTGGTGGTCGATGATGAAACTGGATGTGGCAAATTATGTGGAGAGGTGTGTCACTTGTTTGCAGGTAAAGGCGGAACACCAAAGACCGTACGGGAGCTTACAACCGTTATCCATTCCCGAGTGGAAGTGGGACAACATCACCATGGATTTTGTGACAAAGCTACCGAAGACCTTGCAAGGTCATGATACTATATGGGTAGTCGTGGATCGTTTGACCAAGAGTGCACATTTCCTTGCTATGCGGGAGACATTGCCAATGGAGAAATTGGATAAGCTTTATATCAATGAAGTGGTGTCAAGGCACGGACTTTCGTAATCTATCGTGTCTGATCGGGACAGCCGGTTCATCTCAAATTGTTGGGCTAGCTTGCAGAAGGAGTTGGGCACTAAATTGAATCTGAGCACGGCATACCATCCTCAAACGGATGGTCAAAGCGAAAGAAACATTCAGACGCTCGAAGACATGTTGAGATCGTGTGCCATAGATTTCGACGAGAGTTGGGACTCACACCTACCTCTAGTGGAGTTCGCTTATAATAACAGTTACCATTCTAGTATTGGAATGGCACCGTTCGAGGCGTTATATGGATGGAAGTGCAGAACCCCAGCTTGTTGGCTTGAGGCGGGCGAGAAGCAATTCTCCGGACCGGAAATCGTTCAAAAGACGACAGACAAAGTGAAAGAAATTCGAGAACGATTGAAGGCGGCCCAAGACCGACAAAAAAGTTATGCGGATAAGAAAAGAATACCGGTCGATTTCTAAGTGGGTGATCGTGTCATGTTGAAAGTATTTCCATGGAAAGGGATTATCCGGTTCGGGAAGCGCGGGAAGCTTAGTCCTCATTTCCTCGGACCCTTTACTATCGTAGAAAAGGTTGGACTACAAGCATATCGGTTGGACTTACCACCGGAGATGGATGGGATACATCCTACCTTTCACGTTTGTTATTTGCGGAAGTGTCTAGCCGAAGAGGAAAGCATGATTCCTTTGAAGGAAATCCGAGTTGATAATGGAAATCGTTGTGTGGAAAAACAGGAAGCGGTTTTGGAAACGAAAGTAAAGAAGTTGCGGCATAAGGACGTGGTCATGGTCAAGGTCCAACGGAAGCACCATCGTGGTGCTAATATCACATGGGAGTCCGAAGAGGATTTGAAGAAGCGTTATCCTCATTTGTTAGTATAAATGTGATTTCGGGGACGAAATCCAAATTAGGTGGAGAAGATTGTAACATCCGGAATTTCAGATAAGTATGAAGCTTCGTTAACCTTTTATTGGGTGTTTAGCAAAGTAAAACTTATACGCTTAATTGCTATTTCTGCGTAAATGTCGTTATTGGTGTTGTTTGGAAGTGTAGAGCCACCCTTTGTAAGCAGGGAGTTACGCGACTTACGCCGCGGGTGGGGGATTTATTTATGAGTCATACTTATCTATGTCATGTATATGCCCAAGTATTTGGGGGATTTCTTTATGAGTCATACTTATCTATGTCATGCTTGGAGATATTGGGATATGTATATGAGTATCTTGTTAGAGAAATGATATCTTATTTGGGACTCCATTTTATGGGTCAAAACTACATGGTTAAATTTGTGGTTATATTGGACTTGTTATAGACTTAATATTAAATGGCTTGTAATATTGTACCCATGATTGGTATGGATAATATTCTTGGTCACATTGTGCCTTGAGGCCTATTAATAAATTATGTTGGACGAACCAAGTCAGTAGACACTAGGAGGATGTAGTCTTGGGTGCCACCGTGTGGGTATGTGCCTAGACCTCCGCCATTCGGGGTAATGTCATGGTTGTAGTCGTCGGATGTGTCGGGCCTTTCGGATGTCACTCGTAGTAGTTGGCATCAAGGTATATTGGCTCTTTGGGTGGAACTTGATTGGTGCTATGGGTATCCCCCGTTGACTCCACATTTAAATGAAATTAGGTTAACTGCTGATAAGAATTGTAAATGCTTTAACATGCTATTACTTGTTCAACTCACTAGGATTTTTGGCCTAACACTTGTTTGGTGTCAATGTGTATCTCAGGTTCTAGTGGCGCCATTTCTAAGCAGGCGTAGTTGCTTGGGTGAGAGCTTGGGGAAAATGCACTTGGACATATATCTTTTGGAGAAGGCATTTGGATTTATAGATGACACCCTTTTTGTAATCTCTTTTCTAGACATAGAAATTAGATTAGTTGGTTGTTATTTATTGTCCGTTCAATTACAATTGTGATTAAACAGGTTTATTTATTTCCCCATTTTTGGGAGGCTCTTGCTAAGACAACTTATTTACCATTTCTCCTCTTTGAGAAAGTTTTTGTTATCCCTATTTTTAGGGTGTTACAAGTTGGTATCAGAGCTTTAGTTTAAGTGAACTAGGTATTGTTTTAGCATATCTAGACTTAAGCTTTAGACTTTACTGCTTCACTGTCCATTTGGGGTAGAAATCCTAGGTGGGGAGAGTGTTAGGACGTATGGAATTATGCAAATTAATAGTTGTAATTGTGGTAACAAGAATCCTTGTGTATGATTTGTTCATAATTTCACTTAGCTACTGCTATTATGAATATATTGTTACGTAAGTATGCTTGCAAATGCCGTTATTATGATAATTGAAGTGTGTATTAGTACGTACAATGAGTTCAACTCACTTAGTCCCTTCTCAATCTATTTTCTCGATCATGTTTGGCAGATAGTGATGGTAAACACTCGGAGCAGGTTACCGAATACGCCAGAGGGCCACGTGGAAGTGGACTCTACTACTGACCGACCTACCTTGGTCGAAACCTCCGTGGTACCTCACATACCCAATATCTTGGGAGGAGGACCCGGACAGATCCTACCAACGAACATTGCGGCTAGCAATGCTATCATGGAGAAAGTGACGATGGAGACAAGAATAAGAGACAACATGATGTTGGCCATGAACTCGGCCATGGCTCAACAGCAAGAATTCTTCATGAAGCTGCTGGAAGATCGGGATGCCAGTAACCGCCAACCCGAGATGATGGCCGATAATATCGTTATGGGATCAGGTGGTGGACCGGCCGTTGTGTTAACTGAGGAGCAAATCGAGAACGGAAATAAAGGGAAGATCAAGGGATGTACCTACAAAGCTTTTCTTTTTTGGTAAGAAATTTGTTGTCTTTTTAATATAAAGAAAGTGTAGGATAAACGTCTAAGAATAATGTGATGTCTAACGTTTGTAAATGTCAATATAAGTAAGGTAATTATGAAAAAGTTAAAAGGTGTTACATAACTTTTGCAATTAGTCTCAATCATATTAAATCTGGTTAAATTGGCGTTGAAAATTGATAAAGTATCATGGCTTTAATTTCAACTTTGAATCTAAAAAATAGTAGCTAAATAAAAACTAAATAAAACTCAATAACAGTTTAAAAAAATAACAATCGATGTTTATATCAACTTACATATATTTCGACTAATTTTCTACATGATTACTTTAGACATTTCATAGCTTTTTGAAACAACAAAAAATGAATTTCATTACTAAAAAGGAAGTGTGTAGAGAGCGATATAATAATCTCCAACTTTAAAAGAACTAGAGCCGTAAATAAAGTTATGAAAACAAAACCGTAATTAACCTATAGGGATTGACTCAACTAACAATAATAATTGGGCTTTTGGGGATTCCTCTTCATCGACCACCAATTCAAGTCCCTCCGAAACCATTAGGGATTTTCTTAGCTGTCTTCTAGGTCCACATAAGATCAGTTAAGTGCGTGCAAGCTGACTCAGACACCTACAGTTACTAAAAAAATCAACATTAAAACATAATCCAAATACAACACATATTGAGCCAAACTGAAAAAAAACACAAATTGTTACAAACATTTTAAAAACATCATCCATAAAATACGTTGAATCAATAACAAAGCAACACCATAAACATTAGAAGATTGACACAAACAAACCAAGACCCAAGGTTTGGCTGCGTCTGCTAAGTTAGCAACATAAAGTGTAAATAAAGGTTTATTTTAACATCATCTTCAACAACTAGATCCCTTATCATCCATCATTCAAAGAGCATTTCCAATAAACATTCTTATAAAAATCTATTTCTATGTTGTTTTTGTTATATCACTTTCAATTCATCAAATTCATAATCTAAGGGGCTATTTGGCGGTTGCTGAATAGTTTGGTGCAAAATATTAAATGGTCGAAATGATTAAGATGCTCTTATGATATAGTGCAAAATGAAATATGGTTGTTTGGTAATTATTCAGAATAAAATTAGGGCGCTGAATAGTTAAGGGTGACTGGTACGAAATGTTTGCACACCTCTACGACATGATAGATTAAACCCCAAAGCAAGTATACAATAGGATCCAATATCGTCTTTCAAGTAATAAAATGGTAGGAAACCAGATATCGTCCCACAGAGATTGTTGTAAAAGCGCAATAAAAGTGTAATAAAAGAAGAGATTTCAGAAGGCGAGTTTGAAGACTTTTTTTGGTTTGAGTTGGTTATCACAATGAGATGATTAACAAGATATATAAAGATAGAATGGGTGCAAGACTTGAAGTGAGGAGTAAACACAAATTCTGGAGGCCAATGCTATAGGGATGCTATAGCATTAGTTCATCAACAACAAGTTCCACCATGTACTTTAAAGAGTATCCTTCCGGATATCTACCATTGCACTGTTGTTTAGCCTTCCATCAACATATGCCTATGCAAATGTCCGGACCAGTGTGAGTGTCAAATGGTTTCTTTAAAATATATGGAAAAACAAATGCCTTTGTTTAGAAATCACTCTTCCGAGTCGATTCCCATATCATTCAAGTTGACGTGTTCTTAGTAGCTCATTCCTGAGTCCACTACACTTTAACACTTTGACTAGTGATCAACCCGTCAAGAATCAATCGGTTTGAAAAACAAAGATAGCAAGTTCCCTTGCTAGTAACTCTTCCAAGTATACTTCCCGTATCATTCAAACTGACGTGCTTTTTCATGGCTTATTCCTAAGTCCATGGCACTTTCACACTTTAAGAAGTGATCAATTCGTCAAGAAGTGCGTTTGGATTTATAAAACTTAAAATGACATAGTGGAACAATGTTATTGACGAACAAAGTCCACTAGTTTTTGGTTTACAACCTCCCTTTTTGTCTCACACCCAAACTATAAAATTAGCTACTCATTACGTAAAAATAAATTGCAAGAAATGTAAATGACATAAAGTAAAGACATAATGTAAATGACGGAAATTAAATTACTAAATATAAATGACGGAAATTAAATGACGGAAATGTAAATGACGGAAATTAAATTACTAAATATAAATGACGGAAATTAAATGACGGAAATGTAAATAACGGAAACTAAATTACTAAATATAAATGACGAAAAGTAAAGAGCATAAAGTAAATGAGATAAAACAAGAAATTAAACTAGAAGAATCTGCCATGCAATGCTGCAGCAACCCACGAGTAAGAACAAGAATTCCAAAAAGAAATTCAAAACTAATATTAAATTCAAATCTTCAACTACAAGATTTTTACTACCAATATTTTCAGTAATATTAGCTACCAAGTTCCCCTCAAAACACAACCCCACCTCTCTTTTTATATGGTCCAAGAGGGGACAAAAGGTACAAAAGCATAAAGTAAATAAATATAAAAACAATTAAAAGTACAACTATGGTTACAAAAGCTAACTAGAGGTACACAACCATAGTTACAATCTGATTTAAATCAAAAGAGCAATTGATCAGTGACTTGACTAGCATAGTTGGTGTCCAACCCTATCTTTGGCCGATTTTCTCCATCAAGCTTGCAAAAAGGCTCCAACCTCAATCTGCGATCAATGCTGTGGCATCAGATTTCAGCATTGCTGCCTGCACATTTTTAGACTAAATTAACCTACCTATTAAGTAAAAGCAAGCAAACCACAATCTTAGCTCCATGTAACAGAAAAGGAAAAATAAGATAAGAAAATGGGACTCAAAGTTGGGATTTAAACAAAATGATCTATCTAAAAAGGAAGAAAAACGTAACTATGCATTGAATTCTCAACGCATATCAGTGACCCAAGATACAAAATCATTCAGAGGGTTTTAGAATCATTAAGAGACAAAAAATTTTTTTGCCAAACAAGATTCAGCTTTTAACAATTCAAAGGTTGACTCTTAATGAAACTAATAAGAGGTAAACAAATAACCCATAAATAAAAGTCCACAATAGTTGTTCTTATTAGAACCTCTTTTATGAGTCCCATGTATTTTTTATTAAGAGAGGAAAGGAATGCTGGAAACATAAAGTTGAATCAAAGTTTTGATCATTTGCACTTTAGCTTTGATCCTTTCATAGGGTTGGATTTTGGTTTACCAGGAGTGGGACAAGGGTTGATTTGAACCAAATAGTTGAAGTGAACAATGTGGTAGACTTGAACCAGGGATTAGAAGTGAACAATGTAGTTGATGTGAACCAGGGAGTTGATATGAATCAGGGAAATGGACAGGGGCAGTACATGTGTGATGAAGATGCCTTGAACCAGGGAATTGGCAACTATGGGGAACTTGAGAGTCATGATAGCAATTACTATGATTCATTTGATGTATTTGATGCAGATATGGAAGATTATGTAGATACCTCTCGACAGTGGTTGGGATTAGATGGAGAAGATAGTGATAGCCTGAATATAATACCCGTCATATATATATATATATGTGTGTGTGTGTGTGTGTGTGTGTAAAAGTGCAAGGTGGAAAAAAAATTGAAAAAGAAAGAATTTTAAAGATCATTCTTAGTGTTGTACTTTTTGGTTAGAAAGAAAAAAAAAATTAAAGTTGGGTTGATTTGGGGAATTGACTATTCATGAGGGGCTATATTTGCATAACCCACTTAAAGTATATAACTTAGAAATTGCATTAGTGTGGATCGTATTAGTTTTGATCAGCCTCATCTAGTTAAACCCTAACCCCCCAACTTTGCATAATCGCAGAGAAAGACCGATTGGCAGAGATCGACCGAGAGAGTAGGAGGAAAACCGGTGGCAAAAGCGTCGGATCATCGTCGTTTTAAGGTAAGCTTCTATCCTCGTCTCGAAGTTATCCGATTAATGGTTGGATATGAGTTTTGGGGGCTGTTTGGGGGTAGAAACAAAGTTGTCTTGGCGGCTCTAAAGTCGTCGATTATGTCAAGTTTGATGGCAACAGGCGGGGGTGGTCGAAAAGTCGTTAGAACACCAAAATTCTGCACGTCTCCCTCTCGAATTTAGTCTTAAATTATGTCAAATATTAGTAGTTATAGTTGTCGTTGTGTTATTGCGTGAGAGAGTTGCGAATCGCCGGGAAAACGGACCTAAACGACTCGATTTTTAGTTGAAATTACTGTTGCGTTTTAGCCATTTATTAGTCGTTTTTAGTCGAAATCGCTGTTGCGTTTTTAGCCATTTATTAGTCGTTTTTAGTCGAAATCGCTGCTGTGTTTTTAGCCATTTATTAGTCGTTTTTAGTCGATTTTGCTGCTGTGATTTTAAGGTTGTCAAGTACGATTAATAATATAAGTTTTTGGGTGTTTTTAGGTCGGGATTAAAGGAGTAGACGACCGGCAAATTGATAAGTTTCATGAAGTTTAAGGTACGGATTCCTAATTCTATTTGATTATTTGATTCGTTCACTTATATAAAGATTCGATTCATTAAGCTTTCTTTAACTTACATTGATTGACTCACGATCGTTCAATTCGTCTGTTACCGCATCATTCATTCACTTGTGACGTTTTACGTCATATATTATTGTAAAAACGTCTTGTCCTAAATATTTTATTTACGTTGTTCAAATTGGTAAAAAAATATGTGTTTCCTCCAAAACATCATGTTAGTTGTTCGTTAGCATTTTAGTATGGTTTATACCTCTAAATGTACACTCGTTGATACTTGTGATTGATTGTGGTCTATTCCATTTGAGCCTTTTGAATGTTACTACTATTTGCTCATCTCACATTTGGCATTCATATGTTGGACTATTCATTCGATTTTGATACGTTCAAATATATTTGGGATTATATGTCGTCGCATGTGTTGTGACAATTTACTCCGTGTAAGTCGAGCAACTAACCACCTATGGGGGTACCATAGGCACGTCATTGTGGCACCGATGGCCTGACACTAACCGTGGCGGTGTGATCAAACCACGATGTCTCCTCTTTTGTGCTATTGTGAGAGCTATATTTGGTGTGATGGAATTTGATTTAGGAGGCGTATGGGTTGGCCCTAGCATATGTTATTTATTGTAGGGTGAGTGTCGGTGTAGTGCCCAACACCGTATCTCACATTAGTACGTGTGGATCTGCAGTCCAGCGTACAGGCCTGTGTGACCATATGTCTGACACTTGTCACGTCGGTTGATATGCAAGTGTATGCGTTTTTCGAGCTCGATTCATCCCATCACATGTTATTGTTTGATTATGATATTGTTGGTTCTCACAATTTTTGTCTCATCATATATTATTCATTTGAAGTTATTAATTGTCGCCTTCCCTAAAAATTTGAATTCGTTAATGTCTAATATCTTGAGATTGGTTCTTGAATTTTTGGCATTACCTCCATTTGTTAAGTTATATATCCGTGCACTGGACGTTTGGCTCAACAATGTTCTCTTTTTCTTTCTCACGGCAGGTGATCAGGGGGGTTGCTAAGTCATCGTGATAAAAGTAAATAAGGCTCTTGATCGCAAAAAGGTTACAATAGATTTATTGAAATTCTAGGCATCATTCAATTTATTTCATTGTTTTTAGACTAGCTCTTTTGCAAAGGTTTTTGTTTGGATTTTGTTGATTATTGGGAGTGTTAGAATTATTGTTTGGACGATGTTATTTCGTTTTTGGAGACTCTTTATTTTGGAGTTCTATATAACCGTTTATTGTGTTTAACGTAACCTCTCTTCCTTTAGAATGGGGTTGTTACACTGAACGTGCAAGGTGACATTGACCCTTTTAATATAGACAATTTTGATTCTGGAGATGAGAATGAAGAGGGTAGTTATTGCAAAGATGTAGACATAGAGCAATTAATGGACAAGGGGTTGACTTTTACTTAGGCCAGTCATTTGGTAACAAAGAGACAATAAAGAACTTAATCAAGCAACATGCAATTGAGACTAGGAGGGATATAATTTGTGGTAAAAAATGACTCATCAAGGATCAAAGTTGTTTGTAGGGGTACACTGCCTTATCTAAGGGATGATTGTGAATCAAATGGGTCTGGTAAAAGCATAAAGAGTAAATGGACAAAATCCAATGGTCCCATTTGTCCATGGGTTTTGTATCTATCAACTTCTAAAGAGGAAGAAACTTGGAGAGTAAAAACCTACTTCTCCACTCACAAGTGTTTCCAAACAAGGGAGGTTGGTATGGCTACTCAACTTTTCTCTCCAAGCATATCATAGAGCAGTTGAAGACAGATCCAAATATGCCATTGAAAGAAATTTAAGGCCACTTATCTGAGAAGTTTGAGATTATTGTATCACCTTCCAAAGCAATGAGGGCAAAACAGATAGCCACCAAAAATATATGGGGATACTATGAATTATAGTACCATCAACTTAGGGATTACCTAAGTGAGGTGTAGAGGTGCAATCTAGATACCACTATCAAATTGGAAGTTGAGACAGAGCCTAATCCTGAGAGTGGTACAAGGCAATTCAAAAGGGTATACATTTGTTTGGGTTCTTTGAAAAGGTGATTTAGAGCTGGTAAAAGAGATTTGTTGGGCTTAGATGGGACATTTATGAAGGGTCCTTTTACAGGACAAGTTCTAATAGCAGTGGGTATTGACCCAAATCATGGTATATATCCATTTGCTTATGCAGTGGTAGAGTCTGAGTCAACAGTTTCATGGATGTGGTTCTTAGAGTTCCTTGGAGATGATCTTGATCTTCAATCCAATTTCAACTTCACTTTTATCAGTGATAGGCAAAAGGTATGATTCCAACTTCACTTTTATTAGTTATCTGTTAATGTATTATTAATACCAAATCCATGTTAATTTGTTGCACATAGATACTACCTTGAGGTATGATTCCAACTTCACTTTTGATTTGCATATAGGGTATCATTCCAGCCATTCAGAGGTTGTTTCCCTCAACTGAACATAGATATTGCCTTAGGCACATTCATGAGAATATGAAACTTCAATGGAAAGGTAAATCATACAAAGATCATTTGTGGAAATGTGCAACATATCCCATTGTCCCCCAGTTTAGAACAACAATAGAGAACTTGAAAAGATTCAATTTGAGTTGTTATGAATGGTTGAACAAGATCCCCCTCAACATTGGAGCAAATCACACTTTACAGGTTACTTGTTTGATACAAATCCATGTTTTTTGTTGTGTACTTGTCCAGAGTTCTTACACTTAATATGTTTTCTGTTTCTTGATGCATATAGGTATATGTCACTCTGATATGCTCCTAAATAACATGTGTGAGGTATTCAATAGGCAAATCATTGATGCTAGGGATAAACCAATTCATTCTTGCTTGGAGTTCATCAGAGTGTATCTTATGAAGAGGATTGTGAATGTGTTAAAGGTAATAGATGTTTGTGATGGACCACTGACCCTAACTACAAACAAAATCATGGACAATGTCAAGAAAGAGGAAATCAAATACCAGGTGGTGTATAATGGGGGAGATAAGTATCAGGTATGTTGCAAATAATTCTTCAATCCATGTTCCAAGTCATGGTTCTTATAACTTGTGCATAATGTAATAAATGTTTGTTATCATAGGTATATGGACCTTGGAATGACTGGTGCATAATTGATGTTAGAGCAAAGACATGCTCTTGTAGGAGGTGGGAATTAACAGGAATTCCTTGCAAGCATGTTGTGGCTACCAACTGGAATATGGCAGTTAATGGCTATGATGCAGTACCTGAAGAATGGGTGGATCCTTCATACAGGCTTAAAACATGGAAGGAGATGTATGGCTTCAAGATTGAGCCAATAAATGGAAATATGCTTTAGGATAAGTCTAATTGTCCAACCACTTTGGTTCCACCAAAGCATCGTAAACAAATTGGCAGGCCAAGGTAAAAGAGAAAGAAGATAGTTGAAGAGATGTCTCAGAAATCTGGGAGCACTGGCAAACTATCCAGTAAGGGGAACACTGTCACTTGTGATAAGTGTAAGAATTAGGGACATAATTCAAGAACTTGTAAAGACCAAGCAGGACCTTCACATGATAGGGCATGATATGGTTGTTAGGTGGTTGTTTGTTTAGGTGATATGTGTAGGTGGTTGGTTGTTTAAGAACTGGGAATTCAAGTATGTGAAATGTCTTTTGGGTAGTCAAACTTATGTAACAGTGTAGTTACTTTTGGTAGTACTTTGTTATGGACAAAGTACCATTTTATGGTAATGTTATGGAAAAATATGTTATTGACAATGTATGTTATGAACAAGTATTTTATGTTATGGAAAAGTATTTTATGTTATGGCAATGTTTTGGTTTGTATGTTCTAGACAAATTACACAAAGCATGGTATGGCAATGTTGTGGTTTGTATGTACTCATATTTCAACACATTAAACTAAAACAAAGTATGTGTCAAAAAGGAAATTGCACATGATATTGTTCAAGACATTAAAGGCATAATAGATGATAACAAAAAGGAAACTATATTGATTGATTACTTCATCACTAATACATCCATTACATCATAAACAAACAGAAACCAAATACATTAGTTCAACACTAATTTTGTCTTCTACATTGATCTTAAACAAAAAATTCCAATATAGAGCCACCATTAGTTCAAAGAAAGATACAAACAAAACCCAAATAAAAGCCAACTAAGAACCAACAACAACAACTGCAAATTCCAAATCTTCCTTTCTCTAGCTTTTATACATAAGTATGTTCTTTGACCTCAGTAACCCAAGGATAACATCTACAACCCGAGAATACAAATAATGTCTAGCTCAGTTGGTTTCCCCAAGGGCGGTAACATCCTGGGGGGATTGTGGATGGTATCCCAATCTACCTGGGTTCGAATCCAAGGGGAGTCAATTTGAGGGCATGAGGAGTACCCAGTCCTTGGGCTGGTACAGTCTTTGACTGGGCTGCCCCTCCAGCCCAGTCTTAGACTGTAGTTGGGCTCTAGGTTCAGCGTAAGCTGGGTCGGGACAGCGGCGGAGTAGTGGGTTGCCTGTGGATGCCCGATACCGCTGGGGAGGTGTGCGTGCGTGTGTTCGTGGTAGTCGTTCGTTGGTTCGATGCCGCTATGCCTTCCAAAAAAAATCTACAGTCCGAGAACAAATTGGTGGATCAAACCACCCAAAAAAGGAACAATTTTCACTCTATTAAAGAAAAAACAGGGAGATGTTACCATTCTTGAGAAAGAGATGTAAGAAACTGAGAAAGGAAAAAAAAAGCTTACCATTCTTGAACATGTATAGAGCCTATGACCAGGGTTTGCATTTGTCCATGATGTTCTTAAAGTTGCTTGAACACCATAGTGGCATAAAACCATTATTGGACCAATGATAGTAGAAAAAGCAGAGCAAAAAGAAGAAGAGAGGAAGTGATGGACCATGGAGAAGAAGAAATAAGAAGAAAATAAGAAAGGGGAGCTCATTTGGTTGATTTAAGAGGGAAAAAGTGATCTGACCAAATACCCCTGCCACTAATGTTGGGTTTTAACGGGGTTAGTGAGGAGGTCCTCCTTTCAGAGCAAAATCCAAACCTCGGGGACCACTATTTGAGATATTGAAGAATATGTCCCACTTTCAAAGAAATGACCAAACCTTAGGGACCAAAAGTGTAATTCTCTCTTTTAATAATCAATAAATAATTATACAATCAATAAAATATATAAAAAAAACTAACAAAATGTCACTCCATACTAAGTTCAAAGTAAGAATCAAAGAACCCAAATGTGAGGTTCTTATAATATCTCTCTCCAATGATGATTAATCTAAAAACATACACTTTTTGCTTATAAAAACTTATTGGAGATGCTCTAAAAGCCTCTAAATGATATAAATATGCTCTTGTCAATTAGAAAAACAAAAAGGGTGTTTGGATATCTGTTTTGAAATAAATTTATATATATATATATATATATATATATATATATATATATGGATGGAGACGAGTGTAACCGCATTTGAGTTAATCTGGTCCGTTTAAATTCAACCAACTTTTGATCTGCACCGTTCAAATTCCTAATTTCACGGTAGATTCTATCTCCAGCGCACTCCTCTTAATCCCCCACCCCCAAATCACGATCCAACCCACTTCCCTTCTCTCCACGTCTTCGCCTTCAACCTCCACGAGCTCTCCCCTCACACCTGTTTCTATGGAGTTCCAGCCCCAATCGGCCACTCCTCCCCTTCAATCGGAATTCCCTCACTTCTCCACGACTGTACTCCCGCCTTCAATGGAGTTTCAACTCCTCCATATTGCATCTATAAATTGGTGATTGACCATCTGCAACATAACATTTCACATCCGACGTTTTCACATTCGACATCTGGTGAGCGTCTAAACCCTAATTTCAAGCTTATTTTAGGTATTTATATCAATACAACCATTTATTGGGTTTTATGTTTATTTCAATCGTTTAATTTTTTTAAGTTGATTCTAATGGGTGCTCAATTGAGCGAAGAACAAATATATACCTGAAACACTTTGAATTGAATAAACATGACTCGCTTTCTGCTTCTATCTCGCTCTCTTTCTAGGCCATGGAGAAAATACGCCTAAGAAGACCAAGGGAATTCACAAGAAAGAATCAGAAGGGAAGCATGTCGATTTCTTCATTTGAGGTATGTTCGCTCCTTGTAATATTCATATACGATTTTCTGTATGGGATTTTAATGGAGGTTTAGAGAAGTGTTATTATAAGTTCAATATGATTCATTATCAATTTCTGAATTAATCTCAATATTGTTTAAATAAGATTTTAATTAGTGAATTGATGGAGATATGTGATTCAAGTATGCTCAATATATTAACATTTGTTGATATTCTGAATAAATCTCAGTGATGTTTGAATATGTTCAATCAAGTATTTTCAATTTATTAACCTCTTCATCAGTTAAGATTGTGTCATTTTAGGTTCAATTACTTTCAGTGTAACGTACGTTCAATTTAAATTCATTTAAACATTCAAATGAAATTTAGTTCAATTCTGTCCAATTATGTTCACTTAGTTCAATTACATTCATATAAACTCAATTTCAAATGTTAACAGTTTTTGTAACAATGAAATACATACAGGTACATTCATATACGTTCATTTACATTATCAAAAGAACCGTCAAATCTCTCAAATCTTGACCAAAGAACCGTCAAAAGTTCTTACCCTTTCATTTGAGGTTAGAACTTTTGAAATATATTTTCTGGATGAGTTCTAATGAATTTGTCTAAGCTTTCAGTTTATAGCAAGGTGTAAGTGTGTAAGAGGAAAGGGAGGGGGGTAGGTGCACCGTCTATGTTTCTTTTTTAAATTTCAACCATTTATTGGGTTTTATGTTTATTTATCAGACATGGAGAGCAAAGTTCCTACGGAAACAAGCATGGACAGGGAAGTTGCCGGTGTTCATCCTCGCCCAGAAAATTTTGTAAGTGTGAACAAAGTTTCTACTGAAACAAGCATCCAGAGGGATGCAGCCGGTGTTCATCCTCGACCGGAAAAATATGCAAGTGTGAAGATAATATCATTTGGTGAGGCTTTTCAACCTTACCAATCCCACTTAGCCCGTGAGCTAAGCGATGAGGTAATTTCGCTTATATATTCTATGCTCATGTTAATATTTGATATACAAATAATAATGAAGCACTTTTTTCAGTTGCGTGATTTTCAAAAGCACGCAAAACGTGTGGGGGCTCTCATCAAATGGAAGTGGGATGAAGTCATTGACCTCGATGCTGACATTGATGAAGACTTGACCGACACTGCGGACTCGACATCTACCCGCGTTCAAGTCCCTCGGGTCGTTGTTCATACCCGTGGTTCGATCCACCGTGTTAGGGTTGCTTCCGGTGATGATAGCTAAATATCTTTGTAAAAACATGGTTGGTAGCATAGGCGTTTAGAAACACTTTTTTGATTGTTTGTATCGCAGTTGCTTATAAAACTGATTTCATCTTTTCATCTATTTATTGTTATTTTTTGCCAATTTATGATTAGGTTGCTAGAAATTTGCTTACTAATATATTTTTACTAATCCTTATGATGGTGCTCTGTAATTTAAATTTCTTATGCTTATTTCATCCCAAGGTTTCTATCAAACATCCGTTTTACAATGTTGATCCTTTACTCATTCATACTAGAAATTTGCCTTTAGTTTCTAAAACCCGAATGGTGTGTTGTATAACCATGACATATAAATAACAAAATTGTGAAGATTCAGAGAGTAGTTGCACCCGTGGGGCAGATGTAGCTCAAAATCACAATTTGAAATTCATTCCAATCCGAAAGAGTTTGAGGACTGGTGTGAGAATGATCAGTTTAGAATAGGAACATATTTGTAGTACAATATCTATTATTTGCAACCTGCCATGTAGCAAAATGTTGTGATCTCTTTCTCTCTGAGTAATGCCTTCTAATTTGTGGGTGGTGGAGCTTGACTTTATTTATCCAAGTGAGGATAACTTGCTAAAAAAGCGTCAACTACTATAGTTGTCACAACCGGTCTGGTGGTGCTCCAGTTCTATCCTCCATCGAGAAATAGGTTTGCTCTCTCTCCGATTCGATATTGGTTCCATATGAGATTTTTGATTGCTAATATGACTGGTTTATTTTCTGTGCTTCAGATAATACGGTGATGAAAAGATTAATTATAAATTAATCAGACCTTATGGGGTAGCATGTATTCACTAGGTTAGTAGTTTTTTGTTTATAAATCATATTTTAAGAAGTTTTACTACAATCATATAAGCTGAATAACTGATATTATATATCAAATTTGTGTGAATTTCCTTATTGTACCATCTGTTGTGCATATTCCTTAGGCTTAATTTGTTTGGAAAAGTTTCACTATGTTTGGACTTCTTAAGTTGTGTGTGTGCATCTGTGTTTATACCACTTGAAGGTGCTTCAATTGTTAGTTTTTTTTATTCCTCTCTGTAGCTCTTTACAGTTTATATGTGTATAGACAAGTACATCAATTATGTTTGCCGGCTAAATTGTTGCATACGATAAGGATGTGATAAACTACAATATTACCTGATAAAGTTAGAGACTTTGAGTGTTGACTCTTACTGGTAAAGGTTTGGGTAAATGGCCCTTAAAGTAAAAAAAAAATCTAATCCAACGATGAGTTTGAGCCATCATAAAGTTCAAGTCATCCTCCTTTTCCATCACCGGATCACTTTTATAGTTCTATGAGTTATGTTCTGTATTCTACTGCCACCAGTTGATCAAAACAATGGTTGTGATTGATTCATATCTCCAGTAGTGTGGAGATAGCCATCTCCTTTCCTTTCATGCTAGCAAAATAATCCATATATATATATATAATTAATGGCATTTAATTTTTTTTAACCATCAAATGTATAAAGCATATATTATATAGTTTCCATATTTTCCTCAATATTCTTAATTTATCTGGAGTGTAAAGGGTAAATCTATATCTGGTATGCTGGTATGCAGTATTTTCTATTATCTTCAGTAATTGCATCTCTGTTTGCAGTGATCTACCAGGATTGTTTTGCCTTCAGCGAGACTTTCCTTGCAACAGGAACACGACACCATGTAAGTTGCTCATTGTTTCTTTGGACATGTATCAACAATGTATTTAGCTTCACTATTTGATTGCCTTGCTTACTTTCTGGTTTATAATTAAATTATTGTCTTCATGTTATGGGAAGATCTAATTTGGAAAAATAACGAAAACATCAACCAACCACACTTTTAAGACTTGAGTGTAACTTAAAAAAGATTTATAGGATAACAAAGAGAGGGGGGGTTTCAACATATATAGAGGTGAAATGGTCCAAGTCTAGCCGAAGTGGGACTTTAACAGAAGTGAGCATTTATGTGTCTGTTGTTTGATTAGAAGTTTTTATCAATACCAAACCAAGCAAATATATGGCATGTTGTCGTTGTCTCCTATATATATGGCATGAGTGGTAGTGGCAGTGCGTAAATTTTAACATATATGATTTCCTTTTTATGACCCCGAATAATTATCAGTTGGAAATGCTTATAATTTATCCTCCAAGAAATATTAACTATTCAATTATTTGTGATGTGCAAACAGACGATGTAAAGGTAGAAACATGTAAAGGTAGAAACATGTAAAGGATTTGGTCCACAGAGCTTGAGCTTTTCTTGGCCAAAGCCTTTGCGGAACACCTTAGAGCATCTCTGAACTGGTTGGAGCCTCTGATTAAGTTTTCACAAAGCCTTTTTGCACAGCAGCCTCTACATATCTTCACAGAGCCTCTGCACATATCTCTGATATGCCTCTAATCAAGCTCAATAGTTAAGTTCTATACAAGAAGTCAAGCTCTGAACTTCTGAAATCAAACTTATCTGCACATTTCAAATGTTCTTTTGTTGCACACTCAAATTGAACATGATTAACCTCTGATATGCACATTAGAGCTTCTGGATAGGCTCTGGACATATGTGCAGCTTCTGATCAAAACTCTGAACACGATCTGTTAGCATCAGATTCTGGACAACAGCTTCTGTTGCAGACTTTGGATTCAATACAACAGAAAATCTGACTTGCACACTTTCGAGAGGTATTTTGATGCACTTAACTGATTTGAACTCGACTAATCTGCACAAATGGAAAGAATTTTGTATATGCATCTTGAGCTATCCAAACTCTGTGGTAGATAACCATATTTTGGAATTTGTTGCACTTAAAAATCTTGACAACATGTAATCAAACTCTGCATATGAATAGATTAAAGTCCTGCACAAATATGGAACACAACAACACAACAACAATGTTTTATTAAATCTGCACAAGTCCTATTATAAATCTGCACATAATAAGACACTGGAATGTCTTTGATAAAATTATGGACAACCTGGGATCACATTCTGTGGCATAGTATTGTACCGATGAAACTTTAAACATAACAACTATTTGATTAAATCTGTTCAGATGGACTGCAAATTTTTGAACTTTTCGAATCTGTCCATAATCTGTCTCACACTTCGAATTCAACAAAAATATGTTGTTTTTGCACAGACAAATCCTTCTTTCCTTTTTATTTCACACGACAGCAAATAGAGTAATCTACTAAACTCTGGATGACATGGACAGTTCGATCTCTGAACAATAGGAACAAATTCAACCCGTTATTATGATATGTATTGCACTTACCTCCGAATAACTTGAAAACCAATAAACCCAGGCTGTTAATTTGGCATTGTGACAACAGTTTTTTCAATCTGTTCAAATTTATCATAACCATTTCCGGAACATCTCTGTTGAATTCTGTAATAACATGCTATACAAATCTAGACAACTTGGATCACATTAATCTTTAAATTCTGCATGAAATCTGACGCTTTTGCTTTCTTTGAATTCCTTTCAACAACAAATCGATAGCATCACGTATCAATATTTTCATTGAACTGTTAATCGATTTATGTTAACTGGACATAACATATTTCACTCTTGAAAATCTTCTTGTCTTAAAAAACAGATCTGCATAAACACACTTCAAATGAAATGTTGCAGGACATTCATCACAACATACTGAGTTACCATCCATTTTGCAGAGACAACATTTATCACTGTTCCCATTTGTGATTTCATCAACAACCTCCTTCAAATTCCAAACTGAATCTGTGATCCATCAACCATGCTTCTGTCCATTTTAAAAACTGTGATGTGTTGGCTTTTCAAACTTTGAACATGAATCTACTTCAAAGATTAAATCGACAGTCTGCACACATCTGGAAGAACATGAAAACCAATCTGCATAGTAAGGACTGTTTTGTATTCACAGATGTTGTTCTTCCCATTATGAAATCGGACTGTTTTGCATAACATGGCATACACATATTATTGTAACTGGTTTGTGTTTCCTGCATCAATTTTAATCGTTTTCTTCTATTTTGTATCTGGAATTTTTGGACCTCTGATTTCTTCTTTTTTGGACCTGTGATTTCTCCTCTCAATTGACCTGTGATTTGTGTGAATGACCTAATAGACATGGTGACCAACGTTTCTACGGAAACAAGCATCGAGAGGGATGCATCTGGTGTTCATCCTCGCCCGAAAAAATCTGTAAGTGTGACCAAAGTTTATATGGAAACAAGCATCGAGAGGGATGCGGCTGGTGTTCATCCTCACCCGGAAAAATCTGTAAGTGTGACCAAAGTTTCTACGGAAACAAGCATCGAGAGGGATACAACCGGTGTTCATCCTCGACCGAAAAAAGCTGCAAGTGTGGAGATAGTATCATTTGGTGAGGCTTTTCAACCTTAACAATCCCACTTAGTGTGCAAGCTAAGCGATGAGGTAATTTCGCATATATATATTCAATTCTCATATGAAAATTTGACGTACTAATAATAATGTAGTATTTTTTGCAGTGGCGTCTTTTTCAAAAGCAAGCAAAACGTGTGCGAGATCTCATCAAATGGAAGTGGGATGAAGTCATTGATCTGGATCCGGACGTTGATGAGGATTTGATCGACACTGTCGACTCGACATCAACACGCGTTCAAGTCCCTCGGGTCGTTGTTCATACTCGTGGTTCGATCCACCGTGTTAGGGTTGCGTCCGATGATGACAATTTCATATCTTTGTAAAAACATGGTTGGTAGGATAGGAGTTTATGTGTATGCATTGTTTTAATTTTCTGAATATTTAAATTGGTTCTGTTAGTACATTAATGGTACAAGGTATGTGTTACTTAAAAGTATTATGTTTTCAATTGAAAATTTTGTTTGCTAAAGAGCTTATTGAGCAGGAAAGGCAGGGCAGGGTTGCATAGAAGTATTATAGACTTCTTTTAGTTTTAAATAGTTTAGTTCAAAACCGAGACTCAAACATGTTGAAACTGGAACATGCAGAAGTGTCAAATTCCTGTTATATCAAACAACAGAACTAAGAAGTAAACGTCTTCGTGGATTTACAGGTGAGATGCGACATCTGTTAGTTGTGAATTGATTATTCAAGTGGACAGGTAACTTAATATCCCATGCTTGCCTGACTTTCCGGAATCATACTTCACATGGTAAAATTTAAATTGCTCATACTTGTAATGTGTTATGTGCGTACTCTTGGAAAACCAAGGAGACTTTATCAATGTTGCCTCCTTGTAGATGATTGGGTACTTGTATTAACATGTTATTCACACATCTGAATAAACTTATTATAGAAATTCTTACCTAACCAGAAAGATAATAAGAGTGCCTGCTGCTGGTCATAAACCAGAATAATAATAATTCAATTAAAACAGGTAGAGGTGATATAGGATGGATATACTTTGCTTTGGAAATATTTTGATGTTTTTTGAAGTTGTTTTGTCGGGGAGGAACCCTTTTGTAGCTTAATATAGTTGTTAACAAAAATAAGTTCTAATTATGTTTGTGCTATTAAATAGCAGGTGAAACAAGGCCTACTTTGCAAGCTGTGTGTGACAACCAATGTACAGAACTGTACCCTTACTGCCCTTATGACTTGCTCTTGTAGATGGACGTGGAGATGACGACGATATTGGAGGCTTTGAGGGTAGATAGAATAATACTTTCTTACAAAATTGTCATCATTTTGAACTATCGGTGTGTGTTATATTAATTTTCCAATTAAAAATTTAATCCATATGAATGATCGGTGTGTTTTGCATTTATGGAAAGTCGGTTATAGTTTGACTAAGCTTCTTGCTCGATTGGAAAAAAAACATTCGGCAGTGATGAAAAGAGAGACCAACCAAATAATTGAATTTAAATTAAAGTCGTGTTGTATATCCGACCAACGGACGGGTATAAAACTAGTTAGAATTAGACGATGAACAAATATTTGTAATTTTATATTCATCTTAAAAAAACAAATATTTAATGGCTAATAGATTGGAGCCCAAGTTGAAATTGTAAAGCCCAAAAGAAGAATTAGAGCCCAATATTGTTGCAGCAGGTAGGTTCCAACAAATGGTACGCTTACTTCTCGCGATTAGGTCGTTTGACCGAAGAGAACACAACGACTTGCGAGTTGCGATTGAACTGAACGACGATCTGCAACGATCTGGGACGATTTACGGTTTCCACCGGATACCTGCGCTGCGATTTCTCTTCTGCTTTCCGATTAAGCCAAGGTAAATGGCTATCTATCTCAGAAAAATATATAAAATGATACACAGAAAAATTTTACTAAATGATTCACTGACTGAAACCCCCTTTTGATCCTTATCGCCTCTCATTTCTTCAAACTTTGGAAGACTTTCTTCCATCTATCTATCTATCCATGGCCTTTGCTTCCACATCGTCTTTTTGTCCGTGACATGTATACATACATACTGGTGTTTGTCAGATCCTACATAGGTTATTTGGCAAGCTAAAACTTCATTTATTGTGTCAAAAGATCTGCTTGTAGAACAACAACCATGGCAGATAGCAGGGAAATTGATGACCAGGTGGATTTTGAAGATGACAACTATGAGGAGATGGATGATGATGTTGAAGAGCAATTAGAGGAAGAAGGACCTGAGGGAGGTGATGATGAAAATGGTGAAGAACAGGAGGATATTAGTGGATATGATGGAAAGGAGCAGGAGTCTGAAGAGGATAGAAATCAGAATGCTACTGGACAGGTAGATGATGAAGAAAAATCCCCTATTTCTGGAGAAGATAATAGAGGGAAGCATGCTGAGCTTCTTGCTTTTCCCCCTCATGGTTCTGAGATTTTCATTGGTGGGCTTCCTAGAGATGTGGTTGAGGAAGATTTGAGTGATCTTTGTGAAACCTTTGGGGATGTTGTTGAGGTCAGTTCTAATTATGGTTACTTCATGAGACACTGATCTTGTAATTGGAATGGAATTAATTTATACTACATGATACTGTGCAGGTAAGGTTGGTGAAGAATAAGGAGACCAATGAAAATAAAGGTTTTGCTTTTGTGGCATTCAGAACTAAGGATGTTGCTCAAAAGGCCATTGAAGAGCTACATAACAAAGAATTTAAGGTATGGCCTTATGATGGTTTATTTGTCATTTTCTGGTGTTGGTACTCACTTTGATGCTCATGTGTTGTATAGCCTGTCTTAACGAAAATTGTTCTGGGCATATCATTGCAGGGTAGGACCTTAAGGTGTTCACTTTCTGAAACTAAATACAGACTATTTATTGGCAATGTGCCCAAGACTTGGACCGATGATGATTTCAGAAAAATAATTGAAGAGACAGGCCCAGGCTCAGAAGTCATTGAGCTCATAAAGGTGACCTGAACATGACTTTTGTACCAGATATGTCATCAATGATATAGTTGTTATTATTAACCTTTTTAAATGGTTTGTTTGTAACCCAGGATTCTCAAAACCCACCACGTAATCGTGGTTTTGCTTTTGTTGAGTATTACAACAATGCCTGTGCGGATTATTCAAGGCAGAAACTAGCTAGTGCCAATTTTAAGCTCGATGGCAACACCCCAACAGTTACTTGGGCGGATCCTAAAAGCACACCTGATCATTCTGCTTCATCTCAGGTAAATCTCCAAAAATTAAGATACACTCATTCCTATCCATACTGAAAACTATGTCTAGATAAATATTTAGCACTGCTAAGGTTCAACACCTCACTCAACGAACTGGTTATAGATAATCTACTGCTAGATATGGAGCTGTTTACTGGTTAAGGGTTTGCTTAAGACATATCTAAGGAATCTGGGGTTGGAAATAAACCTTAGCGCTATGTAAACAGTAAAGCTATGGAATCACATCTAGGATCTTTTGAACGATACCCAAGATAACACACATCACAATCAATGAAATGGTCTAGGAATTAGAAACCTCAGCTAGATTGCCATCCAAGTGCCTTATGGAGACTATGTCATCTACTGTGGGCTATTTTTTATTATTTAGGCATTGTTTGGCAAAAATAAGCTAGCTTATTTTTTGGGTACATGTTTGGATGACCATAAGCTAGCTTATAAGTTAGCTTATTGATAAGCTACTTTGAGTAGCTTATGAGGAGCTTTTTGCAAATATTCCAATTATGCCCCTCATTAATATTCATTATTATATATTAACTTTTAATTATAAATAAATAATTAATGTCCTTTTTGGTAATTTAAATGATTATAAGCTAGTTTTTGCCAAACGTGACTTTTTCATAAGCTAGCTTATCAGCTACCAGCTAGCTTATCAGTCATAAGCTAGCTTATCAGCTAGTTTGCCAAACATAGCCTTAGTGTAATACCATTATCTCTCTAAGCAGTCAATGCTTTCTCGCCTTAATGTTAGCGTTATCTATTCATGCCAAGTTATAGATGTTGTTCAAGCTTCCATCTTTTGGCTGCTGAGGTGATATCATGTTCATGCAACTGCGTCCATTGAGTACCTACTTGGGCAATTTCTTACCACAGTTGCAAGTCTGTGAACAATTTTGGTTCTACTCCAATCAGCTTCCTCAATGTTCGGAAACTAGGAGACTGAACACCATAGTAGAGAAGCATCAATGTCTGATTCTGCTGAGTATAAAGAAGTATCAGGTTCTATCTATGGGACCTTAACGAGATTTTTCTTGTTCCAATCCATCCAGACAACTATGGCAACCCGATTATGGAAAAACCAGCAAGCTATGGCTTGAAAAGCTTATCTTCTTCTTCTTACGTAAATCTGAAAAAATAGATTAAGAGATGATAGTATGTTAGACTTTAAAGAGAGGCTGACATCTTTCTTAACTATCTATTGCTTTCTAGCAGTCAAAAGCAGATACCCCTCCCCCCAATGTTCCTATTACATCACCTACTTCATTATCTGTTACCTCTTTCTGGCTTTTCTTGGGTTGCTCTACTGAGTTATGAAGTCGGTCCTCGTATGACACTGATGTCTTATGCCATTCACATGCAACCTTAAACAGTGATTTATTTAGCATCTGTTTCTTTTCCCTTACGTCGTTAGATTTTTTATTAAGGTGGTCCTGGCTTTCGGTTACTGGTACTAAACCATTTCATTGCTACTTCATGGGTCTGACGAGGATTTTTCTTGATAGTTGATAAGTGCAAGGTAGTCCTGCATACCAGAGGCAAGTTGAAAAGCATAAATGGGTTGATAAAGCTCTTCTTTCTTTATATCAAATTTCTGCCTGATTAGAACTTTGGGAACTTTGGCACGGGTCTTCATCCATCTGATTTCATGTCTCCAATTCATCAATCTTTTGCACGGATGCTGCCGCTGTGAGGGTTCTTGGTTGAAATTGGGAAGCTGGTCAAATATTCTGTCTTTCTAACTTCTAAGCATGTGTTCACTTAAATTTGCTCTACCGAGTTGCTATTGCAGATTGTGAGTTTCATAACCTTCTAAAATCTTCTTAACAATGTTCGACTGAACCTTTGCAAGACCTGCCACTTCATCTTTCTGTCTTCAGTGATCACTTATGCTCCTTTCTAGATTATTTGGTGGGTACTGCCTGTTGAGTTGAACCTTGGTTCCGCATCAACAATAAGAATGTTGAGATTTTCAACTGGTCAACAATGAAAAACAGCAGGTAGTCTCTGTGAGCATCAGCCAGTGTTGCTCAATAAGTTCGGGTGGTAAGATTAAGAATGGTCATGACACTGCCTTGGTGTGGCTCCAATTGTTGTAGGACCTTTAAGGTTCAAGACCTAAATAAATTTGTGAGTGTTTATAGTTGGATGGTAGGGGTTTTAAATTAGTCATGCATTTCTCTGTTGAATTGTCCCAGCGGAAAGGGGGTGGAGTTTCCACAAGACCACAACTAGTCATGGATTGTCTAGGGCTGGCTTTGAGTAGTTTTTTTGGTCTAGCCGTCTAGGCAAGGATTGCTATTGGGAGAACTAAGTACAGGAAACTAGAATGAGAAACAAATTTGAGCTAAAATGGAAATGTAGGAATCATATATAGGGTTCTTACTTCTTAGACATCAAACCTGAGTGGAAAGCGCATTACTGACCGAATGAAAATCTGAAGCTTTTTTTTTATAACTATAATATTCTGTCAAAGTTCAGAATACCTCTCATGGACTACTATACTGCATTCACTAGTAGACCCTTCAATACATTCATGCAGAATGTCTGAAAGCATAAATGTATTAACAAAAATCATAAAGCTTAATCTAAATCAACTTCATATCAGGGTGCTTCTAAACATCAAGCTGAGCTAGAGACCATTCTAGCTCCTTTTATTATATCTTTTACATAGACTTGGTATAGCTGCTACATTTTGTGCCTTTTCTTTGAACATGTTAACTTATAATGAATTGTAGCTGAAAAGGCCTTTAGGAGTTATTTGATCCTTTCTATGGATATGCCATGTTATTTGCACTTGATTGTGAGCAGTTGGAAAAAGATCAAAAGTTCTAGTCATAGAGAGGTTGGTAGAGAACTGGTTGCAGTGATTTTGACCAGAGAAATTTCAGTTTCAGGCTTAGGATCTGTCTGGATACCCAGAGCAATGGGTGGGTTCTAAGAGAAGTTTAAGTGATTTAGGGATGAAGACCAATATAGACATGCTGAGTGTAGTATACTTTTTTGATTATGATGGTGAAAGTTGAAACTACGCAAAATTTATCTCTGGAAAATTAAAATGCTGATGCATCATTCACAGACTAAAATACATATCAAGAGCTTCAGCTATAAACGGCCTCCATATATCGTACCCCATGGAGGATTTTCTTGAACAAGTTCAGGAGCTCATCAGCTGGATGTCATTCTTTAGTATGCAGTTAATCTTATCATTACTTGTGCCAACTGCTGAGAGGTTTTTGCCTGTAAAGGTAATTGTTCAGCGTGAAATTTGATAGCTTCTATAGAGCATGTCAGATCCCTGCCTTTCTATATTTTCTATCTCCCTTGATCTTATGAGTTTTTGCCTATTTGTTAAGAGAGTTGATGGTCCTATATAATGTTCCGGGTGCTTTAACTTTTATCTAATAGGATCCTTGGGTTAAGTTTAGAATAAGATCAACTCCGTACCATTCCGTGGAGCTTTCTCAGAAAGGCTTTTATCAGAAAGGCTTCAGTGCGTTAACATCCTCGACAAAGCAATATCTCCCCTTACCGTACTCCGTACCATTCCGTGGAGCTTTCTCCTCCCAAGTATATGCATCAAAATAGACAAATTTGATGTAATCATTGAAGTCTATAGTTGTTTTCAGTATCCAACTTAGATACATCAACTACCACAATCTTCTCTGTCAAAATAAATCTGTTTATCTCCATGCACCCATTCAATGGAATTATTATATGGCACCTACATGGTTGATATTTCCAGACATGGACATGATTGGTGGTTGGCCAACTGAAAATGTTAAAAACTGAAAGTCTTCCCTCTCCAACCCTTCCTTTTTCACACTTCCTCAGAGATAGGTAATTACCCTTTCAATTCTTTTTCCCATCTCTCACCATCAAGCACATCCTCAATTATAAGAAAAACCTTCATTTTGAGTCCCCAATTTACATCCCAACCGTTCAATGTCATGCTCCCAAACATCTTAAATATAACAAAGTCGATCAGAAACATAAAGAAACATGGTAAACAACAGAATGGTTGAGAGGTTTACAGCACCAAGGGGTGACAATTAAATAGTTAACCGAGGGAAACAGAAGATCTATCTGCCAAACGGATTGCAGTCAACTCTTGGCATGTTATCTAAAAAGTATGTATTCTATGGCTCTTTGAAGCCATTGAGACATTTAAGTCTCTAGTATGGCATATAAATCTTTCTGTAAGAGTAACAATCCTCAAAACCACATATATTTCAAATATATTATGTTAAACACCAATATTTTGCTGTCAGGGCCAGCGAATTAGAGTTTGATCTGTATATTTCATGAGCCTTAGACCAATGAATGGGTTTGGCTTGTTCAGCACCAAATTACTTAATGCATGCTTGGCAGAATTAGCACATAGAAATGACTTTAGCTTGATAGCAAAATTTGTAAAAGTGATCTTATCATAGACATTTCCTTCACTATAGTAAATTTTGATAATGTGCCAAAATTGTGAAAAGCAATATAGTGCTTTTTATTAAAGACCACTTATATTTAAAACAAAGAGTGATAATTGTTGGTAGACAAGCTTCAAATGTTAACAGGTCGAAACCAATACATTTTAGAATACATTATTTTAAGGTTATTACTACGTTTAATTAAAATACCGAATATATATAAACATAATAATTGGGCACCCAACTTTTTGGGGATCAGCTTGTTATCTCACAACTCCTGAAAGTGAACTTGAAATCAGCTTGTTTACTTGATGAATGAGATTGAACATAGCCCTTGGCAAATTGATCTTGGTTATTCACTTTAACATGACTAGGCTAGTTAGCTAATTTCTTTACGAAAATTGATTCTGCGTGATGCTTGGACAACCTATACAATTTTTCTAGGTTATTTGATGAAAAGAAATTATATAATTTATTGGATGCTTTCTCTTTGCCTGCCATTTTGTCCTTATCATCAAACAATTTGAAATACCTGGATCCTGGAGCTATAGTTGTTCTACTCTTTGCTAGTATAGCAGATGACATAGGCCTTAGAAGCTCTTACTCAAGTAGCTGGGTGATGAGACTAATCCCAATATTCTTTCCCAAGACCTCCGATTTATCAGGCATAAGCACGTATGCCGTATCAAGATCTTTGTCAGCCGCCAATTTGGACAATCTGGTAGCATAACTTAGACCCGAGTTATAATTTTTACTCTTGTGTGTAGATGCTTCTGGTATCATTTCCATCTGCAGATCTATATGATTCAAAGCAATGTCACTTAGGTGCATTGGGTTCCTTTTTTTCCTTGTTCAAACATGAGTAACCCTTTTGCTCTAGGAGTTGAACTTCTTCCTTAACCTTAAAGTCATCTTGGTCATCCTTGTGTCAATGTCAAGTTATGTTATCTGCCCTGAATCTGAAGTCATAAACCAGTTGGATATAATATAATGTGTCTTCTTCCATCTCTAGCCCACATGCCTCTCTCTGCATTTCTACATTAGGTGACATTCTTTAAATTTTACATGTCTCTGCAGTATGGTGTACAAATCAAAGCCGGGATGCTTTTGAGAGGCCATGAGTCGTGTATGAGTACCTAGTGGGCTTGTGCTTTATGTTACAAAATACTTCTATTTCTCTGAAGTTATGCTATATTATGATACCATGATTATACAATAAGCTATATAAATATTCAGATTGGTCATTACATTCATATATGATCGAAGATGAAAACAATTTATGGATAAAGATGATATCAAATTAATGTTCGCATGCAAGAAAAGTATATGAGAAGAAGAGTAGTCTGTGATTTCTTTTTGAAAAAAGATTTGACTTTCTTTCAATTTGAAGTGATATGACATAATTTGGTGATTAAATCTCAATCAAAGGGTGAGGGTCCCTTGTTATAATTGTAAAATTACTTTCAAATTTTATAGACTGTCGTATCTTTATCTAATCTCTTATGACATGAATTGTGATACCATGACTAAAGTAAAAAGATAAAGGCACAATAAGATTATTGTATCAAACCTCTTTCAGTAAAAACCAATCATATTATTTGTTACTTCTTACCATGTTGTTACATCTTACCATGTCACGATATTCAAAAGTATGGGCATGGATGTCCTTTGGCACATGCATGTTTGGCTGAAAGCCGTCACTTGCTTTCTTTTTTAGATTTTTTTCAATCACCTCTTGTTGGCTTTAAGCGTTATTAGTTGAACAAAAATGTTAGCTCATTCTTTATTCCTTGTACGTGTGTTTTCATAGGTAAAGGCTCTTTATGTGAAGAATATACCGGAGAACACTCCAATAGAACAGCTGAAGGAACAATTTCAGCGCCATGGGGAAGTGACGAAAGTTGTCATGCCACCTGCAAAAGCAGGTGGTAAACGAGACTTTGGGTTTGTCCATTTTGCAGAAAGGGCAAGTGCGTTAAAGGCAGTCAAAGAAACCGAAAAGTATGAAATCGATGGTATGTTTTCCCTGTACTTTTCTCTTTTTCTTTATTCTTTTCCCCCTCCGAACTCTGTTTCAGGTACACAGTTAGCAGAGAATGTGATCAATGGTACTGTATTTGTGCTTTAATATAGGGAATCTAAACATTTTCTATGAGTTGGAGTTAAGGCCACATAATGGTTCGGTATTGTTAGCAAGATAGAACTCTTGATCCACACCCTACAAATTTATTGAAATTTAACGTTCCAATGGAAGTGTTTTTGGTTGTTTGAGTTGAACTTGCTACAAGTGACCGAGCGATCATACCATTTGAAGTAAAAGTATCTTTTTAGATTGTTCAGGTAAGGCTGCAGTCATAAGATTTTTCAGTAGATCCTTTAACGAACATAGGTAGGAACCATGCACAGGAAATGGTGCCCACCCCTCACATGAAGCCATTCTCATTTTATTTTTAGGTAACAACTATCTTTATGACATAGAAATCTTTTACACTTTCACCCCCATTGTTCGTTGATAGAAATGACAAAAACTTCCCAACATGCCTTTGTTTTGTTACATTGATAGAGATGACATGGATCTCCCAACATGTCACTAGATAGGAGAGCTCATAGCATGTTTCTCTTACGACAATTCCTTAGCTAGTTGAAAACTTGATGCAAACAAATTACATCTGATTTGTTTTTATGAATGGTGGTGTAATTTGTATATAGTTGCTGGATTTTATTAGTCATACCATTGCAGACATGTTTTATTATTTCTTTGGCTTCCATTATGTATAAGATTTGGCTCCCATCTTGAAATAACTTGCTGATGCTTCACTAGCGATTGGATATGACAAGAAAAATAACTCTTCCAAAACATGGCAAGTTTGATACCTTGTTTTTGAGCTATACCTATGTGACCATATTTCGTGATTTAGTGAGTTACTCCCTCCGCCCCAAAATAAGTTTTCACATTTCTATTTTAGTTTGTCCCTAAATAAGTGTCCATTTTCAAAAGCAAGTGTCTGCTTTTCAGTTCTACCCTTAGTTACAAGATAGAGAAATTCATTACACCCTCTATTGTTAAGTGTAAAATTGGCATTTAGTTAATTAAAAAGTGTAAGAATTACACATTTCTAATACTGTGCCCCTTTCATCATGGACATTTATTTTGGGACAGAAGGAGTATAAAACAGTTTTATTGGTCCAATTGCATTGCTATGATTCTAGATGAGTTGTTCATAGGACGTGGTTTCTATTTAACACCTTGACCGTGGTCCATTGCTATGATTTGCAGGCCAGGTTCTGGAAGTGGTACTCGCAAAGCCTCAGAGCGACAGAAAACCTGATGGGATTAATCCTCACTATTCTGGGCCTCATCCCAACTACATTCCTCATCCCGTCTATGGTGGCTTCTCAGCTAACCCATATGGAGGCAATGTTGGACCTAGATATGGCGTTAACCCTTCGTTTCAGCAGGTATTCTAGTAATGTACCTTGTGTGCTTCTTCTTGTTCTGATGCAAAGTTTTTTTTATCTTAAAAGAAGTGTGTATTATGGAACAGCCAATGATATATGGAAGGGGACCTGTGCCAGGAGGTATGCAGATGGTTCCAATGGTTCTGCCTGATGGTCAAATAGGATATGTTCTGTAAGTTACTCTCTCTCTTTGAATTGGTTGTCAATAAAGAGCTTTATGGTCACTCCATCAGATTCTCTATAATTTCTCCAAAATGGAGAAGCAGAAGTTAAAATCTCTAAAAAGTTACATTTATCTTCAAGAGTTTCTCCATTTTGGAGATTTCGACGTAAATTATATTATTGAAATATTCGGTAGATTTAATATCCCAATAAACTTTGTATAAAATGAAAGTACATTCAACTTCATTGGTGGGAACATAAAAAACTATTTCACTCTCTTTTTGTCCTCTTTCTTGTACTTTGTTAATTTTGGAGAATCTATTGCAGCAAAAAATAGATTAAAAACTAGATGCTCTTAATGAAAATGGGTGGGATATACTGGGCTCGTTTTGTTTGGTTTATGGAAAAAGAGATTTATGCTGTGGAATTTGTGCAGGCAACAGCCTGGAGCACAGATGTCATCTGTGAGGCCGCCTCGGAGGAATGAGCGCAGCAGCAGCAATGGCTCAGGGGGGGCACGAGGAGGACGGGGAGGGGGCGGTGGTGATGATGCCGCTCGTGGACGGTATCGGCCATACTAAGGGATAGGTGGTGGTGGGACTGTGCGAACTTGTTGTACATGGATATAACCAGATAGATTTGCCATGATGGACAAGACACACCCCCATCCCACCCCACCCTTCCCTCCCTCTGCCTTTTTGCTGAAAGGCACAAAAGAAAAAAAGGCAAAAAAAAAAAAAAGGTTAAATTAGTAGAGTGTAGAACAAAGTTGGAGAGCTCTTGTTTTTCTTCTTCTCTTTGTCTGTGTTCTGTAGTTGATTGTAGTAGAAAACATGCTCATGAGTTGCCAATCATGCCTCCAAGTAAACTATTATCTTCATTACATTAGTAACGAAATTTGAAGATGCACGAAAACAACTTCTCTACTCTTTGGGGTAGAGGAAAGATCTGCATACATCTTACCTCCAGGTGTCACGACTCGAGAATATACCTGTGATATTTACCGAGTTTGTTTGATTTGGTTTAAGTTGCGTTACATCTTTTCATATTGGGATTTCATCTGATATCGCACAAACCACCTTCACATATACAGAATTGTTGGAAAGCAATGGGTACATATGACTTTAGGTTTGTTAGTATTGATGGGATGAAATCTATTGAACAATGGACAATGTTATGCTTATCCCAATAGTTTGCTTGGTTTGGGGATATTGCACAACATAATCAAAAGAAAATCATTATTGTAATAAATATAATTTAACACCATCATTAAAAGAGTTGAAGGGCTTGATTTAAAACCCAGAAATTGGTTAAGAAAATCATTCAGTTTTGAAGATATATCTGGCTTGAGTTCACTATTTTAAGGTAATTTCTAACACTCTATTCAATCATATCCGTTGTATTATGATATAACCTTCATCTTCGTTATGAACCACCTCATTTTGATCTGTTTGATATATGCAACTGTCGATCCTCGAAATATTTTCGTAATGAAAAACGGGTATTTGCCACAAATAATAAATCAGCAACAAGTCATACAAATAAATTGATGTACCCTCAATGATTTGATGAACAAACAATTGAAACAGTATGGAATTGGAACAAAAATTGAATGATTACAAAAGGATTTTTAGGCACTTCGAGACTGCCGGATGTTTCCACACACTATTTATACCACTCAAAACTACTTTTGCATTAACTACTTGTACTAGTGCATTAAGCACTTATACCTTATCCTAACATCTTTGACTATTTGACCGCACTACTTGCCAATTTCTCATGTTACATCGTAAGTATTAATTGAATTGACAAAAGTCATACAAATAAGAAATGGTAATAGTTAAAAGACTTTCATTTAACTTATTGGATACGATTTTAGTTCATTAAAATGACATCATATACAATGTTTTTATCCGGTAAACACTTACCGGGTAAGAGTCCCCAGTCTCATTTAATGGGTAAGACCATCGGTCATTGTCACCACACTTACCGGGTAAGATCCTAATCTTAGTCATGTTCATCCGATAAGGTAAAATGAACTGACCCCTAAATCTAGGCATTTGAGATAATGGATAACGGTATTTGCACTTCGTGGATGTGAAATGAATCATCGACCAGGTCATAATAGGATAAATTGTCTCGTATTCTTAATCTAGATTTAATAATATGCATTCTTTTTATTTATATGATTTCTTGTCGCATTATCGTACTATAATGCACAATTGTGAATCACCCCCTTGGAAATATGGTCTTGGGAAAAATAGTCGTAATGAGTGTCATTTTACTTGGTTTACATTTAAAAAATGTATTATTATGTATAAATTTATTTACTAATTAGATACTTTTATTTTACAAAATTGTAATTTATTATATTATCTATATATAGAAAATAAAAGAATACAAAACACGAATACCAAGTATAAATAAAATAAAGGAAACAGTCTGTTCGATTTCCAAAATCCAATAACTTATTTATTTAAAAGAAATGTCGATTTCAGTAAGTCCACTAATTTGTTTATTTTAAAGGAAATGTCAGAAACATAAACCCTCAAAAGTATATTGAACACCAAAGTCCTAAAGGGAGGGAAGTGAGTCTTCATACCATTCATTAGTGAAGCAGCACCTTACCATCTGTTATCAATGTTATGCTGCTGCTAATTGACCTCCATTGATTTCAAAAGTGTCCCAACTGCACTTATATTAATGAGTAAGCAATAAGGGACTTATAAACATGTTTGCCACATCATTTAAATTATAAAATCCAAAATATACAATCAACAATGCAATAAATGTTAACTTGATCACATTTCATTATGTTTCTTACACATAAAACTGGGCATGTTTCTTCCTTTCCATGGTACATTATGAAGTTGCATCATGAAAAAGATTGCAACTTCTAACCTCTTAACCAATTACCCCAAATATTGCAAAGGTGGTTGAAGATGTCTCCCAAAATGATGCCAAGATTGTCGATTTGCCGATGTCTTCACTTCGGATGATGCATGTTTTGGACGGTCGCAACTCTTACCCTTTTCTTCTTAAAACATATTTGAGAACACCCAAGTTAGAATTAGGAAATGAAAATGTTGCAACAAGAATCGACTTTATAAGATGTCAAATATGTCTAAACGCCATAATAGACTGATTTATAGGACCAAACAATCGTGTGTCTTATGTAAAATTGTTACAGTAAGTTGATAGGACGTTTTTTTGGGAGTCCTACCAAGTTCTCTTTAAGATACTTTTGAAATAAAACGTCTTGTTAGTCTTTTTATATGTCGTTATTTGAAGAAGTGTTCTATAAAAACAAGTTTCCCATAAAAAGATGTGTTCATAGTGCGGTTCTCAAAAGGCTCTTATGATGCTTTATTTAAAAACAATCTTAAAAAACTTGTTAGGATACCAAATACGTCCTAACATCCTATTATAACCCCTCTATATAGGATTCACAATTGTTTGGTTCTATAAACTTAAGTTTATAAAGGAGTCTATTAAGACATTTAGACACATTTGACGTTATATAAAACTGATTTTGTTGTAGGGAAATGAAAACTGAGTTCGAGAGTCTCACTTGTCTGTATTTGATTCCGTGCTCCATACAATATCTTTCAATCCGGAGGAGAAGCTCTTGTAGAACTGTAATTCAATGGAACACAAAGAAAGATATCAGATTGGGTGAATAGTAGATTATTTCTCACCCCTTCAGAGATTGATCATTTTTGGTCTTAACACATACATTGTGAAATTCCAGTGTGTCGCCACCGGTTTTCCTGAGCTCCACCATGTGCAACGAGGGCGCCACTTCAAAAACCTATAGCAAAAATTCAATTAGACACACAATACAAAAATGAATACATAGTTTCATGGAGGGAGGTTCATTTATGAACCTTAAATATTTTAGGAACTCATGAACCACCCTCCTGTGAGTATTCATGATGAATAACGTGATTAAATATTCATTTATGAATAATTCAGAAAATAGGTTTCTAAATGAACCTATTTTCTTGTACACAATTTTAGAAATCTTGTATGTTCCCTTATCTTTATGGCTTAACTTGTGGCACAAAACTTATAAATTTAGAAATCATTACCTCTGTAGCCACAGCAAGGTGCCCCTTCCTTCCAGTCTTGTCACCTTGTAACTTCATCTGCAATGGTTTAGAAAGAATAGCCATGTAAGTCGGAGCAGTTTGGTTGTTTTTTCATTAAGTTCTGTATGGATTAAGCTATCTGTATAAGATTAAACCGTCTCAATGAATCAACATGAATCTAAAAGTTATGCTAGCATGTCAAACATATGAAAACTTGAAGCACAATCATGATGAATACGACCTTATAATTTCGTTTGTGAACATTGAAACCTAAGGGTTTTGCAGTTTCCTCGATTTTAGACATGATCTCGTTGGCAGGACACTTGGAAGCAAAACTTGTTTCTCTCTTTACAAAACCCTGTTGTGTAGAAGTTCAAACAAACACAATTATCCAGCAGACTTACGCGAACAATGTAGTTTCACACATTTTAGAAAAAAATCAAGTTAGGAACTTTGACATGCCTTCTGCTTCTCAAACATATTCTCTAGACTGAAACCTTGTGATCTAGATATAAGCTCAAACGCGTTCATGGATTCAGGTTTCTCTTTCTTTTCCGTAACAAGATGTTCCTAACAACAAAAAAAAGACTCGTATGAAGGAAATACAAGAATGCATTCATAGACTCGTCAGTATCAAAGAATAACCATCAACATAATTGTCTACACCACAACAAACATCGTCACAATTTTTATCTGTTTGAGTCCCACATCGGCCAGACTTGGACCTGTTCTCCTCAATATATCAAAGGCTTTTTTATGGAGAGTAATCTAACGGGGTTTCACATATTCTCACATTACCCAACAAGAATGTGTGTTGTTTAAAGTGGGATTTGAGTTGTTTGAAGTCAACTCAACCGGAGTTACTTCTTCCACGATGAAAAGCCAGAGAGTTAACCTTGGATTCATTGAAGACAGCATCTACATCATCAAGATTCACATCCTTTTCCTGCTCAAAATGTGGGGGTTTATACCCTTTCTTGAACCAATCATCTTCCAAGATTTGAGGAATGGTTATTCTCTGCAATGTACCAATTTCTTAATCTCCAAACAGTAGAATATAAACGAATAATATAAACAAAATAAGAACTACAACTCACAGTGAGGGGGTTTGGATCAAGTATCCGTTCTAACAGTTTCTTCGCGACAGTTGAAAACCACGGTGGACATCTATAATCAGCCTTCTCAATCTGAATAACAGTTGGGATGCTTCTTCAACTATTTATAATGCATTCCCAAAATTACGTATAAAGAAAGGGATACGAATATTGAACTTACTCTCCTATACAGTCCCATGAGGTTTTCCTCATCAAACGGCAAGTATCCTGCCATAAGCACGAAAAGGATAACTCCACAAGACCATATATCAGAGGCTGCACCATTATAACCCTTTACGGTGAGCACCTGAAAAAAAAAATCTCTTGAGAAATGTAACAACAACTCCAACAAATCTTTCACCATTTGCATCCATAAAACTTTGAAGTTATTAGAGTTATACCTCAGGAGCAACATAATTTGGAGTTCCACAGGCTGTGTGCAACATCCCATTATCCTAAATAACAAGCGATTCCAAATGTTGTTAACCAAGAAACAAGAAATTATCTAAATAAATCAATCAGAAACCAACTGAGATAAAAGACCTCTAAACATCATTCACATGTGCACAGTCTTTGTGATTAATCAACCTACATAAGCTATCCTCACTTTAAGTACCATATATTCTACGTACCACTTGCTGAGATAATCCGAAGTCTGAAACCTTCAGAACATCATTCGAGTCCAAGAGCAGATTTTCCGGCTGCAATGAATACAAGGGGAACAAAGTTTAAATTGGGTGTGTAAGACAAATCATTTCATCACTTAAAGCTCTATGCATCAAGATTTCAACTAATAAAAAGAGAGTTTTTTTTTTTGGTGATTTAAGATTTCAAATGATAAAATTAAACTCCTATGTAATGGTTCTACGGTTAGAATTGACTTTCAGCAAACTTTGTTCTGACATAAGAGTCCCATTTCGTGTCAAATGAAATCCTTAATTTTCACAAGGTTTCGGGATTATAGAATGGGGCAATGGCTCCACCTCATAATCGTTGGAATATTGCAAGTAAATCGAAGTTTCAATGATAACCCTTTTCTTAACAAATTGTGCTTCAAACACAATAATGCTCATTATAATGTTTTCCAATCAAGACAAATATATTGTATACAATCCCAAATAAAGCTCAACTAAACAAGTTATAGCGATGATGGTGATAACCATAATGAATGAAATAGTCTTAATACAATACTGATGATAATAAACGAAAAAAAAACAACCTTGAGATCTCTGTGATACACGCCTCTACTATGGCAATAATCGACAGCATTTATAAGTTGCTGAAAGTATCTTCGAGCCTCATCTTCTTGAAGTCTTCCATGTTTAGCCTATATCACCATAGAAAATAAGAAAGTTGCCCAAAGAAAACAACGAACATATACAAGTAGAACAACAACTTAATTTATAAGATAAAGAACATCCCAGCAACAATTACTTACAATTTTATCGAAAAGCTCGCCTCCATCAACATACTCAAGAACAATATAAATCTTTGTTTTGCTTGCCATAACCTAAAAGAAGGCAAAGAAAATGAATAGATTCACCAGGAGACTGTCTAAAGCAATTGAAACATGTATATTTCTATGGTATTTTCATTCAAAACAATTAGGAAATTGAAGTGATGAATGTGAGTTCAATCCTTAAAAAACACAAAAACCTCAACACACAATTTCAAGTTAAGATCTGAGTGAATTACAATCAATCAAGAACAAATAAACAATGCAACCATGCTCAATATATATCACACTTAATGAAATAATTAAAATGGAGAAAGTTAACATTGGATCAAAAAACTTGATCATAGAAAAACAAACATAAGGCAATTAATTAATCAAATCAATCTTTACATGACATCAATTAAGATTGCAACTTGCCTCAAAGAGATTTAACACGTTGGGATGCTTGATTAACTTCATCGCAGAGATTTCCCTTTTCATCTATCAACAAAACATGATCAATTACTACAAAATCACACACACACACACACACACTATATATATATGTATGTATGTATCTATATATGTGATAGGATAGAGAGAGTGACAGTGAGAGACGAACTTGTTCAACCATCTTGTGTTTAAGAATACGATCACGGTCGATTATCTTAATGGCAACAGAATCACCGGTGACATAATTTCTGGCGAACTTGACTTTGGCGAAGCTGCCTTCGCCCAAGGTTTTGCCAAACTCGTAATTGCCTACACGTGTCCTTCTCTTTCCGGCACCACCACTGCTCATTGTTGTCGATCAAAGTTTTTCTTTGTAAAACGAATTGGGGTTTTGTTGTAGTGTGTGTGTGTGTGTATTTTGGGGTGGCAAAAAGATAGAAGAAAACACAGAGAGAAAGAAAGAAGAGGACGCAAATGGAGATGTAAATGGAAATGTAAATGGTTTTGTATAGAGGAGTAAATTACGTTTTTAGTCCATGTGGTTTGTTAAAAATTTCTATTTTTATCCTTTTGGTTTTGAAGTTATGATTTTTATCCTTATGATTTGTAATTCATCACCCTTTTTCGTTCTTATGATTTAAATTTTATTGTTTTTTCATTTAGAGTGTCTCCAACCTTGATACCTTAAAAAACATCAAAAACACCAAATTTGATGGACCCACCAACACAAAAAAAAACTCAACTCCAATCATTCTCTAAAACACACACTAAATTTATAGATCTCACATTAAAATAACACTAGAAGTGTACTCGCGCAATGCAACGAGATACATCACGATTTTAATGTTTCATTTTATTTTTTTGTCGATTTACAATACGATTTTGGATGGTTTTGAGAAAGTGATAATGTTTTTTATAAATTTGTTTAATTTAGGCTTAATAATATAATGTCTTTTATATAAAAAAAATTAAGTATTTTGTTAGAATTCAATGATTATCTTATATATTTTAATGATATCTAGAAAAAATAACCAATTAAAACAAAATTATAGTAATATATTAATTAATAGTAATACATGAAAAGATATGCATAAAAGAAAGATTCTGCACATACCAAATTGGTGGGTGTTAGAAGCCTGCAGTAGTAATATGTATCTTGTGCTTTGATACTTGTAAATTAAGAGATTTTTAAAATCTTGCATAAAATTATGGTACGTTGTGCCTAATAATTTGTATTTAAGAGTTTTTTATCCGTGCTTTATAATATAGTATAGATTATTTAATATATATATATATATATATATATATATATATATATATATATATATATATATATTAAAAATAGGAAGATAGGAAGAAGTGGTGGGGTCCCCTGGATTTAGGTTTTGCCGTGTGAAAATTGGTCGACATATATGCCGTGTAAGAGTGAAGACCGGCATTTTTTTTGCCGTTTGCCGGACGATTGGAAGCTTCCAACGCGCAAAAATGGAGATTTAGTGGCCGATTGGAGATGCTCTTATATGTTTATAATTCATTTCTATTTTAGTTTTTCATGCAGTGTTTTGGCCTAAGGGACAAAAATATAAATAAAATTGCAAGCCATACCGAAATTTTAAAACCACAGGGACAAAATCCGTAAATTGTAACAAACCATAGGGACGAAAACGTAATTTACTTTGGATTAGAGATAATTGAATTGAATTGAAGTAAGAGCCATGAAGATTGGGCCCACACGTATCGTACGCGATGAGAGTCAGTGACCGTACCCATAACAAAATCTGGCCTCCTCCCACGAACCTTCCTCAATTGCTTTATTTGTCTGTGGTCCTCATCACCAAAACCCACATATTTTAAACAAGAAATAATAAAGAATGAAAATTTATATGGGAATTATTGAACGAGTTTAATACAAAAACCTAACAAACTATTTTATTTTAAATGATTAAGTTTCTGAACTATTTTTTTGAATGAAAAAAACCATTAAACTTTTTCATTTTGAATGATTAAGTCTCTAATTTTTTATTTCTATAAATTAAATAATCGAACTTTTAAAATTTGATAGATAAAATAGATCAAAAAGAGAAATTGATAACAGAGACCAACAACATGATGAACATACAACGTTCGGGCAATGGGGAGTGGAGAGGGAGAGCAATATCGTTGGGTTTTAATGGTGTAAGGTTTGAGAACGGTAAAACAGATTTAGTTTTTTTTTTTTTACTTTAAAACCTTCGTAGTCAGTTATAGGTAGTTTTATTTAATTAAAAAAAATGGAGGTAATCAATTTTTTTTGCAGATCGATGATTTATTTATTCAAAAAAACGTTTAGAGACTTAATCATTCAAAATAAGAAAGTTTAATGGTTTTTTTATTGAAAAAATAGTTTAGGGACTTAATCCTTCAAAATGAGATAGTTTATTGAATTTTTTTAACTTTTCCCTAGTTGAGGATGCATATTTAAATTGATATGAATAATTTTTATTAGTTTATAGGGTAAAGTTTAAATAAACCCAATGAATTGTCTTATTTTGAATGGTTAAGTTTTTGAACTATTTTTTTTGAATGGAAAAACCATTAAACTTTCTTATTTTGAATGGTTAAATCTATGAACTATTTTTTTGAACGGAAAAACTATAAAATCTCATTTTGAATGATTAAGTTGTTGACTATTTTTTTTCGATAAAATAAACCATCGAACTTTTAAAAGTTGGTTTTCTACATTTTTTTAACAAAAAAACTACTTGTAGTTGACTAGTGATGTTTTAAAGGGAAAGTAACCTTAAATCAGTTTTGTCATTCTCAAACATACATCATTTAAACCCCATGCAAATACCAACACTCCCGTCGCGACTCTTCGTCGCTCCATTGTTGTATGTTTCCATATCGCATATTACATTGTTGGCCCTGCTAGTGCTGGCCAAATGGGCCCGACCTAACTCGACCCGATCGGTTATCCGGGGACCTATCCGACGCTTGAACGATCTGGCCCGCGACCGACCTTAACCGGTTAAGGGCCCGGAATTCATAACCGGTTACACTTTTGGAGCGATTTGGCGTCCGGCCCGATCCGACCCGTGGCCGGTTAATGAACCGGTTAAGGGCTCGACCCGGCCCGATCTGATTTTTTTTCTCCAAAAAAGTAGTCGTTTATAGCCGTTAAGTTACCGTTTTTTTATAATGTTACCGTTTTTTTGCCTCTCACATTACGATGATGATGAAGAATACGACATCGACAACCTCGATGATCCAACGACTCTTAACCGACTTGAAAAGTACGAGACTCTTCAATACAATCAATTTCCCTTATTAATTGATGTAATTAATTATATTTTAAAAATTTTATTTAAAAAATAAAAATAAGCCTTAACCGGTTTTGGGCCCGACCCATAACCGAACCAGGACCGGGACCGGTTACCCTTAACCGGTTACACATAACCTTACTCGGTTATCCGAGATTTCGCCCCAAATAGGACCGGCCCGGGACCGGTTGGGCCTTAATCGGTTAAGAGGGTTACTATTTCGGCCCGATGACCGATTGGGCCCAACCCAACCCGGTTCGTATCCGACATTTGGCCACCTCTAGGCCCTGCCATTGATCTCCCTCTTTTTGATTTGTTTTCTTAATCTTTTGATTCTCTCTTTTTTGATAAACAGAAAATAGATCAAAAGAGGGGAGATCGATGGTAGGGGCAACAACATGATAGGCGATATGGAGAATGGACAACGACAGGGTGACAAGAGTGGCAAGGGGGAGCGATACCGTTATTTGCGAGGGGTTTGAATGACATGAGGTTAGGGAACGGTAAAACTGATTTTGGTTTCTTTTTACTTTAAAACATTTATAGTAGGTTACAAATAGTTTTTTTTTTAAATTAAAAGAATGTAGGTAACCAATTTTTAAAAATATTTTATTGAAAAGGAAAAGTTCAAAAATGAGAAAATTTTATGTTTTTTCATTCGAAAAAAACAGTTCGGGAATTAATCATTTAAAATGAGAAAATTTAATGGAGTTTTCATTAAAAAAAATAGTTCAGGACTTAATAATTCAAAATGGGATAGTTCGTCGGGTTTTTCTAAACTTTTACCTAGTTTATATATGCATTTTCAAATAAAGTGTTTAATGGATTTACTGATGAACCTTTTTTTAACCTTCACTTCTTGCATTTTCACGATATTTAACCTTACTTTTTTGGATAACCGTAGGTTTTCAAGTTAGTTTACTGCATACCAACTAATGCCTCAAACGATCATGAATGACTTAGGGGCTGTTTACTAACTGCTGACCAGGCTGACTCGGTCAGCAGTCAGAGCGTTTACCAAATACCCGGATCTGACCGAGATCTGACCGATGATCTGACCGAGCTCTTACCGAGCCAGATCAAAAATCTCGCTTACCCGGGTCAGATTTCTAATTTCCAAAGCTCTCCTCGGTTTGAACGTGCGATCTAGGGTTTATTGCCTCCGCATATCGCCGCCTCGCCTCTCGACGCCTCCGCCTATCGCCGCCTCTCTACTCCTCCCTCCTCCGCCTCTCTCCTCCGCCCTCCTCCGTCTTCTCCCTCGTCGCTCTCAGCCTCTCTTCACGACGCCGCAGGTAATTCAAAATGGAGAAATTTCATACAAAATGTTTATTTCTCTCTCTTTTTTTTCTTTCCAGAAATCGATTTATGAAATATATGTATCTGGTTGTATTGATCGATCTTTTTTCTGGCTGAACGATTTACATTGGGTTGATTTGTATTCGATTTTTTTTCTGGTTTAACGATTTGAAATCGATTTTTTTCCTGGTTTGCATTCTGAAATCTATGTAGCTGGTTGTTTATTTGTATTTGGTTTTTTTCCTGATTTTGTTACCCTCATCACTCAGCAGTTGTTGAAGTACGAAATTTTTTTTTTCTTCCATTATATGATTGATAAAAGAAATAATTACATTTTATTTAGCATATAACTATAAAAAAAAGGCTAAAATGGTCATTTTGTTGTTGGTAAGCATTACCACAAAACACTTGAAAACGCACTTACCCGGACAGCACTTACCAGCCCCTTACCCCAGACAGCACTTACCCGGGTCAGCACTCTTACCCGGACAACACTTACCCAATAAGAGTTAGTAAACAGCCCCTTAGAATCATCGCATATGAATCTTCTTGTTTCAACTAGGTCTTATATCGTTATTTTATTTAATAGTATTTTTTTTAATTTTTTAATAGAACAATAATAAACAACAATGATTACTTAGACAAGAAAAAACCATAAAAGTTTGGGCCGTACTCTCAAGTCGGCTCAAGTTGCTTGATTTAACTTTTCTTAATAATGACATATAAAGAATTATTAACACTCAATAATGTCATTAAAAAATTACTAACAACGATACTCACCCAAATAGCTATTTTATATCAATTAATTGGTCTTTTAGCTATTTTTCTTTCATTTTTACTCAAATGTTATTACCTCAATAACTTTAGGCTCGCTAAAAAAAGATGAATATGGTCAATTTTCATTAAAAGAATATTGCGGACCTGGGCCTGATAATTACGGACCTAGGCCTGAAAATTACGGACCTAGATCTTGGGAACATGAAATTTGCGGACATGAGCTTAGAAATTACAGAGATAGTGATATTTTGGTAAAAGTGAAAGATAATTAACTAAGAAACCAATTTAAAGATATGAAATAACTATTTAAATCAATTTCCCTTAGTAATATTATACTTTTATAATTAATATCATTTATTAATGATTCATCCATTTAACTGATTTATTTTTCCTCAATTATTTTTTATTTCAATCATCAACCCTATTATAAAGTTAGATAATATTTCATAAAGTGAACATATTATATTGAACCTATTATAAAAAACATAGAGTAAACTACAAATTTGGTCCTTGTGGTTTATCGAATATAATATTTTTCATCCCTGTAGTTTCGAAATACAAGACGTCATAAAAAGCGTCTGCCTTTGGTCTCTTCCTCTAGCGAAGGGTGTGCAAAATCCGAATGGTTCAAATCGAACTTGAAATGATTCAAAACCCGACTTCTGAGGGATATTTGGGTTCAGGTTGGGTTGATTTTTGGCCACCCGACCCGTTCGAAAATTATTTTAAATATTATATAAATATATATATTTATCTAATTATTTTTCAAAAATCTAAATCATAGTACTCTTTTTGAATTACTAAATCTACTACCAATTTCACCAACATCTCAATCGATTGAATTCATCTTCAAAATTGATTATATAATTTTTTGCATATAACTATACCTAAACTCAAGGTTCTAAATGGCGTGGCGGCGAGGCCAAGACTTAAGCCTTAGGAGCCATGGCGAAGCCTTGGCGTTTTCAAGGCGTGACTTATGGCGTCAAATTTTTAATTTATATATAATATTAGATATAAAAACATATGTTTTGGCGTGTTATTCAATGAGTCAATAGTAATAAACAAGTTAAAATATGTTATATATATTAAAAACCCGCAAATAAGACATTAAAAACATAAAAAATACCAAATATTGCATTACAAAAACTACGCATTAGGCCATGGCGTGCCACGAGCTTAACGTGGCGTGAGACACAAGCCTTGGTGCCATGGCGTGCCATGGCGGCTGTGCGGCGAGTTTTTTAGAACAGTGCCTAAACCCGAATGGCCCCAACCTGAAACCTGCCCACGAAGAAGTCCGAAATCTGAAGCCCAAAATTCGGGGTTTGTTTTCCATATCCAAAATCTGAAGCCCAAACTTCAGGGTTTGTTTTCCATATCTAAAATCTAAAACCCAAAATTTGGAACTTGGTTTCCATATATCCAATCAGATTTTTGGTTTCTTCATCCGAATCCACCCAACCCGACCATATGCACGCCCCTACCTCTAACGAACATCAACTTTTAGTCATTAAATGAATGGCATTTTAATTTATTAATAATTTTATCTCATAATCTGTTAAAAACTAAAAATCCATCAATATTATCCAATATACTCGTATGTGTTTCACTCAAACACATCCCAATAAATTCTCCTCAAGGAGTTCCCTCACCTAAAACGCTTTTTAAAACCTTAAGGCCAAAATTATATCTAAATTCTAAACCTTAAATCCTCCCCCCCCCCCCCCCCCCTCTCTCAAAAAAAAAAAGTCAAAACCAAAATCAAAATCAAAGCCAAAACCAAAATAACCATAAGTGAACCAACAACCAATGCACCCTAATCATTCAACTAAAATTACAATAAAACACAAATCCAAACCCTAATTAATCGGTTTTTATAGGACAAAATGGTGAGAAGAGCTTGGAGGGGTGTTCACGCGAGACTTCACTGGATACTTCGGAGAGGGTGCATGAGACTTCGTGGAAATTAGGAGATAGATACGTGAAGGTGTGGAGGTTATTGGAGATGCATTTATGTGGCGAGCGAAGGAGTGCTAGTTTGCCGGAGATGGAGATAGGAGGCCACGAGGTTCACCGGGAAAGGAACCATTGGGAAGAACCCAATTCGAGGGTGGTTTCTCTATAAATACGGGTTGTCCATGTATGTAGTATATATATATATATATATATATATATATATATATATATATTAGAAATATAACTATATTCTATTTTATTACATTATATATGTAATATAATTATATCTTTTAAAGCATATAAGAGATAAATGAGAAAAGAGTAATGTTCCTTATTTAACGAGCTTTTTAACACCTGTTAAAAGAAGAGACCTAATTCAGGCATTATTGTAAACTATGATAGCCATTTTGTATTTTAAAACTACATAAACTAAAAATGTTATATTCAACAAACCATGAGGACCAAATTTGCAGTTTACTCAAAAACATATTAGAAATATATAAAATTTAAATGGATATGATTCATAGCATGTGAGTGGATGTGGTACATGTGACTGTGGTTCATGTAACATCAATTTCCTAAATACTAGGACTTATCATCACTACATATATTCTTCCATAAATATTACAGACGTACCACTAAATATTTTAAGCTTTTAGAAGAAAATAATTATAGTTACATTAAAATTATAAATATAAAAAATATATTTAAGTTTGTATTTTTATTGATTGAAATCAAACAATTCATTTAAAACTCGTTTGGTTTGATAAAATGGTTTTAAATAATTTGGAGTTTATGAAAGGATTTAGAATTGTGAGAATTTGGAATTAGAAAGATTTACAATACTTGGTGTTAGGGGTGTTCATCGGTTGACATCTAATGGATGTGAGGGGAACCGAACCGATCCAATCATCAATTGGATGTTGGATTTTTCCAATCCAATGGATGATTGGATCAGTTCAGTTTCATCCATTGGATGTTCTTATTGGATATCCATTAGATCAGATTGTTTATCCATTGGATATTCTTATTGGATATCCATTGGATCGGATTGGATCCATCCGACATCCAATGGATGATCAAATCGGATTCATCCAACGTGTTAATTTAATGCAATGTTCTAATTAATTACTTTTAGTTTGTGTTAAAACCAACATAAGTGAGACTAAAAATTCAAAAACCAACACAAAACAAATTTAGATTTAAGCAAATTGCAAAAAAAAAATAAAATTGGATAATAGTTGGATGGAAAATTGGATGGTAATCGGATGGTTAATTGGATGGGTAATTGGATGTTGGTCGGTTCGGGTCGGTCAGTTTTGGTCGGTTCTGGACTGCCATCCAAGAACCGACCGATCCAAATTGGATGTTGAGATTTTCAATCCGATCCGATCCAATTACAATTGGATATCCAATTATGGTCGGTCGGTTCCTATTGGATCGGTTGAATTTCTGCACACCTCTACTTGGTGTATTTGGTTTGTAGAATTTGTATTGAAATTGAATTCCATTATTTATAAATAACTAGAAGTGTACTCGCGCAATACCGCTAGATACATCACGATTTTAATATTTTATTTTATTTTTTATTTTTTGTCGATTTACATTACGATTTTGGTTGGTTGTGAGAGAGTGATAATGATTTATTTAATTTAGACTTAATAATATAATGTAATTTATTTTGGTTTAATAATATAATTTTTTTATAAAATATTTTGTTAGATTTTTTTAATTATATTTTATAATTTTATATTTAAAATTTGATTTTTATTATATATTTAATTATGCTGAGAGTTATTTTAGGGGAGTTAAATTGGGAAATGATTTTAGGAGAGTTAAAATGGTTAGAGATAATGATTGAAAATTAATAAATAACATTAAATGTAGTACATACAGCTTTAATGGTTGTTTTTTTTAAGTAATTAGCATTAATTAGCAGTACATTAAGCTTTAAGACTTGTTTTTAAGAGTTTTTTATGCCATCTTTATAATATAACTAGAAGCGTACTCGCGCAATGCAGCGAGATACATCACGATTTTAATGTTTATTTTTATTTTTTGTTTTTTTATTGATTTACAGTACGATTTTGGATGGTTTTTATTGAGTGATAATGGTTTTTTTTATATATAAATTTGTTTAATTTAGGCTTAACAATGTTTTTTATATAAAAAAATTAAGTAGTTTGTTAAAATTCATTAATTATCTTATATATTTTAATTTTTTTATATTTAAATTGAGATGTTTATCCTGTTTTGATTATGTTTATCAGAATTCAAATTTCATAATTTTAGGATTTGGGGATTAAAGATAAGGATTTTGGGGAATAAAGATGAAATTTATTAATTAGGGTTAAAAGTATTTAAAAGTAGTACATATTGTTTCATTAATTGTTTTTTAAGAGATTTTAAATAGATTAACATTAAATAATAGTACATAATGCTTAATACATCACGATTTTAATGTTTATTTTTATTTTTTGTTTTTTATTGATTTACAGTACGATTTTGGATGGTTTTTATTGAGTGATAATGGTTTTTTATATATAAATTTGTTTAATTTAGGCTTAACAATATAATGTTTTTTATATAAAAAAAATTAAGGTGTTTGTTAAAATTCATTAATTATCTTATATATTTTAAATTTTTTATATTTAAATTGAGATGTTTATCCTGTTTTGATTATGTTTATCAGAATTCAAATTTCATAATTTTAGGGTTTGGTATTAGAGATAAGAATTTTGGGGGATAAGGATGAAATATATTAATTAGGGTTAAAAGGTTTACAGGTAGTACATTAAGCTTTAGTAGTTATTTTTAAGAGATTTTAAGTAGATAACTTTAAATGATAGTACATAAAGCTTAGTGAGTTGTAATTAAGAGTTTTTTATGTCATCTTTATAATATAGTATAGATATAGAAGATATAGATATAAATAATTATCTTATATATTTTTTATTTTTTATATTTAAATTGAGATGTTTATCCTGTTTTGATTATGTTTATCAGAATTCAAATTTCATAATTTTAGGGTTTGAGGATTAGAGATAAGAATTTTGGGGGATAAGGATGAAATATATTAATTAGGGTTAAAAGCTTTACAGATAGTACATTAGGCTTTAGTAGTTATTTTTAAGAGATTTTAAGTAGATAACTTTAAATGATAGTACATAAAGCTTAGTGAGTTGTAATTAAGAGTTTTTTATGGCATCTTTATAATATAGTATAGATATAGAAGATATAGAAGATATAGATATAGATATAAATAATTATCTTATATATTTTAAATTTTTTATATTTAAATTGATATGTTTATCCTGTTTTGATTATGTTTATCAGAATTCAAATTTCATAATTTTAGGGTTTGGGGATTAGAGATAAGAACTTTGGGGGATAAATATGAAATATATTAATTAAGGTTAAAAGCTTTACAGATAGTACATTAGACTTTAGTAGTTATTTTTAAGAGATTTTAAGTAGATAGCTTTAAATGATAGTACATAAAGCTTAGTGAGTTGTAATTAAGAGTTTTTTATGCCATCTTTATAATATAGTATAGATATAGATTTATGTAACAATAACTAAATTACCTTTTTACTGTTTTACTATTATAAAACAAGTGTTTTTAACATATTTTAAAACATTATTACAAATAAATATTATGAAATACCGTGAAATACCAACTCAGTAACCAAGGAATTTCAATTTCGAAATTTCGTTTAAAACAAACACGGGATTGGAATGAAATCCAACTCCAAATCCCATGAAATCCCAAAAACCAAACGGGCCCTTGGAGGTCGTTAGTTTTTTAGTGATGTTATTTTTTTGATAATCAGTTTATCTTTACGGATATATATGACGTTGATTATTTAAAATTGGTTATTTGACCCTTAAATAATAAGTAGTAGGATCTATCTATCTATATCTATCTATACTATATTATAAAGACGGAATAAAAAACTCTTAATTACTACTTATAAAACATAAGGTACTATCATTTTATGCATACATTTCAAAAATCTCTTAATAACAACTTAGTATGCATAAGGTACAACTCATTTGAAAAAAATTCAAACTTTACTTTTTCACTACCTTCCATATTCAAGTTTTTCCCCTTCCATTTGGGGTTTCTCCAAAAGAAGAAAAGTTATTTTACTTGCTCAAATTAACATATTTATTTAATTATGATGGTACATGTATTTTCTTAATGTATACAAGTTTCTAAAGCTTTTTGAATTCTATAAAACTAACTAATAATGAACCTATATATACGTTTAGATACAAAATAATACTATCCAACATTATAATTTTTTTATTTCCATTTACAATTGTTCACCCCGATGCATTGCACGGGTACACTGCTAGTTTACCAAAAAGTTTAAATTAATTATTACCATCAATCAAATCAAATTAATCAATTTGAGAACATAAATTGAGTTGGATTTACTGGTTCAATTTAATTTGGTTTGGTTTGGTTTATAACCAGGCACTCACTCAGGTATCATCATCTATAACAATAAAACTTTTTCATCCAACTTTTTCGTGCCAAATCATTGTCAACATAACAACCCAAAATATCAACTTATTCTCATATAACACAACATTTTACTCAGTTTATTTATATACCCCATAATAATACTAATTATTATTTATATAAATCAAAATTAGGAAGTGGCTCAGCATAACACGTAATCTCGAACGCGATCATGACATTAAATTCAAAAAAAGTGTTGTAAAAAATGTGGTGAGAAAAAGATTTTCAAGAGTTCGTTAGAAGCAATATTTATGTGAAGATTATAGATCTAAATAAAAACAAACCAAAAACACATGGACGATTCATTGTCTTTGTTGGATCGGTTTAAACCCAGGGACGATGCATATTGGGAAATCGAGAAGGGGATGGGGGATCACCAACCGGATGGTTCTGGAGATCAATAAACTCGTTGTTAAGAGATGAAACAACAACATGAAATTAACAACCCACTCTCTCAACCACCATGACCATGCAACACTAAGGAGACGTTTGGTTCACAGAATAGAATTTGATGGAATTGGAATCCATCAAAAGAATTTGACTTTGAAAAAATTGGAATGAAATTTGATGAAGTTTGACCACGCGTTTGGTTGGTAGGAATTCAATTCCTTCACTTAAGACAATGAATGATGAATTCCTAAAAGTATGGAATTCAATGAAATTGGAAGGATTCCATCAATTTCATTGCGTGAACCAAACATGGGCTTGGAATTTGGTCAATGAAATTGGCGATTCAAATTCCTTCAAATTCTATGAACCAAACAACCGCTAAGATTTGCTCGATCTCGACTCTCTTCATCTTAGTCAAAAGTCAAAACCCTTGTCTCTCTCGACTTGCAAGTGTTCCTAGAAAGCACCAAACTAGTCGATTCTGGTCCAACTTCGTGGAAGGGGATCACTGATTGAGAAAGGGTATTTATTTATTAATTATATAGTATAAAATATGAATATATTTTTCATTTTTAAAACGAAATTAAAATATACACAAAAAGACGAAAATGCCCCTCACATAAGAGGCCCATGATGAACTTAAAGGTCACTTGGACTAACGGTGTTAACTCAAAAGAGGATTTTAGGTTCTAAAACACGAAAAAAGAACCACTGTAAACGAACTGAACGAGCATGAACGAAGGCTTGTTCGTGCCCGTTCATTTAACTTAACCGGACAAACGAACGAACATGAAAGGTAAACGAACGGAAATTCCTGTTAATTTGTTAAGAAAATGTGTTTGTTCGTGTTTGTTTATTAATATGTTAAACGAACCAAACGAACGAACATAAAGAAACATAAACGAACAAAAAACCATTGTTCATGTTCGTTCATTTAACTAAAACGAACAAAAAAGTGTGCTCATGTTCATTCATTTATTAAATAAACAACCTTCCTGCTAAACAGTTCACGAAAGATTCACTGAATGTTCAATTCGTTATAGCCCTACTGATATAATTGATGAATTTTAGAAACCCATATCATATCATAGAGACCAACAATATAATTAATTGGCTATTACTAAAATGAATTTGGGCTAAAACCCAAATAGCCCAATGCTTCTTTGTTTGTGCTCTTGTTTCTCCCTTGTGCTTGACACACACATTATAAGTATTTGATTCTCTTTTTCTTTCTTGTACAATTTGTAAAAATATTTAAGTTAAATATTTAAATGTTCTTTTAAATGAGAAATTGCTCTATTTTTGTCCAGTTGGTTACAATAAAATTTTATATTTAATTCTGACCATCCATCCAATTTAATCCTATGACTATAATTAAATGATTTATTTTTTTTTAATAAAAGAGCACATTAGGTAATTTAAACCACATTTTCATATTCACTATTTGTTTCACACAAAAAGGAAGGTTCCACCACTTTTTATTCAGCAAAAGGATCAACATGAGGTATCTCTTAAGGGTGTGCAGAAAATCATCCATTTTAATTCAAATCGACCAGTTCAATTAGAATCGATCGACCATAATCGGATATCCAATTGTAATTGGATCCAATCGGATCCAAATTTTCAACATCCAAATTAGATTTGTCAGTTCTTGGATGACAGTCCATCATTCCATAAGACCGAACCGAACCGAACCGATCCAATCCAATGATCATCCAATTACCTATCCAATTAATAACTGTATACAATTATTAACATTTTAGGATATTGTTTTTTTTTCTCAGTTTAGTGGTTTTTAATAAATTTGAAAATATATGAATAATTGGTTGAAAAAGTTGATTAATTGGTTGAAAATTGCATCAAAATATTGGATGGATTCAATGGATAACCAATGATAATTAACATCCAATGGATGAAACCGATTCGATTCGATCCGATCACCCACAGAATTGGATTGAATCGGATGTCCAATATTAATTGGATGAGATCGGATCACAAAATCAAACATCCATTGGATGATTGGATCGGATCGGATCTACCTAACTCTATTGGATATCAACTGATGAATACCCCAACTATATATCTCCCCTATAAACCATTCGATTGTAGGCAGTTCCAGTTAATATGATCATAACTTGATCACAATTGACAATTAATGCATAGGGTATATATTTTCACATTAATTAAGCTAGAAAAGTTAGTTTGAACTAATGCCCATGATTAAGAAAGGATAATAAGCAGAATTATGAGTTCAAACCACTTGCTTCAAAACACATGCAAATCTCACTTAAAGGTGAAAGCTTGTGTCATGCATGTATACATTAATGTATCCTTGTTAATTAGGTTCCATTCACTTGGTTTCTCATGTGATACTTTCTTGTGTTCTTGTTTCGTTATGTATACTCATTGATAAATATACATATCAAAATAATTGCAGCTAATGTATATTCATATATGAATAAACCCATTAATTGAATAACATGCATTTAGGAATTTCATACAGTGTGTGACACATGACAGTATGGATTAATAAGTTTCATATAGCATTTACAAAATACTATATACTAACGAATTTTATATAGTGTATATATATTTATACATAATATACTCAAAAGGTAAATTATAATTAAATGATGAACGACATATAATGTATATTCATAAATGAATATACTCACATAGTTAAATTGTGATAAACCCCCGAATGTCATGTAATATTTATGTATATATATGAATATATTCAAATTACAAGATCTTATGTAAATGTATATTGAATTCTGGTATGAATATACTGATGATCACAATGTAATTAACATGACTATAAATGTCTTGAAATTTGTATTCATACATGAATATATATATACACACACATAAGGACAGGTTCAAACGAGAAGCTAAACATTTTGCGAGAAGACAAGAAGTGTTTAATCATATGTGATACACAAGTTGAATCATATATGATTAAACACATGTTATATTTGCAATATATAGACGTTTAATCATATATGATTAAACACACCTACAGGTCGTGTAATCATATATGATATCACACTTCTCGCCTTCTCGCAAAATGTTTAACTTCTCGCATGATCCTTCCTCCAGACACACACACACACACATATATAATCTAATAAACTGATGAATGTCATGTAATAGATACTCATACATGAATATACTCAAATAGGCACAATGAATGTAATGTAAAGTATATTTAAATATAAATATAGTCATTGGTTCAAATGAGAAGTGCTAAATATATGAGAAATAGATAAGTAATCAAATGGCCCCGAGTGCTTTGACCTACATTTGTGGCACCACCGATCTTCACAGCGTTGATCACCTGTTCTTCCGCTTACAAAGGGTCTTGATTGATGAAGGGGCCCAGATGGCCCCTCCCACTTCCGTTTCTCACCAACATGTTTCTTCTTATCCCTTTCGGCATTAATGTCGTCCTCAACGAGTAAGGACTCCTCGATAACCTCTTGCAGAGTCGAACACTTGGCATTCCTTATCGCCGTTCGCATCTCAGCCGGTAACCCTTGATGATAGGCCTTAATCTTTGACCTTTCATCGGGGACCAGATGCCCCACCAAGTTTAGTTTCTCCAAGAAGAGTTTGGAGTAGCCAACAATAGACAGATTCCCTTTCTTCAGATCTCGGAACTCCCGCTCCAACTTGTCCATCGAACGCTCACTACAATACTTGTCCATAATCTTCTCCTTGAACGCCGACCAAGTTAACTTAGCCAGAACTTCAGGAGTGAGGACTGATCGAGTGAGATTCCACCAAATCAAAGCCTCTCCCCGAAGTAGTTGAGAAGCAAACTTGACCCGTTGAGAGGGATCACACTCACTTGACTCAAAGGCCATCTCTACCTCTTTGAGCCAGTACATGCAAGCAACCGGGTTATCTGAACCCGCAAACTCCTTAGGATGGCACCCCAGAAACGCTTTGTAAGTGCACCCCTTAGTCTTCGTCCGGATCCCTTCAGCGGATGGTTCCTCAACCGTTACCACATTTGGTCCACCCGACCCTACAATAATGTTTTCAGCCATAGTCTCAGGTTGTCGGTGGCTAGCGTCTCGATCCTCTAGGAGTTTCATGAAAAACTATTGCGGTTGGGTCATGGCCGAAGTCATGGCCAACTGTTGTTGAGCCAAGGCCGCATTCATGGCCAACATCATGCTATCCCGAAGCCGGGTCTCCATGGTAACTTCTTCCATGATGGCATTACTCGTATTGAGGTTCTGGCGCGGAATATGCTCAGGTCCGCCTCCCAAGATTCTGGGTACAGGAATGTCATCAGTGGTTACACCCACGGGAGGTCGTACAGCTGCAGATTCCACCTCTGGTTGACCCTTTGGCATGTCCGGCAACCTACTTCGAGTGTTCACCATAAAATCTGCCACACACGTACGAGAAATAGATTGAGAAAAGACTAAGCGAGTTGAACTCATTGTACGTACTACTACCTTCATCAATTATCATAATAATAGTAAACCAAATATGCTCACGTAAAAATGCTTTCATAATAGCAGTAGCAAAGTGGAATTATGAACGAACCATACACAAGAATTCTTGTCACCATCATCACAACTTTCAATTAAAGTAATTCCGTAATCCTAACGCTCTCCCCACCTAGGATTTCTACCCCAAGTGGACAGTGAAGTCATAAAGTCTAAAGCTTAAGTCTAGAGATGCTAAACAATACCTAGTTCACTTAAACTAAAGCTCTGATACCAACTTGTAACACCCTAAAAATAGGGATAACAAAAATCCGCAAAACGGACACGAGGTATGCAAAATAGCCATAGCAAGAGCCTCCAAAAAATGGGGAAATGCATAAACTACCTGTTTAATTACAACTGTAATTCGATGGATAATAAATAACAACCAACTAATCTAATTTCTACAACTAGAAAAGAGATTACAAAAGGGTTGTCATCTAAGAACCCAAACGGTTTATTTTCAAAAGTATAATATGTCCATGTGCAAAATCCCCAAGCTCTCACCCCAAAGCAACTAAGCCTGCTTAGGACCGGCGCCGCTAGAACCTGAGATACACATCGACACCAAACAAGTGTTAGGCCAAAAAGTCTAGTGAGTTGATCAATAATAAGCATGCATGAACAGTTACAATTCTTATCACCAGTTAACTAGTGTTCAATATATGTGTAGTCATTAGGGGAGACCCAAAGCACCAATCAAGTCCCACCCAAGAGTCGATATACCTTGATGCCCTTAATAAGGAACACCCCAAAGGCCCGACACACCCGAAGACTATCGCTAAGAAAATTCCCCGAATGGCGGAGGTCTAGGCACATACCATCACAGTGGCGCCCAAGACTACATCCTCCTAGTGTACTGACTTAGTTCGTCCACATAACGCATATAGGAGGTCCTTTAGGTGTATTTCAACCCAACATATTTCAATACTAACTACGGGTACAATATTACCATCCTATCCTCATGCAGTCCAACAAAAGACCCAAGTGACACTTATATTTATCATGCATATAAATATGTCACCAAAGTGGTATTCCAACTAGAACCATCATAATACTCATACACTAATACATTTAACATATCAAGGTACCCACATTATGTATCCATGAGAAAATCCCCAAATAAGGGTACATATAACATACTTTATGGCATATCATCAATATCCATATCTCCAACTATTTCCACAAAGAAAACCCAAATACTTGAACACATAGATATAAGATAATAACAAATAAGAGTATATGATGTGTATCTAGTTTTGACAAAGGTTAGTAAACTCACAATCTAGGTTTTGTACCAAAACCTAGAAAAGATGAAAACCCTAGATGATGAAGATGAGACTTGATGTAGGAGAGGAATGACTTTGATGAGGATTTTCAATAAATACACTTGGATGAGACTTGATGAGCCAAGAATCATCCCAACAACCCCAAACCCTAGCAATAAATGTGTGTGTGTTTGGAATGCCCAAAAATCGCCCAAATGAGAGAGCTCCCGTTTTAGAATGAAGAAGTGAGAAGTGAGGTATCAGATTTGGGTTAAAAACAGAAGGCTGGACGATGGGGGCGACATTGCCCCGCGACTTTGCCCATGGCATTGTCGCCAGGGCATTGTCGCGGTCTCACTCCCACCCCCGGTACATACCTCGCGACTTTGCTCTGCGACTTTGCCTAAGGGCATTGTCGCGGTGGCATTGTCGCCGAACTAACCCCCCTCATGGTACACCTTCCGCGACATTGACACGACGATAGTGACAATGTCACAGTCGCGTGTCATAGTCGCGCCAGACTCCAAACTTCCCGAAAATTGACCAATTACGATAACGAGCGCAAGGTTGGAACGATTAAAGATGGTATATCAAATTACTCAACATTACAACATAGTAACAATCATTAAATGTATATAAGGACTCATATTTTCACGTAGGTGCAATTAATGCATTTAAAGGAAATAAATACTTACCTTGAGAATTTCCGGGTGTTACAACTTGGGTGTGTCCATAATTATTTGTTCTTGAGTTTGGTCACTTGAGTCGGGACATAACTCAATGCAGATAAGCCGATCACTTTGAAGTGTTAATATTAGATCTTATACCTCGAGAGGGGCGGATCCGAAATACAGTTTAAGTGATGCACAAAGATTTGAGAAAGTCTTTGATAACCACGCAGATATGCGGGTTTTGTATGATTTACTAAGGTTCGGGATGCCGGTCGAGTAATCACAAAGAGATTTGGGTGTAAATCTCCATACCGGTGGAACTTGACACTTAGAGTTAAACTTAGATAAATCGGCAAACTCAAGTACAATAATTATGGGCACTTTGTAGGCACTTTTGGGCATAATTTATAAAAATTCGTTTTCGAGAGATCGGGATTTTTATAAATAGTCCTATGCACTCAAGCGCCTAACCATTTGGTAACTACGATTATCTCAAAGGAAAGCTTACACCCATACCCAATCCTTAACTCATTGTTAAATTTTATAATTTTTAAGATATTTCACCAACAAAACGACAAATTTTTCTCACAACCAAAACGTGTGCAAGAAGCTCATGAAACTCTCTGATTCTTAGTAGTCCATTTTATTATTTATAGCGATCATAGTTGAGGTGTATGTAACAACCTCAAAAATCAGAGTAAATTAAAACCTGGAAACCTGACAATATGACGAAAGCAATTCCATTAACTTCCCATAAATGGGATCAGTCCTGAAGACTATACGATTCTATACAAGGATTTCATCAAAAGAATGGGACTTAACAATGCCCAGCAAAAATACTTAAAACATCTCCAAAAACCCCGAGACTCAAAACTCGTCTCTCCAAAACCCCGGCACCCACCGCTAATGGAAACATGTTATACACATCATTTGAGAAAAAGTGTCAGACTATAAAGCCTGGTGAGAACATACAGTTTATAAAGCTCGAAAGATATAAACATCAGTATCATAAAGAAATCTTTTTATAAAGGTTTAATTCGTAAAGATAACATTTCGCCACAACCGGGACTCTTCGGTCCAAAACTCTTAAACGGTGATAAAAGGACCATTTTACCAAGGAGAGTGGTGTAACACAAAGTAGACCACAAATCCGAGTTATGAGCTAAACACTTGGAGTCCTCAGCAATGAACCCAGAGTCCGTGCTACGAGGTGAGATCGCGCTCCCAAGGGAAACCAATGTATACTCCTTCACTAGGATCACCACGAACCATGGCTAGTAACCGGTCTCACATAACCGTACCATAAACTCATCACGGAACATGTGATCCATAGGTACATATTTGGGGAATATAGCCTCCCAACAAAACAGTCTACTCCAAAACCTAGGGATCCACTAGTAATGGTAAGGACTCGTCACAACAACATATGTGACCTACCATAAATAAATATATGGTAATAATTACATTTTATAAACAAAATGCTACTTCCAGTTCAACTTCTGGTAAGAACGAAAACCATTAATAATGAGTTCATAATCATCCTTTTCAAACGACCACATAATGTGCAAGTAGAACATCATTTTACTTCAATAAGGCGGAACCCGTCATTTTGGTCAGAACTGACCGGGAACCCCGAGAATCACCAAAAACTTCATTTACAACAAAATGTAGAGAACATAAAATCATACCGTAGAAATACTTTAGATTTCGCAAATAAGAGTTTTGACATGTATAAAGTTTGTAAAATGATAGTAGAAACTCACCGGTAGGTTTTCAGAATAAAACCCAGAAAACCAGATAATGACCACGACGTAGAGGTGAAGCTTAAAACACCGACCCCTCGCTAGAAACACCGAAACTAGCAACCAAACGAGCCTTGAAGATCGAAGAAGAAAAAGAGAGAAAAAGAAGAGAGAGAGAGAGAGAGAGAGAAAATCTGGGTTTTTAAGAAATACAACCCAAATGAGATATTTAGCGAAGGCTTTGCACACCTCTCAACACAGCGCACGACCCGTGCGTTTTCCAAAGGGGAGGGCGCACGGCCCGTGCGTTTTCCACTGCCTCGCACACTGTTTCATGCGCACGACCCGTGCGCATTTCCTGAAGGATGGCGCACGACCCGTGTGCCCTGTAGACAGAAACATCCTCTTTATTTCTTCATTACAACCTCTCAAAACCAAACGAAAATTCGGGGTGTTACAATCCTCCCCAACTTGGGAATGATTTCGTCCCCGAAATCCCAACTACTCAAAAAGGTGAGGATATCTTCGCTTCATATCCTCCTCGGCTTCCCACGTCACATTTGCTCCCCGGTGATGCTTCCACTGCACCTTGACCAAGGCGACTTCTTTACGACGCAACTTCTTAGACTTTCTCTCTAAGATGGCGTCGGGTTCTTCCACACAACGGTTTCCTTCGTCAACCCTTAACTCTGAAAGGGGAATGATGCTGTCTTCTACCGCCAAACATTTCCGGAGGTAGCAAACATGAAACGTGTTGTGTATTCTGCTCAACTCCGGTGGTAGTTCCAACTGGTAGGCTTGCAAACCCACCCGTTTAAGCACTTTGAAAGGTCCGAGGAAACGGGGACTCAGCTTCCCACGCTTACCGAACCGTATAATGCCTTTCCACGGCGACACCTTAAGCATAACGCGGTCGCCCATTTGGAATTCCATCGGTCGCCTCTTCTTATCGGCATAGTTTTTCTGACGATCCTGAGCTGCTTTCATTCTTTCACGAATGCACTTGACCTTATCGGCAGTCTCTTGCACGATCTCAGGTCTAGCGAACTGCTTTTCTCCCGCTTCAAGCCAGCATACGGGAGTCCGACACTTTCGTCCATACAAAGCCTCAAAGGGTGCCATTCCGATACTCGAGTGGTAGCTATTGTTGTAGGCAAACTCCACCAAAGGCAGGTGAGTATCCCAGCTACCCCCGAAATCGATGACACAAGACCTCAACATGTCTTCCAAAGTTTGGATCGTTCGTTCGCTCTGCCCGTCGGTTTGCGGATGGTAAGCCGTACTCAACTTCACTCGAGTACCAAGCTCTTTCTGAAATCCATCCCAGAAGTTCGAAGTGAACCGACTGTCGCGATCCGACACGATCGACAAAGGTATGCCGTGTCTTGAGACCACCTCATCGATATAAAGCTTTCCTAACTTATCCATCGGTAGAGTCTCGCGCATGGCCAAGAAATGAGCGCTCTTCGTTAACCTGTCAACTATCACCCAAATGGTATCGTGACCTCGAAGAGTTTTAGGCAACTTCGTCACGAAGTCCATGGTGATATGCTCCCATTTCCATTCGGGAATCTCTAAAGACTGAAGACTCCCATATGGTCTCTGATGTTCGGCCTTAACTTGCGAACACGTCACACAACGCTCAACGTAACGTGCCACATCGAGCTTCATTACCGACCACCAATAGTGCAACTTCAAGTCTCTGTACATCTTTGTGCTTCCCGGATGTATGGAATACTTGGACTTGTGTGCATCTTCTAGCAACAGCTCACGGTTACCCCCTATCTTGGGCACCCACACACGACCGCTGAACAGTTTCACTCCACGGCTATCTTCCGTCAAGAGTAAACGCTGTTTTGTCATGACTTCTTCTTTGAGATTCTCTTCTAACAGTGCTTCCACCTGTGATGCCTTGATCTTCTCAACAAGGCTAGACACTAGCTCGATCCTTGAATGGGTAGCCCGAATACTCCCGCTATAGTCCTTCCGACTTATCGCATCGGCCACCACGTTCGCCTTACCTGGATGGTAAAGCAATTCACAGTCGTAATCTTTCAGCAACTCAAGCCACCTCCTTTGCCTCATATTCAACTCTTTTTGATCAAAGACATACTTCAGGCTCTTGTGATCTGTGAAAAGAGTACACTTCGTGCCGTAAATATAATGTCGCCAAAGTTTCAAGGCGAACACCACCGCTGCTAACTCCAGATCATGAGTTGGATAATTCTGCTCGTGTATTTTGAGCTGCCTCGAGGCATAAGCGATTACCTTACCTCGTTGCATCAACACACAACCCAATCCCATCTTTGAAGCGTCGCTGTAAACCACGAAATCTTCCGACCCTTCAGGTAGTGTCAAGATCGGAGCTTCACACAACTTCTTTTGAAGGATCCGAAATGCCTTCTCTTGGGTTTCGGTCCATTCAAACTTCACATTCTTCCGAGTCAGAACTGTCAAGGAAGAAGCGATCTTGGAAAAGTCTTGAATGAATCTCCTGTAGTATCCCGCCAGACCCAAGAAACTTCTGATCTCTGACGGACTTTTAGGAGGCTCCCAATTCATCATAGCTTCAATCTTGGAGGGATCTATTTTCACTCCGTCTCGAGTGAATACGTGCCCTAGAAATTGTACTTCTTTAAGCCAAAAGTCGCACTTGGAAAACTTGGCGTACAATCTTTCTCTTCTCAACACTTCCAGAACCTCACGTAGATGCTGTTCGTGTTCCGACTCACTCTTGGAGTACACTAGTATGTCATCAATGAATACAATAACCGACTTGTCGAGGAAAGGTCGGCACACTCTATTCATCAAGTCCATAAACACTGCTGGTGCGTTCGTCAGGCCAAAAGGCATTACAAGGAACTCGTAATGGCCGTAACGCGTTCTGAAAGCCGTCTTCGAAACATCTTCTTCTCTTACCTTCACTTGGTGATAACCTGATCGTAAGTCGATTTTGGAAAAACAACCCGCTCTTTGAAGTTGATCGAACAAGTCGTCTATTCTCGGAAGCGGGTATCTGTTCTTCACTGTAGCTTTATTCAACTCACGATAGTCAATGCACATTCTCATTGTGCCATCCTTCTTCTTGACAAATAGGACCGGAGCTCCCCAAGGTGACGAACTCGGTCTTATGAATCCCTTCTCCAATAGCTCTTGGAGTTGTGCTACCATTTCTTGCATCTTCGATGGCGCTAAACGATAAGGTGCTTTAGCAATTGGTGCTGCTCCAGGCACAAGATCAATCCGAAACTCTACCTGCCGATCGGGTGGTAACCCGGGCAAGTCGTCCGGAAAGATATCTGGAAACTCACGCACAATCTTCACATCTTCCAGCTTTGATTTCTCTAACTTAGCATCGATCACATAGGCTAGGAAAGACGAACATCTTTTTATTAAACACTTGCGTGCTCTTGCCATTGTGATTATTGCCACTTCACCCTTCCTCTTTTCACCATAGATGACCACGACCTCTCCAGAGAGGTTGGGAAGTCGAATCATCTTCTTGGAACACACGAACTCGGCCTGATTGTTTGACAACCAATCCATACCGATTACCACATCGAAACCCCCGATTAACATCGGTAATAGATCGATCGAGAATTCTTTCCCTTCGATACCAAGAGTACACTGCCTCAAAACTTCGCGGATCAGAATTTGACTACCATCGGCTATTTCTACCACTAATGCATCCTCAAGACTAGTAGTGGGCATAGCAAATTTCTGACGGAACAATTCAGATACGAAAGAGAAACTAGCACCCGTATCGAACAAAATACGAGCAGGTACAGAGTTTATAAGAAAAGTACCCAATACCACATCTGCGGATGCTCTAGCTTCTTCAGTCGTCATCTGAAAAGCTCGACTCTGAACCTTAGGAGGGTTCTCCTTCCTTGCTTGCGCGCTACCCGACACAAGCTTCGGGCAATCCTTCCTCGAGTGTCCCGGTGTCTTGCACTCAAAACAGATGATCCCTCTGACCGGGTAATCTCTGACAGTATGACCAGGCTTCCCACACTTGAAGCAAGTTTGAGAATTGTTGTAACAGTTACCGTGATGCTTGGTTCGACACCTCGGGCACCACTTAGCTTCCTGATAACTGCTGAAGTTGCGGTTCCCAACAAAAGGTCGGGTCCGCTTGGGAGGTACTGAACTGCTCTCCCACTTTCTCTTATCAGACACTATCACAGAATTCTCAGATTTGCTCTTTGCGAACATCTCTTCCATGAATTGTGCTTCCTCCACCATCTTTCGGAGGTTAGAAGCTTTGAAATTATGGACCATCGATTGCATGTCCGCTGGTAAGCCGTTGAGATAAGCTTTCATTTTATCTTTCTCCGTTGGGGCAGCGTGCCCCACCAGACCCAGCTTCTCCATAAACTGACGGGTGTACTCCCTCACCGTCAGGCTTCCCTTCACCAAGGACCAGAACTCTTTCTCAATTCGGTCAATCGTTCTCTCGTTGCAAAACTCTTCTAGCAGCTTCTTCTTGAACTCGGCCCAAGACAACTAGGCCAACACTTCAGGAGATAGAGTGGATTGGATGATATTCCACCAGATGAGTGCAGTGTCCCTCAGCATTTGGGTACCGAACCGCACCCTCTGATCATATCCGCATTCGGAAGAGCCAAAAGCTTGCTCGACCGCTCGGATCCACTTCACACACAAGACCGGGTCGTCAGAACCAGAGAACTCTGGAGGTCCGCAACCCAAAAAGGATTTGTAGGAACAACTTTTCCTATCTCCCGGAGCACCAACAATCCTGTTCTCCTCAGCCCTGACCGCTGTACCAACGCCTCCAGAACCTGCTACGATGTTTTCCACAACCGTCTCACTTCTACGATTGTTCACATCACGGTCCTCAATCACTTTTAGCAGAAACTCTTGCTGCTTTGCCATCTCCTCCCTCATTGCCAACATCATGCTGGCCAACAACTCAGACGGGGAACTAGCATCCCTGATTATTGGGTGGGACGAAGCCAGGTCCACACACGGAATGACCTCTGCCCCCCACCTAGTATTTGTTGAACTGGCGGACGCACGACAACCTCAACTCCTTCCGGCTGATCAGCTGTGGAGGCTGTCGCTTCCAGCCCGTCAACACGAGTACGCGGTCTACCACGCGTATTCACCATACTGAACTGTTTCACAGAACAGAGACAGAGATAAGAGAGAGATTGAATAAACACAAAGGAAACGTACTACCACATTACCAATTGTCATATTAACAGTAATTCAAGCACTCTTACGTACAGTATCCTCATAATAACATTAGCTAAGTGAAATTATGAACATACTACACATAACGGTTCTTGTCACCACTACTACAACGCCTGATAAACGTACTTTCTGTCAACTCTAAGACTAACCCTTAAGAGCTCTACCCAAATCTCGTGGATCAATTCTTAGCATACGCAGTCTAAGTCTAGACATCTTACATTCATTCCTAGTTCGCTTAAACTAGAGCTCTGATACCAACTTGTAACAACCTCAAAAATCAGAGTAAATTAAAACCTGGAAACCTGACAATATGATGAAAGCAATTCCATTAACTTCCCATAAATGGGATCAGTCCTGAAGACTATACGATTCTATACAAGGATTTCATCAAAAGAATGGGACTTCACAATGCCCAGCAAAAATACTTAAAACATCTCCAAAAACCCTGAGACTCAAAACTCGTCTCTCCAAAACCCCGACACCCACCGCTAATGGAAACCTGTTATACACATCATTTGAGAAAAAAGTGTCATACTATAAAGCCTGGTGAGAACATACAGTTTATAAAGCTCGAAAGATATAAACATCAGTATCATAAAGAAATCTTTTCATAAAGGTTTAATTCGTAAAGATAACATTTCGCCACAACCGGGCCTCTTCGGTCCAAAACTCTTAAACGGTGATAAAATGACCATTTTACCAAGGAGAGTGGTGTAACACAAAGTAGACCACAAATCCGAGTTATGAGCTAAACACTTGGAGTCCTCAGCAATGAACCCAGAGTCCGTGCTACGAGGTGAGATCGCGCTCCCAAGGGAAACCAATGTATACTCCTTCACTAGGATCACCATGAACCATGGCTAGTAACCGGCCTCACATAACCGTACCATAAACTCATCACGGAACATGTGATCCATAGGTACATATTTGGGGAATATAGCCTCCCAACAAAACAATCTACTCCAAAACCTAGGGATCCACTAGTAATGGTAAGGACTCGTCACAACAACATATGTGACCTACCATAAATAAATATATGGTAATAATTACATTTTATAAACAAAATGCTACTTCCAGTTTAACTTCTGGTAAGAACGAAAACCATTAATAATGAGTTCATAATCATCATTTTCAAACGACCACATAATGTGCAAGTAGAACATCATTTTACTTCAATAAGGCAGAACCCGTCATTTTGGTCAGAACTGACCGGGAACCCCGAGAATCACCAAAAACTTCATTTACAACAAAATGTAGAGAACATAAAATCATACCGTAGAAATACTTTAGATTTCGCAAATAAGAGTTTTGACATGTATAAAGTTTGTAAAATGATAGTAGGAACTCACCGGTAGGTTTTCAGAATAAAACCCAGAAAACCAGATAATGACCACGACGTAGAGGTGAAGCTTAAAACACCGACCCCTCGCTAGAAACACCGAAAACTAGCAACCAAACGAGCCTTGAAGATCGAAGAAGAAAAAGAGAGAAAAAGAAGAGAGAGAGAGAGAAAATCTGGGTTTTTAAGAAATACAACCAAAATGAGATATTTAGCCAAGGCTTTACACACCTCCCAACACAGCGCACGGCCCGTGCGTTTTCCACTGCCTCACACACTGTTTCATGCGCACGACCGGTGCGCATTTCCTGAAGGATGGCGCACGACCCGTGCGCCCTATAGACAGAAACATCCTCTTTATTTCTTCATTACAACCTCTCAAAACCAAACGAAAATTCGGGGTGTTACAGTGTATACTTGCGCCCCCACTATGGGAACACTGTGTAAAACTATACAGTTTTCCGCTACCAGTATGGGATACTAATCAAAGAGTAAAATGTTTATAAAAATATTAATTATATCTATAATAAGTTAGATTTAAAAAGGAAACAATCTATTTTAATTAGAAAAAGAAAAATCAAATCATTTTATGTGTAATCCTAACATTACCTTTAATCTTATTATTAATTCATATCCTTGATGCACTCTTATTTTAATTATAAAAATGCCACCAAATATATTAACCTCAAATTAAATGTCTTGGAAGGTTAAAATTGATTTTTCGATTCTTAAAATATTTTATGATTTTTACAAGTATATGAATATGTATGTATATGACTAACAAATACAAACTATCATTCTCGAATGGCGATTAGTCACCAAATTGGATTTCACGACACGTATCAACTAATTAACCATCACCAAACCCAATATTAATTTCACACGACACTGATTAATTGGAATTTTTAACATATATAATACACCTAAATTTGCATCTTGGGCCATGATTATCTAATACTATAACGAATTGAAACTACCAAATATATATTAAAAATATTTATTTCCATCAAAATTAAGGTTTTAATTTAAATGACATAAGACGAGGTGTGGCGGTGTCACGACAAAGCCATAACATTTTTCAAGACATAAGTTGTAGCGAGAAACCTATGTATAATATATATAATTATAATGATTGGTTTGAATAAGAAGATTAAATATTGTAATAAGGCATAAAACGAATGTTAAGCCAAAGTTCATATGTAATCCAATTAAAATATCTGAAAAAATTTATTTCAAGATCTATATGTAAACCGAAGTTACAAATTATTCACAAAGTTTACATATACGTCATCAAATGGATTTTTTCATGATTCCATATGAACCTTTCATTGACCTTTTCTTTTTTATCTGATCTCACTATATTTAGAGTCTTCTTTTTTGAACCTCCCACTACAATTATATATACACATATGTTTTCTAGTACTATTGGTTACAAATCAATGATATTAAACAATTTAAATTAGATTATATATTAAAAAACCCAAACAAAAAAACACTAAAACTGTAAAAAAGAAAATCATAAATCATTTTACAAAAACTGCGTATGTATCGGACCATTGCATGCCATGGGTTTACCGTGTCGTTAGAAACGAGCCTTGAGCCACAATACGGCAAAAGCCATGTCATGCCTTTTATAACATCGATCAAAACAAATACATTTTTGACCTTGATATATAGCTTGATTGCATATTGTGTAAAATTAAGTCCTGAGCTTCACTGGTTCTAATATATGTATAAATGTAAATTGTCTGCAGAGGTGATGGAAACCAGGTTAAGCATATATATATATATATATATATATATATATATATATATATATGTATGCTGTTTCTTTGGCTCATATATAATTGATTAATTAATAATAAGTCTATTGTATTCTTATATTTTATATGTATCGTTGATCGTTTAAATAGGAAATATTTTATAGATGGTATATATAGATTTTAATCAATATATCTAATTAAGATACCCTAGCTCTGCAAGTCATTGGCCTAGGTGCATGCTAGCTTCCAACAACAAAACTAATTAAATGTCATTAATATATAGATAGTAAGATACAAAAGTAACCTACTCAAACACAGAATCCACCACATCAGATTATTGGTATATCAGACAGGTATCCAACAATATATATATATTTTAATCTCATTGGTATATATATATATATATATATATATATCTGTCTAGATATTAACTAGCAACAGCTTGCTACCTAGCTTTGTTAATCAGGCACGTTAACTCTCGGTATTTTAATTGGATTTCATTGGAATTGGAAGTATGTATATCAATGGTGTCACCATGCATGCGCCTTCTCTCTCTCTCTCTCTCTCTCTCTCTATATATATATATATATATATATGCATAATTCTCACAACGCCTATTTTCCTTCTTTATATATCATCAGCAGGCTAAAAGTTTCGTATAATCGATGCACCATGTATAGCTAGGTATATATATATTAAAATCAGGAGAGGAGCGAAGGTGGTTTAATTAAAGGTAGGGAGTGTGTTGTGAGGATCATATATATATATATAAATTGCGTTGATTTGATATGGGATTGGATGGGAAAGAAGCAAGAGAGAAGATGAAGATGAATATATGGATAGCATGTTTTGGATCATTAAGTATGGTTGGGGGTTTGGTTTTGGTTTTGTGGGATAAAAAGTATCATCCCAGCAACAGCCAACTATGGATGGTTCCTTTTGGTCTCATAACCTTCCTAACACCAGTCTTGGTCTGTTTTGCTGTCTTCATGTCCGACGACACCAGTAGTAGTACCTCCACACCCACACCCATATCAGATCATCATTCAACCTTCAAATTACAGCCTGCAAAGAGTCCTCCCATGTCCCAACATGTATAATGATATAATTAATAGATTTGATTTTTGAGGTCCTTCTTGTTTTCTCCCTTTATGCAAGAAATCGAAAAACCACTACTTCTGGATGATATTATATATGTGATACTGAAACAATTGATCCACAAACTCATGAAGAATATATATATGCAGCTGATTGCAGAATAAACAATGAAATCCTAAATCTTTCATACACACACACATATACATAGATTCAAATGAGAGTAGAGAAATAATATAGCCCTTCATACGGTCAAGATCGACTTTGACTGTTCAAGAAATTGCGACTTTGATCGATTAAAATTTGTGGCTATGTCAAAAATAAAGGGGTAATTTCGTAATTTTTACAAATAGGCGGCAGACGGGTTCATATGTGAACCGGTGTGATTCACATATGAACTATACATATTCATATGTGAACCGATGTGATTCACATATGAACTCATAGGTTTATATGTGAATCATATGAAATAACTAACAGATTCACATATGAACTAATTAAATGATTCATATGTGAAATAATCAACACGTTCATATATGAAAATATAGTTCATCGTCTATTTGTAAAAGTTATGAAACTACTCATCTATCCTCTATAGACCATGCGGAGAATTATCCGGTGTTTCACAGACAAAACGCAAATATTGACCAAACGAAGGGTTAAGATCACATCTTTGCTTCTCATACATTTAGCATTTCTCATTAGAACCTCTATATATATACATAGTGTGTATATATATACAAATGTTTAAGTTCTTAATTACTAGATGTATTTGTATTAATCTTCTTTTTTCTAATACACAATTTACTTGCGATCCCACAAATTAATTAATGTGATGATGACATCTATGTCCAGGAAAGGTGATATACCTTCCCTAGTTGATATATGGGACATTACCTAGGTGAAGCCTTACTAGTCATCCATTCAATTTTTAAATAAGCCTAAAATGATATTACATTTATTTGACTTTAATTTAATAAAATTGTTAAATGTAAGGCACTTTGTTTCTTGCTACTATAGATAATATACTTTATAAACCTTTATTTTAAGTGCTTAAATATGATATATTAAATATTTAAAATACTAATTATTTTACTTAATGATTTGTAAATGTTGATTTGGATCTGTGTGAGAAAACGGTGATTAAGGTCTATGCTATTTAATTTTGTTCTTGAAAGAATTTTACAATTTATAATAGCATAAACAACTCATTAAAAATTATTATATTATTTACAATTGTTTAAAAATTAATTAACCATGTGTAACTTTTTGGTTAGTTGTGTTGGAACTTGGCTTAATTTATGATGGAATTTTGTCCCATGTAGGAGCCACATGGAAATTAAACCCACCTCATTAAAGGAATCATTTAAAGATTAGGGTTTTGTGTGGGTGTTCTTGATGAACTCTCTCATTGAAACTATATATTAAAGGACAAATTAAAGATTGGGCTTGAGTTTCTTAATCTAATAACGAGATTGTATTGTTTCCATAGAAGCTTATGTGAGTACACGACCAAAGTCGCGTGTCCCGTTGCCTAACTCATTTGAGTTTTGGGTTCGAAGATAGTGGCTTACGTGGGTCATGTTCCCAGGACTTGATCCATGCACTCAGTTGCCTAATTCTCTGCAGTATGCCCATAGCTTCTCGCACACCAGGTCACCTCAACAAGAAAAATCCTAATTCGTGACAAAAAAAAATTGGTCACTAACAACCTAAAATTGGTCGTTTACTGATCAAAATTTCGTGGTCACTTTTGTCACTAAAGATCCGTCATTAATTTACAATGACCAAATACAAAAATGATCACTAATTAGTGATAAATTAAAGTGGTCACTTTGTTTGTGACAACTAATTTGGTTACCAAACCGGTAAAAGTGGCTAGCAATTAGTTCAAGATAACGGCTCGCTTCGTTCACGTCCATTAGTTACCAAAAAAAAGTGGTCACTAATTAAGGGAATATGAAAAATATAATTGTCATTAGTTTCTACTATAATTATTATTACAATAAAATTAAAAGCCGCTAATGTGTAAATATGAAAATCTAAAATAATAAGCATGTCACTATCATGTCAACATATTATCTCCAAGAACACTTAACATAATGACTAAAAAAAATAAAACATAACATTCTTCATTTCCCCCTCATTTGGAGATCACAATGGAGGTATCTGTGACAATTCTTATGCCATGAAGTCCATTTTCCCTTCATTTGGTTATGCTTTTCTTGAAATCTGACTTGTTCTTTTTTAATCCTCTTAAGTTTTTCCTCTAAAGTCGATTGCCAGATTTTCTGTGGCTAAAATATGTTTCGTCGAAGCGGCACGCACCTTCACATGTCCAAGAATACTGTAATGACTGTGTAATTTGTTATAGAATGGGATGTTTTGTGGCAAAGTTTCTTTATGGAGGGGGGGTAGATGAAAAATAAAGGAATTAGGGTTAAGTCTTTCCACCCTAGCCGTCATTTGCCATTTTGGATAAGTATAGCAAGAAATCAGTGTCTGTGTGTGCGTGTTCTTGGCATAGAGAAAAGCTTGAAGGAGGAAAGGATTCTCTCATCATCATTGTGAAGGTACGTCCTTAGTATCCCTCCTAATGTTATTTGGGTTAGTAGGATCTGGTTAGTTGTGTAAAGTTATTATTATTATTGAGAAATTCATGAAATCCCTCACTGAAAGTTTTAGTTTTGGGGTTTATTTGGAATCGGCTGTGATGGGGGGTTTTATTAACACAGATGTTTGTTAATCGATCTTTGGGGGAGGGAAGGTTAGAGTTATATTGATGGATTGAAAGGTAATTCTTTTCTGTGTTGGATTTGGTTTCGAGAATCGCGAAAGGTGAGTTCGTAGGTTTCGGTGTTGGGTTGTCGCAGGGACCGGGGGACCCCGGGCGTTAAGGTGTCGGGCGACCCTGGGGTTTGGGGGACTGGGTGACCCCGGGCACTGAGGTGTCGGGCGACCCCGGGAGGAGGAATCCCGGTCGACACCGGGGGAAGAGGTCCCTATCGACACCGGGGGGAGAGGTCCCGGTCGATACCTGGCACCAAGGTTCTAAATGGCGTGAGGCGTGGCGTGGCGGCGGGGTCAAGCCTCAAGTCTTAGGAGCCATGGCGTTTTCAAGGCGTGACTTATGGCGTCAAATTTCTAATTAATATATAATAGTATATATAAAAACATATGTTTCGTTATTGTTACTCAATGAGTCAATAGTAATAAACAAGTTAAATTAGGTTATATATTAAAAACTTGCAAATAAAATATTAAAAACGTAAAGAAATATCAAATATCTCATTACGATAACTGCGCATTAGGCCATGGCGTGCCATGGGCTTAACGTGGCGTGACACACAAGCCTTGGTGCCATGGCGCGCCATGGCGGCTGTGTGGCGAGTTTTTTAGAACATTGGCACAAAGGCGTCGGTTGACCCCGGGCAGGGAGGGTCCGCGCGATCCCGGTCGGGTGGGTGACCCGGTCATACTCTGGGTAGATTTCAGGTTCGAGATCGAGGGTTACTATTTAGTCTGACCCTTCCCCTAGTAGCTTTGATTCTTTTGGATTTCCCTCGTTTTGGGAATTTATTTGTGAGATTTACCAAACGACCCTACTTTGTGCCTTAGGAATCTGTGGGTCGGATTCAAGTGTGAGACTTCGATCAGGACCTCAGGTGAGTTTTCTAAACTAAAGTATTTCATGACGAAAAAGTTATGTTTATAACGTTATCTGCAAGTTTTGAAATGTTGTTGGTTATTAATTACATGTGAGTTTTATTTAAATGTTTAAGATGTTTCTGTTACTGTTGCTAAAGTGGATATGTATGCATACATAGTCATAAATGTGTTATGCTCAAAGTCGGGGTGTGTGGCCTGCCTGTGCTCATATCGGAGGGTGTGTTCCGTAAATGTCATTGGGGGTGTGTCCCAATAAGGCAGTGTGAGTCACAGACATGCTGTCACCTTAGGGTGGCAGTAGTATGAGCTGAGAAGTTTATTGAAAGTGTAACTGTTTCTTTAAAATTGAAAATGGTTTATTTATTGATAAATATTTTGAACGACTATTGAGATAGAACTGTTCTTAGAGGGGACTCACTAGACCGTTGGTCTAACCCTCGCTCTTTCAAATCTAAAAACGCTTTTCAGGTAGGCATGAGCTAGGAAGAGCTGATAAGGGCAAAGAGAAGGTGTAGCGGGAGTTGGCTAGAAGACCGTCACCTTAGTTTATTTTTCTTTAAATCTCAGTTATGTAATAGGTTGCTTTTCTGCAAACCTTCAGACTTACTGTTAACTTGATGCCGTTTTTGATGTAAGACTTGTACTATGTTGCTTTGCTTGTTTGGTATCAGATTGGGTTGTTTCAAATATGGTGTAGCATTTTTAAACAAATTTCTGTGATTGAACAAGAAAAAGCAACTTCCTCACTTAGTATTTCATTCTGCATATCAAAACAATTTATTAATGTAAATTATGTTAGCCAAACATAAGCAGATCAACCAAAAGGAACAATAGGGAGAAAACTATAACATAAAAAACCTATTCAATTATTGTGATGCCCTATTTCACATATTATATAGTTTATGGGAAAAAATATTAAGAATGAATAATGGGCCAAAACCATAAGAGATAAGTATAAAAACGTGCAACCCTTTTCTGGCAGGTTGTCCTCTAGTTCAGCTTCAGCAACTAGTCTGGAAGTTGCCCTTTTTCTATTCTGGTGAGTTGCAAGCTAGTTTAGCTTTAGCAACTTTTTTCAAAGTCACTTTGGCCACTAATTTTGGTACACATAAAAATTGTTGTTCTTTTTAAACTTTACTTTTTCAACCGGTCATTTCTCGGGCTTGGAACTTGACGACTATTATGATCGATTATCATCCAGAACACTTACTTTTCACACTCATTCTTGGCTATCTCATCATATGATGCAATTCCTGAAACACTTGGTTTAAACTATAAAAAAACCGCTAAATTCACTTGGAAATGACAATTTTCCCCGGTTAGTGATATGAAAATAACATCAAAAATTGGTATTATCAAATGGCTCAACCATTTGATCATCTTTCTCCTCTTTATCTTTCTTAGACATTACATCCTCATTCGCATTGACATCCGTTTCCTAGGTTGGAGAAATAGACTCTCTTTCAGTTATATGCACGGTCACCCCTTTACCGTCGACTAATGTTTTCTCGTTTTCAGAAATTATATCGAAATAATTTGACACTATACAAACTCTTCCTCTTCTTAAATTTGTAGCCACATTCCACCAAGGTTTAGAAAGTACCGCTTCACCCCACCTGGAAGCAATGGAAATGAACTTATTTGGGCTCCATACTTTCACTAGGACACCTTCGATATCTACCCAAATCAATCTTTCATCGACTTCGAATTTTTTGGACCACATCTTAAAAGTAGAAAACCATTTGTTGAGAATATTGATTCTAGAGTCATAATCCGGCTAAAATTTTTCTAGACATTTGATTAAAACCCATCGACCTCAAAGGTATTTGAACTTGAATCTCGCAATCCTTCTAGATTACACAATTTTACCAGATTAAAAAGCACTTGCACCGATCTTGCCTTTGAAACATAGTGAGACTCTAGATATCGTACTACTTATGTGTTATCTTTAGACTCCACTTTCACTCTGAAATTCTTACTAAGAGGAGAAGATTGTTTCTAACTTGGATTAACATTATCTCGGAAAACTTTGGCCTTACCTGATGCACCCTAGGCCAATTCAGCAAACGTTCTATGCTTCTTAATCCAGACTTCTATTTGGTTGTGCCCCACTGATGGTTGAAATTTTTCCTTCCTTATCCTCTTCTCATGCTGCCTTCTTTTGAATTTCTCCACACTCACGAAAAGTTTATATCCGCTGTTCCAGATTTTGTTCAACTTCCTTTTCGTGTTGAACTCGAATAAACTGAACGAAACCAAATCTCTTGCCATCCTTATTGAGTTTTCTTGCCAAATACACATCTACCACCGACCATGTTTACTGAACATTATGGAATATTGAGGGTTGAATGTAGACAACACCCCTCAAGTAGCTTAGCGAATAAGCCATTTTATGAGCCATTAAGCCACAACCGAACGACACTGTATAGCTTACCGAGTAAGCCATACATTTCATACAGCCCATTAAGTCGTTACCCAACAACCCCTTAGTGATATATATATATATATATATATATATATATATATATATATATTTATATATATCAATCACATAAATAGTTGTATATGTGTATTCGTCAATCAATTTCACTACAAACTTCTAGTGTATAATTAGTAATGGCGATGCTATACAAAAATTGGTTTTATAGGACGCTTAAAATGTCTAAACGTCCTCATAAAATACTTTGTAGTATAATGATAATGGTTGAAAGAGAATTCTGTTGTTATAAAATGCATACAGTAAAAGGCTTATATAGCCACATAGTACAAAGGTTAATAACAAAGGTGGAGCAATTCAAGGAACTATTCTAGGAAAATATAGCAGCCTTGACTAGGTATTTACAACATGATATTCACAGAATAATTTAATTAGGTGGAGATATATCGTGAGGATATTGTGGACATATTACGCCCCCGCAAGATGGAGGATTCGTCGGAGACTCCTATCTTGGACCGAAGTGTTAGAAATAAGTTGCGCCCTAGTGGCTTGGTCAGTGCATCGGCGAGCTGATCAATGGAACTTATGTCTAGAACCCGCAGTGATCATCAGCCACTTTTTCACGAACAAAATGGTAATCGAGTGCCACATGCTTCATTCTAGAGTAGTAAACTGGATTAGCGCATAAATAGGTGGCACTAGTATTATCACAATATAAGGTAGCAGAGTGTGAACTAGTAATGCCCAGTTCATGTAACAGATTTTGAACCCACAATACTTCAGATGTTGTATTAGCTAGGGCCTTATATTCTGCTTCTGTAGATGAACGAGAAACAAATTTTTGGCAAGCCGAATGCCACGAGATAATGTTCGAGCCGATGTAAAGAATATATGCGGTGGTAGAGCGACCACCATTTGAGACAGCACCCCAATCTGAATATGAGAAAGCTTTAATATCCAAGGTAGAGGCTCGTTTTAGAAATAAGCCATGATGAATCGTTCATTTGAGGTACCCGAGAACTCTCTTTAACGCCTGCCAATGTGTTTGAGTGGATAGGTGCATAAACTAGGATAGTTTATTCATAGCAAAGGAAACATCCGGTCTCGTGAAGGCTAGATACTAAAGAGAGCCAACCAATCTCCGGTAAGGTATAGGGTCCACGTGCGGTGACTCATCCATGGAGGAAAGAACAACTGAAGAACTCAAAGGGGTTGCTACCTCCTTGGCACCATCCATATGAAATTGGGTGAGAAGGTCTTGGATATGACGGTGTTGGGAAAGGAAGAGTCCGGTAGGAGTGGGAATGACTTCTATACCGAGGAAGTGGTGTAGAGGACCTAGATCTTTGATGGAGAACTTGTTGGAAAGGGTTTGAACAAAATGATCAAGGAACATGCCATTGTTTACAGTGAGCACAATGTCATCTACATAGAACATGAAAAGTCATGTGACATTGTGGTGATTGTAAATGAAGAGAGAGGCATCCACTCGAGACTTAGTAAAACCAAAGGTTAGGAGAAAGTTGGACAATTCTATGTACCAAGCTCTAGGAGCCTGTTTTAAACCGTATATGGACTTGTAGAGCTTACAAAGGTGATTAAGAAATTGAGGATGAGTGAATCCTGGTGGCTGAGTCATGTAAACTTCTTCATGGAGAGTACCATGAAGGAATGCGTTGTTTACATCGAGTTGTCGAAGTGGCCAATTTTTGGTGAGGGCAACAGATAGGACAAGACGAATGGTAACGGGTTTAGCGACCAGACTAAATGTTTCAAAGTAGTCCTTGCCATGTTGTTGTAGAAACCCTTTGGCAACTAAGCGAGCTTTGTACTTTGCAATAGTGCCATCCGGATTTCGTTTTATTCGAAACACCCATTTGCATCTGATCGGAGTTTGAGACGAACGAGGAACAAGCACCCAAGTGCCATTGTGCAGGAGCGTATTAAACTCATGGTCCATGGCCTGACGCCATTTGGGGTCTTTTAAGGCTTGGTTGTGAGTGTTTGGCTCAACTGTTGGAGGGATAGGATGTAGGGTTGTGGAGTTGACAAAGGAAGAATTGTAATATTTTTGGTTAGGTTTACGAGGCCGTGAAGGAGGGAGGTCGGGAGTTGGGTGAGGATCAAAATTATTTGGCGGAGGGGTAGGTTCTGTACTTAGGTCGGTTTCGGGGGAGTTGACAACAACGGTGGTATGGGAGCTGGATCTTGGTTCATGATTTTGGAAAGTAGGTGATTGCGGAGTGAGGGAAGAATGTGGTGGACTGGTAGGAACCGATGGTTGAATAGAATTAGACGAGGCATTGGAAGGGGATGATGGGAGGGGCGTAACAGGTTGTGGAGAAGAACTAGAAGGAGGAGGTGGGAAGGGGAAGTTGTGTGGTGAAGGGGATGGAGATAAGAAGGAGGCAACAGTGGGCAATTGTGAGGAGTGAAATGATTTAGTAGAAGGAAAGGTTGAGTCAATGAATTGCACATGACGAGAGTGGTAGAAACGAAGGGTTCCAAGATCATAACATTTGTATGCAGACTTGGAGGTGGAGTTACCAAGAAATATATAGGGTGACGAACGGGGCTGAAGTTTGGAGGTGGTGTATGGTCTTAGCCAGGGATAGCAGAGATAACCAAAGGGCTTGAGTTTAGAGTAGTTAGGGGCTTGGTTGAATAGGGCTTCATAAGGGCTTTTGTGGTTGAGTATGGTGGTGGGTAGTCGATTTATGAGATAAACGGTTGTTTGGAATGCATGAGACCAGTAATGGAGTGGTAGTTTGGCATAGTGAAGTAGAGACTAACCAGTTTCAACGATGTGTCTATGACGCCGTTCTGCAATGCCATTCTGTTCCAGGTGTGAGGCGACATGGTGTAGTGAGATATACCGTGAGTCTTAAGATATGTGATTAAGCCTTGGTATTCACCCCCATTGTCAGTGAATAAGGAAATAAGTGGTGTTTGAAGGAATTTTTCCACAAGTGTTTTGAATTAAGAAAAAAGTTGTGCGACATCTGACTTTCGTTTGATGGGGTAAAGCCAGACGTATTTCATGTGAAAGTCAGCAAAAAGAACATAGTATTGGAAGTTGTCATCTGATTTTTGAACTAGGCCCCATACATCAGAATACACAAGTTGCAAAGGTTTAGTAGTAACAAAAGAATTTGGGCCAAACGACAACTTGCGACTTTTATTAATGGAACAGGACGCACAATGAACAGTAGAATCAAAGGTAATTTGAGAACTAAGACCCATCAATTTGACAATGTATTTGAAGACTTTAATAGACGGATGCCCTAACTTATGATGCCATTCTAATGGAGAGAATTTGGTGAGATGATTGATGTGTGATTTAGATGGTGGGATAGCATGGTAGATATCTTCAATGTTCTCTCCCCGCATGAGACACGCCCCCGTGCATAGATCCTTCACAAAAAAATGACGTGGAAAAAATTCCACAGAAACATTGTTAGTCCGACATAGTTTTGCAACTGAGATAAGGTTCCGTTTTAAATTGGGAACACATAAGACATTTGACAAAAGTAAGTCTTTCGAGGGTGTGCTTAAGTGTGTTGAACCAATATGCGAAATTGGTAAACTTTTACCATCACCGAGAATGATCTCGTCCGGGCCACCATAGTCGGAAACATGTTGGAGATTGGTACTGTTAGAGGTGACATGGTTGGAGGCGCCACTATCGAATAACAATTGCGGGAGGCTATTCGTCGTTGTAACATTGGCAACCAGAGAAGGTGGTTGAGTGTTGGATATGGAGATGTTGTTGTCCCGTAAGAGCCGAGAGAGTTTCATGCATTCGACAGTGTTGTGCCCGAGGATCTTGCAGAATTGGCAGAAGGCATCGGCACGGTTTGAACGATTTTCCCCAGATTGATTGTGATGGTCTCTACGTGAGGTGTTGCTGTTTTGAGAGAAGCGATAAGGGCAAGAACCTGGAGTGGATCCATCAGTGTTGGGACGATATGATGGTCGGCCCTGCTGTTTGGCAGTGTAGTTGACAGTAACCGGAAACGAGTCTGAGGCCGACGAGGCTTCTTTGAGGGCTCTCTCAAAATCTAGTAATTTGTCACGAATTTTGATGGCAGCAACCATACGCTTCACCCAGTTGAGAGAGCACGTGAACCAGGAGGTCTTCCTCAGATACAGGGCTTTACGCAAGGGCTAGGTCATCTGCAATTGATCTCATGTCTTGAAGGTACTCAACAATGGTTCAATTACCTTTAGGATTTTTGACCAGTTTTGATTTCATGGAGATAATACGGGATCGTGATGCACTTGCAAAGCTTGAGTTCAGGCGAACCCATGCATCATGCGCAGTACCAACAGAGGAGATGAGTGGTTGAATCGGATCAGAGAGACTTCCAAGGATAACACTTATGATAACTTGATCTTGCCTATACCATTGAAGATACTCAGGATTCTACTTTGACCCATCCTTGTCTGTAATCGACTTCCTTGGTGGGTTCGATTCAATGAGGAAGTGATCTAATTCAAGACCGATTAGGGTGGATTCAATTTGTTTTCTCCAAACAGGGAAATTGGTAGGTGTGAGTTTGATTGGAAAATGGGTGGAGGCAATGATTTGAACAATTGTGGATTTGGAAGTCATTGCTGATTGTGGCCTTGGAGAAGGAAGAAGGATCGATTTTGCTGGTTAGAGCTTAATTAGGCTCTGATACCATATAATGATAATGGTTGAAAGAGAATTTTGTTGTTATAAAATGCATACAGTAAAAGGCTTATATAGCCACAGAGTACAAAGGTTAATAACAAAGGTGGAGCAATTCAAGGAACTATTCTAGGAAAATATAGCAGCCTTGACTAGGTATTCACAACATGATATTCACAGAATAATTTAATTAGGTGGAGATATCTCGTGAGGATATTGTGGACATAATATGTAGGACTTAACTTATACGACCAAAATCAAAAAGCATTCTATCTAAAAGTGTTACAATAGGTTTATAGGCGTTTTCAAGCGTTTTAACAAGTTTTTTTAAACTATTTTATATAACACTATTTGAAAAAGTGTCCTACAAACACAAGTGTCTTATAAAAAGATAAGTGAGAAGTGTCCTCTAAAATAGCTACTAGGACACTTCATTTTAAAAACGTCCTAAAAAACTTGTTAAAACGTCGTATAAACCTATTGTAACTTTTTTAGATAAGATACTTTATAGTTGGGTCATATAAACTTAAGTATTATAAAATATTCTATTAAGGCATTTGGACATGTTAGGCGTCCTATAACGCCAATTTTATTGTAGTGTGATCAACGAAGTTAATTGCATGCTCCAAAAGCGCAATTATATATGTTTCAAAAGGTAGAGTGTATATATATATATATATAGGCCGATAATCAAATGAAAACCAAAAATATGTTACAAACCTTTGAGAACCGATATAAAAATATTTTTTTACATGATTTTTTTTCATCAAAACCTATGATTTAAGATATTGTTTCACCTATATTTTTGTTCACCTTGTGAAATGATTGCACATTTGCACGTGAAATTTGATTTTTGATTCACCTAGTGAAATGAAAAATACAGGTAAAAAATATTCATGTGGTGAAACAAATACATGTGAAACTATCATATTATGAAACAAATATATGTGAAACAATATTTTAAATCCAAACATTTGGTGAAAATATATCATGTAAAAAAATATTTTTATATCGGTTCTCACAGGTTTGTAACATATTTGTGGTTTTCATTTGATTTAGCCCCTATATATATAGTATATATATGTGTATGTATGTAGGTATGTATATATGTATGGGTTGAATAGGTAATATGTATGGATGCCAAACAAATGGACGTTTGGTAAGATATCACATTCAACTGTAAAATATTAATACTGAAAGTTATGACATAATTAATTAATTAAGCAACAACTGATCACCATGCAAATCATGCTGCAAAGGTTGTTAGAAATAAAGGAAAGGCATTTTTATTGTCATATAAGAATTGAAGGCCATTTTTTGACGTCTTGGAGTCCAACACAGCATGCATATGATTGACTATGGATTAATTTCTAAGATGTATTACCATATCCCTAGCTAAGGCCTAAAGGTTAGGTCAAAACAAGTCGAGCAGTCAAATCTTTATGCTCCAAATCTACGTACCTATTCAACTAGTCATTTAATTTGGTCACCCATGCTATATATTGCTATGCATGCCCCCTCTCTCTCTCTCTATATATATATATATATATATAGAGAGAGAGAGAGAGAGAGATCTCCTTCAATTTTGGTGTAGTTGGTGGCTTTGTTTGTTTTTCTTCTTTTTATACATCATCTCAATTCAAGCATGCAGCTACAAAGTCATTGCAAGTCATATATTAATTAGTGCATGCAAAGTCATTGTGATTCGATTATTCAATAGCACTCAAATCATTACCTTTAAAGCAATTGCAACTTCAATAATTACAAATATAAATGATGTTCTATTTGAAGGATAATTACTTCTTATATCTCAGCTAGGAATTGTAACAACATCCTTCTCCAAGATAAAAATAAAGGCTCTACAAAAAATTATCAAGCATGCATATATGTTGAAAATAGTACTCCCTTCCATCCCAAATTAAGTGTTCACATTACTATTTTAGTTTTCCTGAAAATAAATGTCCATTTTCAAAAATAAGTTTATAGTTTCTCATTTTACCCTTAATTATGAGGTGGAAAAAGTTTCTCTCTCTATTATCAAGAGTAAAAGTATCATTTATTTATTTAAAAAGTATAATAATTGCATATTTCTAAAACCGTGTGTCATTTCCATTGTGAACGCACGAAGGAAATTACATAACTAACGAAATGAAAGGTTGATATCAATTAAGTCAAACATTTTCACTATCAAGTTATCTTCATAGAAAAACATGCATTCAACAAAAAAAAAATCAATCAAATCCCAATCAAGTTTAATTAGATTGTTGGAAAGACCACCTAGCTAGCTAGGACTTCTATTAATATAGGGCTGATCTAGTACCACCCCAACTATACCATTTGATCGATAGATACATATGTAGACCAAGTTAAAGACCCTTCTTGATCAACCTAGCTAGCTATATATCGTCCTCAATTAAGATCACGTACTTCGGTACTTGTCAAAGATGGTATAAGGCCTAGCTAGCTACATGCATCCCACAAATTCAAACCACTCAGGCCTAAGACTCAGACGGTGCCCATATCAAGCTAATTGACATTAATGTTGAAGCCACCATACACCCTCAACCCAAACCCAATAACCTTTTCAAATATATATGTATATATATATATAGGGAGAGGTTTATTTGATAAATGGTAAATATATGAGAAATAGAGAAGTAATCCTAGCCAATTATCTGGTCAATATTTGCGGCTTTGACCGTGAAGCACCGGATAATTCTTTGCGTGGTCTGTAGAAGATAGAGGGGTAGTTTCGTAAAATACGCGGAACGAGTTCATATATGAACCTGTATGATTTCTTACGTTCATATGTGAATCAATTAATTAGTTCATATATGAATCTGTTAACTAGTTCAATTGATTCACATATGAACCTACAATTAATTAGTTTATATGTGAATCAGTTAATTAATTTATATATGAATAACAAAGGTTCATATATGAATCAGTTAAAAAAGTTTATATGTGAATTACACTAGTTCACATATGAACTTGTGAATCATACAGGTTTATATATGAATTCATCCCGTGTATTTTGTAAAAATTACGAAACTCTCCTTTTATTTTTTGAAATAGCCGCAATTTTTGACCAGTCAAAGCCACAATTTTTGACTAGTCAAATCCGATCTTGACCGTGTGAATGACCAGGATTATTTCTCTATTTCTGAAATGAACCTAAGGCTATATATATATATATATGTATGTATGCAGAGGTTTAAACAAGAATACTACGAAAACGTGAGAACACCTTTATCACATATAATAATACACGTTCCGGGGGCGGCTGCGATTGCTCGAGCTCTTTATAGGTTAGCTCCCTCCGAAATGCAAGAAATGATGACTCAATTACAAGACCTTCTTGAGAAGGGTTTCGTGAGACCGAGCTCGTCTCCTTATAAGGTTGATTTGGTCAATGTTTGCATGCTGGAAAAAAGCAATGTGCAACAATCTATGTATGCAAGCAACCAATGTATGATGTATGCAACAAAGGTGAATGTTGTGATTTCATCTCGGCCCGGATTGAATCGGGATAAGAGAGTCCTAGGTAGGAGATACCAAGTAGATAGAGCCGGGAAGATGGGGGCCTGGGACAGGGTATCACCAGGGTGGTGGGATCGGGAAGCAACGGTTAAGCCGGGTTTAGCAAGGACTCGGGAAGGATTCTAAGGGGGACCCGGGTAAAGCGATCACCCGATTTAACCTTACTGGGGTCGACCGAAGGCCACAACATAATCGACAAAAACTTCGAATTAAGAGGATCTGAGAATTCTTATCGACCCTAAATGCTTTTACTCTTGAACTAAATGCTAAAAACACTTATCCAACTGGATTTTGAAAGAAAAACAATTATTTTTAAGCAAAAAATTTCAAGAACATCAAGAACACAGTGTCGATGAATTTATCTGATCTATTTCTTCCAAAAAAAATTTGAAATAAAAAATTGTAATTGATTCAAGTATGATTAACAAGTAACATAGAATCGATTTATGCAATAAGAACACCAATTAGCATCAAATCTCATAAAATCAAATCCAAAAACTAACAAAAATCACATAACCTATTTTGTTCTTCAAAAACTTCAAGAACGCAAATTCTTTTTTTCTTCAAAAAATCTTCAATTTGATGCACAATTCGATCCGTCCATGCTCTGATACCAATTGTGAATCCCAGATTGCTCAAGTAACAATGTATCAAATGATTAATCTTTGTACTGAATGATTGAAAAAGGGTTACAAAATGATAGAATGATGAACAAACCCTCTCTATCTCTCTATTAGGCGCACAAAGATCTTTCACTAAACTTCTCTTGGCCTAATTCTCTAAACAAAGCAACATTAAATAGCCATGGCTTAATGTTTAAAGCCCAAGACCCATTAACACACTAAAGCCCATATTTCATTATAAGGCTTTTACAAAACATTAATTAAATAAAGAGTGAATTGTGGATTTGGTCCCTGTAATTTTTTTTGACTATGGTCCCTATATTATGTTTATTGTGGATTTGGTCCTTATGGTATTTAATTTGTTTTGGCCATGGTCCTTCTGGCTAACACCTCCGTTAACTCTGTTAACTCAAGGACCATTTTAGCCATTTTGCTTAACTTTTGTCACTTTTTCCTATAAAAAAGTAAAAACAATAATTTATACACACACACACACACACACACACACACACATATATATATATATAACGATAACAACATAAATAAAATAAGACATTATTGTATGATTTGATTTGTTTAAATTAAAAATCAATTATATTAAATTCGATTTAATTTTATGGTTTTAGTATTTTTGACTATTTGGGTATGAAAACCTAGCGGAAATTTATATAGTGATTTGTTCAATTTTAAGTTACAAATATAATAGTATATATGAAATTGCCATTTGGTTATAATTTAAATAGTTGATTTTAAATTTTTGAATGAAAGTAATATGGAAAATGGAACCCCTAATTTTTGGATGATAAAATTGGAGTTCATTTTATTAGTGGTTTTCAATGATTTTGGTGTTAAAATATTGATAATAAGTTTATTTATTGCAATGATAGAAAAAGAACAATACAATTAAATCATTCTTAACATAATATATTTTTTTAATTTAAACAAATTAAATCATAAAACCATGTCTTATTTTATTTGCTTTAAATTAAAAAAAAAGATATAGTTTTATGATTTGATTTGTTTAAATTAAAATTTTAATAACATTTAAGCAATAAAACTCTATCTTTTTCCACAACTACAATAAAACAATAAAATTAAATCGCATTTAATATAATTAATTGTTTAAAATTTTTAAACAAATCAAATCATATAATAATATCTTATTTTATTTATTTTGATATATATATATATATATATATATGTGTGTGTGTGTGTGTGTGTGTGTGTGTAAAATATTGTTTTTACATTTTTATAGAAAAAAGAAAAAAGTTATGCAAAATAGCTAAAATGGTCCTTGATTTAACAGAGTTAACGGAAGTGTTAGTCAGAGGGACCATGGTCAAAACAAATTGAATACCACAAGAACCAAATCCACAGTAAACATAGTATAGGGACCCTAGTCAAAAAAATTATCAAAACACAGAGACCAAATCCACAATTCACTCTTAAATAAATAAAACTATATAATTCTTTATGGTAGGTTCCAGAACAGAGGAACACAACAAGAATGAAGGAGTAACAGGGACGATTTATGCTTTATTACATATTATATTATATAATTTAAAAAGTAATAAGTGTAATTTTAAAAATAAAATTATAAAAAAACAATATTACCCTTGACTTAACATACTAGTAGTTAGTGGAGTTGGTGTAAGGGGACTCAATCCAAAACAAAAATGAAACCATGGTGACCGTGTATATAATTATTTCGTTTGGGGGGACCTAATCCAAAATTTGCATTAACCATAGGGACGAAATTTGTAATTTACTCTACATTTTATGTTGATAAGAAAAAGAAGTTTAGAAAGTTTGTAGAGATAATCAGAAAAATAACGTTACATAATCAAATTAAGTTGATTGCTCTTAGTCACTTATTTTTTTTCCTTGATTGAAGAGTTTTGATACCAAGATAGAGGTGGGGCTGTTTGGCAGTTGTTGAATGGTTTAGTGCAGAATGATTAAGTGGTCTGAATGATTAAAAAGTTTTTATGATATAGTGTAAAATGAAATATGTTTGTTTGTTAATTATTCATAATGAAATATGGTTGTTTGTTAATTATTCATAATAAAATCAGGACTCTTAATGGTTAAGGGAGGTTCAAGATACAAAATCATTAAGAGAATTTTAAAACCATTAAGAGACAACCCTTTTTTTTGTCAAACATTATTTACCTCCTGACGATTCAGATGTTTGCCTCAGAGGTAAACAATCAGCCGTGGTGTTGCTTGGGCTTGTATACCATGATTCATCAATGCAAAAATGGTACCTTATCTTTTAGGGACAAACATTCAGCCCCCTAAACTTCTAGAAATGATCATGTTATCCCCTTATGTCTTTTAATTTTTTCAATTTTTGCATTTTTAATTCTTGTTTTAACCATTTCTTATGTTTTGGTCTTTTCTCCTTTTTTGCAAAAACAGGTACAAATCAACAAAAGAACATGTTCAGAATTAATGTGTGGTTCGATTGTATTTTTTTTTTTTTTGTAAAAACCGTTTTTTGTTTCAGAAAAATGATTTTCAGAATCATCTATGTCTCAGTTCTCTCCGGTTGAATTCTTAGTTCAAGAAATGTTCAAATAGCGGTTGTGTCCAATCTTGAGCAAAACTAAAGGTGAACCAAGCATTTTTTGTTTGTGAAACATGAAAGTATGTTGTTCGAGGTTTATAAAACAAACTCAAATATGTTTTTTTTTTGGAAAGAGTATCCTGGGCCTTTGGCCCAAACTCAAATATGTTATCAGCTAGTTTTTTAAAACGTTACTATGAATAACTTTTCAATAAGTTAGCTTATAAGCTAGTTTATGGTCATCCAAACATGTACAAAAAAAAAACTAGCTTAAAAAAGCTAGCTTATAAGCTAGTTTTTTTTTGCCAAACAATGCCTAAGTTCACGATCTGCTTTAGGGTCGAGATCGGTTTGGTTTTAGGTCCCATATATTATTCTTTATTTTGGCGTGTGCTTAGATTCCTTTTTTTTTTTTTTTTTATCCCTAGTCCAGGTTACAACCCCACATAGACCCTTAGTTGTAATATATGCCAAACAGAATGTGCAGAAATGAACCATTTATTGTGGACTTGTGGTAATGTATATGGTCCCCATTTATACAGCATACATTTTTTTTAAATATAATTTGATTAAAGAGTAAACTATGATTTTTCGTGCTTGTGGTTTGTTACTTATAATTATTTTCGTATTTGGTCTTTAAAAATTGTTATTTTTGTTATTTTGGGTTTCATTTCATTTCGTTTTTTGTCCCTGAGATTAACAACGTTAGAAAGATTTGTTAAGTTATGCGGTAATATGATCTTTTTAGCTTTTCTTTTTCTTTCTATTTTTGTTATTTTTGTTACATAATATATTATAATACAAATCAATAAAACATGGTTACGGATATTAAATGTTTAATAAAAAATAAAAACAAAACATATATATAGAGATAAATAAAACGAAACTCATTAAGAAAAACTTTACCTTATTGAAGTTGAGATTTGTAATTTTGTGATGAACGAGAATGAAAATTCATTCACAAAGTCATAATGTCCATCTCACAGCCACGGTTTACAACATCGCAATTTTTTTTTCACTTCTGTATTCTTCTTTTCTATTATGATGAGTAATTGTGACCACCTAGTTCAAAGTGGTTATGGTTTTTATGACTTATGGGAAAGTTACACGTTTTTTTCCCCAAAAGTGTTAGGTTTGGTTTTGAGTTTGGCTTTGGATTTGATTTTGAAAGTGAGGGAAGATGAAGATGATCGAAAAGAGGCCACAAATTCAACCGGAATTGGAGTCATAGGGGTAGAGTTTCGAAGAAAAGAACCAAAGAAGTGGGGGGTATAAATGGGACGAGTTTTGATTTTGTTAAAGGAAAAAGTGAATGGAACAACAATAAAATAAATAGAGAAGAAATCTGTCATTCTCATTAATCAAAATCCCTTTAAATAAGGATGAGTTACAAGTAGATAGCTATGAGATATTCCAATTCTAATCTAACTCTGATATATTTATCTCTATCGTCATATCCTTTAGACGATGACACACTTATCCTACAACACTTCCCCTTGTGCCGAGTTAAAGGAGTGACGGTGCACAATTGCTAACTCGTTAAAACCTTACGCCAAAATAAAAACCAGTGGGATAAAAAATAGGACGAAGGAAAGAGTACAACACACCAGTTTCTTTGCAATATATAGACTTTTCCTTCAATCTAGTTTTCTCTTAGATTCGTACATTAATCATGAGAGTTAGGAAAACATGATGGTATATAAACAGTTGTCTCACTAAAACCTTACACCAAGGAACAAAACCCAATGGAAAAAATAAAACCTTGGTTGAAGGAAAGAGCACAACATACCAATATCACAAATATAGTAGACTCCCCCTTTTGTCTACTACTCCCCATGATTCGTGCATTAATCAAGGGAGCTTGGAAAACATTTGCACTTACTTTCTACATGTTTCCCAATATATGGTTTTAGGTAATGATTTGGTAAAATGTGTCATGTTCTCCTGACATCTTACTTGATTCAATTGAATCTCGAGGAGAGTTTTCTTATTGCTGGTTGTATAAGACTTAAGCAGAATATGCTTTGTGTTATCACCTTTGATGTATCTTACGTTTATTTCTTCGATACATGATGCATTATTTTCATATATGCGATACTGGTTGAACCCAAAATTACTAGCTCCTCTAATATATGTAATGATAGTTCTTAATCATATACATTATTTAATTATCTCATAGAGAGTAATATTTTTGGATTAGTTTAAGGAGGTAGTTACAAAGGATTGCTTAGTTTACTTCCAAGCAATCGACGTGTTCATTGTGGTAATTCTTTATCCAGTTTGGGAACAACCTTTGTATGGGGTAGACAAATACCTAATATCAGTAAAGACATACCAAGACATTGATTGGTGTTTTTCTATAAGAGCTAGTACTTTTGTTGCTTACATTCTAAGTAGGTACTGAAATTCCATTATCAGTCTCATTTTTCTTTCTATAGGGAAAGTAAAAACCCATGTCAATGGTTCCAAAATATTAATTTGATTTCATTCCAATGACGTTGCATTGGCGCTGAGCTAAATCTAGCTAACAAGTTCATTGAGAAATATAATATAATTGTTGGATCAAATAATTGTATTCAAGATTAAAGGGTCTAAACTGTAATTGTTTGATAGTTATAGTTAAAGGGTTTAAAGTGTAATAAGCTAATAGTTATTAAGCTATTGGGCCTCAAGCCCATAAGCCCATTAGGCCTAAAAGCCTAGGTATTTAAAGTGTTTATTAGTTTAGTTTTAGGTTAGAAACCTTTCATATTTTCATAATCATTGTTTAGAGAGAAAGGTAGCCATATTATTCTCTGTATTCAAAGGGTATCAAGAACACTCAAGGGTTTCATTGTTTATTCAAGGGATTGGTATGTTACTCTGATTTATATATCTCTTGATTATTATTGTGTTGCTTGATTGTTTGTTTGATTATTTACCAACTAGATTAAATCTGGGATAACAATTGGTATCAGAGCTAAAACATGTAGATCCCAGATTTAACAACAATTCATGATCAAATAAGATAACAAGATGATATTTGGGAGAGATACCTTTTATTCACTTGATATTGAAGAACATAACACAAACCTAGAGAGAGAAAGTGTTTCTCTCTCTAGAACACGCAATCCCTCAAAGACGGCTACATTTGAATAAAGACTTCACTTTTTAAAACCCTAAACACATAAACTATATATATAATCTCCCAACTCCCTTGTTTTAACCTAAAGCCCAAGCCCATTTACATTAAAGCCCAATACAATTTAAACTAAACCCAATACAAATATTAAAGGTGAGCCCTTTACAAAACTTTCCAAACTTGGACATTTTATGTCCTAACAATCTCCCCCTAAAGTTTTGTACAGGAATCATCGTCTTTGATGCGCCAACTCTTCTCCCCCTTGATTTCTTTGAAAACTTTAGCGTTGCGCATCTTCAAGATAGCTCAGGCTCCCCCTTGAATGTAGCTCTTATCCTTCAAAGTTTCAACTTTAATACCAGATTCGATGCGCGCAATAACCTCGACTGAGTGCACTAAAGACAACTTTTATCTCTAGAAACTCAACACATTCGTTACGCCCACAAGAAAGAAATGTGTGAGTTTTGAGTGACAACCACAATGCATCTTCAGTTTATAACAACGAATCTGTCTTTGAACCGCGAGTTGAATAGGAGTTCAGCTCAAGAACTTGTACTAATCAGCTCGTAGAGGAAGCATCTTGTAGCAAACACTACTCGGCAAGGGTTAGTAGAACCAATCAACAACTGTCGAGAAAAACCTAACAAAAAAATTCCGGAACAAATACAAAAATATTTCTTGAAGAATTTGTATCACGGATCACACGGTCAAAGCGCAAAATTAAATCTAAAATATACGCTGTTTTGGATCAAAAATCGGTTCTCGAGAATTGCAAAAATAAAATCTGGTATTAATCTTCAAAAATTCGGACGACATAATCTCTTGTCAAAGATTTGATCATTGAAGCCCAAAATATGAACGCATGGCCTAAAGAAAATATTGGTGGATAGGCCCATTTTGTGGACACGACCCGGATGGCAAGGCTAGGTTTAAACCCAAATCATCTTTAAACAAAAGAGACCCGGATCCTAAGCTGTTTTACTCCCGTCGCAGACACCCGGATGGCATCTCCACCGCCCACGTTGAAGCATCCAAAAAAATAAAAATCAGCGGCCTTTCACAATATTCATCATCAAGCAACACATCCGCCATATACAGATTTCATTCCACTACCGTCCATGAGCAATTTTTAACAACAGCCGACCATGAATTACATTAATGAACCACTGACCTATTTTAACTTAATCACCCAATCATATTTGAACTCCAATCTAACAGCCGCCAAGCACCATTAAAATAAGAAAATATATGGATGGCATGATGTTTTAATGACTCCTGGATGATGCTCCGACTTTCATACAACCCAAACCACAAATCACTAATAGCCTCCACTTTCATTGGTAAAAAACATAGCCACCATTTACAATTTTCAATTTTGTTCCACCACCGATCCATTATCATGAAAGAACCAATCATATATATATATTTTAATCAAATTTGAAATCAAATTGAAATTTAGTAGTATGGATGGCAACTTTAAATCACAAACCCAATTGATGCTATCACCGACCAAAAAAAAAAATTAACAGCCTACCGGTCACATGCTCCAATTTTCTGAAAATTGATAATAACACTGTCGCATCGAAACTTTTCTAACTTCTCAAATCTGATTCAAAATCTCCACAGTCGATGAAATCAAAACTTGTAATCGATTCCAATGATTTTAGCAAGTAAAATTGAATCGATTTAAGCAATAAAACTCACTTATTAGCACCAAACTCCATAAAGTCAAATCACAAACACACATATTCAAAACCTTGGGCCGATGAACATGAACTATTGAAAATCGATCGAATCAAAGAAAAATTTCTTCGATCCCGCTCTGATACCACATGTTATCCCCGTTTAATCTAGTTGGTAAATAATCAATCACGTAATCAAGAAACACAATAATAATCAAGAGATATATAAATCAGAGTAACATACCAATCCCTTGAATAAACAATGAAACCTTGAGTGTTCTTGATACCCTTAAATACAGAGAAACCTTTCTACCTCACTATATGATTATGAAAGTAATTGTAAGGATTAAACCCTAAAACTAATTAATCAAAACATTAAATACCTAAGTCTTATGGGCTTTAAGCTTAACAGGCTTTCTAATGGGATTGGGCCCAATAGATAATAACTATTAATCTAATACAATTTAAACCCTGAACTTTAACTATCAAGTAAATACAGTTTAGACCCTTTAATCTTGAATACAATTATGATCCAATAATATGGTCAAGTGTATTATGCTAAGTATGATAATGCGCATATTGTACTTAGATAAGGAATTCCATCTCCCAGTATTTTTTGTCATCATCCTTTAGACGAAATGGATCTTTCCTTATATCCGACACTTCGACCGATCATGGGAGTACTAACCGGATGCGCTTTGTCCATATTAAATTGCCTGATTATTTTCTGGACATATGCGATCGGTGAATTAATATTTCACAAACTCGGTGTCCTAGCTCAAATATCTAGACAGAACCAAGTTTTCCTAAGATATTTCCTCTCAAAATCAGATTTCAAGTAACTTGTGGTTCCTCTTATTTCATCAAGAGTGCCTATTATGTTCATAACATTGACATATAGAGCTACTTTGAAAATCTGGAACTTGTTTTCCATAATAAATACGCAAGGGAACAGTTCATCGTTCTTATATATCCTTTCCCAATCAAGTATTCTATTAGGCGGGTATACCACATCCGCTTAGATTTATAAAGTGGGCGTTTCAATTTTATTACAAACGCATTTCGTGGTTTAGAGTTACTTGATTTTGGTAATGTAATATCATCAAGCAATTTTATATATCTCTAAATCTAGATCGCCATAGAGATATGTGGTAACGACATTCATGAGCTGTATTTTCAGTCATTCGGAAACTACTAGGCTAACAAATTATTTTGATGTCATAACATCCATCATGAGAGAGTAAGTCTCCTCGTGGTCAATCCAGGGCGTTGTGAGAAACCTTTTACCAAAGGAGATCCTTACATATTAGGACTTCATTATTCTCATTACGCTTTCTGACAAAGACTAAGTTATGTCCTACGGGCTTTACACTTGGTAGGTTAGCACTACCAGACCAAATACCCGATCCTTTGTCAAAGAATATAATTCTTTCTGGATTGTTTCTTTACATTTAGGTCAATATGTTCTTTGTTGATATTATTCAACTGAGCCTGGTTTGATGTCGTCGTGCTCGATCTTCTTATGAGCCATCGTATATGTGAATAAATCATCAATGATTATATATGATCTGTCCATCGACTCATATGTACTCTCATAGTTCATTTGAGATTAATATTCATCTCTAAAATCAATATTAAATTCGAAGTGTCCTCCAGTGATGATTCATGGACATAATTATAATTAGAAACAATCTCATGAGAGTTTTGTGTATTGATGATAAATGGATGCGCCTAACTATTCTCTTCCTTTAAAATAGTATCCATCTAACCAAGTAGCTTCCACCACTTCCATTTGGTAGCTACGACCTCAACCACACCTCCACTATGTGTGATTGCAACGCACTTTCCAATGGCGTTGTGTCCCGGTTGGGGACTTTTTAACCTTGCGAGTATATTTGCATCTCGTATATGTGATATTGTCACTTTTGGGATAACAGTAAACGTATCAGGTATCGAGTCTGATTCGTTTGACTTCAACATTACGTTGTCAAGTTTTGGGGATCAAAATGAGATAGAGTAGGAATATTCAATGACACTTCATGTCGTTCCCATGGAAAATCATTTTTTCTATCTCCCCCTAACGACGGGAAGACTGTCTCATGAAAGTGACAACCCGCAAATCTAGCGGTAAAGAGATCACTAGTCAAATATTCTAATTAGTGGATAATTGTTGGGGATTCATATCCAACATATACCAAGTCGTCTTTAAGGACCCATTTCAATGAGCTGTGGGGGCGCAATTGGCACATATAATCAAACATGTGTAAATGTAAAGTATCAGACTTATATCCAGTTATCAACTGGTACGCATGAGGCTGGTTAGCAAGCAGTGGGTCTAAAAACGAAAAAAAAAACTACATATAATAATTGCATAACCCCAGGTAGACGTGGGTAAATTAGTGCGCATTACTAATACCCTAGATGTCATCATATTCTTTTGATAACAACTTCTATGAGACCATTTTATATATACACATGGGGTATAGGAAACTCTACATTGATCCTAATACATATGCAATTAACATCAAATCCTTATGATGTAAATTCTCCAGCATTCCAAGTCATGTAGACTTGATGAAATAATCAGGGTGGTGAGCCCTTAAATGTATAGCTAGTGCTAGGAGTGCAGTATTTCATGTGGAAAATAATACGACATGCGTTCATCGTGTCGAAACCAGAACCATAAAGTACTTTAATGGCCCGCATTCTGGATGTTTATGTCCATAAATATCACCTTACATTTGTTATAACAATGGAATATATTTTTTTTTTGTATTATGTCCTTAGCTTTAAGATGATCTCATTCCTGTCTTGGCTAAGGATTAGAGTATATACCAAAGTTTTAGGTATTTGAGAGGGCATATTATGATGGCAATGTTGTTTCTTATGTTGCAGAAGTCAACAATTGCAATTTGTCTCGTTTTGCCTTTCACTCGAAAGAAAATGTGTCTATGTATATTTTGCAATACACGGATCACTATGTCATAACCAAGGTGTCCCACATGGTCATGTCGAAACATATATTTGTCATTTCCCTAAAGTTCTTTATTGGTGACAAAAAATGTTTTGATGACTCAATAATCTACTAGTTTGACACACAGTTTCCATGATATATGTTTACTTTCATATTCATTAGAACTTATGTATATATGCTCATTTCCATTATAATTTTCATTTGATATGAATATCTTTATAAGGTTCCTATTGCTCTTGTACCAACAAGAAAATGACAGTCCATCGTCTAAGTATTTTGGTTGGAATAAGTATTAGTCTATCTTTTTTTAGATTGTGTGAGAGGTCAAAAAAATCAACCATCCTTGATACATTCCTACACGGAACGGAGAATATTGAAATTTTTGCATTTGTAATGATGTATTTTCTTTACATCTATAATGGTTACATATTCAATTACTTAGCAGAGAAATTAATTTTGATACTTAAAATTAATTTCAAAGAAACATATGCTTAAAAAATTAATATGTTATAGTTCATTTTTAAACTTGTTACCTTTTTGATAGAAGCACTTTTAGTGCATTTCTTATTTGATTGTCCATTATCATTTAGGGTAGTAGTTGTATCCCTACTCCAAGTGTTGAAAAATCCTTCTTGACTCTTACCAAGACCCTGACCCTTTCTAGGGTCTCATCTACATAGTGCATAAATGTCACATGTGTGAAATTGTTTTTAACTCTCTGCTTTGGAGTTGTTTCCACCTTTAATGCTTTCATTATTAATCTCGAGAATTTTCTTTGTCTCGGCATATGTGGTGTTGTTATTCGAAAGAACCTTGTTATGTCTCTCAACCACTTGCAGTAGGTTGATAAGTTTGTCTAAATGTTACATTCCAACTTATTTAGCTCATTAATATTTTTGATATATGAAAGGTGAAAATAATGTTAAGAATCATGTCATCTTCTATGAGTTCCTTGCCACAGAGATTGAGACGCGTTTCAGATATAACATTTCTTTGTTGAAATCAGTTACCTTTTTGTAATCGAGTAAGTAAGTTTCATTTCACTGTACGATTAGTTCGAGAGGTACATATTCATGAGTACTCCTGATTATCCCTTTCGGGACATCCTACATTTCTTTGGGGTTTTCTAGTAAAGGTATTCCTATGAAACTTAGGATTTATATGTCGTCTCAAAACATGAGGATATTTGCTTGTACTTTTTCAAGAGGTTGGTTTTAGAGTCAATGGGAGTTGATGAACTTTAGGTATTTTCTTGTACCTTTTCAAAAAGAGGTTTATATACTCATTTATGATACTCAGATTCTTTTGAGTTTACGACGTTGATTTTGGGATAAGTTGTTTCAACCATTTACATATATAAAGAATAATATATGATTTTCTTTTTGATAAGAAAATGGATTATGGATATGAAATTTCATTATCATAACAATATTGGATTTTTGTATGCTTATATTTTGTTGATAATACTTCATCAATATTTTAATTTGCGAAAAATAAATCACTCAGTCTATTGGATTTCCAGGTAGTAGGGAATCACATGGATTTCTTAAGTCCCTACAAACGTTAGGGTTGTTTACACCCGTTTGACAAAATCCAGTTGATATCTTGTGATTTATTTAATTTAAATATAACATTGTTAATTATAGAGCATTTGGCATGAGGCTAATGAGTTTGGCATATGAAGCCAATTTTAATATTTTAATACCTTAATAGTATTTTTAGAGCTTTTGGAAAAGACCAAAATATATGGGGTTTGAATTGTAACTTCCAAAAATTAATTATAAAGTTGAAAATTATGAGTAAGAACTCACAATTAAAATAATTATTTGAATAATACTTTAACATTCATGCTATTTCGGAGCATTTGGCAAAATAGCAAAAGTTATGGGGTTAGAAGTGCAACTCCCAAAATTTAATTATGAGATTGTGAATTATAATTAAGATAAACATTTAAATATTAATATAAACAAATAATAAATAAATAATAACATTGTAAACTAAATGGATAAACATCTATACATACGAATATTAAGATGAACATTTAAATTAATCATCTAAATAGATGAAGATTATAATCTAATTTGATAAACATTAATAAATAATAATAGTTCAAAACGATAACTATTATCATATCTCATAATAATATAACTAATTTTAACGCCGTTAAAAAAAATATAACTAATTTTAACTCAAATGAAATAAATTAAATCCATGCCATAAGAAGATAAATGACAATATTTAAATAGTTAAATTAACATGATTTAACAAATCAAAACAAACCTATGTGGATGTATGATATATTCAAAATAATAGATTTTAAATTATCCAATTATAAATAAATGAGATGAATTAAAAACAATATTAACATAATAAATATTTAACAAGTAAAAAATCTAATAAACAATTAATAGAAAACAAATTAAATTCTTGTTTAATTAATTAAAAAAAGAAAGAAGAACACATATGCTCAATATACGGATCATATGACAAGTTTTTTTCTTTATTACAAGTGAAACGGAATTATATAACTATTTAATTTAGATAATTACATCTAAATCACAATGATATCTCAAACATTCATATGATTATTTTTTTATTTTTATTTTCACATCGATATCCACTCCTATGTAATTAACTATTTCAATAAATTAAATAATTATGAATAAGATTTTGTTATAATTTTTTTTTCAATTCAGTTTATATCAACAATGAAAGTATTCTATAGATCAAATCATAAACTATATTTTTTTCTAACATGATTTTATAATATTCACTTACGAAAAAGTTGATAGAAAACTTACTAGAATTTTTGACATACGTGACAATGAGCGAGGGATAACGCAGTAGCGACGCAATTTGACGAGTTCAACAGTGGCCGACAATGGGCAAAACAATCGTTTGACGGCGGTGGAAAACAGTTTTGAGCTTTAAGTGTTGATAACGTGTTAAAGGAAAAAGCGAACGGAACAACAATAGAATAAAGAGAGAAGAAATCTGTCATTCTCATTAATCAAAATTCATTTAAATAGGGATGAGTTACAAGTAGATAGTTATAAGATATTCCAGTTGTAATCTAACTCTGATATATTTATCTCTATCGTCATATCCTTTAGACGATGACACACTTATCCTACAACAAATTTTTTTTAATGTTTATTTTAAAAGATTAGTACTTTTATTTTTGAATAAAAAAGATAACGTGAAATATTTTGTAGGGAATGTGATTTAGGCCTTGTTTGTTGGAAGTTTAATGAGTTTAATGAGAATCATAGCTTATTCAGTAAGCTATACATGACTATTTGATAGTGGTTTAATGACAAAGAAAGTGGCTTATTCAGTAAGCTTTTAAAGGGAAGCTTTGTACAGAAAGCCAAGTTTTTTTTTCCAAACATACCCTTCCCAGTTAAAAACACGCTCCTTCCATCAATAAAAACTCTCCCAAATAAAAACTTTCTCAATTTAATACAGACATATTAATCTACACAGACAGTTTTATCCATACTAAACTTAGGGGTTGTTTACCAAAATTATTATTAAGTCCTGTATGGATAAGTTAGTCTGTCCAGATAAAAATGTGGTGGTGTTTACTTTTTTTTTCTGAACAGTAGTCTGAATGATAAAAATGACCATTTTACCCACGGGTTCATCAGATTCATGGTTTGGTTTGCATCTCTCAACATCATCAAGCATAAACTTCAACACAACTTTTTTAACCTAATCACAATCAATTTTGTTATTCCAAAATTTGTTTACTCCATTTATCATCAATTTACAAATTGACAATATATAACCAAAATACCATCTATGCTCTGTTGATTTCTCCATAAGTATCTATCCATCAAATGACAACCTCAACCTCTGCATTTTATCATCAATTTACAAATAGTATCTATCCACCAAACCAGTCGAACAAGAAACCAAGTTCAAATCTCAAAAAACCAAGTTCAAAATCGAGAGAGATGAGGGTTCTGATCAAGGATTGGAAGAGATGAACAGAGAGTTTCGACTATGGTTGGGAAGCAGGGTTGTTTACCAAATCGAAACCACTACCATGAACAACGTATTCTCACGGTCCCTCCGCCTCTGCCCAAAAACAAACCGACGGCTGCTCCCCCTTTCCGTCGCCGCTGTCCAGAAACAACCCAACGACAACCTCAATCGCTACTGTAACAGCTCTCTTTCTGCCCAATATGGTTCCTGGAGAAGAAATAGGAAGATCGAGGATGAGAGTGTGAAGAAGAAGAGAGTAAAATGGTGGATATCGATGTCTTGAAGAAGAAGAAGAAGAAGAAGAAGAAGAAGAGAGCGAAGGATATTAGGAAGAAAGCGGCTAGGTTACTTCTCTATTGAAAGAGCGCTTCTTTTTATCAGGGGTAAAGAGGTAAAATTTTGGGCTTAATGTGGACAAGTGACCTATTTGAACTGTGCGAATAAGCCCACATATTTTCCATTAAGCTGTAAGTAAACATGTCAAAATGTTTGTGCGAATAAGCCCAATCAATTATTAAGCCCATTAAGCCACAAGTAAACACCCCCTTAATGAAAAACCAACTAAACAACCCCTTACTTTTTAGTAGAAAATTAAATAAATGTGTTAAATGACCAAAATGACCTTGATGTAACAAAAGTTTTTTTTAACAGAGTTAGTTCCAATGATGAAAAACAAAATAAAATGAAAACAATAGTGACCAAAAAAGAATTTTTAAAAACTAAGGACAAAAATAATTATAAAAAACAAACCACATAGATGGAAATCGTAGTTTACTCTTGATTAAACTGTGACATATTATTTCTATGATTTTAAATCAACTATATGTTCATTATTAACATGTTGAATTTGTATGGTTCATGTTTAGGTTCAGGGAAAAACCGTAAAAAACGGAAAAATGAGGAACACTCTGGTAGCCCTTCATCTAGATGGTATGCACTTGTGCATACAAGTAATTTGTAACGTGCACACGTGCATAAAACTAAAAAACAACTTAATTTACTTGTATGCACAAGGGCATACCGTCAAGACTTAGTAGCTTAAGATGGATCTAACGAATCTCACAAATTGTGGAATTCTCAAAAGATTAAACCCTTATATATATATATATATATATATATATATATATATATATATATATATATATATAGGGGTTGGATATTTTGCAACCCTAGTAAAAGGTTACAACCCTTGCAACCCACATCTTAACCATCGGATTCATGATCGACGGTTACAATAGATATGGGGCCCAATATTTTTAATTAAAAAAATAGAAAAATAAAAATAAAATAACCGTCGATCATGAATCCAACGATTAAGATGTGGTTTGCAAGGGTTGCAACCTTTTTCAGGGTTGTAAAATATCCTTCCACTATATATATATATATATATATATATATATATATATATATATATAAGTAGGGGAGGGATCAATTGGAAACCAGTATTACATTGGAAACTTTGGAAACCGAAATCAACCAATCATTGAATTTCTTTTTTTTTTAATTTTAATTTTATTTTTAATTGATAAGGTTATTTTAGTCTTTTACATAATTTCATAATATATATGGTAATTGTTGTTATTATCATATTAATAATTATTTATTTTTAATTTATTTTATATATGGTAATGTTAGTCATTTATTAATCATACGGATCCTCTATTTTTTATTCTGATTAATCATTGATTGATTAAAATATTAATATAAAAATAAATATTTAAGTTTTCAAGTATTCATATGAAATTACCTCCAGGCACAAAATATTAATATAGTGAAACATAATGGATTTGATATAGTGAAACAAAATATTAATATAGTGAAACGTGATGAAACATAAAATGTTAATATAGTGAACCTGATGAAACAGATTTGATATAGTGAAACATAATGGAAAGGTAATGAAACAAAATATTAATATAGTGAAACCCGATATTGTAAAACAAAATATTAATATAGTGAAACCTGATGAAACAAATTTGATATAGTGAAATATAATGAAAAGATAATTAAACAATAATGGTAATGAAACTTAATTGGGTTTTACATATTGCTTATTGATGAACAGATAATAAAAAAGTAGTCTTGATATATTGTTATTATCTTTTCTTAATAAACTAATTAATTTATTACCATATATAATTATTATCTTTTATTAATAAATTAATTAATTTATTTATTTATTACCATATTTCATCTTTGTTGCCAAATTTGAAACACAAAAAAAAAAGACACGTTTACCCTTTTGACATATTATTATTATCTTTTATTAATAAATTAATTAATTTATTACCATATATAATTCAAATGAATCTTAACCATTGATTAAAAAGATCAATGGTTGAAATTTGGTTTCCAAAGTTTCCAATGAAATTTGGTTTCCAATTGAAACCACCCCTATGTATGTATGTATGTATGTATGTATGTATGTATGTATGTATGTATGTATGTATGTATGTAGGGAGCGGTTCAAATGAGAAATAGAGAAATAGAGAAATGATCCTAGCCCTTCATCTAGTCAACATTTGCGGCTTTGACCGTGAAGCACCGGATAATTCCTTGCGTGCTCTATAGAAGATAGAGGGGTACTTTCGTAAAATACGTGGGACAAGTTCATATGTGAACTTATGTGATTCACATATGAACTATACACTCATATGTGAATCAGTTAATAAGTTCATATGTGAATCACAAAGATTCATATGTGAATTTGTTAATTAGTTCAACTGATTCACATATTAACCTACAATTAATTAGTTCATATATGAATCACAAAGGTTCATATATGTATTTAGTTAAAAAAAGTTTACATGTAAATTACACTGGTTCACATATGAACATATAGTTCATATGTGAATCATATAGGTTCGTATATGAACTCGTCCCACGTATTTGTAAAAATTATGAAACTGTCCTTCTACTTTTGGGATAGTTGCAATTTTTGACCAGTCAAAATCGTAATTCTTGACCAGTCAAAGACGTAATATTTGACCGTATGAATGGTTAGGATTACTTCTCTATTTCTCACATATTTAGCATTTCTCATTTGAACCTATGGCTATATATATATATATATGTATATATATATATATGTATGTATATATATATATATATATATATATATATATATATATATATATAGGGAAGTTCAATTGCATACCTCATTCAGGTTGTGAACTAGTGGATAAATCTTGACCCTCCATCTTTATTTGATCCAACGACTTAAATTAAATATGTTGGGTCTAATTAGCCCTAATTAAATGAAAGTTCTATATAAGGCATTTGTATTTTTGTCTTTTGGTTGTGTAATGGGTTTGGGCTTTCTTATTGTAATTGGACACTATAAATAGGCGTCTTGGGCTTATTTTACATTTGAGAATTTTGAGATCACACACATTTATACCCAATGAGCTTTGAGAGACGTTCTTAATTGTTTAATTCTCCTTCCATTGTAATCAAAGCGTATGAGCTAAAATCATTCAATAAAAGCGTTCTTCATGCCTATATCTACTCAATTTCTATGGAGTTTCTTGTATTGTTGTCTAAATTTAGGATCTACAAAATATGTGTTTTAAGTAAAATGGTTAATTAAGGTGCTTAGGAGCAAAAAATGACGTTTATTTCAATATTCAATCCATGTCTAATTATATGATTTTCTTTATTTATTATTTAAATCCGCTTAATTTTAAATTAATTTATCTTAAAAACTAATAATATTTTAATCAAACAAATTATATCAAAAAACGAGCATTTCGTTCTATTTGATATGGCATACATCTCGATATGTTTTTTTTCTCGTTTTAATAATTTGTGCGTGAAATGGTATATATGTGAATATTCATTCATTATGAATGTTCATGTACATTCACGTGTATACAACATCTCGATACCATAAGTCTGTAACTTGACATCACCTTCAACACCATAAGTCTCTAGCCCGAAAACACCTTCTTCAACGCCGTAAATTAGTAACCTGGCACCCCGTTCTTCATCACCGTAACTAACGCAACATCCATCGAGACTATTCGATAACCCACCTATTGACTTAATTAATATGTGTTTGTGTGTGTAATATCATAACCTACCACGTTTGTTTCCATCAAGACCAATCGAGAACCAATCAAGTGATATATAGTGTGTTTATTTGTGTAAAACCATAACCTACCACTTTTAGCTTTTATTAAGACGGATCGAGAACTCATCAAGACGAAACGGAAACCCATCAAGACCAATCGAGAACCCAATAAAGAAAAAAGAAAAACTAGATAGCATGTATCATTTGAAACTTATAACACCCCGATTTCTGATTAATGCAAATTTTACTTTAAATCTATGTTTCGTTTGTAGTACATTGTTAGTTCATGATCTTACCTCGAAAACCTGTTTTATTAAAGGGTTTATCGAAATGGCCGAAAAAGAAAGCAAGGGAAACAACAGTATTCCGCGCGGTTGCCCGCGCTACCAGAACCGTATTGCCATACGTGCGGGGCTCTGCCTGCACGCAACTCCAGTGTTCTGCACGGCTCTCCGCGCGACTGGAACCACGCCGTCATCCGCGCCCGACCTCTGGTCGATTAAAAAGGGGGAAATTAGCCCCCAAAACTCATTTTTCACCAAAAGCATTTCCCTAAAACACTCTCTTCTTCTCCCTCTTTATTAAATCCGACCCACAAACATTCATTGCTACCATTCCCTTAAATCCTCAAGTGTTAATCACCGTCTAGAGGCTAGGAAGACTAGAGTTCAAGGATCTACCACCTCATCATCTCCATCTTCAACCTCAAGACTCCATCTCCTTTTCTAGGGTTTTACCATCTTAGGGTTTTTACATCATAAACTCTTTTGGTGAGTCTCCTAACCTTTATTCCATGATACATGTGTTATTAAATGCTTATGTGAAGAGTATGAGGAAATGTGAAGTTAACCTAAAACTAGGGTTTTGTATATTTTACTAATGTATGGATGATTGTCCTAGTAAAAGTTATTACATGTCATGAGGGTTCCTTTATAGATATAAAAGTATAAAATGAATTATACCTTGGTAAAGAATGACCTTTCATACTAATGGGTTTTGGTTATAAATGATTACATTGGTAGCTAAGCTTGTCATATTATGGTAATGGTATCTTTTGTGATAGATGAATTGTGTATATGAATATGATCATGTAATGCATATTATCATGCTTTAGAATGAGATATATTATGCATGTGATATACTACCTTTTCTTGGTCATGTCTTAATTGTGAAGTTAATGTCTATTTTCTTGTGCACGAGGATTTAGATGTCATATCTACTTGATTATAATTGTTGACCGTTAGGTCACTAGCGAGTAGGCAATAGAGGACGTAAGTTCCCGAGTTATAACTCGTCTAGGTTGGATAGGCACCCATGTCCGTAAGTCCTTGAGGAGTAACTGGACGGAGTAAGCATGAGAGGCATAAACGGTTTGAGGATTGTGATGTCTGGTATGACATGGGAACTAGAACCGGGATATGTGGTGAAATTCAACAACATCACGGGTGACCCCATTCACGTGTTCTCGTCACCCAAGATGGTACGGGTCTCCCCCGTCTTTCAGGAGTTATCCCTCATGGAGTTGTACAGGAAATGGAACATCTGTTCCGAATGGGAATGTTGGTAGTGGGTCAACTTATGGGTACTCCGGTAAAAATTGAGTATATTGTACATGCTTACATTATAAATTGTTAAACCCTTATTATATCCCTAGACTTTGGTCTAACACTTGCTTTGGTGTTTAATGGCTAACAGATTCTGCTAGTGGTGTGCAAAGGGCACCTTGATTCGCCGGATGCGTACCTAGGAACATCCAAGGACCGGACATTTTGGGAGTTTAAGAGAAGAGTATTTTGAAGTCATAGCGACACCCTCCTTAATCTAGTTTTGTTAAATGTGCTAGATTGTTAAATGTGCTAGATTGAATAGGTTGTCGTGTAATATGTCTTATCTTTTCGCTACTGAAATGATGCAGTCCCAACTTTATAGGGCTATAGTCAATCATGTTTACAGGTTTATAATCCTCTTATTTTAGACGTTTATTGCCAAAAATTTTAGTTTTAAATTTACCTAATTTTTGGGGTGTTACAAAAGTATAGTATATTAATGATAATTAATATGTATATGCATGATGAAAAACTAGATTATGTAGTGTTGAAATTGTGGTAGGTTTTTTATTTAATTTTGTTTTTTTAATTGGTGTTCACAATATGTTCACAAGTTATACAAGATCTCGTATATTTAATTAGAGTGTATTCACAATGTATTCACAAATTATAATAGTATTTCTAAAAAAATATTCACAATGTGTTACTTTGTGTGGATATTAATTGTATTTGTGTGTGTATGTTATGGAGAAAAGGAAAAGAAGAGATGAGAGAAGAGGGAGAGTTTTTTGTTTAATTTAATTAGACTTTATTTTTTTACTAATTTTTTGTGGTCTAAATTGGATCTTACAGATTTTACGAATTAGGAAGTTCTTAAAAAAACCTTCCCTATATGTATATGTATATATATACAGGGCCTTCATTTGAGAACCCATAAAATTGTGATAACCTTGAGAATCGGTGTATTATGTGTACTTTTTCACATGATTTTTTCCATCTATAGTTTGGATTTAATGTATTGATTACCATACATACATATATATGTGTGTGTGTGTATATATATATATATATATATATATATATATATATATATTTGTTTCACAATTCAATGTGTTTGTTTCACATGTATTTGTTTCACAATGTGAACTTTTTTTATGTGTTCATGAAACAAAAAATACAATTAAAAAGTGAAACGAATATATATAAAACAAATATATGTTAATCAGTATATTAAATTATAGCCTTAGATGAAAATAATAATGTAAAACAACACTTACGATAATAGTTCTCACGGTTATCACAATATATAGGGTTCTCAAATAAATAAACCCCTAATATATATATATATATATATATATATATATATATATATATATATATATATATATATATAGCCTTAGGTTCATTTGAGAAATGATAAATATATGAGAAATAGAGAAGTAATCATAGCCATTCATCGGATTTGACTGGTCAAAAGTTGCGGCTTTGACTGGTTAAAAGTTGCGGCTTTGACTGGTCAAAAGTTGTGGCTATTCCAACAATAGAAGAACACTTTCGTAATTTTTACAAAATACACGGGTTGTGTTCATATATGAACCTGTATAATTCACATATGAACTATATGTTCATATGTGAATCAATGTAATTCACATCTGAACTCTTTTAACTGATTCATATATGAACCTTTGTGGTTCATATATGAACTAATTAACTGATTCACATATAAACTAATTAACTGTAAGTTCATATATGAACTTTTGTGATTCATATATGAACTACTTAATTGATTCATATATGAACGTATAGTTCATATGTGAATCATATAGGTTCATATATGAACTCATCCCGCGTATTTTACGAAATTACCCTTCTACCTTCTGTAGACCATGCAAGGAATTATTCGGTGCTTCGCGGTCAAAGCCGCAAATGTTGACCAGATTAATAGCTAAGATTACTTCTCTATTTCTCATACATTTACCATTTCTCAAACGAACTTCTCCCTATATATATATATATGAGACTTAATCAAATAAAAACTCAGTAATTTGTGAGATCCGTAAGATCCAGTATGAGCCACTTATTTTAATTAAGTTATTTTATAACTAATTTATAATTTAATTAATGATTGAGGGTGATTTGGTAATTTGTGAATTAGATAGTATAACCACCACCTATGATTTTGTATACATCATTATCTCATTTGACTTTTCAAACAATTATATCAATTTATCCTGATTAACTTTATCAAATAAGCAAATCACGCCTCCTTCTTCATTGAACAACCAATGACATAAATGAGTATCAAATCGTGTATCTTAGGGTATCACATCGATGAACAACAAACAACGTGTATACACTGGGTATCACATAGTGTTTTTTAGGGTATCACAACATGTGTATTGTAGGTATTACATTTGGTATCAGTAGGTATCATCGTAGGTATCAGTGGGTATAGAGAAAATGATCCTAATTATGTATCACTACGTGTATATATTGGGTATCATAGTGGAATGTGTATGCCGGAGGGGAGAGAGGATAGGGGAGAGGAGCGATAAGATTTGTAAAATACCTAAAATGCCCTTTATTTAAAAATTTAAGTCAAAATTACCAAAATTATTAATTTTCTAATTTAACCTTTGATTTGTGGTTAAAAATTGTATATCATGGATCTTACAAAATATTGGGTTCTCCTTTCAATGACCCTATATATATGTGTGTATATGTATGTGTATATATATATATATATATATATATATATATATATATTGTTAAGCGCGTTTGTATTCATGTCTAGTGATAGTCATGTGCATTTTAGTTTGCATTCATGCATTTTAAGCATCTTTTCGATTATTTCCCCTTTTTATTCTGTTGGGTTAACTATGGGTTGTCTTGAAGTAATTTCATACATTTCGGGGTAAGATTGTGCAGATTTCAGGTGAAAACTTGATACCTAAAGCTACTCGTGAAGTGGATGATTTCAAGGATAATGAGGAAGAATTTGACCAAGAAGTGGAGATGGAAGAGAATGTAGAGGTCAGGAAAGCGAAAAAAGAAGAAATGTGAAGATTTCTGAAGAGCACGGCCAAACTTTATTTACACATGTGGCAGTGCTAAAACCCCCCAAAGTCTTGTTTTCGATCTTTACATTAAGCACGGGCGTGCGTGATTTTAAGGTGCGGTTGTGCTCATCGAGAAGGAAACCCCCGTTTTTGTTATTTATGGTGGGTATTTTTTGGGATATTTTGCCTACTCTATTTAAAGGTTTTTTTTCCAGGGTTTTCTTGGACACTAATACACGATTAGACTTTGCCTATACTAGGGTTGGCTTCATTTTCTAGGGTTCACAACCGTCTTTGATTTTTCTACACTTTAGGGATGAAGAATTCCACGGGATCATCTTAGTGCATATGGTTTGAATCGTTTGGATTTTGAATCAACAATTATTGAGTATCTTCATCCCTATCTTTTTGTCTTTATCGTTTTATCTTTGAATTTATGTTTTTAGGTTAACTTTTCTACAAGTTATAATAGTTCATTTAGGTTTTTGCTATAATCGTTCAATTACTTTCATTATTAAAGGTTAGATTGATGAATTAATCGTTCAATTGTATTCTACTCTTCTTAGATCCAATTTTTGTACGTATGAGTTTATTCCTCTTTTACTGCGTCTTCTTCATTTTGACAACATTAATTCCTGCACTTCTTCTTCTTTCTCTTAGTTATTCATAACTTTAATTCTATTTTAAAGCATATTAGCCTAGGTCTAATTAGTTTCTAGTTTTCTAATCTATAATTGCTTAATTATTGCATTTAATTTCTTGTTTTCTACATTCAAGTTTGATGTTTTCCTCAAAGTTGGTTCTTGCTCTATTTTCTTGTCTAGTATAATTAAGTTGTTGGGTTTAGCCCTCTTTAATTTAGTGATTATTTGAGTCCATTGTTTGTTCTTGGTTATGCTTTCCCATTTTAGTTTTAGCATTGTTAGTTAATTCTTAGTAGTAATGTTTGCTTTATTTTGAGTATTGGAAAATGATAGTTAGTTATTTATTCCCTTTCTGTCTTTTTGTTTAGGTAAGGTTTGTCTTCTAATTGTTTTTGTTAGAAATAGGTTGTATGAGAAGCCTTTGATACATGTATTGATTAGGAATTAAGTTGGGATATTGATTGGTTGTTCTTCAAAATATTATGTTAATAATTCTTTGTTTTGGATTGTCACTAGCGAAAGCTAAGATTTTACTAAATGGTGATTGTTTAAATTGCATTCATTTAAACGATTGAGGTTTGAGCGAAATCTTGACCCTGATTTGGTTTGGCCAATAAATGATTTGTGGTTTCACCATGAAAATAGGTGGAGACATGTATGGGAAAAATATTTTGTTTATTTCATACTTCTTTGCAATTATATCATTATGAAAATAAATGGTATTTTGTTTTGAAAGGCTTTTTCTCTTTGAAAGAAGGTTAAAGTAATCTTTAATATGCAAACTCCCATCTCAAGTAATCCGAAGTGAATAATATATGTTCACTTAATCTAATGTAGTCTAGCTTTAGGAATTATGGGTTTTAGGTGTTTTTCCTATTTTTGCGTAGGTGGCATTTGGTTCGTGGAATGTTTTTAGATGGAATGGAATATGTCAAAAGAATTTGATGACTTTGAATGAATTAGAATGGAATGTTATCAGGTTGGACCACATGTTTTGTAACACCCTAAGAATATGGGTTAATTTAAACCTGAATAACTGTGGATAGACATAGGGGTGTTCGCGGTCCGATTTGGACGGTTTAACTCCTCAGACCACAAACCAAACCGCAAGTGGCGGTTTATTGATTTTTCAAACCGAACGGTTTGACATTAAATGCCCAGACCGGTCAAGTCAGACCGCGGTTTAGGCGGTTTGGTCGACCGGTTTAGGCGGTTTGGATCTTTTAGTAGGTTTTAAAGTTTAAACATAAACAAATATAAAACTTTGAATTTTAAAGGCTCATTGGCTTGAGTCCATTTGAAATAAAGAACAAAGTCCACAAAAGTTAACAAAATATCCCAAGACAAAACACTAAAAAAAAGTAATATGTAAAGTGCAAATAAAATCCACGACTTCACTTCTTCATTTTTCCGTTCTTTGTATTCCACAATCCATAAAGATTTCAATCTTTTAAAATACCTTGGACCTTTATGTATATACTTGGACATTTGGGTTTTATATCATCTACTCTTTATAATAAGGGTATATATAAAAAAATAAAAAATATATATTTATATATTTGGCGGTTGGTTTGGTCCAAACCGCCCAAAAAAACGTCCAGACCGCAGACTGGACCGGACCGCCCGGTTTGGCAATTTTCCAGACCAGACCGGACCGCCAGACCGCTCAAACCGCCAAAAACGGTCCGGTTTGACTTGGTTCGACCGGTTTGAGCGGTCCAACGGTTTTTTTGAACACCCCTAGATAAACATTCTATAATTAAAGTGTGTCACCCAAAAGAGGGGACATAATATGGCGTTTACAAACCCAAATAATTAAAGGATATAAATCGACAACCTATTAATCTAAATCAAACTAATTTAGATTACAGTTGGGTGTCGCTATCCCTCCAAAATGGCATTCAACAAAACAATCTACGCATGTCTATACATCTCCAAAAATGACAACTCCCGACCACTTGGCCGTTACTCAATCCCAATAAGCCTTGCCACTAGGATGACCTATCATACATGACATTTAAGAAAAAGAGTCAGGCTATTGCCTAGTGAGAACAAACATTTATTAGTAATAATTGCAAAACGATTTGTAGGGTGAGTTATTTTGATAGCCGCAACTAAATAAAACAAGTGAGAAATTCATCAACAATCATATCATATTTAAACCCATAACAATCACCTCTATGATCTCAACTCCTCAAAGTCTATTACTCAAGAAAACACCTAGTCAACCCCTCTAGGTCTATTCTCGGGAAGCTCCAAAACGGGAACTTATGCACCAAGGAATTACATCTTACTGCCCATGGGACGTTGCCCGACCATATAGGTCCACACCTTACTTACCATGGTGACCCGATGCCTATTCCGTGCCAAACTAGTGGGCTCAATTGTAACACCCCAAAAATGGGCTAACAAAAATTTCCGGAAAAATGGAAATGTGGTATTTAAAATGTCATAGCATGAGCCTCCCAAAAATGGGGAAATAAGAATACTTGTTTAATTACAGTTTCTAATTGTAAGGGGAAATAAAACAACAACCGACTAATCTAATTTCTCAACGGAAACAAGATTACAAAAGGGCGTCGTCTATAGTCCAATGACGGTCTTCACAAAATGAGCATTCCCTTAATCTTCCCAAGATCACCCGGGCCTGTCTAAACCTTCTTAGTTGCGGCGGCACTAGAACCTGAGATACACGTAAACACAAAGCAAGTGTTAGGCCAAAAGGCAGTGTTAGGCCAAAAAGCCTAGTGAGGTTGTATAACAATTAACATATGCATAAGGTCAATTCCAATATTTAATTTCCAAATGATGGGCTCAACAAATGGAATCAATGGGGGAGACCCATAACACAAATCAAATTCCACCCAAGAGACGAGATACCCTAGTGTTAAACTTCATGAGTAACATCTCATGGCCCGACACATTCGGGGGTACAACATAGGCATTGCCCCAAATGGCGGAGGTCTAGGCACATAGCAACACAGTGGCGTCCAAGACAATGTCCTCCTAGAGACCATTTGGCTCAATTCATCCATTCAACTCATTTATGACCAAGTAACACATTAGCTCTTACAATGTGTATTCGACACCAATGTAAATCGTATGCCCCAAATATGTTTACGCAACAACAAATAGGTGCAAGGAACATAATATCATTCACCCCATGTTTATTTATATATATCCATAACCATAAAGGTAATATACCCAAAATGAGGATATTCCCCAACACATGAATAATCATAACATAGAATTGTGTCAACATAAACATCATCATTTACTTGTCCACATCACCAACATATGCACATTTCCACCATTCAAGTTAACCCTTCATGCTCCAAATAACATTAGGTCAAATAAGCAAAATGTAAGAAAACCCTAAATTCCATGAGATGGAAATACCAACAAATATGCAAATAAATACATGTATCTCATTTGTAAAGGTTTAGAATACTCACAATCTAGGTTTTAGTTAAAAACCTAGAAAAGTTTATGTAAAAGAAAGGAGATGAAGTCTTGATATTCCCAAGCTTGAGTGATGGCTTTTAAATGCACCCTAGATGTGGTTGGAATGATATTTATTGCACCCAACAAATCTCTAGAGCATTAATGGAGGAGGAAGTGTTGGAATGAGTGGAAATCGTCTAAAAACTCTCTCAACCGAAACCCTAATCTGAAATGTGAGAAATATGTGTGAAAAATGAGCTGGAGTGAGTTTTTAAACTCCCAGTGCCTGGGTGCGACAATGCCCGACGACTTTGCCTTAGGGCATTGTCGCTGGGTCATTGTCGCTGGTGAGCTCCAGCCCTCTGGATGATCCCGAAAAGTATGCCATGCGACTTTGCCCTAGGGCATTGTCGCTAGGCAAAGTCGTTGCCCCCATACCAGGGGCTGTTTTTCCTTCCGTTTCTCACCCAGATCTTCCTAAATTGAACCCTTAATTTCGAGACAACGTCACTAAGTAACTTTAGTCATAAACTCGCAAGAAGGTAACGAAATAGAAGATAAATTTTACCTTAAATAGCTAACAGTTTTCCGGGTGCTACAATCCTCCCCACCTGATTTGAGATTTCGTCCCCGAAATCCCAATCTAAGGAAACAAGTGGGGGTATTGTCGCTTCATGTCCTCCTCCGATTCCCAAGTTATGTTGGCACCGTGATGGTGTTTCCATTGGACTTTAACCATGGTCACTTCCTTATGGCGATGTTTCTTCGTCTTGGACTCTAGTATCGCCTCCGGTTCTTCTATACACCGATTCCCGTTATCTACTTGAATCTCCGTCAACTAAATGACGCTTACTTCCTTGGCCAGACATTTGCGGAGGTAACACACATGAAAAGTAGGATGTATCCCATCCATTTCCGGTGGCAAGTCTAGCCGGTTCACTTGGAGCCCAACCTTCTCTAAGATAACAAAGGTCCCAAGGAAACGGGGTCTAAGTTTCCCGCATTTCCCAAAACAAATTATCCCTTTCCATGGTGACACTTTCAACATCACCCGGTCGCCTACTTGAAATTCGATCGGTCTTCTCTTCTTTTCCGCATAGCTTTTCTGTCGGTCTTGAGCCGTTTTTAAGTGCTCTCGGATTTCCTTCACTTTATCCACGGTTTCTTGAACGATTTCCGATCCGGAAAACTATTTCTCCCCCACTTCAAGCCAACAAATTGGGGTCCTACATTTTCGGCCGTAAAGAGCTTCAAATGGAGCCATCACGATGCTCGAATGGTAGCTATTATTGTAGGCAAACTCCACTAATGATAGATGTGAGTCCCAATTTCCCCCGAAATCAATGACGCACGATCTCAACATGTCTTCAAGAGTCTGAATGCTCCTCTCACTTTGTCCGTCTGTCTGGGGATGGTAGGTCGTGCTCAACTTAACCTTTGTACCCAACTCTTTTTGTAGACCATCCCAAAACTTCGAAGTGAATCTGCTATCTCGGTCCGACACAATAGATAACGGAACACCATGCCTTGACACGAACTCATCAATGTATAGCTTGGCTAACTTGTCCATTGGCAACGTCTCTCGCATCACCAAGAAGTGTGCTCTTTTGGTGAGTCGATCCACCACTACCCAAATCGTATCGTGACCCTTCAAGGTTTTCGGTAGTTTAGTGACGAATTCCATTATGATATGCTCCCACTTCCATTCCGGAATTGACAAGGGTTGCAAACTCCCGTAGGGTCTTTGATGCTCCGCCTTGACTTGCAAACACGTGACGCATCTCTCCACATAGTTGGCCACGTCGAGTTTCATTACTGGCCACCAATAATCTAACTTGAGGTCTCTATACATCTTCGTGCTACCGGGGTGTATGGAGTACTTGGATTTGTGGGCTTCTTCTAGGAGGAGTTCACGATTTTCTCCCAACTTTGGTACCCAAACTCGGCCTTGGAACATCTTCAAGCCGCGACTATCTTCCGTCAACAAATCTTGTTGCTTTACCATAACTTCGGCTTTGAGGTTTTCTTCTCGAAGTGCTCTAGATTGACACCTCTTGATGTCCTCAACTAGGCTTGACACAACATCAATCCTAGTAAGTGATAAAACGACACCGCTTCCATGACTCCATCGACTCAAAGCATCTGCTACCACGTTAGCCTTACCCGGATGGTAAAGCAATTCGCAGTCATAATTCTTTAGTAGCTCAAGCCATCTTCTTTGCCTCATGTTGAGCTCTTTTTGATCAAAAATGTACTTCAAGTTCTTGTGATTGGTGAAAAGTGTACAGCCACAACTTCAACGCGAAAACCACCGCTACTAGCTCCAAGTCTTGAGTCGGGTAGTTCTTCTCATGATCCTTTAGTTGACGTGACGCATAGGCTATTACCTTCCCTCTTTGCATAAGTACACACCTGAGACCCATCTTGGAGGCGTCACTATAGACAACAAAATCGTCCGATCCCTCAGATATGGATAAGATCGGTGATTCACACAATTTCTTTTTGAGAGTACGGAAGGCTTGCTCTTGAGAGTCTGTCCATAGGAATTTTACATTATTCCTTGTCAGTGATGTAAGTGGCGAAGCGATCTTTGAGGAGTCTTGGATAAATTTTCTGTAGTACCCGGCCAAACCCAAGAAACTACGAATCTCCGTTGGGTTCCTTGGCGGTTCCTATCCCATCATTGTCTCGATCTTCGCCAGATCAACTTTCACTCCTTCTTTAGATACCATGTGGCCCGCCCAAGAATTGGACCTCTTGTAACCAAAATTCGCATTTCAAGAACTTTGCGAAAAGCTTTTCTTTTCGAAGGACCTCGAATTCTTCCCTCAGATGTCTACCGTGCTCCGCCTCGTTTCGCGAGTAGATTAGGATGCCATCGATGAAAACTATCACAACCTTATCTAAGAAAGGTTGGCACACCCGGTTCATTAAATCCTTGAACACGGTGGGTGCATTCGTCAACCCAAATGGCATCATCAAAAATTCGTAATGTGCGTATCTGGTTCGGAAGGTCATCAATTCTAGAGAGAGAGTACTTGTTCTTCACCGTAACTTTGTTTAACTCTCGGTAGTCGATACACATCCGCATCAACCCGTCTTTCTTCTTCACGAACAGAACGGGGGCTCCCCACGGCGAAGAGCTCGGTCGGATAAAACATTTCTCTAACAACTCTTGTGGTTGGGACATCATTTCTTGCATTTCTGTCGGCGCCAAGCGGTAGGGAGCACGGGCTACTGGGCCGCTCCTAGGGTGAGATCAGTATGAAATTCCACCTGACGTTCCGGCGGAAAACCGGGTAGATCTTCTGGGAAAACATCCGGATAATCTCGAACAATCTTCACATCTTCCATCGACTTATTTTTCCAATTTTGCATTCACGATGTAGGCTAAGTACGACGGACATCCCTTAGCTAGGTGCTTGCGAGCTTTTAAGTAGGAAATCACGGGAGTGGATCGTTTCCTCTTCTCTCCATAAATTGTAAGTACACCACCCGACACCGGTACCCTAATCATCTTTTTGGAACAAATAATGTCGGCGCAATTTTCGGTCAACCAATCCATGCCTATCACTACGTCGAAGCCCCCAATGGACATTGGCAAAAGGTTCAACTTAAAATAGTTCCCATATATCTCTATGACACAATCATGGTAGTATTCCCGAATCAATACATGCTCCCCATTGGCTACTTATACTATCAAGGCATCGAAAAGGGCACTAACGGGAGTGGAAAACGTCGAGCAGAAAGAATTCGATACAAATGACCGTTTTGCACCCGAGTCAAACAAAACATGAGCATGCAAGGAGTTTACAAGGAACGCACCCGATACTACATCGGCGGTCTCTCTCACTTCATCCGCTGTCATTTGAAAGGCCCGACTCGGTACTTTTGGTGGGTTCTTCTTCTTTGGGTCTGTCTCGCTAGAGAAACCGCGGTTGCTCCCGATCAATTTCGGACACTCTCTCTTTATGTGCCCTGGATCTCGACACTCGTAGCAAATGAGTCCTCGGATAGTACAACCACGGGTCATGTGGTCCCTCTTTCCACATTTGGCGCACTTGGGAGGACCCAAATAGGTCCTTTGATTATATGGGCCACTATGCTTGCTCTTCCATCGGTGGCACCATCTTACTTCCCGTCGAGGGTCATTTCCCCTTCCCCCAATGTTGGTTTGAATGGACAGTTAGGTCCAGATGACCCCTCCCATTTTCTCTTTTCTCCTACCAATCCCTTCTCTTCTTTCCCCGTAATCATGTTGTCCTCCACAAGCAAGGACTCTTCAATTACCTCCTGTAGTGTCGACCCTCTAGCATTCCTCATGGTTGTCCTCATCTCGGCTGGTAACCCACGATGATAGGCTTTGATTTTCGATCACTCGTCGGGTGCTAGATGCCCCACTAGGTCCAACTTCTCCAAGAAAAGCTTGGAGTAATCGGTGACAGACAAAGTCCCTTTCCTCATGTTTCTGAACTCTTCTTCAATTTTGTCCAACGACCGTTCACTACAATATTTGTCCAAAATCTTCTGTTTGAAAACCGTCCAAGTTAGCTTAGCCAGAACTTCAAGGGTGAGGACGGATCGGGTGAGATTCCACCAAATCAAAGCCTCACCTCTTAGCAGTTGAGAGGCGAATTTGACCCTTTGCAAGTCGTCTCAATCGCTTGACTCAAAGGCCATTTTCACCTCTTTGAGCCAATACATACAAGTAACCGGATTTGTGGCACCCGAAAACTCCAGTGGGTGGCTCCCCAGAAAAGTCTTGTAAGTGCATCCTTTGCTCTTTCCCTTGTTTTCGACTACCACATGCTCTTCGGTGCCGAAGCCATTTCCACCACCTCCCGACCCAACCACAGCGTTTTCCGCCACCATTTCGTGTCGGTGTTGACTGGCGTCGCGATCTTCTAAAAGCTTCATGAAGAATTCCTATTGTTGCGCCATGGTTGCGTTCATGGCTTGCATCATGCTACCCAACATTCGGCTCTCAAGGGTTACCTCCTCGACAACCGGTCCGGTAGTAGCAATGTTGTTCCTTGGAATTTGTTCAACTCCTCCGCCCAACACGGTTTGTATAGGCAGGGAGGTGGAAACCACAGCTGTCTCTAGTTGATCGGTCGTAGATGTCGACACCTCAGTACATTCCGGGGGTGTAAGCAACATGCTCCGATTGTTAACCATAATGGTCTGCCATACATACGAGAAGAAGATAAAAGATAGACTAAATATACGTACTACTGCGTTCATTAAGTATCACAACAACAATGACTCAAGTATGCTTACGTAGCAACATACTCATAATTACAGTAGCTAAATGGAATTATGAATACTTTATACACAAGGATTCTTAATATCGTCGCAATAATTCTCAATTTATGTAATTCCGTAAGTCCTACGCTCAGCCCAACAATAATTAAAGTGTGTCACCCAAAAGAGGGGACATATTATGGCGTTTACAAACCCAAATAATTAAAGGATATAAATCGACAATCTATTAATATAAATCAAACTAATTTAGATTACAATTGGGTGTCTCTATCCCTCCAAAAAGGCATTCAACAAAACAATCTACGCCTGTCTATACATCTCCAAAAATGACAACTCCCGACCACTTGGCCGTCACTCATTCCCTATAAGACCCGCCGCTAGGATGACCTGTCATACATGACATTTGAGAAAAAGTGTTAGGCTAACGCCTAGTGAGAACAAACATTTATTAGTAATAATTGCAAAACGATTTGGAGGGTGAGTTATTTTGATAGCCGCAACTAAATAAAACAAGTGAGAAATTCATCAACAATCATATCATATTTAAACCAATAACAATCACCTCTATGAGCTCAATTCCTCTTAGTCTACCTCTAGGTCTATCCTAGGGAAGCTCCAAAACGAGAACTTATGCCCCAAGGAATTACATCTTACTACCCATGGGACGCTGCCCGACCATATAGGTCCACACCTTACTTACCATGGTGACCCGATGCCTATTCCGTGCCAAACTAGTGGGCTCAATTGTAACACCCCAAAAATGGGATAACAAAAATTCCGAAAAAATGGAAATGTGCTATTTAAAATTCCATAGCATGAGCCTCCCAAAAATGGGGAAACAAGAATACCTGTTTAATTACAGCTTGTAACTGTAAGGGGAAATAAAACAACAACCGACTAATCTAATTTCTCAACGGAAACAAGAATACAAAAGGGTGTCATCTATAGTCCAATGACGGTCTTCACAAAATGAGCATTCCCTTACTCTTCCCAAGATCACCCGGGCCCGCCTAAACCTTCTTAGTTGCGGCGACATTAGAACCTAAGATACACGTAAACACAAAGCAAGTGTTAGACCAAAAATCCTAGTGAGGTTGAATGACAATTAACATATGCATGAGGTCAATTCTTATATTTAATTTCCAAAAGATGGGCTCAACAAATGGAATCAATGAGGTAGACCCATAACATCAATCAAACTCCACCCAAGAGACGAGATACCCTAGTGTCAAACTTCATGAGTAACACCCCAAGGCCCGGCACATTCGGGGGTACAACATAGGCCTTGACCCAAATGGCGGACGTCTAGGCAAATACCAACATTGTGGTGCCCAAGACTATGTCCTCCTAGTGACCATTTGACTCAGTTCATCCATTCAACTCATTTATGACCAAGGAGCACATTAGCTGTAACACCCCGAATTTCAAAAAACATCATTTCAAGTCAGTAGCTTTAAAGGGAAAAATAAGATATATTATTTTGGACTTGAATCCTAGATTTTATAGTCTTGATGGATAAATGATTCAATTACGAGTCCAAAGGTTCTTTCCGGAGCAAAAACGGAGTTATAACGAAGAAGTTACGGCCAAAACAGTGAACGAGAAGAAAACCGGGCGAACAGTGCACTACGCAACTTATGTCGCGACTTAGGGAAGCGGGCGACTTATGCTGTGACTTATGGTCGCGGCATAACCCGCGAAATCCCCTCGTCGAGCATAAAACCCGAATTTCAGCCACCAAACTTTATTTCTTCATATCTCCTTCATCCCAACTCCGATTTCAGTGATTCAAGTTGCCTCGGTTTCATTTTTGAGAGCTCTTCAAGGATTTAGAAATATATTGGAAGTCTATTGGAATATCCAAGGGTATTTTGTGGTGGTAAGTTTCTCATCTCTCTCAATGTTAAGCTAGGGTTAAATGGTTTCACCCTTTTTCCTTTCATCCTTCAACTTAGGTGTAATTTTGGTGACTTGTATGTTGAAGGAACCTTGTAGATGTGTTGGATATAAGATCTAGAGAAGTTCCTTGGAGATTCAAGCCTTCATCTTTGGAGATTCAAGTTTTGGGGGTAAAATCTAGATTTAGCCTAAATCTAACAAGGTGAGTTCAAGTTGGATTGTGAAAACGTTGTGCATGCCAAAAATGTTTATTTTAAAGTATTTACATGTTTACATGAAGTTTATTAAAAGTTGGGCATTTGAAGAGTTTTCACTCATTTCGATTATTTGGTTTTATAAAATTTGTGAACCACCCACATTTAGGATTCTTGAACATTTTGGTGAATAAATCATGTTAATACATTCCCTAGATGGTTTTATATATAAATGGAGTTCCTTTGATGTAAATGTCCTTTTGTGCATTCGATTTTATAAACCGTTTGGAAAATTCATATTATTGTGTTATGAGGCATTTGGAAAATATAAGGGTATAAGTTCATTTGGAAAATGGGTTGCCTCAACTAATGTTGAGTTTTGAACTAAGCTTACTTTTGGTCGTTGTGTTTGCATATCTGTTGGTCAAACGTGTTTTAAATGTTTACACCGACTTTCATTTGATGATTTAAGTAAACTGTCGAACCTTGGCTCGATTTCGACTAAAATGAGTCTTGAGGACATTTGTCCGGTTAATAGCCCGAGGTGGAAGTTTTGAGTATGATGGCGGTTAATGCGCATCATTTGAGAATTACATGTTTTGAGTGTGTTGGTCATTCAATGGGAGTCATGTACTGGTTTAGACTGTAATGTCGTGGATCCATAGGCATATGAGTCGGTCTTTATTATTTTAAAAAGAAAATGGGCTATTATTTATATGTTGGTGTCAGAATTAGTCTTGGGATTTTGAGGACTTGTCGGTGAGGGCTCTTGGAGTCCAATAACCAAACTTGCATCCGCGAGTTAATTTCTGAGCATGTTTTTATGGGATAGTCACTTTCCATTTGTAGCTAGTCGAGACATTGGGTCCTCGGGGGCCTTTGGTACGGTTATATGGATTCCCCCGTCACCGAGAGGTGTTGTTTTGTGGTATTTAGTTTTATCCTTGTTTTCGGTGATGCTTTGAGTTTGGGTTATCTCCCTTATGCTATAATTTTGGAGACTTGAGTGTACTCGTATTTTGGTCGTTTGGTTTATAAAGTTTTATTCAAACATCATCATTGGAGCATTTACAACTATTCACGTTTTAAGTAAGTGTCAGATTGCATTACTTCATGAAATAATGTTTGGCGTTGAGTCTTTCATTTATAAATTGCTTATTATTGGAAAATGAGTCGTTCTCATATTTAAAGTAATTCATTTTAAAGGATCATGATTTAAGTTGTATTATTTCGGTTTAATGGTTTTTATTTTCTTGATGAAAACTCTTGAACTCACTAGGCGTTAGCCTAACCCTTTTTATTTGTCGGCATGTGCAACAGGTTCCGGTTGGGAATAGTTCTAGTGAGACTGTGAAGAGATGAGTGCTAGTGGTGTGCTCGAAAAGGTGATTAGCTTGTTGAAGTTTTCCGCACTTATATTGGAGATAGCGATTGGTATTGGTTTATAGTAACACCCGACTTTAGTTAGTCTTTATGTAAGACTTTATTTTCTCGTTGATGGTTCAATCTAGAATTATATTGCATTTGCGGATTTGTAGTAAGAGATTATATCCCTCTTTGAGGTGTTATTGAAAGTTTTAATTTAGTTTCTCTTTCCAATTTTGAGGGTGTCACATTAGCTCTTACAATGTGTATTCGACACCAATGTAAATCGTATGCCCCAAATATGTTAACCCAACAACAAATAGGTGCAAGGAACATAATATCATTCACCCCATGTTTATTTATATATATCCATAACCATAAAGGTAATATACCCAAAATGAGGATATTCCCTAACACATGAATAATCATAACATAGAATTGTGTCAACATAAACATCATCCTTTACTTTTCCACATCACCAGCATATGCACATTTCCACCATTCAAGTTAACCCTTCATGCTCTAAATAACATTAGGTCAAATAAGCAAAATGTAAGAAAACCCTAGATTCCATGAGATGGAAATACCAAAAAATATGCAAATAAATACATGTATCTCATTTGTAAAGGTTTAGAATACTCGCAATCTAGGTTTTAGTTAAAAACCTAGAAAAGTTGATGCAAATGAAAGGAGATGAAGTCTTGATGTTCCCAAGCTTGATTGATGGCTCTTAAATGCACTCTAGATGTGGTTGGAATGATATTTATTGCACCCAACAAATCTCTAGAGCATTAATAGAGGAGGAAGTGTTGGAATGAGTGGAAATCGTCTAAAAAACGCTCTTAACCAAAACCCTAATCTGAAATGTGTGTGAAAAACGAGCTGGAGTGAGTTTTTAAACTCCCAGCGCACTAGTGCAACGATGCCCGATGACTTTGCCAACGGCATTGTCGTTGGGTCATTGTCGTTGGTGACCTCCAGCCCTCTGGATGATCCCGACGAGTATGCCATGCAACTTTGCCCTAGGGCATTATAGCTAGACAAAGTCGTTGCCTCCATACCAAGGGTTGTTTTTCCTTCCGTTTCTCGCCCAGATCTTCCTAAATCGAACCTTTAATCTTGAGACAACGTCACTAAGTAACTTTAGTCATAAACTCGCAAGAAGGTAACGAAATAGAAGATAAATTTTACCTTAAATAGCTAACGGTTTTTCGGGCGTTACATCAATGTCCAAAATCAAGACATCAAGACCACCGTGCCTATGGAGCCATTGCATTAAGACCAAAACCAAAACTCAAACAACTACACCACATTATGATAAATACAAGACAAGTTGGGCACTAAGTTACACCCATAGTCAAATCATGACATTGATACCTTGAATTCCACCATCTTGGTGGGGAAGTCTCCTAGCACCACAAATCATTAAATACCATCTCAAAACTAGTTAACAATAGTATAATTCAAGCTCTTAGACTTTGATATCAAAATATTAGTTTCCTTTATTTAAAACCCTAGTTAGCTTGGAGTCATCAAAATCCCATAAATGCAAAAATGATAGCATGATGTTGGTGAGAAACTCCCATATTCACAAAACCCATTTCATCTTCCTTCAAAATACATTTGTTGGAACTAAACCCTAAAACCCCCAAAAATTAGGTTTTAGGTTAAGATTTGTTAAATCAACACCACATAGGTTGAAAGATGTGTAAAGGTTCAAAATACAAGGAGTTTAACATGTATGAAGTTTAAAGAAAGTGAATGAACTCACCTTGCAAGATTTTGTATGCAACCTAGATGATGAGAGAACTTGAGAGTGAGAGGAGGATGAACTTGAATCTCTACCCACTTGGGATCTCTTAATCAATGACAACCACCTAAACCAACCATATAAATTTTCTTAATGATTCCTCTTAGAAGAATTGAATGAAGAGGGAGAAAACCTATCTTCTTGAATCCAGAAAATCGCTTCCTCAAAGCTCTAGATTGAAAAATAACATAAAGAATCAGATTTGTTGCATTTAAGGGGGGTATGGGCTCGACCGCGATAGTCCCCGGAGATAGTGACAAAATGTCCCAATCGTCGTCACAGTCGCGGGGTCACCCCCCGCTCTCGATACAGTTTTGGCAAAAATGCCCAGCGAGAGTGGCCTCTGTCACAATCGCGGGCATACTCGCCCTGGCTCTCTTACTCGTGGTACACTCCCCGCGATAGTGTTTGGAGAATGTAACCTCTGTCACAATCGCCTAAGGCGTACCGAATGCCAAATTTTGACTTGTGACCCAAGGTGACTTCGATCCAAAACCCAGTATTACAAATAGATCCTTTCACCTAAATATTAACATAAAACTGGCTAAAAGAAAGCGTCAAAGACCTACCGAAATTGCGGGTGTTACATGTTTGGTTGATAGAATTGGAATAGAATATGTTAAAGGAATTGGAATATGTCTGTTTGGTTCACAAAATATGGCTTTGGAATTGGAATGAAATGTTGATAAATGATCAAAATACCCTTTTTTATAATTTTATTTTTTAAAAACAAAAAGTTATTTAATAAAAGAGCCATTAAAAATACTTTATTTATAACGGTGGTTCAGATTGGTGGTGGTCGGTGGTGGTTCAAAACGGTGGTTCAGAACAGATGTGGTCAGCGGTGGTTCAAATCGGATGTGGTCAGGCGGTGGCTCAAATCGATGGTGGTTAGTGATGGTTCAGATCGGTGGTGGTTGGCGGTGGTTTAGATCGGCAATGGCCAACGGTGGTTCAGATCGGCAGTGCTTGGCAAAGGTCGACGGTGGTTGACGGTGGTTCAAATCAGGGGTGATTGGTTGTGGTTCAGGTCGACGATGGTTCAGGTCGGCAGTGGTTCAGGTCGTCGATGGTTCATATCGGCGGTGGTTCAGGCCCACGGTGGTCAACAGTGGTCGGTGGTGGTTTGGAGAAGGAACCCATGGAGGCGTGGTTTAATCAGATAGGTTTTATGTGATTAGGTTATATTGGATTAAGGGCATATGTGGTATTATGAAAAAAAAAAGAATTTCACTCCATCAAAATACCTTGTAGTTGTTAAGGAATGTTAAATTCCCTCATGTGTGGAATTTGATGGAATTCAGAGATTTCTTCCGTGAAAAAGAACGAACCAAACAAAGGAATGTAATTTGGTCAATGGAATTCAACATTCCAATTCCATCAGATTCCTTCAGAATCTGTGAACCAAACGTCACCTTAGTGTAATCTCCTTCTTAGTCATTAATCATTTCACTTGTGCAATTCGCGTAAAATGGAGGTTTAAACAAGAATACCTCCATTATACGAAACGTAAGAACACCCTTATCATATGTGATAATACATGTGAGAGGACCTGGTGGTGTGCGACGACTTGGTCCTCGATCTAGGTCGCAACAAAGGTTGTATGTGTCTCTGATTTAGTATAGTATTACATCAAAAATACCCTTATTACATGTGGTAATACCTGTGATTCGGCCTAGTAGTGTGCGGGCAACTTGGCCCGCTACCTAGGTTGCGCCAATGTTATCCACGTCTCTGATTTAGTATCACATGTGAACCATATGTGACGTACTATAGTATTACATTTGATTGTCTATAGTAAAATAGTGTTCTCTCGTTTTTGTAAAATGAATGTGCACTCGTTTGAACTCTTCACTACACACACACACACACACACATATATATATATATATATAGGTTGGTTTACTTTGCAAACCATGTTATTTGTAAAAACTGTACAAACCATCATGAAGCGTCCATTTCCTTGATCTATGGTCAAGATTAAAATAGCCTATATATGTCAAGCAAATAAGCAAAAAAAAAAATTAATAATTCATTATAGACAGAAGGGTTGAAATGGAATAATAATTTTCATATCTCTCCCAATTGCTATCAATGAAATCCCGAGAAATCGGCCGCTATGATCCATAACAATAATAATCTGCAGAGGGTTACCATTTTATGAATCCGAGTGGAAGTTATTTACAGAACAATGGCCGAAGCAGGTAATAAATTAGGGTTTCAACAATATTCAATGAAACTCGTTAAAGATCATTGAACGACAATGGTATTGCAGAACGGAAAAGAAGCAATGAGAGGTTATGGAAGATGAATACATTCTCAAACTTCACCAACACTGCTGAAAACCCTTTTGAACTTGATGAAAATAGAGATGATGTGCAGTTCATTGAACTTGATGAAAACAGAGACAATGTTATTTGTAGATGAATATCTTGATGTTTGGTAAGTTCTTGGATGATCGAATAACCACTAATTTTTTGGTATAATGGTATATGTTTCATCGAGTCAAAGGTATGCGAAGCAAGTGTGGTGTGTGATTTAATGAAAACCCTAGTTCGTTTGGTTACATTGGATTTCATGACGTTGCTGATATCGGTTATGTATGAAACTAGTACATTTTTAATGGGATTATTTTGCCTACCTTTGTCGTCATTGTCACTAACCTGGGTAAATTTTTCAGCATTGTTGTTAATTTGTTTAAATCTAACCACCTGTGATATATATTTCAATGACAATAAGTTACCTCGTTTGCATTTGTGAACATAGTAGAACTCTTATGAAACAGATTCACCTTCATTTGGGATTAATTTGAATGAAACACTAGTTCACTTGGATATATTGGAGTTCGATGCCCTACTTAGATGGGTTTTGAATGAAACTAGTTAACTTGGTTACATTATTTTTGAAATGAAACTGATTCAGCTAGTGTGGAACTGTGAGCATAACTTAACTCTTTTAAACGAAACAAATTCACATTCATTTGGCATTAACTTGAATGAAACAATAGATCACTTGCATACAATATGTTTTCATTTGGCAGTAACTTGGATGAAACTAGTCCCCAATTAAGAGGACTAGTTCCACATTAAGATGAAACTAGTTTCATTGGCATTAATTTGGCAAACTTTGCCTTCATTGTCTTTCAATTGGATACAGTAACTTAATAACAATTGGAATTTGATTGGAAATAGATATGAATAAGAAATTCCAGGTCAACCTGCTGTTTCATTGCATTTCCTTTGGATACAACATGGTCATATCCATTTACTTTTAAAGTGCGAATTAAACATGTTCAGTTTCATTTGGAGTTAAATTGAATGAAACTAGTTCCCAAGGAAGATGAACTACTTCCATTAGGATTAATTTGCAAATGTTTGCCTTCATTATCCTTCATTTGGATATAACATGTTCATCACCATTGCTATTTGAATGGAAGTAGTTATAAATGGTTAATCCATTCAGCCAACCCTTTTTTCATTGTCTTTCATCTGAATTAATTTGACAACACGTTTTTTCATCAGGGTTAATTTGCAAACCTTTGTCATCATTGTGTTTCATTTGGATACAATAAGTTCATAACCACTAGGATTTAGATGAAAGTAGTGCATTGTCATTGAAATGAAATTGTTTCACCTTATGTCATGGATGTGTTTCATCTATTGAACCTAGTCATTGAAATGAAACTGTTTCACCTTATGTCATTGAAATGAAACCGTTTCACCTTATGTCATGAGTATGTTTCATCTAGTGATCCTAGTAATTTATCTACTTTGATTTAGTAAAAGGTAATATGGCTAATGTGGTTTAGTGAAACTGAAGAAAAAAAAATTGCATGCATGATCACTAAATCATAAGAGGCAACTGAAAAAGCAAACGAATAACCATTATATCAATGTAAATAAAATGGAAGTGATCATTACCATGGGCCTCATCTAGGTCTCGCCAGACAATTAAGGAATTATTAATCAACCCATTAGAACACCCATCTACATTTATGCGTCGAAATTTGTTGATGGGATAATCGTCGGCGACATACAAAGCGGTAAAAACTCATCCTTCCTGACAAAAACATCAATCACATAAGTTTCGCTTATCGAAATACAATCACCGGTAGTTGTACCTCTCGATTCCTCCATTGATGAAGATGAGGATGACTACTAAAAAAACTATATTTTAAACTGATAAAACACTGAAAATTCCTACTCTATTCAGCCGCTTAAAAAAAAGAGGTTCATGAAAGCGGCTACAAAAAAATATGACTATTATCATGAACAAATCATAATCATGTACAAAATTGGAAATAAAGATAGTTTTGAGAATTGATATGAACATGAAACTTTAAACTCAATAATTATCAAAAAAAAAAATCTCTATCTAATAAACCGTTCACCACGATATGCTACCAAATTTAAAACATAATTAATAATGACCTAAATTAACGAAATAATAACGTAATTACCTTACTGCCCTTTTGAATTTAAAAAAAAATATATTTCATTGGTTGATTAAAGTATGCATGGTTTCTACAAATGAAAGTGTTTTGCATTTGATCATTCCTATATATATATATATATATATATATATATATATATATATATATATATATATATGGGACCATTCAAGGGAGAACTCAATTATCTGTGGTAACCGTGAGATCCATTCTTAACCACAAATAAGAAGATAAATTAGGAAATCAATAATTTTGGTAATTTTATTTAAAGGTATTTTAGGTATTTTTGAGATCTCCTCTCTTATTTTCTCTCTCCTCTCTCCAACAAATATTATTCCGGTGAATACATGATAAACATCGAAAATACGTGATGCACACTGTGATACACTGTGTAAAGATCGAAAATACATGATAGCACACTATGATACCCTTTTGTAAACATCGAAAAAACATCAAAAATACGTGATAGCACACCATCATACACTTTGTAAAGATCGAATAAACATCGAAAATAAGTGATGCACACTGTGATACACTTTGTAAAGATCGAAAATACATGATAGTACATTATGATACCCTTTTGTAAACATAAAAATACATGATAGCACAATATGATACCCTTCTGTAAAAGGAAATAAAAAAAATTTAGGAATTAGGTTATATTTTAGGAATTAAACAAATTTACTAAAATATCATTTTCTATTTATTTAAAATTAATATTAATTATTCTAAATGTGTTGCTCATATTGAATCTCACAGTTACCACAAACTACCTAGTTTTATATATATATATATATATATATATATATATATATATATATATATATATATATATATATATATATATAAGAGATTCAAATAAGAAGCATTAAATATTTGAGAAATAGAGAAGTGATTATAGCCCTTAGATTAAATGATCAAATTTTATTAAATGAAAGGTACTATGGTAATTAGCAAAAAACGTCGGCGATATATGATCTTGCAGATCTCAATCCCATTGACGATTCTAACAAATCCAATCTGGTTTTTTGGAAATTCTATCATCGACTTTTTCTCTATTCTTTCTCGATCAAATATCGCAATGTTAGGTTATCAATATTATCAAATTTCTTAATTCTTTCTCGATCAAATCTCGTATTTTTTCAATATGAATCTGAATCCAGAAAGCAAACATGAACAAGATGTTGATAATGATCCTAAAACTATAATGCTATATGTGAATCTATGATTTCATATGTGAATCAGTTAAATAATTCATAATGTAAATCATATGGGTTCACATATTCAAATATAATTCATATGTGAATCAATTAAATAGTTCATATGTGAAGCACACGAGTTCACATATGCACATGTTTGCCGTCTATTTTGTTGTAGTTGTAAAAGTTACAAAACTACCCCTTTATCTTCCACATAATTGTTACCATGCGACCGGATTATCAAGTGTTGCACAATTAGCCTCTCAAACTTTCAAAACTTGAGCATTAATTTTTTAGGTGAAATAGTAAGTTTGCTTCTCTATTTCTCATTAGGGGTGCACAAAAAACCGTCAACCCGGACCCCCCCCCCACCCAACCCGCTAATAACCCAATTAAACCCAACCCGCTAAACCGCCAACCCGTTAATTAGGATGGTTGAAATTGGGTTAGTATAACTCAACCCAACCCAAACCGCCATGCTAATATATATTATTTTGATAAAATTATATATATATATATATATATATATAATATTTACAACCATTATAATTTACAACCCAAAAAATATATACACATATTAGTCTAATTTACAACCCAAATAATATATAAATATATTAGTCCAACTTATAGCCCAAAACCCCAAATTAAACCAACTATGTCAAGGCCCGAATTAATTCAACTAGGTCGATCGATATGTCTCAATAAACACGACTGCACGAGTACACTGAAACAACTAGATCGACGTTGTTTTCATTGTGTAAATGAGCATATAAAGTATGTTTTAAACAATAGATTTCAAATTAGAAGTATGAACATAAATGAACATATGGAGTATGTTTCGAACTACAAGTTCGAACCACAAATTTCGTTTTCCATTGCATTTATGTTGTTAGAAGTTTGTTTTTTGGTGCGTAAAGGAATTTCATATGTTTCTTGTCAGTTTTTACTTTGTATTTTTTATCATATTTATCGGTGTTTTTACAATGAGAGGATTAAATGGAATAAAGAGTTAACAAAGGTCGAACAAAGAATATGTTCAACAACTAATTGGAGTCGGCTAGGTCCAACACAATCGTACTTGATTGATGATTTGAATCGAATGCTATCATTTAAACGTTTGAAGTTGAATTCTAAGACTTAAGAATTTTAATATATATTTGGATTATTGTAATAACTAAAAACTTTGTTGGTATATTTTAAGTATTATTTATCATATTTCATTCGTCAACTTTATGTATATTTCTAACCTGCCAACCCAACCCAACCCGCTATAACCCGCAAGGGTTGGGTTGGGTTGGGTTGGGTTACACTTTTGAATGGATTAGGTTGGGTTGGGTTGAGAATTTTTAAACTGTCGTAATTGGGTTGGGTTGTAAAAATATAAAAAACAACCCAACCCAACCTGCATACACCCCTATTTCTCATATATTTTGGCATTGTTTGGCAAACAAAAGCTACTTTATTTTTTGAGTACATGTTTGGATGGATATAAACTAACTTATTAATAGTTTTGTTTATCATTTTTTCCAATTATACTCTCATTAATATTAATTATTATTTATTACTATTAACTATAATAAGTATTAGTTATTAATAAATATTAATAAAATTAATTATTAATAGACATTAATAGATATTAATTAATAGTAATTAATATTAATTGAAAACTATTAATTAATTTTAATTATACATTAATATTAATTATTTAGGATTATTGTTAATCATATAAGTTATTTTTATATTATTATTCAATATATTTATTTACCAAAAACCAAATATAACAATTCTAAATATGTTTATGTAACTTACATAAAAATTAAAGTTGTACTGATTTTGTTTTATAGATAATGAAATTATGTTAAATCATTTTAATAAAATATTTAATTTAATTATTAATTAATTAGGATATATGAGGTTAAACAATTTTATTTTTATTCATATTATATGTAATGGTTTTTTAAAATCATAAACTAATATAGATTTTTTCTAAAATGTGTTTTAACAAATTCAAATTTATAGTATATATATAATAATCAATTTAAATTCTTTTAATTAATATTTTATATTATTTAATTTTCTTTTACTATCTTCTTTGTATTAATTAACATATTATATTATTAGAAATTGTTTTAATTATATTATGAAATATTGTAATTAATTTCTTTTTTTAGATATCTTTTTTGGTCATTTTACATGTTTATCAGTTAGTTTTTTCCAAACATGATTTGTTCATCAGCTAGCTTATCAACGAATTTGCAAACATAGCCTTAGTGCTTAACTTAAACCTATGGCTATATATATAGGGATATATATATATATATATATAGGGGCGTTCAAATGCAACTCATTTACATGATGCAACTCATACAACCCCTCTATCCACCACTCATTTTATGTAATTAAGAAAAAGAAAAAGGCTAGCTGAAAATAAAATGTGTGGTGGATAGAGGGGTTGTATGGGTTAGATCATGTAAAGGAGATGCATAATATAGAGAGGGAGCTTCTTTTGTAAACCCGTTTAATCTTGTGAACTATGTAAACCAATCTAGGTCATCCATTATTTTGATCGGCGGTTGAGAAATTTCCGGATTTAAATTTATTAAAAAAATAGGGAAAGGGAGGGAAAGGTAGTTTGGGAATAGGTTTTAAATAATTTAAATTTTGAATTAATAATTAATTTTAATTTATCTAATTTTGGTTATATCATCTTCTTAATTTTCTCAATTATCTCCATATCTCCTTTCCTCTCTCCCTCTCTCTCATAAAATTCCGGCGACCTCCTACCCCCGAATTCCGACGATTTCCTCTCACGATCCATCCAATTTTGACATCCTCCTCCCACTCCGGCGACCTCCCCCAATTCCGGCGAGTTTTATAAACCGTTTTTTTCGAAATTTTCAAGTTTTTTAAGTTTCATAAACTGTTTTTTCGAAATTTTCAAGTTTTTAAGTTTCATAAACTGTTTTTTTCGAAATTTTCAAATTTCATAAACAGTTTCATAGTATGTTTGTTGGATTTTGAAGTTTCATATATTTTTCTCTCATATGAATAATTAAAAAAATTCGAAATAATCATGTATTTTTGAAATTTCATTTATTTTATACCATATGAATAATCAGATTTTTAACTTTCATATATTTTTCTCATATGAATAATCAGATTATGAAACGTGAAAATTTCGAAAAAAACAGTTTATTAAAGTTAAAAAACTTGAAAATTTCGAAAAAAGAGCTTATGAAAAAACAGTTTATGAAACTCGAACAGTTTATGAAATTCGTCGGAATTGGAGGGAGGTTACCGGAGTCGGAGGACGTCACCGGGAACTGGATGGTGATGGTGGATTGAGAGAGAGATGGAGATAAGTGAGAAAATTAAGGAAGGTGGTTGTTCCTAAAAATATGAATTATTCCTAAAATTATGAATTTGGTAAAAAGACCTAAATACCCTTGGTTTGCAAGTTCACATGATAAAGTGAGTTTACAAAATAAGTGATCTCTCTCTCTCTCTCTCTCTATATATATATATATATATATATGTGTGTGTGTGTGTGTGTATGAGGACCTTTTTTTTAAATCTCTCTAATTTGTGAGACCCGTGAGATCCAATTTACACCATAAAAATTAATTAAAAAATTAAATATATATAACTTAAAATATATGTTCTCTCTCCTATATCTCTCCTCTTTTTTCTCTTCTCTCCTTTTTCTCTCGCCTATTTTCTCTTTTCTATCCACTCTCTCCATACATACACATACACCATAATTGAATATGCACACAAAGTGAACACATTGTGAATACAATCGAAATCTACAAGATCTTCTATATCTTGTGAACATATTGTGAGCACCTAAATCAATAAATCTAAACTTGGGAACATAATGTGAACCTTTTGAACGTATTGTGAACATTCTAATAAAAAAAAATTGTAAGTTTATTTACATTGTGGTTACAATGTGTTTAATTTATTTGCACATTTTATTTGTGCATGTGTATGTTACGGGAAGAGAGAGAGAGAGGGAGAAATAGATAAGTATGAAATTCCCTAAGAAAATTCATTATTCATCAATATATATATATATATATAGGGTCCTTTCATTTGCTAACCACGGCATTGGTGTTAACCGTGCTAATCAATCTGGACCGTTGGTTATTTAGATCAATGGTTCACAATTAATTAGAATTTTAATTTTAGAAATATTAAATTAAAAGGCTAGGAAATTACGGTGCATAAGAGCAGAGGGTTAAAAATGTAAAAATGCAAATAGCCTTCCAAAATCATTTTAACACGTTACCAAAAAAAGAGGCACAAAATTAGGGAGTTTTTAAACTAATAATTCTTGTTTTTAAACCAAAAAAAAAAAAAAAAGAGGTGCATACATAAGGAATCAACCAAGCTTTCAGTTTAAAGTGTTTGCTATTTATGTAAATATGTGCATTTTTTAAACTTATAATTCCTAATGTACATTTTCAAAAAAAAACATATGTGCATGATTTTTGTGTTGTGCATATGGGCATTATCTACACTAATAAGTCTTGATGTGCATATATGTACAATTTTAATAAATGATTAGATTATTTGCTCTTTCAGTGCATATGTGCATTGTTCACGTTAATAAGTTTTGATGTACACTATGAGCTTTTTGTATATGAATACGGAAAATGGTTTAAGATATGCACATATGCATATGTGCAAACTTAATAGCATAAAATCCGGAAAATGCATATGTGCTCACTTGGACATTTGTTCATTGTCAAGTAAATATGTGCATTTTTTAAACTAATAATTCTTAATGTACATTTTCAAAAATACACATGTGCATGATTTATGTGTTGTACATATATACATTATCTACACTAATAAGTCTTGATGTGCATATGTGCAATTTGAATATGCAAATCAAAATGATTAAATTATTTGCCCTTTCAGTGCATATGTGTATTGTTCACATTAATAAGTTTTTATGTACATTATGAGCCTTTTGTATATGCATATGAAAAATGGTTTAAGATATGCACATATGCATATGTGCAAGCTTAATAGCATAAAATCTGGAACAATATCAAAGTTAAGTTTAAAAATATTATATTTAATATTAAAATAAATACCAAATTAACCAAGTCCATGAAATATGGAAAGAGATTATATATGGCGTGGAATAGGAAATTACCATGTTAATTTAATAAATATTAAGATAAATACTATATTAAAAAGTCCTTGAAATATGGAAAGAGATAAGATGGGACGTGCAATAGAAAATACCTATATTACCCTTAGATATTTAATAGCAATGATGACATGACATGAACTATAGGAAGCTTTTGATTGGTCGAAAATTGGTTAACACGGTTAGTACCAATGTCGTGGTTAGCAAATGAATGGTTCTCTCTCTCTCTCTCTCTCTCTCTATATATATATATATATATATATATATATATATATATATATATATATATATAAGACTTAGGAGAGAGAATCAACGAAAGGTCATTTTGGCTATTTATCTTTTTTCTCCTATTTTTTATTTATTTTTAAATGGTTTCAATACATTAAATATTACAACTTTTCATTTTTTTCATTTAAATCAAAATAAAAATCATCAATATAATTAAAAATCTTATCATAGTTTTACTTTACATTTTATTTTATTTTTAATAATAATTAATAATATTAAAACCTATAATCTAATTGGTTTTGTTTTATTATTTTAAATATATTTTTGTTTGCAATTGTTTTTTCCCTTTATTTACATGTATTTTTTTTGTAAACTAACATCAAAATATATATATATATATATATATATATATATATATATATAAAGACTTAGAAGAGAGAATCAAAGAGAGGTCATTTTGACTATTTATCTTTTTTCTCATATTTTTGTTTTATCTTTAAATTGTTTCAATACAATAAATACTATAATTTTTCATTTTTCTTTTCATTTAAATCAAAATAAAAATCATCAATATAATTAAAAATCTTATTATATTTTTACTTTACTTTACATTTTATTTTATTTTTAATAACAATTAATAATATTAAAACCTATAATCTAATTAGTTTTGATTTATTATTTTAAATATATTTTTGTTTGCAATTGTTTTTTCTTTTTATATACATGTATTTTTTTTGTTAGCTAACAGTCAATCAATATATATATATATATATATATATATATATATATATAAAGACTTAGGAGAGAGAATTAAAGAGAGACCATTTTGGCTATTTATCTTTTTTTCTCCTATTTTTATTTATTTTTAAATGGTTTCAATACATTAAATACTATAATATTTCATTTTTCTTTTCATTTAAATCAAAATAAAAATCATCAATATAATTAAAAATCTTATTAAATTTTTACTTTACTTTACATTTTATTTTATTTTTAATAACAATTAATAATATTAAAACCTATAATATAATTAGTTTTGTTTTTCTTATTTTAAATATATTTTTTTTGCAATTGTATTTTCTCTTTATTTACATGTATTTTTTTATAAGCTAACAATTAATATATATATATATATATATATATATATATATATATATATATATATATATAAAGAATACTTAGGAGAGAAAATCAAGGAAATGTCATTTTGGCTATTTATCTTTTTTTCTTATTTTTGATTTATTTTTAAATGGTTTCAATACATTAAATAATATAACTTTTCATTTTTTTTTCATTTAAATCAAAATAAAAATCATCAATATAATTAAAAATCTTATCATATTTTTACTTTACATTTATTTTATTTTTAATAACAATTAATAATATTAAAACATATAATCTAATTAGTTTTGTTTTATTATTTTAAATACATTTTTGTTTGCAATTGTTTTTTCTCTTTATTTACATGTTTTATTTTGTAAACTAACAATGCTTGTAAATCAGAACCTTTATTAAACAGGTTAAATTTGATTTAATTTTTTGTAATATAACTTTGCTTATATTTTAAAACTTCTATTAAATGTGTCTCTCTAAATTTGTTTTCCTTAGTAAGGTGATAATCAATCAATATATATATATATATATATATATATATATATATATATATATATATATAGTGGAATGATATTTTGCAACCCTTAAAATGGTTGCAACCTTTGCAACCCACATCTTAACCGTCGGATTCATGATCAACGGTTATTTTATTTTTATTTTTCTATTTTTTTAAATTAAAAATATTGGGCCCCATATCTATTTATAACCGCCAATCATAAATCCGACGGTTAAGATGTGGGTTGCAAGGGTTGCAACCTTTTTAAGGGGTTGCAAATTAAACAACCCCTATATATATATATATACATATATATATATATATATATATATATATATATATATATATATATATATATATATAAAGGAAGACAATGGAGGGAGGATTAAGGAGAGCTCATTCTACCTATTTATCTTTTTTCTCATAATTTTGAACTATTTTTAATTGATTTCCACACATTAAATGTTAAAAAAATTCATTCTTTTTTATTTTAAATTAGAACTCATCAATTAATATATATACCTATTATTATTTAAAATATTATTTCCATTACATTTTTAATTATTCAATGAATCCAACAAATTTTTTATTTAAATCTATTAACTTATTATTATTTTTTTTAATTAATAGGGTTCATTAAATTTATGAACTTATTATTTTTATATAATTTTTTGTAGTTTTTTCTTTGTAAGTTAACAATCATCATCAATCAATATATATCAATATATAAAAGAGGGCAATGGAGAGAGGATTAAGGAGAACTCATTCTACCTATTTATCTTTTTTCTCATTATTTTGAATTATTTTTAATTGATTTCCACACATTAAATTTTAAACTTTTCATTTTCTTTTTTTAATTTAAATTATAACTCATCAATCATCTCTCTCTCTCTCTCTCTCTATATATATATATATATATATATATATATTTATATAAAGGAGGGCTATGGAGAGAGGATTAAGGAGAGCTCATTCTACCTATTTATCTTTTTTCTCATAATTTTGAATTATTTTTAATTGATTTTCACACATTAAATGTTAAAAACTTTCATTTTCTTTTTTAATTTAAATTAGAACTCATCAATCATCAATATATATATATATATATATATATATATATATATATATATATATATATAAGAACACTTAGGAGAGAGAATCAAGGAGAAGCCATTTTGGTTATTTATTTTTTTCTCCTATTTTTGATTTTTTTAAAATGATTTCAATACATTAAATATTATAACTTTTCATTTTTCTTTTCATTTAAATCAAAATAAAATTCATCAATATAATTAAAAATCTTATTATATTTTTACTTTACTTTACATTTTATTTTATTTTTAATAACAATTAATAATATTAAAACCTAAAATCTAATTAGTTTTGTTTTATTATTTTAAATATATTTTTGTTTGCAATTGTTTTTTCTCTTTATTTACATTTTTTTTTGTAAGCTAACAATGCTTATAAATCAGAACCTTTATTAAACAGAATAAATTTGATTTAATTTTTTGTAAGATAACATTGTTTATATTTTAAAACTTTTATTAAATGTGTCTCTCTAAATTTGTTTTCCTTAGTAAGGTTAAAATGTTTATAAATCAAAACTTTTATTAAAAATAAAAGTTTTAAAATTGTTTTTTCTCTTTATTTACATGTATTTTTTTGTAAGCTAACAATCATCAATATATATATATATATATATATATATCAATATATATATATATATATATATATATATAAGAAGACTTTGGAGAGAGAATCAAGGAGAGGCCATTTTTGCTATCCATATTTTTTTCTCCTATTTTTGATTTATTTTTAAGTGGTTTCAATACATTAAATACTATAACTTTTCATTTTTCTTTTCATTTAAATCAAAATAAAAATCATCAATATAATTAAAACTCTTATTATATTTTTACTTTACATTTTATTTTATTTTTAATAACAATTAATAATATTAAGACATATAATCTAATTAGTTTTGTTTTATTATTTTAAATATATTTTTGTTTGCAATTGTTTTTTCTCTTTATTTACTTGTATTTTTTTTGTAAGCTAACAATCAATATATATATATATAAAAGAAGACATAGGAGAGAGAATCAATGAGAAACCATTTTTGCTATTTATGTTTTTTCTCCTATTTTTGATTTATTTTTAAATGGTTTCAATACATTAAATACTATAACTTTTCATTTTTCTTTTCACTTAAATCAAAATAAAAATCATCAATATAATTAAAAATCTTATTAAATTTTTACTTTACATTTTATTTTATTTTTAATAACAATTAATAATATTAAAACCTATAATCTAATTAGTTTTGTTTTATTATTTTAAATATATTTTTGTTCGCAATTGATTTTTCTCTTTATTTACATGTATTTTTTTGTAAGCTAACAATGCTTATAAATCAAAACCTTTATTAAACAGGTTAAATTTGATTTAATTTTTTGTAAGATAACATTGCTTATATTTTAAAACTTCTATTAAATGTGTCTCTCTAAATTTGTTTTCCTTACTAAGGTTAGAATGTTTTTAAATCAAAACTTTTATTAAAATAAAAGTCTTAAAATTGTTTTTTCTTTTTATTTACATGTATTTTTTCGTAAGCTAACAATGCTTATAAATCAGAATCTTTATTAAACAGGTTAAATTTTATTTAATTTTTTGTAAGATAACTTTGCTTATATTTTAAAACTTCTATTAAATGTGTCTCTCTAAATTTGTTTTCCTTAGTAAGGTGAGAATCAATCAATATATCAATATATATATATATATATATATATATATATAAAGGAGGGCAATGGAGAGAGGTTAAAGAGAGCTCATTCTACTTACTTATCTTTTTTCTCATAATTTTGAATTATTTTTAATTGATTTTCACACATTAAATGTTAAAAAAATTCATTTTTTTTAATTTAAATTTGAACTCATCAATTGATATATATACCTATTATTATTTAAAATATTATTTCCATTACATTTTCAATTATTCAATGAATCCAACAAAGTTTTTTATTTAAATCTATAAACTTATTATTATTTTTTATTTAATTAATAGGGTTCATTAAATTTATGACCTTATAATTTTTATATAATGTTTTGTAATTTTTTCTTTGTAAGCTAACAATCATCATCAATCAATATATCAAGGATGGCAATGGAGAGAGTATTAAAGAGAGCTCATTCTATCTATTTATCTTTTTTCATATAATTTTGAATTATTTTTAATTGATTTACACACATAAAATGTTAAAACTTTTCATTTTCTTTTTTAATTTAAATTAGAACTCATCAATCATCAATATACATATATATATATATATATATAAAGGAGGGCAATGGAGAAAGGATTAAGAAGAGGTCATTCTATCTATTTATCCTTTTTCTCATAATTTTGAATTATTTTTAATTGATTTCTACACATTAAATGTTAAAACTTTTCATTTTTTTTAATGTAAATTAGAACTCATCAATCATCAATATATATATATTTATATATATATATATATATATATAAAGGAGGACAATGGAGAGAGGATTAATGAGAACTCATTCTGGCTATTTATTTTTTTTCTCATAATTTTGAATTATTTTTAATTGATTTTCACACATTAAATGTTAAAACTTTTCATTTTTTGTTTTAATTTAAACTAGGTAAATACACTGCGCGATGCGCGGTGTATACAAATGTTATGTATGTAAATACGGATAATTTTGTTAATTTATGAACTTATTATATTTGAACTTATCTATTATATAGCAGGAGAAATTAATGTTGGTCGAATTTAAAAGTAATCAAACCAACAAAATCTATTTTATAAAATTCAAAAAATATTGTAAATCAACCATAGACATTTAGAGGTTTGTTGTTGAAGATCATCATAAACATATCTTGTACTTAGTTGAAAGTGGTCGGTAATTGTTTTTGCTTTCAATAATCTCAAACTTTTTAGACAATATAGAACATCTCCTTCGCTCTCTTTCCTCTTCCTTCTTTTATATATATATATATATATATATATATATATATATATTATAACGTAGTCATCGTGATAATTTTTTCAAGTCTTTTAACAAATAATACTCCATGACATTAAAAAAATTATTAAATAAATTAGAACAATGATTCCATCATCAAATTAATTGTTACCTATACTAAAATAATAAAAAGACTAAACATTTTTATTTAAAAATGCAAATAAACATCAAAATATACGTGAAAATAGAAAATCTATACTATATTATAAAAGAGACAAAAAACTCTTAATTACAACATTTTAAGCATAAAATACAACTAATTAAAGTCAATTACTTAATTTACAATTTCATAATGTTTTGTTACAACTTATAAAAGCTCAATGTTTGAATTCGTGTAATAGATAATCACTTATTTTTATAATCTAAAATATCTAAAATTTTTAACTATTGATATAACTAACCGATAAATACAAATGTTATTATATTTAAAACTATTGATAATATATTTTAATAAAAAATAAAACAGGTAGTTTATCTCATAGTGTTTATCCTGTATTTAATATGTTTATTTGCAGTTAGTTATACAGATAAAAACATGGACTTTAATAAGTTATAATTATGTTTCATTAAGTTGTAATTTTGAATTTAAACTAATATATCTACACTATATTATAAAGCATTTAAGGTAAACTCTTAAAAACTAATTTTTATGCATTAGGTACTACTTATTAATGCATATTATTTAAAATCCAAAATTACAAATTGATTAAACATAAGTATAATTTATAAAAGCTCAATGTTTGAATTCGTGTAACTAACTGCAGATAAACACTTATTTTTATTTTCTAAAATATCTAAATTTTTTAATTATCGAGTTAAACACCTTATTTTTATTTTTTTTATTGAAGTATGTTATCTTTTTAATTTTAAATATAAAATATCTTAAATATAGTTATCATTTAAATTAAACATTTTTTGACCCGTTACAAAATATTTTATTATTATTTTTTATAAAAAACCATAATTAAACTTTGCTAAGATATTTTTTTGTTTTAAATCTAGGTTTCTCAAAATCGTAAAATAAACTCAAAAAAGACTAACAAAAAGTATGAATAATGATCGAGGGTTCGAGTTCTAGATTTCAAAAACCCGGTGCATTGCGTGGGTACATTTCTAGTAAATAATAAAAAACAATTTGTGTTTTAAATAACAGTTTTCATTTATAATCATTGTTACTTTAATAAAATAAAATAATTAAAAAATAAATATATTTACTTAATAAAGTTTTGATTTATAATTATTGTTAGATTACTAAAAAAATATGACATTGTTAGCTTATTCAATAAAAAAAGGTACTATATTAAATATTATTCATTTAATAAAATTTTTTGATTTATAAACATTGTTAGGTTAGCAATTAATATAAAATTGTTAACTTAATAAAAAAAATACAACATTACATATTTTTCATTTAATATAAGTTTTTATTTATAAACATTGTTAGATACTAATAATATATGCTTATTAGATAAAAATGAGGTATGTTTATTTGGAAAAAATGAAATAGATTACATAAATAAGAGTAATATTGAAAATAATATAGAAAATGAAAAGGTTTAAACATTTAATGTGTGATTTTCATTTAAAAAAAATTCAAAATTACCACAAAATTTTAAGGCCTCAATGGAGGTTTCTCCTTCACTCTCTCTCCTAGTCCTTCCTTTATATATATATATTGATTGATGATTATAACTCATCAATCATCAATATATATATATATATATAAATATAAAAGAAAACTTAGGAGAGAGAATCAAGGAGAGACCATTTTGGTTATTTATCTTTTTTCTCCTATTTTTGATTTATTTTTAAATTATTTCAATACATTAAATACTATAACTTTTCATTTTTCTTTTCATTTAAACTAAAATAAAAATTATCAATATAATTAAAAATCTTATTATATTTTTACTTTACATTTTATTTTATTTTTAATAACAATTAATAATATTAAAACCTATAATCTAATTAGTTTTGTTCTATTGTTTTAGGGAAAAGTTTAAAAAAACCCAATGGACTTTAGTGTTTGGAGTGATTAAGTCCCTAGACAAATTTTTTGAACAAATAAGTCAATGGACATTTCAAAACCTGTTAAATAAATCCTTGAACTTTTGGTAACCTGTTGAATACAAATTAAACATGTAACTTGTAACTTACATAGCAGGTAAAACTACAAATTAAAAAAAAAAGTCACCTACTTTATCTTTATACAAATTAAAAATGGGAAAATTAACTAAAATATTCAATCTCATCAACCAAATTAATTTTTAACCATTTTTCTAAACCTTTTTCCTAAAATAGTCAAAGTTTGCACAAAATATTTTTTTCCTTGTGTAAGGTGTTTTTTTCTCAAAAAAACAAAAAAAAAACATTCTTACAGAGAAAATTTTATATGTAAAGATTCACTTTCTGCTTATACTTTTGGAAAGAATTTACGCTTTACATCCTTATAAAATTATAATTAGTTATTTAATTTATTTTATTCTATTATTTTTTTTCATTTTATTATATTAACACACATAATCGTATATTAATTAAAATATATTAAAAAATATTAGTTACAAATTACACCATTATAATCGTTTCCTCAATACGTTCAAAATGAACTCAAGATTGTTTTTGAATTTAATCTTATATTATTTAATATCATAAATATATACGAATTATTTTCAGTACTTACACTTTATACCTTTATAGTTACAGATTAATCTTATATTTTTAAATAAATAACCCTAAAGGATAGAAAGTGTAAGTATTAAATATAATTCGTAAGTATCTATGATATTTAATAATATGAGATTAAATAAAAAAAATCAATATTAGGCTCATTTTAAACGTATTGACGAGAAAATTATAATGGTGTAATTTGTAAAAAACGTGTTTTTAATGTATTTTAGTTAATATACGATTACGTGTGTTAATATAATAAAGGAATAAAATGAAGAAAAAAAATAGAAGACATAAAGTAAATTAAATAACAAATTATAAAGATGTTTTCTATTTTTTTTTCTTTTTCTTGCCAAAAACAATTCTTAAGACAAAAAAAATATGCCTAAACGTTGACTATTTTATTTTAAAAAGTGATTAAAAAATGAATTTGGTTGATGAGATTGATTATTTTAGTTAATTTCTCTATTTTTTTTATTTGTAGGGGATAAAGTCGGTGACATCTTTTTTTTTCAATTTTTAGTTTTACCTGTTATATAGGTTGCAAATTACATTTTTAAGTAATAAGGATGTATTTAACAGGTTTCCAAAAGTCCAAGGTTTAATTTAGTGTGTTTTGAATTGTCCAAGGACTTATTTGTTTCAAAAAATTGTACAAGGACTTAATCACTACAAACACTAAAGTTCATTGGGTTTTTTTGGACTTTTCCCATTGTTTTAAATATATTTTTGTTTGCAATTGTTTTTTTCTCTTTATTTACGTGTTTTTTTTTTGTAAGCTAATAATGCTTATAAATCAGAACCTTTATTAAACAGGTTAAATTTGATTTAATTTTTTGAAAGATAACATTGCTTATATTTTAAAACTTCTATTAAATGTGTCTCTCTAAATTTGTTTTCCTTAGTAAGGTGATAATGTTTATAAATGAAAACTTTTATTAAAAAAGTCTATTTTATTTTTATTTTAAATGAGAATTTATATTTATTTATATATACATATTCTTGTAGTAAGTTAACAATACTTATAATTCAAAACTTTTATTAAATGAGTTTATTATTATTTTTATTTTTTATTAGTAAGGTGACAGTGTTTATAAATCAAACCTTTTTTTGATAACTAAAAGTTTTTTTTTAATTTTTAATTTTTTATTTAATTATTTCTTTAGTAACCTAACAATATTTATAAATCACAACTTTTATTATATAAAAAACATATATGCTTATTTGAATTTTATTCTTTTTATTTAATACCATTTTTTTCTTAGTAATCTAACAATGGTTATAGATTAAAACTTTATTATATAAATATATTTATTTTTCATTTAGTTTATTTTAATTTATTTTATTAAGGTAACAATGGTTATAAATGAAAACTATTTTGTAAAAATAAAGTATTATTTATTATTTCATTTTCTATTTTCACATATATTTTCATGTTTATTTACTTTTTTTAAATAAAATATTTATTTTTATTTAGTCTTTTTATTATTTTAGTAATGGTAACAATTATTTTGATTATGAAATCATTGTTCCAATTTATTTTAATAAAAATATTTTGAACGTTTTCATTAATTATTATTTACAAAATACTCACGACAACCACTATACATAATATTAATTACATGATAGTGATTACACACATTGTTATTTACATAACACCAATATCGCATATTATTATAAAAAAAACGTTAATTTTAAATAGTTAAAATTATTGAGGGAAAAAACTTATTATAACCTATCAATATAATATAAATGAAATACTTATGACAATTGAATGCAATTAAATAACAATTATGATTTACTAGCTATCAATTTATTATTTGTTTACCTTATAGTTGTATTTCAATTTTTCTCTATATAAAGGTTATAGAAAATTAACTATTTCGATTGTTTGAATCATTATTTTGTTATTTGATTTTAACGTCATGAAGTATTCTTTGTTAGAAGACTTAAAAGATGATCACGATGACTACATTAGAAAAGTTCAGATTTATATAATGTGGGCATGTCTAAACACGAAGAAATGGGGAGAATCAATTTGTTTAGACATTATTCTAATCGATGAGAAGGTATGATGTAATCGTCGAGTGCGTGACATATCTATTCTCATTTGTCTAATTTGTTATCCACATTTTTTTACAGTAAATTTTAATGCATGCATCTGTGCATAAGAACTTGGTCCCAATGTATCGTTATCTATTGAGCGAAGGTGTTCTATATTGTCTAAAAAATTTGAGATTATTGAGAGCAAAAGCAATTACCAACCACTTTCAACTAAGTACAAGATATGTTGATGAAGAGTTTGAACAATAAACCTCAAAATGTCTAAGCTTGATTTACAATATTTTTTTGAATTTCACAAAATAGATTTTGTTGATTCACAACATATATACCATTTGTATGCACCGCGCATCGCGCGGGGCATTTACCTAGTTTCTTATAAATAAGGGAAAAGTCTGAATGAAACTCGACAAACTATCTGATTTTGAATGATTAAGTCTCTAAACTATTTTTTTGAATAATAAAACTATTAAACTTTCTAAAACCGGTTAAATACATCCTCATGACCTGTAAAAACAAAAAACAGGTTAATGTGATAAAAATTTGGAAAAAGCCTAAAAAAACCCAGCAAAACTGTCTAATTTTGAACGTTTAAGTCCCTGAATTTTTTTATCAAATAAAATCTCTAAACTTTTTCTTAAATCTTTTTACCAAATAAATTATTGAATTTTTTTGAACAAATAAATCCCAAACATTTTTTTTTGAAGAAACAAAATCATGAACTTAATTTTCAACAAATAAATCCAATTTTTTTTTTGTACTTGAAGAAAAAAAATTATATACAATTCATCTCATTGACAATAAGGCAAAATGAATCAATTAAAAAAAGTTATGTCATTTTTATTACTAATTCTGAATCATTCAAAAGTTATGCCTAAAATATAAATAGATACAAACAAAAATTATACTCATCATTTCACAAAATATACCAAAAAAACGCAATCATTTAACAAAATATACCCAAAAAAGAACGTCAATCTTTAACAAAATATACCAAAAAAACGGCCACCATTTCACAAATATACCAAAAAAAATGCCCAAAATATATGTTTATCACATTAACAAGAATTAATATACCAAGTGGTATTTCTTTTACAGCTATGTGTTTCATTCATTTAGTTGATGGTATATACATGAAAGTCGAACGGTTGATGAGACTTTTACTTTAAATTAAACATCATTTTGTTATTGTAAATGACACTTTGGGTATATTTTTGTTACTGGGATAAACATATCTTTTGGGCATTTTTTGGTATATTTGTGAATGAGCGTTTTTTTTGATATATTTTATGAAATAATGGATGTTTTTGGTATATTTTGTGAAATGATTGGCGTTTTTTCATATATTTTGTGAAATGATAAATATAATTTTTCTATGTATCTATTTATGTTTTAGACATAACTTTAAAAATGATTCGGAATTAGTAATAAAAATGGTATATTTTTTCTCTCTTTAATTAATTTATTTTGCTTTATTGTCGATGAGATGAATTGTATATAATTTGTTTGTTCATGCAAAAAAAAGGATTTATTTGTTGAAAATTAAGTTCATGATTTTGTTTTCTTCAAAAAAAGTTTGGGATTTATTTGTTCAAAAAAAGTTCAAAATTTTATTTGATAAAAAGATTTAAGAAAAAAGTTTAAAGATTCTTTTTGTTAAAAAAAATCCAGGGACTTAAACATTCAAAATCAAATAGTTTTTGGGTTTTTTAGACTTTTCCTAAGTTTTTATCACATTAACATGTTTTTATAAGTTACAAGGACGTATTTAACCAGTTTTAGAAAGTTTGAGGATTTTATCATTCAAAAAAATAGTTTAGGGACTTAATCATTCAAAATCAGATAATTTGTTGGGTTTTTTCAGACTTTTTCCTATAAATAACGATAATTATTTCATTAAGTGCAAGTATTAATTATCTTAAATTAATGGTTTATGATGGATGTCACAGATCTCACAAATTTTAAAGTTCTCAAATGATTAAACCCTTATATATATATATATATATATATATATATATATATATATATATATAGGGGCCTAATCAAATGAAAACTAAGTAATTTGTGATAACTGTGAGATCCAATATGAGCCACACATTTAGAATAACTAATATTAATTTTAAATAAATAAAAAATGATATTTTAGTAAATTTGTTTAATTCCTAAAATATAGCCTAATTCCTAAATTTTCTTATTTCCTTTTACGAAAGGGTATCACAGTGTGCTATCATGTATTTTTTATGTTTACAAAAGGGTATCATAGTGTACTATCATGTATTTTCGATCTTTACAAAGTGTATCACAGTATGCATCACTTATTTTCGATGTTTTTTCGATCTTTACAAAGTGTATCACAGTGTGCATAACTTATTTTCGATTTACAAAGTGTATCATGGTGTGCTATCACGTATTTTTAATGTTTTTTTTTATATTTACAAAAGGGTATCATAGTGTGCTATCATGTATTTTCGATCTTTACACAGTGTATCACAGTGTGCATCATGTATTTTCGATGTTTATAAAGTGTATCACAGTGGGCATCATGTATTCGCCGAAATACTATTTGCTAGAGAGAGAAGAGAGAGGAGATCTAAAAAATACCTAAAATTTCTTTAATTAAAATTTTTAATTAAAATTACCAAAATTATTGATTTCCTAATTTATCTTCTGATTTGTGGTTAAGATTGGATTTCACGGTTACCACAACTAACTGAGTTCTCCCTTGATCAAATGAGACCTTATTAGATTGTGGTAACTATGAGATCCAATCTCATCCAATCATTTTAATTTATTTATTATTTTAATTAATTAATAGGGGGGATATATTAGTAATTTGATAAATTAATTAATATAACATTTTTTTGTAACTGAAAAAATCAAAGTCTCATCAATCAAATATTATGTTTCCTTTATTATCTCAACAAATTGATTTTGGGATAATATCCATATGGACCATGTGACATTGTGTTACATTGTGATAATATAACATCATTTGAATCTCATGTGCCACGTGATTTGGCATATATCTGATGTATATGTTACATTGTGATTTGACATATATCTGATATATGTGTTACATTGTGATGTATGTGTTACATTGTGATTTGGCAATATCTGATAATCTAACATCTGAATCTCATATGTACCATGAGACACTAATCACAGTGTATCACCACCTACGGAATTAGCAACAATAATCTTATCATTCTATCATGAAGGATATAAGATTTTGCAAGATGATCACAATGTATCACAACCATTTTTTCTAATTTAGTTGCATTAAATCCGGTAAGCGCTAACTTAGATCACACCCAAAATTATTGGAACACGCCTAAATTAGATCATACTGAATTATAATGTTTTTTGACAATTTTACCCCTTTTTTCCTAATTTAGTTGCATTAAATCCGTTTTTTAATTATTATTTATATTAAGTTATTTTAGACCATTGATTAATTAAATAGATGGATGAGATTGGATCTCATGGTTACCACAAAATACTAGGGTCTCCCATGAAATGCCCCATATATATATATATATATATATATATATATATAGAGAGAGAGAGAGAGAGAGAGAGAGAGACGAATAATCGTGTGAGAAGAAGAGTTAAATTGAGAAGGTGAGAAGGGATCTGGACCCCATATTATTTTTAATTTCAAACCCACCTATGAATCGTGTTTGATATTGGAATTGATTTGGTGCATCTCGGTGAATTTCATTCTAATGTGCCTCCAATTGTGGAGATCTCTTCTTACCCTTATCACCAAAGCTTTTATTCTCATCGGAACCAATCATATATATATATATATATATATATATAGAGAGAGAGAGAGAGAGGTGGTTTCAATTGGAAACCATAATAGATTGGAAACTTTAGAAACCGTCAATTTTATTGGTTAAATTAATGAAAATTGGTTCATAAAGTTGTTTAATATGATCAAGTTGTTTCATGTAATTCTTTTGTTAATGAAATTGTTTTATATATTTGTGTTTTTTATGTAATTTCATCTATTTTTCTCATTCTGATGAAATTGTTTCATGTATTTTCGCAGTCTGATGAAACTTTTCCATTTTTACAGAAAAAACACAAATATATGCAACGATTTCATCAATAAAAGAATTATATGAAACAATTTCATCAAATTAAACAATTTCATGAAACAATTTCATTAACTTAACCAATGAAATCGAGGGTTTTCACGGTTTTCAAAATTAGAGTGGTTTTCATTTGATCGCTTCCCTATATATATATATATATATATATATATATATATATATATATATATATATATATATATATATATATATATATATATATATAGGCGAAAGATCGTGTAAGAAGTTGAGGTTAACGTGAGAAGTAGATTTGAACCGTTGATCACTTGTAATCTCATGCCTCCCATGAATTGGGCCTTAGAAAGGAATTGATATGGTGCATCTCATCCTGATGTGCGTCAATTTCTCATCCAACGGTTGATAATCACTTCCGCTTCTCATACCTTGACTTCTCACCGAACCCAACCCTATACATATATATGTATATATATAGGCGAATGATCGTATGAGAAGTTGAGTTAATGGTGAGAAGTGTGAGAAATGAATCTGAAACCGTTGATCATTTTTAATCTCAAGCCCTCCCATAAATTGTGGCTTAGAAGGGAATTGATCTGGTGAATCTCGGTGCATCTTATCTTATTGCATCTCATCCTAATGTGCGTCCTTTTTCTCATCCAACGGTTGATAACCATTTCTCACGATTATTACCGTTAACATAATTTCTCACCGGTACCCAACCCAACCATATATATATATATATATATATAGGTTCATTCAAGGGAGAACTCGGTTGTTTGTGATAACCGTTAGATCCAATCTCAACTACACATTATTAATAACCAATGATTATTATTAAAGATATTAATTTTTGTAATTAATATTAATTTTCAAAAAATTTAAATTTATGGATAATATTTATGAGTAAATTAGTCTTTTTTTTTGTAGATCTCTCTCCTCCATCCTCTCTCCGGACAAACTTATTCTGGTGTTCAACATTGTGATACCTAAGAATTTCTAAAGCGCAAAACACAAACCGACCGTGATACATGTACAATGTGATACCCAATTAACTCAGGCAAACTTATTCCGGCATACAAAACTGTGATACCTAAGAATTTTTAAACCGTAAGACACAAATCGATTGTGATACACACTGTGATACCCAATAATTTCTAAACCGTAAGACACAAACCGACTGTGATACACACTGAGATACCTAAGAATTTCTAAAAAGTAAGACACAAATCGACTGTGATACCTACTGTGATACCGAACTCAAGTTTTTTTTGGATGAATAACACTAAGGGGTTGTTTGGTTCATGGAATTGGAAGGAATTTGAATGACCAATTTCATTGACCAAATTCCAAGCCCAAGTTTGGTTCACGGAATGAAAGCGATGGAATCTTTCTTCCAATTCCATTGAATTCCACAATTTAAGGAATTTATCATTCTATGGTTTAGGTGAAGGAATTGAATTCCTACCAACCGAATGCGTAGTCAAATTCCATTCTAATTCTTTCAAAGTCAAATTCCTTCAATAGATTCTAATTAATTCCATCAAATTCCATTCTGTGAACCAAACTCCCCCTAAGATTTTAAACCTTGAATACATTTTCAATCAAGACCGTGAAGTTGTAAACATTTTAGAATAAGCTAAAAGGATTAGCTTCTTGAAAAGGGAGATATTAGTGTGAGGTGGGTGAGAGCTGCATAAACAAAGTGGAAAATGTGTAGCTCACTCTCAAGAATGGCTTCATCAAAAACCTGCAACTCATTCGCAAGAATAGTTTGGGAAATAACGATGATTTTGGAGATAAGATTTTTGGAAGTTGAGTTAGCCATGATTTTAGAGATGGGTTATCAAATAATGAAATTACTAATGTAACCTTTTATATTTAATTATTAAATAAAATCAATAAAATTAAATGATTGGTTCATATTGGATCTCACGGTTATCACAAATTACTGAGTAGGGTCAGGTTCAGGCGAAAACCTCAAAAAAACAGAAAACTGAAGAACACTCTGGTAGCCCTTCACCTGGACGGTATGCGCTTGTACATACAAGTAATTTATAACATGCACACATGCATATGCACAAGTACATAATGCACTTGTGCATAAAAACAAAAAAAACAACATAATTTACTTGTATGTACAAGTGCATACCGTCCATATGAAAGGCTACCAGAGTGTTCTTCTGTTTTTCGTTTTTTTAAGGTTTTCCCTTGAACCTCCGTCTATATATATAGGGAGGATCAAACGAGAACAGTAAAAGAACACGGGAACTAATAAAATCATTTGTGATTTTACATTAACGCGCAAAAAAGCCATGCAAACCTGAAGCCGCGGCCAACATCTTTTTTTCGTGTGTTAATGTAAAATCAATAATGATTTCGTTAATTCTCGTGTTCTTTTAAATATGTATTGTTATCGTTTGAACCGACTCTATATGTATTTATATATATTGACAAGGAAAAATAACCGCTTGCATTACTACTTCCTATTTAAATACTGGTCCCATTTTGAGCTACATTTCCATTTCGACAACTAATGGCACCACAAATCGACAATCTGGTCCCCAAGCTTGGTGCACCCTTAAGTTTTCAAAAAGAAAAAATCATATAAATTTCTTGAATACGATAAAAAAATTATAAGTTTTATATTAATTCTTTTACTTAAAATTAATAATATTTTTATTATTTGGTCTTTTGCATATTTATTTAAGAGTGAATTACATAAATGGTTCCTCGTGAATGCCTGGATTTCACTAATCGTCCCTCCAGTTCTGAAAATACATTGGTGGTCCCTAAAATCGAGTTTTGGTGCCCAAATTCGTCCCTGGCGCTAATGCCGTTAGGTATGCTCCGTTAATTCGTCCCTGGCGCTAATGCCCAAATTCGTCCCTGGCGCAAATTCAACCAATTCCTTCCAAACCCATTTCCATCACCACCACCGCCACTAGCAAGTAGCAACAATGATTTCGGCGACGATATCCCGCCACCACCGCCACCACCACTAGCAGCAATGATTCCGGCGACGATATCCCGCCACCACCGCCTTCACTGTTGGTGTTGTTGTTGGTGGTGGTGATGAAGATGTTCATGATCTCCATCAGATTTCTCGAAGAACAGATGTTCATGATCTCCTTCGGGTTTTTTTTTATTTGTTTAAGGTTTCAATTTTTGTTTAGGGTTACAATCCACAAATCTAGATTAGATTTGTTTAAAGTTTCGATTTTTGTTTGTAATTTTATAAATTTCATTTAGGGATTTATATTTGTATTTGGGTGATTGTTTCTTGTATATGAATCTAATTTATATTTATTTATGGGTTTGGTTATTATATTCAATGTTGTTCTCCATTTCATTTAGGGTTATTATATTCCTTGTTGTTGTTGATTTGTTTCATTTCTAGGTTTGAGAAAATTGTTTTTCATGATTTTTTTTTCATTTATGTATTTGTTCTTGAAATATGATGGTAGTAGTGGGTGGTGGTGGTAGTAGAAGGGGGGTGGCGGTGGATGGTGTTCTTGTTGAGGAAGAAGATGGACGAAAATATGGGTTTGTATGAGTTTTTTGGGATGATGATGTTCTTGACTTGAGTATGAATGTTCTTGGGGATGGATGTGAGGTTGAAGACGATAGGTAAAATGACCAAAATGCCCCTCAAGTGAGGGGCACATGTGCCCTCTAACGGCAGCTCAGTGGACGGCGTTAGCGTCAGGGACGAATTTGGGCACCAAAACTCGATTTTAGGGACCGTCAATGTACTTTGAGAACTGGAGGAACGATTAATGAAATCCAGACATTTACGATGGACCATTTATGTAATTCACTCTTTATTTAGTAATCAAACGTTAATATTTAAACATATTTCAAATCAAATATTATATTTTTAAACACATAAGTTACAGAAGTAATGAGAATATTTATCTTATGAGTTTTGACCCATAGGAAATGAAATAACTTTGAAAGTGGAATTAATTAGTTATTAGTATAGGGTCAGGTTTAGGGAAAACCTCAAAAAAACATAAAACTGAAGAATACTCTAGTAGTCCTTCATCTAGACGGTATGCACTTATGCATACAACTAATTTGTAACATGCAAACGTGCATATGCACAAGTGCATAATGCACTTGTGCATAAAAACCAAAAAAACAACATAATTTACCTGTATCCACTAATGCATACCGTTCAAATGAAAGGTTACCAACGTATTCTTCAGTTTTCCTTTGAACCCCCGTCTATTAGTATATTATCGTATAATTTTTTACTCCACAACTCCATTGTTATTGAGAAATTTATAAACTTTATATTTTTAGGAAATATACTTTAATTATTTTTCAATGTATCAATGTGTCATATATATATATATATATATATATATATATTGTTAGTACACAGATATGTATTTCAATAATACATATAAATATAAATATCGAATAACTAAAATTTAATCAACCAATGATTAGAACAAATCAAATACAAAGGGAATCGACAGAAAAACGTAAAACGAATAAACCGTATATCAAAACAATCGATGTTGAGGCTCGTGTTGAACACGATTCCCTTAAACAGATTTGTCGTTTGTTCCCAGGGTACAACAGCAGAAGCAGCGTACTGCCGGATATTAAACTTTTTGCCTGAAAATGTATGCAGAGAGAACTGAGAGCTATGTGTTTTCAGTATATCGGGGGCCTTTGGAACGAATCCAGACTCCTCTATTTATACTTGAAAATGAAACCGACAGATTAATATGATATTAATCAGTATTTAACGAATAATTATTAACTGTGAGTATCAGAAAACCGAAACAGTGAATTTCGCGACTAAGTCCGCGGCTTCACAAGATTTCGAAGCTGCATTTGTGTCCACGTACAAGTTCGCCGATTTTAGCCTACGAAAGTCGCAATCGACACCCCCCCTACGCGCGGGTAGGTGATGGAGTAAAACCAAACTAAGGACTTGAAAGTCCCTCTCACATTTTTGGTTATAAACCACACAATTTTGGTTCCTCCTTCCTATGTGGGACAAGTTCCCACACCCACTTGGTTTTGCCAATTTTCATCCCAAACACTCAACTTTGAGCATCGATATCTCATTCACACATATTCCGTTTTGGACACATAATATATCGTTTCGAAGCTCTCATATAGGAGAACATAAACCCACGAAGAGTTAGACATATACAATACATATACATGTATTTATTTGTGTCCAAAGTTAGTAAAAAATCACATTTTTACTAAAATTTTCCAACATATATATATATATATATATATATATATATATAGTGTTTGGTTCATTTGAGAAATGGTAAATATATGAGAAATAGAGAAGTAATCCTAGCCATTCATATGGTCAAGATCGGATTTGACTAGTCAAATATTACGGCTTTGACCGATCAAAAGTTGCGGCTATCCCAAAAATAGAAGGACAATTTCGTAAATTTTACAAAACACACGGGTTGGGTTCATATATGAACATGTATAATTGACATATGAACTATATGTTCATATATGAACGAGTGCAATTCACAACTGAACTCTTTTAACTGATTCATATATGAACCTTTGTGATTCATATATGAATCAGTTGAACTAACTAACAGATTCATATATGAACCTTTGTGATTCATATATGAATCTGTATGAATCACAAAGATTTATATATGAACCTTTGTGAATCACAAAGATTCATATATGAATATGTATGAATTACAAAGATTCATATATGAATCAGTTGAACTAATTAACAGATTCATATATGAATCTTTGTGATTAATACAGATTCATATATGAACTAATCCCGTGTATTTTACTTCTATAGACCACACAAAGAATTATCCGGTGCTTCGCGGTCAAAGCCGCAAATGTTGACCAGATGAATGACTAAGATTACTTCTCTATCTCTCATATTTTTAGCATTTCTTAAATGAACCTCTCCCTATATATATATATATATATATATGATTAGGTTCATTTGAGAAATGCTAAAAATATGAGAAATAAAGAAATCATCCTAGCCTTTTATCTGGTCAACATCTGTGGCTTTGACCGTGAAGCACCAGATAATTCATTGTGTGCTCTGTAGAAGATAGAGGGGTAATTTCGTAAAATACGCGGGACGAGTTCATATATGAACCTGTATGATTCACATATGAATTATATGTTCATATATGAGTCAGTGCAATTCACATATGAACTCTTCTAACTGATTCATATATGAACTATACATTCATATATGAATCAGTTAATTAGTTCATATATGAACCTGTTAATTAGTTCAACTCATTCACATATGAATCTACAATTAATTTGTTCATATGTGAATCAGTTAATTGGTTCATATATGAATCAGTTAAAATAGTTCGTATGTGAATTACATTGGTTTACATACGAACATATAGTTCATATGTGAACCATACAAATTCATATATAAATTCGTCCCGTGTTTTTGTAAAAATTACAAAACTGTTATTCTATTTTTGGAATAGCGCAACTTTCGACCAGTCAAAGCCGTAATTGTTGACCAGTCAAAGACGCAATATTTGACCAGTCAAAGCGATCTTGACCAAATGAAAGGTTATTATTACTTCTCTATTTCTCATATATTTAACATTTCTCAAATTAACCTATATATATATATATATATATATATATATATATATATATATATATATATATATAACCGGCTAGGAAGGTTTTAAGTAAAAAAACTCTTAATTATTTTATTGTTTCTGAACCCTACGTCATTTGAACCCCTTGGACCTAACGCCATTGCTCTCCCTCGCCGCCCATCATCATCCATTTTCTATCACCGCTGTTTAGGGGTGCTCACTGGTAGGGTTGATCGGGTTGAAAATATTTGAACAATCCAACCCAATGTTGGTGGTTTGAAAATTTTCAACTCAACCCAACCCAACTCAAACAAAAGTGCAACCCAACCCAACCCGTTCGGTTTGGTCGGGTTATGTTTATACAAAGTAATACCAACATTGAAAACATAAAAATAAAGAAATCTTCCTTTGAAATATGATAAATCATATACGAGTTCATGAAATATTTTAGTATTACATATAACTTTTCAATAATGTCCTCTTATGAGTTCCATTGCTCGTTATTGTCGAGTTGTTTTTCGTAACTTATATATATTAAAGAGAAATGCAAATAATTTTAGAGAAACCACTAAACCTTTTATCGGGTTATGGGTTGGGGGGGGTTACTTTGGGTCTAACCCAATATCAACCCAATGTTGCTCTAAGTTTGTATCGATTATATGTCAGGTTACCTCATGTTGATCTTTTTCGGGTTTTGTTCGAGTTGGGTTGGCTGGGTTGGTCGGTTTTTTGAGCACCCCTACCGTTGTTGGCCTTGCCATCGTGCTATCTTTTTTTTTAATTCTCCTGTTTTTTTATTTGTCTATATGTACTCCATTAAATTGTTATAAAAGAGGAATAATCGAAAGAAAAAAAATTGCATAGCAAAAAGAGAGATTGATGGAAGGGGTCAACGGCGGGGATGAGTAGTATGGAGAATAGACAACGAAGGGGCAGCGAGGTGTGAGAGATTTGAACGATGTAGAATTTTGAATGACAAAACTGATTTAATTATTTTATTTTAAAACTATTCTAGTCGATTATATGTAACTTTTTTGGGTTAAAGAATGCAGCTAAATAATTTTTAAAAGTTCGATAATTTATTTATTAGAAAAAGTTCAAAAACTTAGGCTATGTTTGGCAAAAAAAAAAGCTAGCTTATAAGCTAGTTTTTTTTTTCTGGTAGTTTGGATGACCATAAGCTAGCTTATAAGCTAACTTATTAAAAAACTACTCAAAGTAGCATTTTAAAAAGCTAGCTTATAAGCTACCAGCTAGCTTATAAGCTAGTTTGCCAAACAATGCCTTAAACATTCAAAATCAAAAATCATGAAAACTTAATTATCTAAAATAAAAATTTATTAAAGAGTAAATTACAATTTTGGTCCTTATAGTTTTTATTCACTATCAATTTTGGTCCCTCTTATAAACTAATTACATTATTAGTCACTATGGTTTGCGTTTTGTTTCAATTTTAGTCATTTTGACTAACTCTAGTTAAAAGAGTGGTTAATTTTTTTTTGTCTTTTTTTTTTGTCTTATTAGATCATAGAGTAAATTACAATTGTAGTCCTTTTGGTTTGTCTCTTTTCATTGTTGTCTTTCCTACAATTTTATTTTTTATTTTATATCCCTTATCTTATTAATTAATTAATAATATTTTTAATTAAAAATATGTATTTTATTTTCTAAATTATATCTCTAAAAAATTATTGTTGATATCTGTAAAATAAGTTCAATATTGAATATTTTAAAATTTTATACACATATATATGTAAGCAAATCCATCTCCACTAATCCAAGAAACATTTTCTACTTCAACTTGGGTTCAAAAATGGGTCATTTTTTCTTAATAATGTAATATGTAAATAGAAGTTTATCTATGTCTATTAATGAAAAAAAAATACATCGTTTCAGATATTTCATTTTTTATTACATAAATTTAAGTTGATAATCTTTTAAAATTTTTAATAATTATACTATAAAGTTTTTGTTTGTTACACATTTAGAGAAACATTTAATTATAGGAAAGACAAAAATGAAAAGAGACAATCCAAATGGACTACAATTGTAATTTACTCTATGATATAATAAGACAAAAAAGAGAAAAAGACAAAAAAAAATTAACCACTATTTTAACTAGAGTTAGTTAAAAGGTCCAAAATTGAACAAAACGCAAACTATAGTGACTAATATTGTAATTAGATTATAAGACCACCCACAACGGAATTGCAAACCAATTGCAAACACTATTTGGATGCCATGTAGGATTAAGACTTACAACATTTGCAATTGTGTTTGCAAGGCCACCTAGGATAAACCAATTTGTAATTATTTAAATAAACTAAATTTAATATAAAACAATATATATTATTAATTTATTTTATTAATTATATTAATCTTCTTGTTTAAAAAACACATATTATAACATACAATATTGATATAATTTATAAAATAAATAAAATGATTGTATTATATAATTATATTATATATTAATCGTTTATTTGAAATTAAAAAATTATATTTTAATTATCATTAAATTAAAATAAAGAATTATATATATCATGTTAATTAACTAAAAAAAATATAAATGTATATAATAATTTATAAAATAATTAATAAATGTTGTAGTGAGGACCACTTTTAAAAGTGTAGGTGGATTGCATGTATGTAGAGGGTAATTGCAAAAGCTGATGTGACACAATTAAAAGTGTAAATGAATTGCTGGGATGTGGATGGTTTAAGAAGCACCAAAATTGATAGTGAATAAAAACCATAAGAACCAAAAATGTAATTTAGGGGCCGTTTAATAATCGCTTACCCGGTAAGCTCTTACCAAGTCACTTACCTTACCGGATGAACATTACAACTACCGAGAATCTTACCCGGTAAGAACGATGGCAAGGACCAAAAGTCTTACCCGGTAAGTGTGGGCGACAAGTCTTATCGGGTAAGCACTTACAAAGTATATTGTTGTATACGATGCCGTTTAAATGAACCAGAATCTTACGCGGGAAGGCAAGTGAAAGTGTTAATTTTTACCGGTAAGCACTTACCGGGTAAGCATTTGGGTAAACGACCCCTTACTCTTTATTAAATTTTTCCGAATTTTCATGTAATAAAATAACAATAAAAAGACAAGGTGTTTAAAATAAGAGGAATGCGACTTTTTTGGTGGCAATAATAGCGACCATAATCACGTGTTTTAATTTTATAGTACATGAAATTGTTTTAGAAAAAAAAGAAAGGAGCAGGGGCGAAGATATAAGTTAATAACGCACGTGAAAGAGGTCGGCACCGTTGGTTCAAAAGGAGGAGGAGGAGGACTTGTACGAGACAAGAGCAATAAATGTATTGGAAATCTTGACGTAGGAAATGTCGATCGGTACTTGGTGGGCCCAACAGTTAACAATGTAGGGTAGTCGTCTTATTATTGTAGGGGACCTTAATTTGTCCTTTTTCCCCCCTCTCTCTCTCTCTCTCTTCCTCACCCTAAATTTCATTTGTCTTTTTATATATATTTAAGTTTAAAGTCGTAGTATGGGGTGTGTTGTTGATATTTAGTAAAAGACTATTTTAATAAATATTATATTAAGGGTGAGATCGGGAGATAATTTTGAAAAAAAAATATATTAAAGAATTCATCTAAGTCGTAGATTAAAACAACTAAAACCCAAGAGTTTGGGGTAGTTTGTAACAAGTATAGTAGCGACGGAATAAGACATAAAATTACAACAACCTATTTAATCTAGATTAAATTGCCATGACTAGATTAAGGTGGGTGTTGCTATATCTTCAAAACACTCTTTACAAATATTTTCCCAAAGCCCGATCTACCAAAAGTCCTATTCACGCAACTGGGAGTCAAGGTGCCCTTGGAACACCACTAGGAAGACCTGAAGACAAACACAACATCAAGTGTTAGGCTAGGAGCCTAGTGAGATTCCACAAAATAAATGTAACTGAATTAAAGATTGAAATGTGGAACGCTCCCAAGTTACCGCTACCGTGACGATATTTCAATTATAGCTCCTCATGGAATTTAACAACACAACCTGTTCATAATACATCATAAAATATAGCAAGTTCTTTATATGGGACAATCCGTGCCCTCTCAAGTTACTGGATACGCAGATAGTGGCACATAAGTTTACATTTGGGGGAAATTACACCTCAGGCTCTCACTTTAGTGCATACCGTATCCGACGTCACCTCAAGCGTCTAAACTACCTTTAGTGCCCACTCCGTCGAGCTACACCTCAAGGTTCGTCGTGCCTTAGTGCCTATCCCTTCGATTGTAGGGTTTCACCTCAAGGAGTCCTTCCTTCAGTGTCCACCCCCAATCATCAATCACGGTTCTAAAATCAACTAACGACCACCTTAAACTCTCGTGCACAAGAGTTGGGTCCCAATACCCAAATCATCACATATAGAGTAAATTTACAGATAAACATATAAATGTCCTCATATACAAGCTCACATAAATTCATGAACATTTAACCTCTCCAATATTCATTACAACAAGAAATATAAGGAATTATCATTCTTATCAGCAGTTAAGTCAAGTTCTCAATTCAACAAGTTTATAAGTAGTTCAAGCACGTAATAATAAAGCCTTAGCATGTGAAAGTTAGTAGAAAACTCACCTATAGGGTTTGTAAGTGAAAACCCTAAAAATAGAGAAACCCTAGGTTAGAGATGAAATGGCCTTGGAGCTTTAATGATACTTGAGTCTTCACTTGAATGAGAGTGTGAGGTGGGTGAAACTCAATAAATGACCTAAATGTGGTTTAGGTCAAGTATTAAGTGAGGGGAGAGGGAAGGAGAAGAAATCGTCACTTGAAGGGGAGGGAATTTCGGTTCTTGAGAGGAAATGGCGAGAATGAGTTTGGAATGGCTGAAATAACGTATTAAATGACCTGGTAGGCCCGCAGCGATATTGCCCCGCGATAGTGCCTTACCACTCTCGCCAGGCACTATCGCCTCATCTGTACCGCGACCTCAAAACACTTCCCGCGAGAGTGACACCGCGAGAGTGACACCGGCACTATCGTCGGACACTCTCGCACCCAATGTACCGAGAGCACCATCTTCGGTGCGATTGTGCCCCAAGCGATAGTGACAATGTCACTATCACTGGCACTATCGCCAAAACTCCTCAAAGCCCGAAAAACTTCGATTTTACGAGGGAACTAATCAACCATTGATACTAGAGGTGTAGCAGTAAATTTCTATGACACGAGAACATTCGAAATGAGCCTTAGGATTTTATAAGCATAAAATAGCAAGCTTATCATAAAAGAGTGCATAAAGTGGCAATTAAGGGGCAGTTGTACATACATGGATTTTCGGGGTGTTACAATCCTCCCCTACTTAAAAAGGATTTCGCCCACGAAATCTATACTACTCAAAGAGTTTCGGATAGCGCCTCCTCATATCTTCTTTGGCCTCCCACGTCACGTTCGCCCCATGGTGGTGTTTCCATTGAACTTTTACGATAGTTACTTCTTTATGACGCAGTCTTTTCGATTTTCTCTCGAGGATGGCTTCAGGCTCTTCTATACAGCGGTTGTTGTCCACTTGAATTTCCAACAATGGGATAATGCTTTCCTCCTCTGCTAAGCATTTACGTAAATAATAAACATGAAAGTTAGGGTGAATCCGATCCATATCCGGTGGTAAGTCTAATTTGTACGCTTGAAGTCCTATCCGCTCAGTGATAGCAAAGGGGCCAAGAAATCGGGGACTAAGCTTTCCCCGCTTTCCAAATCTGACGATCCCTTTCCACGGTGACACCTTCAACATCACTTTATCCCCCACTTGGAATTTGATCGGTCTCCTTTTCTTGTCTGCGTAGCTTTTCTGACGGTCTTGGGTCGCCTTCAACCTCTCTCTAATACACTTCACCTTATCCGCCGTCTCTTGCACTATTTCTGGCCCGACAAACTGTTTCTCCCCCGCCTCAAGCCAACACACGGGTGTCCTACATTTCCGACCATATAAGGCTTCGAATGGTGCCATGCCGATGCTGAAGTGATAACTGTTGTCTTAGGCGAATTCAACTAACGGAAGGTGAGAATCCCAATTTCCTCCAAAATCGATGACACACGATCTTAACATATCCTCCAAGGTTTAGATGGTTCTTTCACTTTGACCATCTGTCTGCGGATGATAAGCGGTACTCAACTTGATCCTAGTGCCCAACTCTTTTTGCAAACCATCCCAAAAGTTTGACGTAAATCGGCTATCGCGATATGATACTATGGATAATGGCACGCCGTGCCTTGAGACGATTTCATCAATATACAGTCTTGCCAACTTATCCATTGGTAGCGTTTCCCGTATTGCCAATAAATGTGTGCTGTTGGTTAATCTGTCCACAACAACCCAAATAGCGTCGTGACCTCGTAGAGTTTTGGGCAACTTGGTCACGAAGTCCATGGTGATGTGCTCCCACTTCTACTCCGAAATCTCGAGGGGTTGCAAACTACCATAGGGACGTTGATGCTCGGCCTTGACTTGCAAGCAAGTCACACACCTCTCCACATACTTCGCCACATCGAGCTTCATTACTGGCCACCAATAATTTAACTTCAAATCTCGGTACATTTTCATGCTCCCCGGATGAATGAAGTACCTTGATTTGTGAGCATCGGTTAGGAGTAATTCCCGACACCCTCCTATCTTGGGTACCCACACTCGTCCTTGGAACAATTTGAGTCCTCGACTATCCTCCTTCAAGAGAAGGCGATGTTTCGACATGGTTTCATCCTTGATGTTTGACTCTAGCAAAGCCTCGGTTTGTGATAACTTGATTTTGTCTAGTAGGCTTGAGACCACATCAATCCAGGAGATCGAAGCCCACACACACCCATTATATTCCTTTCGGCTCAAGGCATCCACCACGACATTTGCCTTGCCCGGATGATAAAGTAGTTCACAATCGTAGTCTTTTAGTAGCTCTAGCCACCTCCGTTGCCGCATATTCAACTCCTTCTGATCAAACACGTACTTGAGGCCTTTGTGATCGGTGTACAACGTACACTTGGTCCCGTACAAGTAATGTCGCCATAACTTCAAAGCAAACACTACTGATGCTAACTCAAGATCGTGAGTCAGATAGTTCTTTTCGTGATCTTTAAGTTGTCGTGAAGCGTAAGCGATGACCCTCCCCCATTGCATCAAGACGCATCCCAAACCCATCTTGGATGCATCACTGTAAACTACGAAGTCTTCCGTCCCCTCGGGTAAGGAGAGATACGGCGCCTCACACAACCTCCTTTGCAATGTTCTAAAGGCTTTCTCTTGCAATTTTGTCCACAAGAATTTCACATTCTTCTTCATCAAGGCAGTCAAGGGTGAAGCAACTTTGGAGAAGTCCTTGATAAATCTTCGGTAGTATCCGGCTAGACCTAGGAAACTCCGAATTTCGGTTGGGTTCTTGGGTGGTTCCCAATTCATCATAGCCTCGATTTTCGAGGGATCCACCTTCACCCCGTCTTTCGTCACTATATGGCCAAGGAATTTCACTTCCAGAAGCCAAAACTCACACTTTGAAAATTTGGCGTAGAGTCTCTCTCTCCTTAGAACTTCCAATATCTCCCGCAAGTGATACTCATGCTCCTCTTCGCTCTTAGAGTAGATGAGGTTGTCGTCGATAAATACAATGACGAATTTATCCAAATAGGGGTGGCAAACCCGATTAATCAAATCCATAAATATCGCGGGCGCATTTGTTAATCCGAATGGCATTACGAGGAACCGTAATGCCCATACCGAGTTCTAAACGCCGTATTCGCCACATCCTCCTCGCGCACCCGCACTTGATGGTAACCCGACCGAAGGTCTATTTTTGAGAAGCACCCCGCTCCTTGCAACTGGTCAAAAAGGTCGTCGATCCGTGGGAGGGTATATTTATTCTTCACCGTCACTTTGTTCAACTCGTGCTAGTCAATGTACATTCGCATTGTGCTGTCCTTCTTTTTGACAAATAGAACTAGAGCTCCCCACGGCGAGGAACTTGGTCGAACAAAGCCTTTCTCCACAAGTTCTTGTAGTTGCTTCATCATTTCATGCATCTCCATTGGCGCTAGGCGATAAGGTGCTCGAGCGATTGACGCCGCGCTCGGAATCAGGTCGATGCGGAATTCCACTTGACGGTCGAGAGGTAATCCCGACAAATCTTCGAGGAATTCATCGGGAAATTCGCAAACGATCTTCACGTCCTCCACCCTTCTCTTTTCGGCCTTGGCATCTACTACATAAGCTAAGAACGATTGGCACCCCTTCGATAAGCACTTTCGTGCCTTGAGAGAAGAGATGACCACCACTTCTCCTTTCCGCTTCTCTCCATAGATAAGAGCAAAGTTCCCATCCTCAGTCGGAACACGGATAAGTTTCTTGGAACAGAGAATTTCGGCTTGGTTTGCCACCAACCAGTCCATCCCGATTACTACGTCAAAACCCCCGATAGCCATGGGGAATAAGTCCACTGGAAAGTGTCTACCATCGATCTCTAACCGACATTCCTTTACAATCTCCCGCAATACAATTTGGTCCCCATTTGATACTTCCACAACTAAGGCATCACTAAGAGTGGTGGAAGGTATACTCAAGGATTTACGAAAAGATGTTGCTAGAAAAGAACGGTTTGCACCCGAATCGAAAAGTATTCTAGCAGGTAGAGAATTGAGTAGAAATGTACCCGATACCACATCCGCGGTCTCCCTTGCTTCTTCGGTCGTCATTTGAAACGATCTCCCTTGAGGCCTTGGAGCGACCTCCTTCTTGATTATAGGTCCCGAGTTAGACCCCTTTTGATTTCCTTTCAACTTGGGACATTTTAACCGCACGTGTCGCACCTCCTTACACTCATAACACACCGTCCCCCGGATAGGGCACACTTGGCTAGTGTGGCCCAATTTGCCACATTTGTAACATGTAAGAGGAGAAGGGTTACAGGCTCCATAGTGTTTACTTTTGCATTTCGTGCACCAACCCGGTTCTCGGTGATTATCAAAACTTCTAGCATTTGGTGGGAATCTCGGTTTCTTGAACGAACTCGGTGGGCTTTCCCACTTCCTCTTTTCCATGGCCTTTGACTTCTCTTCCTTGTCTTTCGCGTAGACCCTTTCCATTATCTTGGCTTCTTCTATGGTCTCTCGCAGTTTTGTAGCTCTAGAGTTGCGGACTCTATTTCCCATGTCCGCGGGTAGACCCTTCAAGTAGGCCTTCATCTTTTCCTTTTCGGTTGGGGCCACATGCCCCACAAGGTTCAACTTCTCCATGAAGAGGCGGGTATACTCCTTCACTGTCAAATCTCCTTTTGTTAACGCCCGCAATTCTTCCTTAATCAAGTCCATCTTCTGCTCATTGCAATACTCTTCCAAAAACTTTTCTTTGAACGTAGCCCATGACATCTTTGCCAACACAGGTTCCCCTATAGTCGCGGTGTAGACATCCCACAAGATTAGAGTCGTACCTCGTAGCATTTGAGAGCCAAAATTCACCTTCTGACTCTTTTCACAGCTGCAAGCTCTAAAGGCGTGCTCAATTTCTCTCAACCACTTCATACAAGCCACGGGATCATCAGCTCCGACAAACTCTGGTGGCTTACACCCCATGAAGGACTTATAAGAAAAACCCTTCCCTATTTGTCCTGCCTCTGGAGTTATCAGACCATCAGTACGGTTCTCACCTCCGGTACCTCCCGAACCGGCTACCGCATTCTCCGCCACCACCTCCGGTCTTCGGAGACTGGCATCTCTTTCCTCTATCATCTTTAGGAATGCTTCTTGTTATTTTTCCATGGCCGATGTCACCATTTGCATAACACTAACCATTATATCGGCTTGAGGGTTCGCCTTCTGAATAATCGGGTTCGTGGATGCCAACTCCACTCTAGGTATGTGTTCCTCTACTCCGGTGAATATCGGCGGCATGTTGGGAGGAACTACAATCGCCACCCGGACTACAGGATTCGGGTTAGACGAGATGTACTCTTGCATTTCTCCTTCGGTTAGCGGTCGACTCCGAGTATTTACCATTTCAGATCTGCCACACAATTCAGAGAGGAAAGGATAGATAAGCAACACAAGAATAACGGTTCACTGTATATCGTAATTATAGTAATTCATGCATTTTTACGTAACCATATATTCATAATAACAGTAGCTAATTGAAATTATGAACATACACTACATAAAGATTCTCGTTACCACTTTTACAATTCTCAACGGCGTAGTTTCTGTTGGCTCTAAGGTCGTCCCATCTTAAAAGTTCTACCCCACACTCGCACTTCGTAGCTTAATAGTCTCAACTTAAGCCTATGCATCGAGTTTACATACCTAGTTCACTTAAACTAGAGCTCTGATACCAACTTGTAACACCTTAGAATTATAACCAAATAAAAATTTAAATTTTTGCAATATGACGTCTAAAATATCAAGATTTCCATTCCTGTAGATTAAAACAACTAAAACCCAAGAGTTCGGGGTCGTTTGTAACAAGTATAGTAGCGACCGAATAAGACATAAAATTAGAACAACCTATTTAATCTAGATTAAATTGCCATGACTATATTAAGGTGGGTGTTGCTATATCTTTAAAACGCTCTTCACAAATATTTCCCAAAAGCCCGATCTGCCAAAAGTCCTATTCACGCAACTGGGAGTCAAGGTGCCCTTGGAACACCACTAGGAAGACCTGAAGACAAACACAACATCAAGTGTTAGGCTAGGAGCCTAGTGAGATTCCAAAAAATAAATGTAACTGAATTAAAGATTGAAATGTGGAACGCTCCCAAGTTACCGCTACCGTGACGATATTTCAGTTATAGCTCCTCATGGAATTTAACAACACAACCTGTTCATAATACATCATAAAACATAGCAAGTTCTTTATATGGGACAACCCGTGCCCTCTCAAGTTATTGGATACGCAGATAATGGCACATAAGTTTACATTTAGGGGAAATTACACCTTAGGCTCTCACTTTAGTGCACACCGTATCCGGCGTCACCTCAAGCGTCTAAACTACCTTTAGTGCCCACTCCGTCGAGCTACACCTCAAGGTTCGTCGTGCCTTTGTGCCCATCCCTTCTATTGTAGGGTTTCACCTCAAGGAGTCCTTCCTTCAGTGTCTACCCCCAATCATCAATCACGGTTCTAAAATCAACCAACGACCACCCCAAACTCTCGTACACAAGAGTTAGGTCCCAATACACAAATCATCACATATAGAGTAAATTTACAGATAAACATATAAATGTCCTCATATACTAGCTCACATAAATTCATGAACACTTAACCTCTCCAATATTTATTACAACAAGAAATCTAAGGAATAGTCATTCTTATCAGCAGTTAAGTCAAGTTCTCAATTCAACAAGTTTATAAGTAGTTCAAGCACGTAATAATAAAGCCTTAGCATGTGAAAGTTAGTAGAAAACTCACCTATAGGGTTTGTAAGTGAAAACCCTAAAAATAGAGAAACCCTAGGTTAGAGATGAAATGGCCTTGGAGCTTTAATGATACATGAGTCTTCACTTGAATGAGAGTGTGAGGTGGGTGAAACTCAGTAAATGACCTAAATGTGGTTTAGGTCAAGTATTAAGTGAGGGGAGAGGGAAGGAGAATAAATCGTCACTTGAAGGGGAGGGAATTTCGGTTCTTGAGAGGAAACGGTGAGAATGAGTTTGGAATGGCTGAAATAACGTATTAAATGACCCGGTAGGCTCGCGGCGATATTTCCCCGCGATAGTGCCTTGCCACTCTCGCCAGGCACTATCGCCTCATCTGTACCGCGACCTTTAAACACTTCCCGTGAGAGTGACATCGACACTATTGCCGGGCACTCTCACGCCCAATGTACCGACAGCACCATCTTCGGTGCGATTGTGACCCAAGCGATAGTGACAATGTCAATACCGCTGGCATTATCGCCAAAACTCTTCAGAGCCCGAAAAACTTCGATTTTACGAGGGAACTAATCAACCATTGATACTAGAGGTGTAGCAGTAACATTCTATGACACGAGAACCTTCGAAATGAGCCTTACGATTTTATAAGCATAAAATTAGCAAGCTTATCATAAAAGAGTGCATAAAGTGGCAATTAAGGGGCAATTGTACATACACAGATTTTCGGGGTGTTACAAATGTTATATCTCAAAATACCCAAAATACAGGTGGAACATGACACACAACTCATAAACCATAGATTAAAACCCATATAAATAAATATCGCCGTGAACACGGACATTAGACCCAATTCTCACTCAACCATAAAATGGAAAGAAACCAAGTACCGAAACGTGGAAATGACGTATTTCATTCAAACCTTAATATACACGGGGGAAACCCAATATTAAGGCCATCATTTACCGTCGACTACACAAACCAACGATAATAAAATACGACAATTAACATTTAAAATGCTAATGGTCGACGACGGGGGAGACCCGTTTCCATCTTGGGTGACGAGAAAACGTGAATGGGGTCACCTGTGAGACCTAGTTCCCATGCCATACCAAACATCACAATCCTTGGACCGTTTATGACTAGTCATACTCAGTCGAGTTCCACCCCAAGGACTTACAGACATGGGTGCCTATCCAGTCTAGACGAGTTACAACTCGGAGACTCGTGTCACCTATTTCCTACTCGCTAGCGGCCCAAACGGTCAATAGTTGTAACCAAATATCTCAGGCCTTCCAAAACAGACAGACTTACGTGCTAATGGATCCAATACAACACTGTCTAACATTACATGACTCCAATTGAATGACCGAAGCTCCCAAAACATGTAACTCTCAAATGACATGAAATATACGCCATCATAATCAAAACCCCACAACGATTATTAATCCGGAAAAATGTCCTCAAGACTCAATTTAGTCAAAACCGAGCCAAAGGCCCAACGATTTACGTAAACCCCCAAATGAAAGCCAATATAAACATTGAAACACGTTTGGCCAACTATTATGCAAACACAACGACCAAAAGTATGATTAACTCAAATCTCATCATTGGTTAAGGCAAACCATTTTCCAAATGAACTCATACCCTTATATTTCCAAAATGCCTTATAACACAATAATATGCATTTTCCGAAAAGGTTTATAAGATCAAATAGACAAAATAACACTTACATCAAATGAACTCCAATTATATATGTAAAATCATCAATGAAACATATTAACATGATTTATTTACCAAAATTCTCAAAAATCCCAAAATGGGTGTTTCACCATGTTTATAAAATTAAACATCTCAAAATAACCAAAACTTATCAGCTGATCAACAATTAACAATTTCATGTAAAACACAAAACACTTTAAAATGAACATTTTTGCATGTACACCGTTTTCACAAATCAACTTGAACTCACCTCGCTAAATTTAGGCTAAATCTAGATTTTACCCCACTTTGAGCTCCTTTGAAGAAACTTGAATCTTCAAGGTCGAAACCTCCATAAACCTATATACACAAATTTCACCAATAAATGATCACATTCAACCATTTTGAATCAATCCCCAAACACATGACATCAAAATCCCCATTTTGGTCAAAACCCTAATTTTGACCTAAATCTTCCAAAATATTACAAGCTGAGATTTAAGAAACCAATCAATAGGAAATCATCGAGGAAACATTTATAACTTATAACCAAGGTTAAAACCTAGGAGGATGAACTTACCACTTAGGTTTTGGTAAAAACCTAGAAAACTCAAATGAAGCTTGGGGTTGGAGATGAAGATGGAGGCTCTTGGTGCCTAGCTTCTAAACTTGACCTTGATGACAGTTTACCTCCATGATATGCAAAGATTTGAACCAAAGGTGTTTCAAAACGTCAAAGGGGGGGGGGGTGTTAGGTCGTTCTTGGGAGCTTTGGGAGAGTTTGAAACTGATTTGGGTGAAGTGGTATGAGAAATGAAGCAAAAATCGCAACTTTAAGGGGCCCTGGTACACCTGGCGGCATTGCCAGGCGACAATGCCCAGAGAAAAGTCTCTTGGCATAGTTGTTGGAGTGTACCAGCCTACCGTTCTAGTTGATCGGCATTGACAGTGCGACTATGACACTATCATAGTCGCCGGTCATTGTAGCCGGGCCCTTTCCAAGTCCCGAAACCCGACTTTTTCAACGCCAACCCTCCCAATACTCTAAGAATCTCATAGTAATGTTTCCCCCAACATAAACCCTACCATTTACAAGTTGCAAAACGTTCGGGTACCCTTTGCTTACCGAAAAATACGGGTGTTACAAATATATGGTATAATTTTATAGAGTTAATCAATATCTAGATAGTCTTGGAAATCTATATAATCTATACAGAAAAACTATATTTGAAAGATTCATTTTTAATGTAAAAAACATTATAATACTTTGGTATTTTATTTTGGAAATGACAAAATTAACCAAATTTGTTATAAAAAAGTGTTGGAAACTATTGGTCATCAATATAAAATTTTGTCAAAGGATCCCTCGGATTTCGTTAAACGACGATCATCATCGACATTGATTATGTTTGAAGAAGAGAGAAGAGATGGTGATTACAGTGGTCATAGTTTGTAACTGAGAAAAGGAGTCACACCATGGTTCACCGGGTTGAAAGTGGCCATCTAGGGATGAAATAAGATGAGAGGTTTAGGCCTTGTTTGTTTTAAAAAAGAACCTCTTATTACTTACTTGATAAGAGTTTAGCAAATTCTCACTGTTTGTTCCTTTTTCTTTTTTCCTTTTTCAAGACCCACTTATCTCTTATCGTCATCTTATTTTATCAGAGGTAAACCCACCCCTTATTTGCCTCTTATTGTTCCATAAGAATGCACGCTATCAAATTGGATCCTTACTTCTCAGATCTCAATCGATTAACCTTAATTGATCTTCTCTCAATCCCCTTCTTTTACCTATTTAACCTTGCAATGGGTCAAATCTTGTTTGGAATCTGCATCGATAACAGTGCTGGTAAACGGGTCACCTACTAAAGAATTCGCTATAAAGAAAGGTCTTAGATAAGGAGACTCGTTGGCGCCTTTTTTGTTCCTAGTGGTGGCGGAGGGTCTTAATGTGCTAATGTCGGAGGCAAAATCAAAAGGAATCTTCGAAGGGGTAAAGATTGGAAAGGATAATTTGAATTTGACTCATCTTCAATACGCCGACGATGCGATCTTCTTCGGTATTTGGAGTATTCGCAATCTCAAAAATCTTATGAAAATTCTCAAATGTTTTCAAGCGCCTTCGGGGTTAAAAATTAATATCGCAAAAAGTAAGATATTTGGTGTTGGAGTGCTTATCGAGGAAGTTCAAGCGTGGGCAAGGGGATTGGGTTGTGGTAGTAGTGAGCTACCCGTTATTTATCTCGTCTTCCGGTGGGAAGATCTATGAACAAGATCGCTAGCTGGAAAGAAGCAACCTCAAAGATAAAAGATAAACTCGGATCTTGGAAGACTAAAATGATTTCCTTTGGTGGGAGATTGACGTTGGTCAAAGCGGTTTTAGATAGCTTACCCTTGTATTTTTTTCTCGCTCTTTCATGCCCCGAGGGGAGTGATTTGTGAACTAGAGAATGTGAGAAAACACTTTTTCTTGGGGGGCGGGAGGTGGTATGGAGTATAAAATAGGGGTGGCATGGGTAAAATGGGAGAGGATTGTGAGAAATTTTGAGAGTGGGGGTCTAAATGTGGGATGTCTCCAATCCTCTAATTGGGGTCTTTTAGGCAAATGGCGGTGGAGATATAAATAGGAGAAAGAAGCTCTTTGGGTGATGGTTATTAGAAGTATCTATGGGAGGGAAGGGGTTTGGTTAAAGGAGGAGGGAGGGTTGGGGAGGGGGGTCGGTCTATGTGGAACAACATAATTAGAGTAGGCAAGGAGTTGGAGAAGTGGGGGATAAATCTTGAGGCGTCTTTTGGGAAAGAAGTAGGGGACGGTAGTAAGACGTGTTTTTGGTCGGATAGGTGGGTTGGGGGAGAAAAATTGGAAGATAAACTCAGGAGGATGTTTCGACTTGACACTAATAAGGGAGGGTCGATAGCCGATAAGGGGGGGTGGTCGAGGGACAATTGGGATTGGAAGTGGAGTTGGAGGAGAGAACCACGAGGTAGAGAGGTAGGAGAGTTAATCGAACTAGGAGAGTTGTTACAAGGGTGGAGGCCGAAGAGAGAGGTAAGATACCAAGTAAAGTGGTTGGAGAGTAGAGATGGGTCATTTTTGGTTGAAGAGTTAAAAGCAGTGATAGATTGGAGGAGGAGGGGGAGGGGGCAGGGGATCAATTCGATGGTACTAAATGGTCGAAAGAGATTCCTAAGAAAGTTTGCATTTTCTTTTGGAGGGCCAATCAAGAAAGGTTTTCGTGTAGAGTGGTTCTAGATAAGATGGGCTTGGATTTAGGAACGGTGTTATGTCCTAGATGTGGTGGGGAACCGGAGTCGGTGACATATGCGTTAGTTAAGTGTCCAAAAGTGGGTAGACCGTGGGAAGCGGCACTTAGATGGTGGAGGTTGAGTAACGTTAATTTCAATTCATTAACAGATCTGGTGGAGAATTCTTATAATCGGACAGGTATTCTTTCGTGACCGCAGCTTTGGGAGGAGTTGGTGTGGAGCTTTGGTTACTTGACTTGGGGGCAGAGAAACCAAATCGTGTTCAAAGGCGATAAAAGAAAATTAGAAGACCTTTTCTTTGTTTTCCAATGCAAGTGCTTCGAGTGGATCGCGTTTAGGGGTCAGAGGACGAAATTAGATTGGAACAGGTGGTTGTCGGACCCGTCCCATGTGCAGAATTAAAGAAGGATCTCGAATTGGGAGTGGGGTGTTCAAGTCGGCAGGATAGGGCTGGTTGTGGGTGTCAGACCTTCAAGTTCGACAAAAGAAGATGGCTGGAGTTTGGTGCAGGATCGGTGGGTTGGAAAAGCCCTCTCAGTTAGGAGGCGAAGATTGTCGTTGTGGTCGGATGATGATGCGGGGTTCAGATGTCCAAGAAGTTCGTCTGGATGGCTTAGTAATGTGGGATACTCTGGTTCGATCATTGTTCAGCTGCTGCTGTGTCGGTATAGCTGCAGTCATGTGTCTATTGGGATACCCTGGTTTGATCCTTTTCTCCTCACTCGTTTTGCGGCTGCGTTTTGCTGCTGTGTTTGTCTTGATGTTGAGGCCGTAGTAGTCTAGTGTGGTTGGTAGTTGCTGGACAGTAGCAGTCTGCTGTTGTTAGGCGCTGATTGGAAGCCACGGGTGCTCGGTTCGGTGTGTGTCGGTGTTGTTTGGTGGCGCAATGCTTGGTCGTTTGAAGCTGGTCCTTTTTTTGGCTGTGGCTCTGCGTTTTCCTCAGTCTTGTTGTGTGTTTGTTGTTGTTTTTGGTTGGTGTTTTGTTTGGTTTGCCTCTGGCAAGCCTTGTTTGTTTCGGTTGTGTTCGTGTGTTTTTCTGGTTGTGGTGTTTTGTACGTTCTGTTCTGGTTTGAATATAATTTTCTTACCTTTCAAAAAAAAAATCCATCGCTCACCTCTCACAAGTCGATTCTCACCTCTTACAAGTCTGTTGATCCCAGATTCAACAACAATTCATGATTCAATTAATAAGAACAAGATAAGATTGGGAGATATACCTTTTATTCACTTGAAATTGAGTGTTTCTCTCTCTAGAACACACAATCCCTCAAAACGGCTACATTGTATTATGAAAGACTTAACCCTAAAACATTAAACACATAAACTATTTATACCTCCCCTTCTCTCACTTGTTTTAACCTAATGAAGCTCTTATCCTTCAAAGTTTCAACTTTAAAAATCAGATTCGATGTGTGCAATAACCTCGACGGAGTGCACTAAAGACAACTTAATCTCTATAAACTCAACACATTCGTTACACCCACAAGAAAGAAATGTGTGAGTTTTGCGTGACAACCACAGTGCATCTTCAGTTTATACCAATGAATCTGTCTTTGAACCGCGAGTTGAATAGGAGTTCAGCTTAAGAACTTGTACTGATTAGATCATAGAGGAAACATCTTGTAGAAAACACTACTCGATAAGAGTTAGAAGAAGCAATCGTCGAGAAAAACCAAACGAGAAAAATCTGGAACATATACAAAAATATTTCTTGAAAAATCTGGATCACGGATCACACGGTCAAAGCGCAAATAAATATGGAATATACGCTCTTCGGAACAATAATCGGTTCTCGAGATTTGCAAAATAAAATCTCCAAATTAATATCCGGATGCCAAATATTTATAAAAAAAATTATCACTTAAGCCCAAAATATTTAAGCCCAAAAATCTGGAATTCATGTAGTAACTCCCGGATGCTATTGAAAAACATACATGGGCTTGAGTCCCGGTATAGGCGCTGCATAACTACAACCCGGATTGAAAAATTAACTCCCAGTACAATGCACAACTCGCTGCCAAACAAGTCCCGATTTCATGACTTTAATTCACGGATGGTGACTAAATCAAGTACAAATATTTGAGAACACCTTCACCGACCCACCATCTAGAATCACCCAATCACAATGGATTAAACATATGGATGGCATGGAATGAAATCAAAAAATCAGAGTCACCATTCACAAATTGGATAACCTGCACCATACACAAAGTTTAAACACCACCGATCCATTATGGATTTTAGCATCCAATCACCATGAATTCAATTTTGGATTAGTTGCTGCCATTAGAAACAATTAATTATAATGGAAATCAGAAATAAGGATAGTGTGCTGATGATATGAAAACCCACAGCCACCGATCACCATTTAGGCTCCACCGTCCCATTAACTCATAACACCGAATCACATTGGCTCAACCGACAATTTAAAAACAAAAACAATCATCCGCCATTCATAAATCACAGTCGCCGGCCATAGCATACTCCACCGCCAATCCATTCAATCAACGAAACACAACCGATTACTATGAAAACTTTTCAGCACCGATCCACTAACAAAACAACCACCAATTAAGGATTTGGTGTAACACCCCGATTTTCGAAAGGTATCATCTCAAGTTTATACAGAAACCGATATATTAAGGAAAAATAATATATTTGATTTTGGACTTGAATCCTAGATTTTATAGTCTTGATGGATAAATGATTTAATTACGAGTCCAACGGTTCTTTCCGGAGCGAAAACAGAGCTATAACGAAGAAATTATGACCAAAACGGTGTTTCGGGCAACATTCGCGGCCTGAAGGGGCGCACGGGTCGTGTGTTTTCCCTTCACAAAAAATCACGGGTCGTGCGTATCAACAGAGAGTTCAGCTCGGGTTAAAAACCAAATTTCCGCCTCATTTCACCTAAAACTTCATTTCTTCATAACTTATTCATCATAACTCCGATTTGGGTGATTCAAGTTGCTACGGTTTCGTTTTTGAGAGATTTTCAAGGATATAGTAAGATATTGGAAGTCTATTGAAGCATACTAGAGTATTTGGTGGTGGTAAGCTTCTCATCTCTCCCTATTCATCTTCTTCACCAAAGTTTTCTAGGGTTTCATCCACCCTTTTGTTCTCCCTTTCATAGATTGAAGGTTTGTGATAATTTTGGTGAACTAGAGGTGTTTTGATTGGTGGATTCAAGTTTGTATTAGAGTAATCTTCTATTCTCTTCATTTATGGAAGATAGGATTTCGGTATCAATGGAGGTATTCATGTATAAGGTTGGGAAACGATTCTTTGTGGTTGATTATGTATATTTATGGTTGGAACCTTGTGAATCTAGGTTTTGGAAGATTTGGTTTGAAGAACCAAGTTTCTTCAAGGAAAGCTCTAAATGGGTAAAATCTAGATTTAGTCTAAATTTAGAAAGGTGAGTTTACTAAACTTTTGTTAAAACTGGATACACATCATATTTGCTTATTTGTTGTTAATATCACATATTTGCTCAAAATGTTCATCTTTACAGGTTTAAGTAGTTGATGGTATTTCCATGAGATTATGTGAGATATATGTATTACAAGTATCATCCCATGATTTACTCTATTTTGTGTAATTAATTGGGATTTCTATTATGTGTGCCCACAATGGGTATTTGACATGATTAAGGAATACATGTTTGGTATAATATGATGGTTTCTAGTTGGAATACCACTTTGGTGACATATTTATATGCATGATGAATATAATTGTCATTTGGGTCTTTTGTTAGACTTCATGAGGATAGGATGGTAATATTGTACCCGTAGTCGGTATGGAAATATATTGGGTTGAAATATACCTAAAGGACCTCCTATATGCGTTATGTTAGACGAACCAAGTCAGTACACTAGGAGGATGTAGTCTTGGGCGCCACTGTGATGGTATGTGCCTAGACCTCCGCCATTCGGGGAATTTTCTTTTCGATAGTCTTCGGGTGTGCCGGGCCTTTCAAGTGTTCCTTGTTGGGCATCAAGGTATATCGACTCTTGGGTGGGACTTGATTGGTGCTTTGGGTCTCCCCTAATGACTCCACATATATTGAACTCTGGTTAACTGCTGATAAGAATTGTAACTGTTCATGCATGCTTATTATTGTTCAACTCACTAGGCTTTTTGTCCTAACACTTGTTTGGTGTCGATGTGTATCTCAGGTTTTAGCGGCATCGGTTCTAAGCTGGCATAGTGCTTGAGTGAGAGATTTGGGAATATTGCATTTGGACTTACTTTTGGTAGGAGAACATTTGGGTCTATAAATGACACCATTATTTGTAATCTCTTTTCTAGTTATGGAAATTAGATTAGTTGGTTGTTATTTATTGTCCGTTTAATTATGATTGTATTTAAACAGGGTTGTATATTTTTTCCCCATTTTTGGGAGGCTCTTGCTTTGGCAATTTTATATACCGCATGTCCATTTTTCGGGTTTTTGTTATCCCTAGTTTAGGGTTTACAAGTTGGTATCAGAGCTCTAGTTTAAGTAAACTAGGCATGAATGTAAGATGTCTAGACTTAGACTCGGTACGTTAGGCAATGATTTGTGAGATGGGTAGAATTTCTAAGATGGGTTAGTCTTAGAGTCGACGGAAACTATGGTTATCAAGCGTTGTGGCAATGGTAACGAGAACCTTGATGTATTATATGTTCATAATCTCACCTAGTTAATGTTATTATGAGGATATTTATACGTGATGGTGCTTGAGGTGCCGTTACTGTGACAATTGGTAAGGTAGTAGTACGTTCTCTTGTGCTTGGTTTATACTAATGTTATGATATTTGTAGACGTAGTAGTACGTTTCCTTCGTGTTCAATTCTGTTAATCTCCTTTTTATTCATCCTAGTGCTTGTATGAACTCCCTTGGTATGTCGACCGTTGGGGTAACAAGAAAGTTTCTGAATGAGTAACTATTAGAAGAGGTTGATGATTTTATTATTCGTTACTTAGAGTGACGGTAAGTATGGTGATTGCATTAAGTAGACGGTTTCGAGTCGGATTAATTGGTTGGATTAGAACCATAGACTTTTTGAATCGATGTATTCAAGGAGAAATTGTGAGGTGAACCTATGAAGTCCGTGATCTTTGCCTTAAGACGTTGAACATCTGGATGACGATAGTGTAACTATAGAAATCGAGGAGCGTAAGTTCAAGTTGATTTGTGAAAACGGTGTACATGCCAAAGTGGTTATTTTAAAGTGTTTTACATTAAATGGTTAACTACTGATAAGTTTTGAGTATTTTGAAGTAAAAATGTATTTTACTTGGCATTTGTCAAAGTGTGAGTATTTTAATGAGTTTTAATATTTGACAAACTTGGCTTATTTTAGTTTCATAAAATGCTCATATTTGGGATTTGGACATCTTGATAAGTAATAGCATGATTTATGCATTTTGGGGATTTTGTACAAATAAAGTCCATTTAATGAATTATGCATCTTTGATGATTTTTGTACAAATGAAGTCTATTTTACATTATATTCATTTTGGGTGTATTTGCACCCATAAAACCTTTTGAAACTCTTTGATCCCATTATGTGTTGAGTTTTGGGTTAATCACGTCTTTGAAGTATGTGTCTTCATAAACGTTGTTTAAAGATATTTCATTATTTGGGTGAAACTTGTCAAGGATTCGTAGGGACACTTGGGCTTTCATGTCGTTAGGGTAGCGTTTGGTACGCAGACAAGATTGGACGGGATTGGACAGGACAGAACTGGACAGGACAAAACAAGAGGCTAGGACAGGACTGGACGGGACTGGACAGGACAAGACAAATGTCTGTCTTGTGTTTGGTATGGCCAGGACTAGATAGGACAGGACTGGACAAATTTGCCTAAAAGTTTTTTTGATGATTTTATATATCATATAATAGTTAAAAATAACACAAATAAATTATATCTTTAAATAATTTATTAAAAAAACATTTTTATTTTTTAAACGATTTTCATACATATAAATACATAGAAAAACAAGGGTAGGAAATTTGAATGAAGAATCTGAAATAATTGATGGTAGTTCGAAAAATCTGATTCATATAAAGAAAATATAATATTTGATTCAATTTGGAAGATCTTAATGAATTGGTGGATGCATAGTTGCAGCGACAGATAAAGATAAATGCAATAGGTGGCCCGTGAAAGGATGGTAGTTGTGAAGAACGTGAAAGATAGTGGATGGTGGTGGTGCAAGTGGTTGTTATGGTTGATGTGGTGGAGGTATAGGTGGCCGAAGATGTTAGTGGTGGTGGCGGTGGACAGGGGTAATAGAGGTTATTGTAGTGGAGGAAGTGGCGAAGGTCACCGACGGTAGTTGCGGTAAGTGTCGGTGGTGGCGGCGGCAATGGGTGGTGGTGATCGGTAGAGGTGGCGATAGGCGGTGGTTGTGGATGTGGTGGAGGAAGAGGTGGAAGTGGTCGACGATGGTTGGTGGTGGCGGCCAAAGGTGGCGTTGATCGGTGTTAGTGGAGGTGGTCGACGATGGTAGTGGCGATGGCCGATGGTTGTGGAGGTGGTGGATGAGGTTGTTATGGTGGAGAAATAGGTAGAGGTGGCCAATGGTGGTTGGCGGTGGCTACTGGTGGCCGTCAATGGTGGTAATGGCGGCGATAGGTAGTGGTGACTCTTAAGACTAATACCATATTGGGATTATACATCAAATAGCGGTAAATCAATGATTTTTAATTTGTCTCACTTTTGTCCCATGTTGTTCCACCTATTTTGGTGGAACAAGAAAATACCATTTTTTTGTCCCATCTTGTCCCACCTTGTCCAGTCTTTGTCCCTGTCCCATGTCGCACCAAACGTGGGACAGTGAATTTTTGTCCTGTCCCATGTCACGCCAAACGTGGGACAGTGAGTTTTTGTCCTATCCCGTCCCATCCAGTCTGCAAACCAAACGCTTACGATGAACGTTGTAGGAGTGGCATACTTCGTGCTCTTCCGCTCTCAACGGATACGGGTACCCCTGTTGTCGGCCACTATATTTTGGATATTTAATTGTCCATTTGGTGCATATGATTTTATAAACCGTTGGAAAATGCATGTCATTGAACTAGGAGTCGTTTCGGAAAACATGGAGAGAAGGAGATCATTTGGAAAACATTTTGTTACAACCAATGAGAAGTTTTGGTTATTTTGGAATGTTTAGTTTTATGAACATGTCGAGACATCCATTTTGGAATCTTTGGGTATTTTGGTAAATAAATCATGGTGAGATGTGTCCTCGATGATTTTACATATATAATTGGAGTTCAATTGACGTAAGTGTCATTTTGTGTATTTGATCTTATAAACCTTTTCAGAAAACACATATTATTGTGTTATGAGGCATTTTGAAAACATAAGAGTATTAGTTCAATTGAAAAATGGTTTGTCTCAACCAGCGATGAGATTTTAGTTAATTATACTTTTGGTCATGTTTGCGTATTAGTTAGTCAAACGTGTTTCAATATTTATATCGACTTTCATTGGGTATTTACGTAAACTGTTGGGTCATTGGCTTTGTTTTAACTAAATGGAGTCTTGAAGAAATCTGTCCGGTTTAAAAACAGTGGTATTGTTTCCCTTTGAGTTTTGTGGGAGCAGTTCAGTTGCACATATCATATATGCATATTTTATTGGAGATTTCTGTCATGGTATTTCAGCCAATGTTTTAGAACAATTTGAACATGTTTACATTTGGCTTTGAACTCAAAAACGACATAAATTATTTCATGTTTTAACTGGGTTCATACGCATATCAATCTACTAGCTTTGTGAAATAAGCGGTCCCATGCAAGTTTTGTTGTGAAGTCTTATATCGTGCTGCATTGTGACTAAAAGAGAGAAAACTTTAAGAGTTCGATATTATGAGCATGTGGTCTTGGGTTTTGCAAACATTTTATTCATACAGTTTGGAATTAAACTAAAGTTACTCTAACAATTGCTCAAATCACATACATATGTTTTTACTAAATTTTGGGGAATAAACCGATGTATACGAGTCACGTTGGGAAGTTTATTTCAAGACATTTCAGGGTGAATTGCAGAAATTTTGAGGTTCGATTTTGTGAATTTTCCTTCTGTAGTTTTGTATGAAAGTCTTGTTATAAACTGTTTTAGTACGTAAAACTATTTCTCATTCATTACATAAATTATACTGTTGGTGTGAGTAATCGTATGAAAGACTCATGGTATTTCGGATAGAACTTTTGCCCATAACATATTTCAGTTATTAATTTTACTGATAGGAGTTTTCCGCAATGCATGAAATGAATTTTCGGTTTGCATGTCGTTGTAGTTATAATTTTGGGTAAGTACGTTTTATCGGTGCGACTCAAATTTGAAACGCGAATAATATATATATATATATATATATATATATATATATATATTTATTTATTTATTTATTTACGTTCCTATTGTGTTGCTACATTTGAGAAATGATCGGACGTATATAGGTTTTGTTGGAAATTTTATCTTCCGACGTTTTGTGTTAAAGTAAAAGATTTTAAAGTTGAAGTTGTGAAATCCTCTTTTGGGAGTTGTACAAACTTTTATTGCACATGTTATAGGACGGAAAGTTATGTTCATACGCATAGCATAAATTGATGCATACTAAGACCCTGGTAGTCCATTTGAAAATTTTGTTACGCATCTTTCGTTATCGTTTTATTAGCGTAAGTACTGATCAAATGAGTTTTGAAAATGGTTTTATATGTGTGGCATTGGTGATCAATTTTGAAACCTATCGAATGCACGATAGTGTATTTTCACCGCACGTTTAATTGTTATAAAACTTATGTATTTGAGAGTTTTATAAATTTCAAATTGGCATAGTAATGTGAAAAACCTTGAACTCATTGGGCTATAGGTGTAAGCACCTCGTGTTAGAAGTCGATATTAAGGAATAAAAGAGTCCTCGGAGTTTGAGGCGTTAGACATGTGCTTTCTCCCAGTTAGTTAAGTAACGATACTTATGCTTCGTTAAACCTACGGATTAAAATCGTGTTCGGTTGTTTGGGTATGGTTGGTTTTGGAATTGTGGGAATTTGGTACGACGACATGCTATGTGACAGTAGTGTACTATATTGTTGGGTATTTGTGAATAATGATGATATTATGGTTGACTGGTAAGGATGTTGGATTTGGGTGACTACATCCAAGAGTAGTTGTCAACTTTGAATCGACATTGCTAATTGGGAATGAAGTATTTGATAGTATACCCACGTTTGCAGAATGGCCGTCTTGAGGTTAGGTGTTGGCGTGTAATTTTGAGGACAATGATTGTTGGGGTGCTTCAATGTATTTCCGTAGATCTGGTGCGTCTGTAGGACGAGTGGTAAACTTAAGGAAATTAGATGTTGATAATTAAGAAATCAACCATTGTTATTTTGATAATTGTCAGGACTTTCGTTGATTTGGAAATCGATGCTTGAGAGCATGGTGGGAGTTTGGTGGTAATGTTTATTGGATACATTTTGTGAGAATGTCGAGGTGGACTTTAAGTACAAATCGATTATCAAGGAGACCTTGATGCGTCGTATTTAGAGGTATCTAAGGGAAATGTTTGCATTGGGGTATTCTTGATGGAAATGACTGAATAAGGTCGTAAGTTACTCTTGAGGTAATATGAAAAACATAAGGTTGGGAGACAACCGAGATTTAATGATTAAGAAAATGATTACTCAAGGACTTAACGTTCATCCTGTCGTCGGTGAAATACATCGAACATTGAGATTGAGTTTTGTAACGACACGTTATGAGAAACGCAACGACAACCTAAACCGGAATGTAATCGGGCCGTATATGAGGTGAAGTCTCATGAAGGCATTCCCTTTGGGATAGGGAATCAATCTATCTTTCCAAGTATGATGTCGGGTACTTGGTGGTTCCAGATTTCGAGGACGAAATCTCTTTTAAGGTTGGGAGGATTGTAAGACCCCGATTTTCGAAAGGTATCATCTCCAGTTTATACATAAACCGATATATTAAGAAAAAAATAAGATATTTGATTTTGGACTTGAATCCTAGATTTTATAGTCTTTATGGATAAAGGATTCAATTACGAGTCCAACGGTTCTTTCCGGAGCGAAAACGGAGCTATAATGAAGAAGTTATGACCAAAACGGTGTTTCGGGCAACATTCGCGGCCTGAAGGGGCGCACGAGTCGTGCGTTTCCCCTTCACAAAAATGCACGGGTCGTGCGTATTAGCAGAGAGTTCAGCTCGGGTTAAAAACATAATTCCCGCCTCATTTCACCCAAAACTTCATTTCTTCATAACTTCTTCATCACAACTCCGATTTGGGAGATTCAAGTTGCTACGGTTTCGTTTTTTAGAGATTTTCAAGGATATAGTAAGATATTGGAAGTCTATTCAAGTATACTAGAGTATTTGGTGGTGGTAAGCTTCTCATCTCTCCCTATTCATCTTCTTCACCAAAGTTTTCTAGGGTTTCATCCACCCTTTGTTCTCCCTTTCATAGATTGATGGTTTGTGATCATTGTGGTGAACTAGAGGTGTTTTGATTGGTGGATTCAAGTTTGGATTAGAGTAATCTTCTATTCTCTTCATTTATGGAAGTTAGGATTTCGGTATCAATGGAGGTATTCATGTATAAGGTTGGGAAACGATTCTTTGTGGTTGATTATGTATATTTATGGTTGGAACCTTGTGGATCTAGGTTTTGGAAGATTTGGTTTGAAGAACCAAGTTTCTTCAAAGAAATCTCTAAATGGGTAAAATCTAGATTTAGTCTAAATCTAGCAAGGTGAGTTTACTAAACTTTTGTTAAAACTGGATACACGTCATATTTGTTTATTTGTTGTTAATATCACATATTTGCTCAAAATGTTCATCTTTACGGGTTTAAGTAATTGATGGTATTTCCATGAGATTATGTGAGATATATGTATTACAAGTATCATCCCATGATTTACTCTATTTTGTGTAATTAATTGGGATTTCCATTATGTGTGCCCACAATGGGTATTTGACATGATTAAGGAATACATGTTTGGTATAATATGACGGTTTCTAGTTGGAATACCACTCTGGTGACATATTTATATGCATGATGAATATAATTGTCATTTGGGTCTTTTGTTAGACTTCATGAGGATAGGATGGTAATATTGTACCCGTAGTCGGTATGGAAATATATTGGGTTGAAATATACCTAAAGGACCTCCTATATGCGTTATGTTGGATGAACCAAGTCAGTACACTAGGAGGATGTAGTCTTGGGCGCCACTGTGATGGTATGTGACTAGACCTCCGCCATTCGGGGAATTTTCTTTGTGATAGTCTTCGGGTGCGTCGGGCCTTTCGGGTGTTCCTTGTTAAGGGCATCAAGGTATATCGACTCGTGGGTGGGACTTGATTGGTGCTTTGGGTCTCCCCTAATGACTCCACATATATTGAACTCTGGTTAACTGCTGATAAGAATTGTAACTATTCATGCATGCTTATTATTGTTCAACTCACTAGGCTTTTTGTCCTAACACTTGTTTGGTGTCGATGTGTATCTCAGGTTTTAGCGGCATCGGTTCTAAGCTGGCATAGTGCTTGGGTGAGAGATTTGGGAATATTGCATTTGGACTTACTTTTGGTAGGAGAACCTATGGGTCTATAAATGACACCCTTATTTGTAATCTTTTTTCTAGTTATGGAAATTAGATTAGTTGGTTGTTATATTTATTGTCTGTTTAATTAGGACTGTATTTAAGCAGGTTTGTGTATTTTCCCCTATTTTTGGGAGGCTCTTGCTTTGGCAATTTTATATACCGTATGTCCGTTTTTTCGATTTTTGTTATCCCTATTTTTGGGTGTTACATTTGGAACCATCGACACATTAATTTTGTAGCAACCTTCATTAACAGCTTTTATTCATATTGTTTAGAACCATCGATTTCAAAGCACAGATTAAAAAAAAAACTTTGGGCTGTTTAGTCACGAATTGTTGAAAATCGATCGAATCAAAGAAAATTTTCTTCGATCCGGCTCTGATACCAATTTTTGATCCCAGATTCAACAACAATTCATGATTCAATTAATAAGAACAAGATAAGATTGGGAGAGATATCTTTTATTCACTTGAAATTAAAGAACATAACACAAACCTAGAGAGAGAAAGTGTTTCTCTCTCTAGAACACACAATCCCTCAAAACGGCTACATTGTATTATGAAAGACTTAACCCTAAAACATTAAACACATAAACTATTTATACCTCCCCTTCTCTCACTTGTTTTAACCTAAAGCCCAAGCCTATTTACATTAAAGCCCAATTACAATAATAAAGCCCAATACATATATAAATAGTATACCCTTTACAAAACTTTCCAAACTTGGACATTTTATGTCCTAACACATAGTATTGTGCCATCAAGAGAAAGGGAATATGGTAACTTTGAATTTAGTTTTCATATCTCTTCTAACTTTCTTATAATTGTGTAAAGATCTCACTAGGCATCCAGCCTAAAACTTGTTATGTTGTGTATTGGTTTTCTGGTCCCTCTAGTGGCGTGTAACACCCCGATTTTTCGAAAGGTATCATTTCATGTTAATACAGAAACCGATATATTAAGGAAAAATAAGATATTTGATTTTGGGCTTGAATCCTTGGTTTTATAGTCTTGATGGATAAATGATTCAATTACGAGACCAACGGTTCTTTCCGGAGCGAAAACGGAGCTATAACGAAGAAGTTAGGGCCAAAACAGTTTCAGTACGCGCGAGGCTATAGTGCCCGGCGATTGTGACAGTGTCACAATCGCCTGTCAAGGTCGCCGGAGCCCGAGAACTCTCGGTACAATCTCAGCGATTGTGCCCGGCGATTGTGACATGGTCACTATAGCCTGGCACAATCGCCCAGGTGTTTCAGGGTGTTAAAATCGCGATTTTCAGCCCCAAACTTCATTTCTTCATATCTTTCTCACCGTAGCTCCGATTTGGGTGATTCAAGTTGCTACGATTTCGTTTTTGAGATATTTTCAAGGTTATGGCAAGATATTGTAAGTATATTGAAGTATACTAGAGTATTTGGTGGTGGTAAGCTTCTCATCTCTCCCTATTCATCTTCTTCCCCAAAGTTTTCTAGGGTTTCATCCACCCTTTGTTCTCCCTTTCATAGATTGAAGGTTTGTAACCATTTTGGTGAACTAGAAGTGTTTTGGTTGGTGAATTCAAGCTTGGGTTAAGGTAATCTTCTATCCCCTTCGGTTATGGAAGTTAGGGTTTCGGTATTAGTTGAGGTATCCATGTATTTGGTTTGGGAAATGATTCTTTGTGGTTGATTATGATTATTTATGGTTGGAACCTTGTGAATTTAGGTTTTTGGAAGATTTGGTTGGAAGAACCAAGTTTCTTCAAGGAAAGTTCTAAGTGGGTAAAATCTAGATTTAGTCTAAATCTAGCAAGGTGAGTGTACTAAACCTTTGTTAAAACTAGATACACATCATAATCTTCTATTTGTTATCTTATCTCTATGTGTTCAAGTATTTGGGTTTTCTTGGTGAAAATAGTTGGAAATGTGTATATTGGTGATGTGCCATGATTATTGTTATATGTATCATTATTTGGAATTTGTCTCATAGATACATAATGTGGGTACATTGATATGTTAAAATGTATGCTTATATGGGCATGGTGATAATTCTAGTTGGAACACTATTTTGGTGATATGTTTATATGCATAATGAGCATGATTTACATTGAGTCTTTTGTTGGACATTATGAGGATAAGGTGGTAATATTATACCCGTAGTTGGTATTGAAATATGTGGATTGAAATATATCTAAAGGACCCCTTATAAAGGTTATGTGGACGAACCAAGTCAGTACACTAGGAGAATATAGTCTTGGGCGCCACTGTGATGGTATGTGCCTAGACCTCCGCCACTCGGGGAATTTTCTGAGCGATAGTCTTCGGGTGGGCCGGGCCTTTGGGGTGTTCCTTGTTAAGGACATCAAGGTATATCGACTCTTGGGTGGGACTTGATTAGTGCTTTGGGTCTCCCCCAATGACTCCACATATGTTGAACACTGGTTAACTGCTGATAAGAATTGTATCTGTTCATGCATGCTTATTATTGTTCAACTCACTAGGAATTTTGGCCTAACACTTGTTTGGTGTCGATGTGTATCTCAGGTTTTAGCGGCACCGGTTCTAAGCGAGCATTTTGCTTGGGTGAGAGATTTGAGAATATTGCAATTGGACTTACTTTCGGTAGGAGAACCTTTGGGTTATAAATGACACCCTTGATTGTAATCTCTTTTCTGGTTATAGAAATTAGATTAGTTGGTTGTTATTTATTATCCGTTTAATTACGATTGTATTTAAACAGGTTTGTGTATTTCCCCATTTTTGGGAGGCTCTTGCTTTGGCAATTTTAAATACCGCATGTCCGTTTTTCGGATTTTTGTTATCCCTATTTTTAGGGTGTTACAAGTTGGTATCAGAGCTCTAGTTTAAGTGAACTAGGCATGAATGTAAGATGTCTAGACTTAGACTGAGTATGTTAGGCAATGATTGTGAGATGGGTAGAATTTCTAAGATGGGTTAGTCTTAGAGTCGACGGAAACTATGGTTATCAAGCGTTGGGGCGATGGTAACGAGAACCTTTATGTATTATATGTTCATAATTTCACCTAGCTAATGTTATTATGAGGATATTTATACGTGATGGTGCTCGAAGTGCCGTTACTGTGGCAATTGGTAAGGTAGTAGTACGTTCTGTTGTGCTTGGTTTATCTAACGCTATAATATTTGGTAGACGTAGTAGTACGTTTCCTTCGTGTTCAATTCTGTTAATCTGCTTCTTATTCATCATCGTGCTTGTATGAACGGCCTTGGTATGTCGACCGTTGGGGTGGTAAGAAATTTTCTGAATTGGTAACCATTAGAAAAAGTTAATGTTTTATTATTCGTTACTTGGAGTGACGGTGAGTATGGTGATTGCATTAAGTGGACAGTTTCGAATCGGATTATTTGGTTGGATTAGAACCATAGACTTTTTGAATCGATGTATCCAAGGAGAAATGGTAAGGTGAACCTATGAAGTCCGTGGTTTTGCCTTAAGATGTTGAGCATCTGAATGACGATAGTATAACTAGGGAAAATCGAGGAGCGTGAGTTCAAGTTGATTTGTGAAAACGGTGTACATGCCAAAATATCCATTTTAAGGTGTTTATGTGTTTTACATGAAATTATCAAATGTTGGGTTAGTTGGTAATCTTTGATCATTTGAAGTATTTACCTTTATAAACTTTGTGTAACACCACATTTGGGATTTTTGGACGTTTTGATAAAGAGTCACAAATCAATGTGTTTTAACGTTTTATTACATAAAACGATCTTTGGTCAAAGAAATATACTTTTGAATGGTTGTCAGTTTTCATTCATCATTCATGAAATGGAATGTTTTATGAAGCATTACATGCATATTTATGTGATGTATTTGAAAGTATGTATATAGTCCCATTTTATGATTTCTATTCTTACTGGCAGTTACACTTGGAAATGCATATTTGAAAATAAATGAGTCTTTAGGACTTCGGTCTGGTTTAATAGCTCAATTGTGAAATACCAAGTATGATGGTGGTTAATGCGCATCATTTGAGAAGTACATGTTTTGAGTGTGTTGGCCATTCAATTGGAGCCATGTATTGTTTAGACTGTAATGCAGTGGATTCATATATATATATATATATGAGTCGGTCTTTGTTATTTAAAAAAGAAAATGGGCTATTATTTATAAGTTACTTATTTTAAAGTGTTTGTGTTTTACATTAAATTGTTAACTGCTGATAAGTTTTGGGTTATTTGGATATATTTAACTTTATAAACTTATGTAACACACATCTTCGTGATTCTTGGGCATTTTGATAAATAAATCATTTTGATATATTTCTTTTACGATGTAATATATAAATGGAAGTCATTTTATATAATTGTCCATTTGGTGCATACGATTTTATAAACCGGTGGAAAATGTATATCATTGAACTAGGAGTCGTTTTGGAAACATGAAGAGAAATAGTTCATTTGGAAAACATTTTGTTGCAACCAATGAGAAGTTTTGTTTATTTTGAAATGCTTAGTTTTATGAACATGTCGAGTCATCCATTTTGGAATCTTTGGGTATTTTGGTAAATAAATCATGTGGAGATGTTTCCTCGATGATTTTACATATATAATTGGAGTTCAATTGACGTAAGTGTCATTTCGTGTATTTGATCTTATAAACCTTTTTCAGAAAATACATATTATTGTGTTATGAGGCATTTTAAAAACATAAGAATATGAGTTCCTTTGAAAAAATGGTTCGTCTCAACTAGCGATGAGATTTTATTTATTTATACTTTTGGGTCGTTGGCTCGGTTTTGACTAAATGGAGTCTTGAGGACATTTGTCCGGTTTAAAAACAGTAGTGGAAATTTTATTGGCGTCCAGTGGTATTGTTTCCCTTTGAGTTTAGTGGGAACAGTTCAGTTGCACATATCATGTATGCATATTTTATTGGAAATTTTCGTCATGGTATTTTAGCCAATGTTTTAGAACGATGAGAACATGTTTATATTTGGCTTTGAACTCGAAAATGACATAAATTATTTCATGTGTTTAACCGGGTGCATACGCATATCAATCTTCTAGCTTTGTGAAACAAACGGTCACATGCAAGTTTTGTTGTGAAATCTTATTTCATGTCCCATTGTGACTAAAAGAGAGAAAACTTTAAGAGTTCGATATTATGAGCATGTGGTCTTGGATTTTGCGAACATTTTATTTCTACAGTTTGGAATTAAACTAAATGCTCTTACAATTGCTCAAATCGCATACATATGTCTTTACTAAATCTTGGAGATTAAACCGATATATTCGAGTCACTATGAGAAGTTTTATTTCATGGTTAATTGCAGGAATTTTAAGGTTCGATTTTGTGAATTTTCCTTCGGTAGTTTTGTATGAAAAATTTATGGTATTTCGGATAGAACTTTTGCCCAGAACATATTTCAGTTATTGATTTTACTGATAGGAGTTTTTCCACAATGCATGAAATGAATTTTCGGTTTGCATGTCGTAGTAATTACAATTTTGGGCAAGTACGTTTTATCGGTGCGGCCTAAATTTGAAACGCAAATATATATATATATATATATATATATATACATGTATATTTATTTATTTATTTACGTTCTTATTGTGTTGTTACATTTGGGAAATGATCGGACGTATATAGATCTTGTTGGAAATTTTATCTTCCGACCTTTTGTGTTAAATTAAAAGATTTTAAAGTTGAAGTTGTGAAATCCTCTTTTGTGAGTTGTACAAACTTTTATTGCTCATGTTATAGGACGGAAAGTTATTTTCATATGCATGGCATAAATTGATGCATACTAAGACCCTGGTAGTTCGTTTGAAAATTTTGTTACGCATCTTTCGTTATCGTTGTATTAGTGTAAGTAATGATCAAATGAGTTTTGAAAATGGTTTATATGTGTGGCATTGGTGATCAATTTTGAAACCTATCGAATGCACGATAGTATATTTTCACCGCATGTTTAATTGTTATAAAACGTATGTATTTGAGAGTTTTATAAATTTCAAATTGGCATGGTAGTGTGAGAAACCTTGAATTCATTGGGCTATAGGTGTAAGCCCCCTCGTGTTAGAAGTCGATATTAAGGACTAAAAGAGTCTTCGGAGTTTGAGGTGTTAGAAACGTGTTTCTCCCAGTTAGTTAAGTAACGACCTTTATGCTTCGTTAAACCTATGGACTAAAATCGTGTTAGGTTGTTTGGGAATGGTTGGTTTTGGAATTGTGGGAACTTGGTACGACGGTGTGCTATGTGTCGATGGTGTACTATTTTGTTGATTATTCGTGAATAATGATGGTTATGGTTGACTGGTAAGGATGTTGGATTTGGGTGACTACTTCCAAGAGTAGGTGTCAACTTTGAATTGACATTGCTAATCGGGAATGAAATATTTGGTAGTATACCCACGTTTACGTGATGGTCATTCCGAGGATAGGTGTCGACACTCTATGTTGAGGACAATAACTGTTGGTATGATTCAAAGTATTTCCGTTAGATCTGGTGCGTCTGCAGAACGAGCGGTAAACTTAAGGAAATTAGACATTGATAATTAAGAAATCGATCATTGGTATTTTGATAATTGTCAGGACTTTCGCTGATTTGGAAATCGATGCTTGCGTTCATGGTGGGAGTTTAGTGGTAATGTTTATTGGAGACATTTGGTGAGAATGTTGAGGTAGACTTTAAGTACAAATCTATTATTGAAGAGACCTTGATGCGTCGTATTTAGAGGTACCTAAGGGAAAAGTTTACTTTGGGGTATTCTTGATGGAAATGACTGAATAACGTCGTAAGTTACTCTTAAGGTAATATGAGCAACATAAGGTTGGGAGGCGACCGAGATTTAATGTTAAGAATGTGATTAAGCTAGAACTTAACGTTTATCCTGCTTTGGGTGAGTTATATGGAAAGTTGAGGTTGAGTTGGCAATGGTTCGTTATAAGGAACGTAGCGATAACCTCAACGGGGATGTAATCGAGTTCGTATATGAGGTAAGGTTTAGTGAAGGTATTGCTTTTGAATAGGAAATCAATAGATATTTCCAAGTGCTATGTTGGGTTCTTGGTTAGTGTCAGATTTCGAGGACGAAATCTCTTTTAAGGTTGGGAGGATTGTAACACCCCGATTTTTCGAAAGGTATCATTTCATGTTAATACAGAAACCGATATATTAAGGAAAAATAAGATATTTGATTTTGGGCTTGAATCCTTGGTTTTATAGTCTTGATGGATAAATGATTCAATTACGAGACCAACGGTTCTTTCCGGAGCGAAAACGGAGCTATAACGAAGAAGTTAGGGCCAAAACAGTTTCAGTACGCGCGAGGCTATAGTGCCCGGCGATTGTGACAGTGTCACAATCGCCTGTCAAGGTCGCCGGAGCCCGAGAACTCTCGGTACAATCTCAGCGATTGTGCCCGGCGATTGTGACATGGTCACTATAGCCTGGCACAATCGCCCGGGTGTTTCAGGGTGTTAAAATCGCGATTTTCAGCCCCAAACTTCATTTCTTCATATCTTTCTCACCGTAGCTCCGATTTGGGTGATTCAAGTTGCTACGATTTCGTTTTTGAGATATTTTCAAGGTTATGGCAAGATATTGTAAGTATATTGAAGTATACTAGAGTATTTGGTGGTGGTAAGCTTCTCATCTCTCCCTATTCATCTTCTTCCCCAAAGTTTTCTAGGGTTTCATCCACCCTTTGTTCTCCCTTTCATAGATTGAAGGTTTGTAACCATTTTGGTGAACTAGAAGTGTTTTGGTTGGTGAATTCAAGCTTGGGTTAAGGTAATCTTCTATCCCCTTCGGTTATGGAAGTTAGGGTTTCGGTATTAGTTGAGGTATCCATGTATTTGGTTTGGGAAATGATTCTTTGTGGTTGATTATGATTATTTATGGTTGGAACCTTGTGAATTTAGGTTTTTGGAAGATTTGGTTGGAAGAACCAAGTTTCTTCAAGGAAAGTTCTAAGTGGGTAAAATCTAGATTTAGTCTAAATCTAGCAAGGTGAGTGTACTAAACCTTTGTTAAAACTAGATACACATCATAATCTTCTATTTGTTATCTTATCTCTATGTGTTCAAGTATTTGGGTTTTCTTGGTGAAAATAGTTGGAAATGTGTATATTGGTGATGTGCCATGATTATTGTTATATGTATCATTATTTGGAATTTGTCTCATAGATACATAATGTGGGTACATTGATATGTTAAAATGTATGCTTATATGGGCATGGTGATAATTCTAGTTGGAACACTATTTTGGTGATATGTTTATATGCATAATGAGCATGATTTACATTGAGTCTTTTGTTGGACATTATGAGGATAAGGTGGTAATATTATACCCGTAGTTGGTATTGAAATATGTGGATTGAAATATATCTAAAGGACCCCTTATAAAGGTTATGTGGACGAACCAAGTCAGTACACTAGGAGGATATAGTCATGGGCGCCACTGTGATGGTATGTGCCTAGACCTCCGCCACTCGGGGAATTTTCTGAGCGATAGTCTTCGGGTGGGCCGGGCCTTTGGGGTGTTCCTTGTTAAGGACATCAAGGTATATCGACTCTTGGGTGGGACTTGATTTGTGCTTTGGGTCTCCCCCAATGACTCCACATATGTTGAACACTGGTTAACTGCTGATAAGAATTGTATCTGTTCATGCATGCTTATTATTGTTCAACTCACTAGGAATTTTGGCCTAACACTTGTTTGGTGTCGATGTGTATCTCAGGTTTTAGCGGCACCGGTTCTAAGCGAGCATTTTGCTTGGGTGAGAGATTTGAGAATATTGCAATTGGACTTACTTTCGGTAGGAGAACCTTTGGGTTATAAATGACACCCTTGATTGTAATCTCTTTTCTGGTTATAGAAATTAGATTAGTTGGTTGTTATTTATTATCCGTTTAATTACGATTGTATTTAAACAGGTTTGTGTATTTCCCCATTTTTGGGAGGCTCTTGCTTTGGCAATTTTAAATACCGCATGTCCGTTTTTCGGATTTTTGTTATCCCTATTTTTAGGGTGTTACATGGCGGGTCTAGAAAACCTTGATATGCCGTTGGGTGCAACTAGGAGCTTCTAAGGAGGTGGGATTTTTGGTTTCATATGAAGAGCGACACCCATTTCAATCTATTCATTCGTTAGTTTAGATTAAGTCAGTTGTTAAGTTATATCTCATTTCTTTACCAACGTTGATTGTACAAAATTCCCTAATTGGGTAAAAGTTGTTCCTCTTTTGAAGGTTTTTATTTACTCGTTTTCCAGAAAATCCCTATTGTCTTGTTTAAAGTTTTAGGGTGTTAGAAGTTGATATCAGAGCTCTAGTTTAAGTGAACTAGGTATGAAGGTAGGATATCTAGACTTAAGCTGAGACGTTAAGTGTGATGATAGGGTAGACTATGTCATGGGTAGAGAGGTTAGAGTCAACGAAAAATACGCTAATTGAAAGTTGTGATAATGATAACAAGGATCCTTATGTATAATATGTTCATAATTTCACTTAGCTAATGTGATTATGAATGTGTCAATACGTCGGTATGCTTGACTTCAAATTGTTACAATAATTGATGAATGTAGTAGTACGTTCCTTAATGTATGTGATTACTTGACTTCTCACCATCATTCTCGTATGTATGACGGTCTGAAATGGTAAACACGCGTGGCAGGCCGCAGAAAATTATTGACGGCCAAGAGGCTAGTGTGTTGACGCCGAATCAGACGGAAAGGGTAGAAGACGTTGTTGGCCCACTTCCACCACCTCTGTTAGGTGGGGGACCGGAGCATGTACCTAGGGTTAACTTAGCTTCTTCAAACCCGGTTATTCAAAAGATGAATCCTCAAACTGAGATGCTGAACAGTATGATCATTGTTCTAGAAAAACTCGCCGCACAGCCGCCATGGCGCGCCATGGCACCAAGGCTTGTGTGTCACGTCACGTTAAGCCCATGGCACGCCATGGCCTAATGCTCAGTTATCGTAATGATTTTTCTTTATGTTTTTAATGTCTTATTTGCAAGATTTTAATATATAACCTAATTTAACTTTTTTATTACTATTGACTCATTGAGTAACACTATAAAACATACGTTTTTATATATAATATTATATATGAATTAGAAATTTGACGCCATAAGTCACGCCTTGAAAACGTCATGGCTTCTAAGGCTTGAGGCTTGGTCTCGCCGCCACGCAACGCCTCACGCCATTTAGATCCTTGAGTATGAAGCAGTTGGTCAATTCGGCTATGGAAAAACAACATGAGGCATTGCTGAAGATGTTGGACGACCAAGATGCTAGTAATCGAAGGCATGAGATCGTGGCAGAAAATGTGGTAGTAGGCTCTGGGGGAACTGGGAACGTTACCAGAACCAAGGATCAGGTTATCACCGACACGAGACGGGGTGGGATAGCTTACTCCTACAAAACTTTCCTTTGCAGCAAACCCCCAGAATTCTCAAGCTCGGACAATCCAGTTGACTGCATGAATTGGATAAGAGAGACTGAACAATCCTTCAGATCAAGCGAGTGTGGAGAGGAACAGAAAGTGAGATTTGCTTCTCAAATGTTAAGGGTCCCGACTCTCCAATGGTGGAATATTACCACCTCAACTCTTGAGGTGTCAGTGCTAGCCCTAATGTCTTGGGCCACGTTTAAGAAGAAACTCTTTGAGGAATATCTTATCTGAAATTGATGTACCCTAAAATTTGGAAATAGTTACTAATTAAATTTTTTTGAATAAACGTAAATTAAAGAATAAATTTTGTTATAAATATCAACCGTCGATTTCCTATAATGGAAATCCAGGATTTAACATCAAGCAATAGAAATCCAAACCTTACACAAAGTCTACATTAAGGACAGTGTTACTAAAACCCACTAATTATCACCATTACCAAGGTACAGAAGATTACCCCAATTAGCTAAAATTTTCTCGTGCCTCTAACAAGCACTTAACTCATCACAACGTCGCTAGAACCATTCCCCCAAGATCCTGATACACATACCGACAAAGAAAAAAGGTTAGTCTTAACGCCTAGTGAGTTCAAGCAGTTTTAATCAGCAATATAAAACGGTAAAACGTAAAGTATATTATTTAAATCACAATTTCCAATATGAAACACATTTAGAATGAAAAGTGATATCTTTAACAAAACCTCATTTTTGTGATAAAACACTTGAATAGAAATACCCCACAATTATGAGACCAAACCCAATACTCACACAAGGTACAAATAGGATTGGAATCCAAATACTGAAAACATGGAAATAACCTTTTTATCCAAAACCTTAATATATGAAGGGGATCTAATAAATCAACGTCATAAATTACGGTTACTTGCCAAAACCCAAGTAATATTGAAACATGGATAATACACTATCCACAAAATAACGTTTAACAACAACAGGGGAGACCCGTATCCATTGAGAGTGAATGGAACACATAAGTGTGTCACTCGTACACCGTTAATCGCATAACACTTCAAGATTTGAAGTCCAAATGTCCTTACGACTTCTTAACAAGTTTCACCTCAAGAGTCGGTTGGCCTATTCTTGCGAATTCCACCTCAAGGCTCAACCTACTTAGTGTCTACCTCAAAGGTAACACCTCAAGCGGCGAAGATCCTCGTGTGTCACCAAGACATCACTTCCGGAATCAACCCTCCTAGTGCCTACTTGAAAAGTTTAAAGTCACGAAATGAGGGTCCCGGAGTCCAACCCCGCAATACCTACACGACCATCAACACAAGACTATGGATCCAATGCAATACAGAGTAAAATTATATGACTCCAAACGAATGTCCAACGCACTCAAAACATGTAATTTACAAATAAATATGCCACAAATGCATATAACTCCAAAATCTCAACATAGAACAATTTAACTCGGACTAATGTCCCTAAGACCTTTTTAAGTCAAAACCGAGCCAAAATCTCAACATAGAGCAATTTAACTCGGACTAATGTGATTATAGACTTGTGATTACAAACATATTGTATTTTAAATTATTCCTAAAAAGTAATCTTATGTTTCTTCATTAACTTTAACCAAATATGAGAATGAATTTGAGAAATAATCACATGTGATTCCGAAAAGAGAACACTGATGCATGCACTTATTGAAATTTCTTGAATGGACAACAATTTGCCTTCAATACATTCAGCAAAACATTAGACAGATCCATTCAATAAATTCGTGTGAGCAACAAACCAAAAATTCAATTTTCTGACGCAGCATTGAAAACACTTCAATGTAGAATAATTCGACTCTAATGAATTCAACAAAAAACTGGATCATAAGCATAATTGGCGTACAAATTTAGAATGGAGTCAAATCAAAATCCCTTCTAAATTATTTTTAATGTTGGACGATGCATATGAAAGAGAAATCAAAATCCCTAAAATTCTGTGATATATATATATTGAGAGAGGAAAATTCAAATGAAAACTCAATTTTCATTGTGCACGTGAGGACAAATCTCAGTCACTCGATCTCTTTTGATCCAACAACTCATATTAAATAGAGTTTTTAATTTTAAAATACTTAAGGGTAAAAATGGTATAAAATTTTAAACACATGTCTCCATATTTGACTTTTTATTTTCTTTTTAATTAAAAACTTTTTACCTAATTAAAGTTTAAAATAAATTATTTAAAAAATTACTAATATTTTAATCAAACAAATTACATCAAAAAACGAGAATTTCGTGCTCTTCGATATGACATCCATCTCGATATAGTTTTTTTGTCGTTTCAACAATTTTTTACGTGAAATGTTATATATGTGTTATATATTCATTATGAATATTTATGTACGTTCAAGTTTGTACAACGCCTCGACACCGTACGTATGTAACTCAATTTCAATACTTTCTTCAACATCGTAAGGTATCACGTTTCTTCAGCATCGTAACCCAACACCCATCAATATGAATCGAGAACCTATCGAGTAATTTTGTTGTGAACCGGGGAACAAAAGAGAGCGTGTCACGTCTCCACATCTTCACAAGTCATTCATGTGTTATTCATCATGAATAATGTATCATTCAGGATGAATAATACAACATTCAGGGTGAATAATTCACGATTCATGAATTCGTGTATTATTCGTCATGAATGTTGTGTAATTCATCCTGAATACTATATTATTCATCATGAATAATGAATGAACGTTCACATTTGTTATTCATACTGAATGTGGGACATCCGGGGATGCATATACATATTCATAAAGAATTAAACCAAATTTCGGTAGTGAATTGGGAAGCAAAAGAGAGTGCGTCATGTGTCTACATCTTCACGGGTCATTCATATATTATTCATCATGAATAAAGTATCATTCAGGATGAATAATACAACATTCAGTGTGAATAATACACGGTTCATGATAAATAATACATGAATCATGGATTCGTGTATTATTCATCCTGAATACTATATTATTCATCATGAATAGTGAATGAACGTTCACCTTTGTTATTCATACTGAATGTGGACACCCGAGGACGTGCATGCATATTCATAATGAATATAACACGTATATAGAATTTACGTAAAAAACGGTTAAAACGAAAAAAATCTTGAATATTGTATTATTCATCCTGCATACTGTATTATTCATCATGAATAGTGAATGAATGTTTGTCTTTGTTATTCATACTGAATGTGGACATCCGAAGACGTGCACGCATATTCATAATGAATATAACACATATATAAAATTTCACGTAAAAAACGGTTAAAACGAAAAAAAACTATATCGAGATAGATGTCATATCGAAAAACACGAAATTCTCGTTTTTTTGATGTAATTTGTTTGATTCAAATATTAATAATTTTTAAGATAAATTATTTTAAAGTTTAAGGGGGTAAATTTTTTTTAATTAAAAATAAAAATAAAAAGTCAAAGAAGGTAGGTGTTGATTCAAAATTACAATTTTGTCCTTAATTACTTCCCAATTAACCTTATTATGTATTAACCATTGATTAATTTTTTAAGTTTTGATCAATGGTTAAGATTTGTCCTCATGTGCACAATGAAAGATGAGTTTTCATTTGAACTCACCCCTATATATATATATATATATATATATATATATATATATATATATATATATATATATATATATGGATCCCCTTCATTTGCTAACCATGACATTGGTAATAACCGTGCTAACAATCTGGACCGTTGGTAATTTAGATCAATGGATCATAATTAATTGAATTTTTAATTTTTGAAATAATAAATTAAAATATTAGGAAAATCTGGTGCATAAGGGCAGAAGGTTAAATTGGTAAAAATGCAAATACCATTAAAGAAATATGTGCACACGTTGCCAAAAATATAGGCGCATAATTAGAGATTGGAATCATCTTCACGTTGCCAAAAATATAGGCGCATAATTAAGGATTGGAATCATCTTGATGGAATATATTAAAATATGAGCATTATTATAAAAATTTGTATTATATAATATATAATAAACTTTAAAATTACTATAATTCTCTAATTCATTTGTGCATATGAGCATTTTTCTAAATTGTGCATATATGCATACATTATGGAGTTACCAATTATCCGTTTGTAATCAACTACGGTTTGATGTGCACTATGTGCATATTAGCATGTTTTAGTTCCCCTATTATGATTTTTACATATGTTAACATTATTAAGTTCTGATGTATACTATTAGACTATTCAATATGAATAGGGAAAAAGGTTGAAGATATACAAATATGCCCATTAGCAAGGTTAATACTTTTAAATACTTTGAGAAAACCGTTGTGCATATGGGCTTAATTTGGGGTTAGGCATATGATGAAATTTGTGCATTGGATTGTATATGTGCATTGTTTGGAAGTTATGCATATGGGCAAATGGTAAGATGTGTCCAATTATAGTGTTGCATAACATAATATACATTGTGAGAAGCGATCTTTAATGGGTAAACTATTTGGATTGTATATGCATATGGGCATATGATAATATGTGTCCATTTGGAGTTCTGCATAAGAGCATCTACGTAGTGGGTAAACTGTTTTATTTGGGTAAACAGTTGTGCATATGCGAATTCTTTTAGAGTAGTGCACATGAGCATATGGTATGGAGCTTTCTTCAATGGGTAAACTGTTTGCTCTTTATGTGCCTGTGTGCAATGAATTGTATATGTGCATTGTTTGGAAGTTGTGCATATTGACAAATGGTAAGATTATCCGAATTCTTGCGATAATCCTATATTCATCGGTTCGACAGAATCGTATTGACGTGTGCAAGGGGGGGACGTTTTGATTATCAAAACTAGATTCCAAAAAACTCTCGTTATCAACATCAGACGTGATTCGATTTTCGTTCATTATGATATTTTTTTTTTTGAAAAGCAAATATATTAACCAAACCACCACACATTACAAGAACCAAAGGTTTGCAAGACACAAACTAGTGCAGCACCAAACAAAAACAAGATCTGTGCAGCAACAACAAACCAAATCCTAACACATGACCCGAACAAAACCACAATCACCAAAAGAAAAAAACAGGAAACACAAGACAAAAGCCAGAATTAGGAACCGAAGGTCGAGCACGAAACGAGTAGCTCAAAACCGCGCCCGCACCGCACCTAAAACCACTCTGAACCTCCTGATGGAAACAGACCACGAACCAAAAAAAACCGAGGTCAAAAAACAACACCTGCCCGGACTGATCCATCCCGAATCTGCCTCTCCAACCACCACAGCTTACGGACAACTGGCTGGATCATTCAACTACTTCGTTCATTATAATATGCACTGAAAACACTAATGGTTCTTCTTCCACAACGATGATAAACCAGAAAGAAAATTTCAACTCGATGAGTTTAGAGGCTTATGCAGTTAGAAGATGATTGAATGCTTGAAAATAGGAAAGATATAACTACTCGTATTAACTTGATATGATAGAATTTTAAATTAAATATATTAAAATTTAAATTCATATCATTACCATAACAAAAGTCCATGAAATATGGAATAATATTAAATGGGTCGTGAGTTATTATTTTACCATATTGCCCTTTGATATTTAATATCCTTAATCGCAATTAGGGGTGTTCGCGGTCCGGTTTGGGCGGTTTAACCCCCCAAACCACAAATGGCAGTTTAGAAAATTTCCAAACCGAGCGGTTTGGTAACAAGTGACCAAACTGGTCAAACCGGACCACAAAAAGGCGGTCTGGTCTGACTGGTTTAGGCGGTTTGGGCCTCTTATGGGTTTTAAACTAAAAAAAATGTAACATCTATATCCAAAATGAAATTTCAACCGATATAACATTTTTAAAAGATAATATCCGAATTATGAAAGAAACATCCATCTCTCAAAACTAAAAAAGAACATTGAGCAAGTTGGAAAAAAGTTAAACATGTCAACCAACAACAGTCGAATTTTAGACAAATATTGAGCAAGTCGAAAGACGATTTGGTATTTTGAATTTGATTTTTAACGGATTTCAGAATTTTGTCAATTTAGATATGTGATCATTTGAGAAATGAAAACTAGAAACATAATGTTTCAGACAGATTTATTTTAATTGGCCTAGAAAAATTAAACTTACAACATTAAACATAAATATAATTAATACATGCGTATTTTTGGCGGTCGGTCTGGTCCAGACCACTCAAAAAAATGTTCAAATCGCAGACCAGACCGGACCGAGCGGTTTAGCTATTTTTCAGACCAGACCGGACCACTAGACCGTTCAAACCACCAAAAACGGTCCGATTTGACTTGGTTTGACCGGTTCGAGCGGTTCAACGATTTTTTTGAACACCCCTAATCGCAATACTTTTAATTTGTTAGTTATCCAATTTTTAAATATAATATTTTTAAATTTTCGGCTATTTAAATATAATATTTTTGAAAATTTAAAAATTGGTAGTTATCCAATTTTTAAAAATAATATTTTTAAATTTTTAAATTTTTCAATATTTTTAAATGGTAATATTTTTAAATTTTAAAATCGGTAGTTATCCAATTTTTAATATTTTTAAATTTTCGGTCATTTAAATTTTCTCCATATTTTAAGAAGGTTTTTAATTTGGTAGTTATCTTAATATTAAATATAATATTTTTAAATTAAACTTGGTAATTTCCTAATTCACGCCACATTTATCTTGTTTCCATAGTTCAAAGATTTTTTTAAATTGGTAATTATCTTTATTTTAGAATATAATAATTTATTTTTTCTAGCGTACTCAAAATGCATATATGCACACCAAGGCTTAATAATTTGAACAATGCACACATGTACAGAAAACAAAAATATTTTAAACATTAAAGTTTGAAACTTAACATATAATCATATGCACATATGCAATCTTAAAAGATGCACAAATGCATATATGTACAGGTTGCATATATGAATATACAATTTACATCGAACTGCATATATGCACAGACTGCATATATGCACAGACTGCATATATGCACAGGTTGCATATGTATATATGCACAGACTGCATATATGTATATATTCACTGTTCTAAACGACCCTATCGGCAATCTCGTGGCTCTACGAATCTGTTAACCCAGTTTAATCTAGTTGATAAACAAAACACACCACACAATATAGATCAAGAGATATAATATCAGAATAACATACCAATCCCTTGAATATTCAATGAAAACCTTGTGTGTTCTTGATACCCTTGAATACAGAGAATATGGCTACCTCTCTCTAAACAATAATTATGACAATGATAATAATGAGAGGATTAACCCTAAAACTAAACTAATTAACAATAAATACTTAGGCTTTTAAGCCTAATAGGCTTATGGGTTTGAGGCCCAATAGCTAACAACTATTAGCTTATTACAAAATAATCCCTCTAACTTTAACTATCAAATAAATACATCTTAAACCCTTAACTTTAATTTTAATCTTGAATACAATTTATGATCCAACAATCTCCCTCTTTGGATTCAAAATTAATTTTTTTTTGAAAATAATCTTCAGGTCTTCACTTTTCTTCTCTTTTCTTCAGATATGACGTTGATAGCTTAAAAACTTTAAAATCTTTGAAAATCTTCAGCAGTCTTCAGATTATGTTCTCCCCCTTAATATATTCTCCCCCTTTTTGATGAGTGGGGAGAAGCATCATCATCAAAACTTGTCAAAACAATCTCCCCCTTTATGGAAAAATCTCCCCCTTTGTCTTTATAGACTTCAACTTAGCACTGTCTTCATGTATCGAGCCCTGTGTGAAATAAGAGCAGTCTTCCCAGATGGAAAGAGTGATTATTTCAATCTTTTCAGATTCAAATAACATAAAAGTAGTAACCATTCGAATCTTTTCAAATTCAAACAGTTTAATAGGTGTAACCCTGAATCAACAAATGACTCAGTTAGAATGTCTGTCAATGACACAAAGTCACTGAGTAACACAAAGTTACTATATAAGGAGCTGGTTTGATGTTGGCTCCCCAGGACTTCCATTCAATCATCGAATAACACATGGTTATCTATGAACGTTCTGACAGAAAACAAATTTATGTGTGCTCGTGCATGTGTATGAAAGAATTAAGCATAGATGATTGCTTTTCAATATAGGCTCAAAGTATGTAAACTTGTTGAGACAACAACAAATTATACAAAGACTCAATGTGCATGAGAAAGGGTTTGAAGGTGGGGCAACTTTCCTTCTTTTTCAATATTAGTATCTTCCAAATGAAGAACCAATAGCGTATGTGCTGCTTCCCTATAAAATGTGAAACATTCTCTTTTTGAGAAAAGAATGAGTAGCAGGTGGGGTTGTATGCAAGAGATGGCATGGGCTAGTTGCCTTTTTCAATGATGGTCACCAAAGAATGTGAACCAATCAGATTATGTGGCTGCCCGACTCAGAAAGTGGTTTGGTGCAGAGTCTGAGATTCTTTTACTCTGTTCACTCACCCTCTTTCTTTTAATGCTCACTTCTAACCAATCTCTCTTTTTCATTTTTACCTCTTCATACACCATCACTCAATTCTTTTGACCCCTCTCCCCTCAATCACTCATGGAATACTTCCTGGGTAGGAAACACTGGTTATCGTGTATCCATGGAAGTTCTGTTAAGTTCTCACACTGAATCCCATATAATTTCCTAAAAGAACGTGTTGTTCAACAAGCTTTTGTACATGAAATCAAAAAGGAATAAAGTTACATGAAAAACTTGGAGAAGTCAGAACATTAGATGTTTGACAATACGATTGTCAAAAAGAGTTTGACAATTAAGTTCTAAGGAGTATTTCTATTAAGCTCTTTTGACATTTAAGCTCCCCCTCAACTGAAGATTTTTTTTATTTACATAAAGCAAAAAAATAAAGCACTGAAGTACGGGTTCTAATCTGATGTGATTAGAAGCCATACTCCGTTGAGGTACGGGTTCTAAGCTGATTTACTTAGAAGCCTTCGTTCTTTCTCCCCCTTAAACCTTGGGTGCCTACAACACAGATTTAGCTTTTGGTACCCATTGGTATTTGGGTCCTAATGGGTTAGTTGCAGTTCTAGTGGGAGATATGAAGTAAGAACCATACCAATTATTCACATAATCTTTTCTTACAAAATCATTTGAGTCACAGTAGGAACAACTAATTTTCTTTTGTGCTAACCTGATCAATTGATGGATTGTGTAAACCAGATCAGGTTTGCCAAAAGTTTTATCTTTTGTAGCATAGTTCCATTTAGCATTTGATGTATGCACAATTGATTCTTCTTTCTTCTTCTCCTCCGAGAATCCTTTAACTCTCCAGATCCAATTTCCTCTTTCTTTCTCATCATCCCTTCTCCAGAAGCTTTTCTTTTGAGACAAAGTCTTCTTGAAGTTACCTGAACCATCAACATTTTTGTCATAGAAAAGGTTAGAAGGACGAATCTGATCAGTAGATTTAGAAGTAAGACAATCATCTAAATCATAGAAAGATTTATAGAAAACATTTGAAAAATGTGAACTTGAAGTTGTTTTTAATGAACTATTTGAATCAGCTAGATCATCTCTTGTGATTGAGCTATTGACTCTGGTATCTTGTGCTCAGTCAGCTTCACCTTGAATACGATCTCTTCAAGTTCCTTTATCTTTGAAGACAAACTGTTTCTTTCCTTTTCAATCAGATCAAACTTCTTATGCAACTCAGATTTTGCATTCTTCTCCTTCATGATGTTTGTAGACAATTCAGATAGCTTTCCTGTCAGCTTTGCTATCTCGGTCTCAAATATTTTGTTTTCTTCAGAAAAGTCTTTATTTATATCCTTTAGCTCAACTTTCTTCTTCTCATTCTCAGCCTTTTCTCTTTCAATAATGATAACCTTCTCAAAGTCTGAAACTTGTTGAGAAAGCTTAACACATCTAAACTCTAAAGATTTCTTCTCTTCAAAGGCTTTTCTGGAGAAATCAGAGAATTTCTTGGAAAATTCTTTTCTTTCTCTTTCTATCTTTAACATCTCATCTTGAGCTATTGCATTGTCTCTGTCTTGGGTTGCCTTTTCTTTCAGCTTATTAATCTCAACCTCAAGACTAAGAACTTTATCTTTCAGTTTATCTCTTTCCGCAAAGACTTGAGAATTTGTCTTTTTAAGCTCTTGAGATGTTTGAATAGCAATGTTTGCTCTTCTTCTAAGCTTATCAAGCTCTTTTTGCATTAAATCCTTCTTAGACCATGTAGAGTTGGATTCAGATCTTTTCAACTTTGCTTGAAGATCCAAGATCTCTTTTTCTTTAGACTCAATCATTCCTGCAAAGTCAATTATAGAATCAGAATCTTTGGAATTTTCTTTTAAAGCATTGATCTGAATAAGAAGAGATGAGTTCTGAATCTTTAGATTTTCATTCTCAGTTTCAAGAGGTAACATCTCGGATTTGAGCTTTTTAATATCCTTTTCACAATCATCAGCCCTGTCTGTATATCTTGACAATTGTCTAGCAAGTCGTTTAGCATTTGCTTTTGCTTCAGAATGTGTCATCTTTTCAAAATCAAGGCTGTAACCTTCAGACATCATTAGCTGATTCGATATCCTAGCTGTATGGTTAGTAATCAAACTTTTCTGTACCAAGACAATCAACTAGAAGAGATTGTTAGAATCAAGAATAAAGAATAAAATTTTAATTTTTTTTAACTGGGGTACTGTTCACCGGTACTATAGCGACCGGTACTATTCACCGGTACTGTTCAACCTATTTTTTTTTTGACCAGTAAAGTGCTTCGACCGGTAAAGTTCTTCGACTGATAAAGTGCTCAACCGGTAAGATGTTGGACCGGTATAATGCTTTGACCGGTAAACTTGCTTCGACCGATAATCTGTGGTCGACCGATATGTTCTTGACAGTATTCGACCCAGATAACAATAATCGACCCAGAACACACCACAAACACAGAAATTGAATGCGAGAAAGACTTTTATACCCTAAAACATATATCGAACAAAACCCAAACAATGCTTAATGATTAAAATCAACTTTTTGTCAATCAATTTGAAGAACACAATGTTCGAACGGTATGAAGTTGTCGAACCCAGATTCTTCAAAATCCTCCAAAAACCAATTGATTAATGAACTAAAGCTCAATTAAACAATGGGATAACATTCAGAAGCATGAACCACATATAATCATATCAATTTTAGGCATAAAAACTCATAAATCAAGAACTTGATTTTCACTTGATGAACCCAGAAAAAAAAGGCGATCAATAGTTAAACCATAAACAGTAAAATCAATAAACTTGATTTTTTTGGCTCTGATACCACTTGTTAACCCAGTTTAATCTAGTTGATAAACAAACACACCACACAATATAGATCAAGAGATATAAGATCAGAATAACATACCAATCCCTTGAATATTCAATGAAAACCTTGTGTGTTCTTGATACCCTTGAATATAGAGAATACGGCTACCTCTCTCTAAACAATAATTATGACAATGATAATAATGAGAGGATTAACCCTAAAACTAAACTAATTAACAATAAATACTTAGGCTTTTAAGCCTAATTGGCTTATGGGCTTGAGGCCCAATAGCTAACAACTATTAGCTTATTACAAAATAAACCCTCTAACTTTAACTATCAAATAAATACAGTTTAAACTCTTAACTTTAACTTTAATCTTGAATACAATTTATGATCCAACAATCCGCGTATCTCGATCTATTCGCTACAAAGCAAGCAATCCCCTCAACCTCGAGCTCGGATTTCAGCCATTTACAGAACTGTATCAAGTTCGGTTTTGGCCGTGATATCCTATGTAAACATAGCAGCTTCTGAGTTTCGCATTCGCAGGCGATACCGATCCTTTCGCGAAAGAAATCCGAGGTACCGGAAACGAAAACGAGATACGCGGTGCTATCGGATTGTTATCGAAAGATGGTAGATGAACACAGTTGACGATTTTCAGCTTCGTATCGTCGGAAAAATCGCATATTTCCGACGTGGGAGTGTAGGAAGTGCTCGGGATATCGTCGTTGGGGGACCTACAGTAGGATAGGAGTCGATCGTGAGTAAATGAAGTTGGTGTGGTGGTGGCGCTGGCGCTGGTGGTGGTGGTCGAGGGTGGATTCGGGTCATCTCCGGTGGCTCTCGGAGATATGTAAGGTGACTGCAGGGCGGAAACGAAGGTGGTAGACGGCGGCAATATTAGACACGGAAACTTATATGGAGATGATGATGAAATTGAAATTAAAATTAAAAAAGATAATTTCAAATTAAAAAGGTAACTCCCAAAAATAACTAACTGCATAATTTAAATTTAAGATTCTCCCTGATTTCATGTCGTGATTATCTTCAAAATTAATAAAAATAAATTTCAATTAAAATATAAAAGGAAATGTATTTTGACCGAAATACCCCTGTGCATACATGCATTTTATTTTTATAAACCGTTTTTTATATTTTATTTTAATAAAAAATCAATTAATCGTGGACCATTGATCTCATCAATCTACGGTTGAGATTGGTTAGCACCAATGTCACGGTTTGCAAATGAATGAGCCTCTCTCTGTCTCTCTCTCTCTGTATATATATATATATATATATATATATATATATATATATATATATAGGACAGGTTCAAACGAGAAAGTAGTCAATTTGCGAGAAGGCGAGAATGAATAAAAGTCACATAATTTATTAATTAAAAAATAACATAAATAAATTATTTTTTTAAAAATTAGGATAATTACAATTTGAATTGGATAAATTCTTAAAAATCTCATAATATCTTTTAAATTCATTTATTTTATAATTTTAATAAATTCATAATTTTTTTTATCAAATTCATATTATTATTTTCTAGATAAAATCATAATTTTCATCAAATATCACATGTGATATCCATAACTAATTCATTATTTATTTCACTATTTTTTTCTCTATTTTTTAGATTTACGTTTTGAATAAATGTGGTTAACTTCGTTTAACATGTGATATATTATTATGTATCACATATGAACCCACTAGGTGGATTTTTGTAAATATCACATATGATAATATATGTCTGAATATAAATGACGCATAATCACATTTGATAATATTTACATCACAAAAAGATCTATAAATATAAATATATATAATCACATATGATTAACTAAAATATATACAATTATCACATGTGATAATATTTACATCATAAAAAGATCTATAAATAGAAGCATATATAATCACATATGATTAATTAAAATATATACAATTATCACATGTGATAATATTTACATCACAAAAAGATCTATAAATAGAAGTATACATAATCACATATGTTTAAATAAAATATATACAATTATCACATGTAATAATATGATATATGATATCCATAAATATTTATATAATGATATCACGTGTGATATTTGGTTAAAATTGTGATTTTTTTAATTAAAAGTATATTTAGAAAAAAATTAATAAATAATTGAAATTACAAAATAAATAAATCTAAAAGATATAATGAGAATTTTAAGGATTTATCCAATTTAAAATGATAATTATCCTATTTTCTAAAACTATTTTTTATTTTTTATTTATAGTTTTTTAATTAATAAATTATGTGACCCACATTCTTTTTCGCCTTCTCGCAAATTAGTCTGTTTCTCACATTATCCTCCTTATATATATATATATATATATATATATATATATATATATATATATATATATATATATATATAGGGGTAGTTTAATTTAAAACCCATGTAAATCTTACAACCTATGCAACCCACATCTTGACCGTTGATTTGATGATCGACGGTTACAATAGATGTGGGTCCAATATTTTCAATTAAGAAAAACAAAAAAAATAAAAATAAAATAACCGCTTATCATTGATCCAACGGTTAAAATGTGGGTTGCATTGGTTGCCAAATTTACATGGGTTGCAAATTAGCCTTGACCTATATATATATATATATATAGACACCTTCAAATACAAACTTTTTAATTGTGCAAACCATGCAACCCACTTATCTACCACATATTTTGTTTTTACCTTTTTAATAAAAAATGGGAAAATAAAATATGTGGTAGATAAGTGGGTTGCATGAGTTTGCACCATTAAAAAGTTTGCATTTGAACACCCCTATATATATACACACACGGTTAAGGATAACTTCCATAACTTCAATGACAAAATTACTATTCTGAATTATTTTTAAATGTCTTTAATTTAAAGCAGGGATTGAAATAGGTGGAAGGCCTATATTTCTTCTCCTCTTCTTACAAATTGTACACCTCGTTTGATCCACACACACAGACACAGAGAGAGGTAAACAAATTGATGAGTACACTTTCTTATGATTACTATTATAGTTACTGAACACTTTGTGAATACACTTTAAATCTACGAGAGCTGTTATAAGTTATGAACATGTTGTAAAAACAAACTAAAACAACTAAACTAAAATTAAACCCACACTTTGTGAATACCATGTAAACATCCTAGCAATAAATTTCTTAAGGTTGTTTACATTGCATTCACAATGTGTTCACCTTTTGTGCATATATATGTGTGTATGTTACAAGAGAGATGATATATATATATATATATATATATATATATATATATATATATATATATATATATATATATAAAGTTTGAATTTCCTAAAAAATGAATTAAAAATGTTTATTTAACAAATAACATTAGTTATCTCATTAATTATCTTAAATTAGTGGCTGAAGATGAATCTCAAAGATCACATAAAATTTGAAGTTTTCAAATGCTTAAGACTCTTTATAAAAATATGATTTGTTTGAATATAAAACAATATAATATATTAATTAATTATTTTACAAGAAATATATTTATTTATATTGTAGTAAGTTCTCCTAATTTATAATAATAACTACTTTTTCTATACTTTATTTTTAAATACCATAGTAATTTAGTAACTATTATAATTGATATATTTTAATATATAAATATAATAATAATATTAATTGTAATTGTAATTATTATTAATAAATTGTAACTATTCTAATATGAATTTAATAAATAACAATAATAAGTTAATAATTGACTGAAGATATATGGAATTCTTTTGTCATTTATGCATAATACTAAGAGTATAATTGGAAAAAAGGACTTACTTTTGAACATTATTTGCAATTATATTTCAATAAAGTAACTTATCAGTTAGCCTTGGGTAAATTAAATGGGATATTTTCAATAATCTCAAAAAATAAGTTAGTGTATAGTGACGTTAATGTTATTTGGACCCAATAACATCATATCTAAATATGTTGTAATAAGTTTAATCTCTTTTGGGTGTCTTAAAAAGCTTTTTTACGACACTTTTGAAACAAAATATCCTATTAGTTCTTTTATAGAACACTATTTGTAATATTGTATTATAAAACAACTGTTTTGTGTTTATAAGACATGTCAAGATCGAAAATTCTAAACAAGAATTTAATATAAACTCAGAAACAATGTTAAAGAAGTCGCGGAATAACACTTTTATATTGCATAAAACTTAATGATTACATACACAACCTCAATCTGTTGAACAGACTCAACAGACGTTCTATACTTCTCTATAGAAAGGATCAATACTAGTCTTGAGGTTAATTCTTTAAAACAACTCGTATTCTGTATTTCTATGTAAACTCTGTCAATCTCTATATCTCTATCAAGAACTTCTAGGCTATATATACAGAATTAATTACAAGATAATTATCAAAACAAAATTGATCTTCAGCATCAATTCCTTAATTATCTTCGTCTTTATCTTCAGCTCATCTTTATCTCCAAGTCATCTTTATCTTCATAAGCAGCACTAACTCAATAGCAGTATTAACTTTGTCTTTGGCAGTACTAACCATACTTGCAGTATTAGCTCCTCATTTACAGTAGTAATCTTCAGCAGTACTAACTACTAGCAGTACTAACTCTCCAAGCAGTACTAACTATTCATATAGCATCACTAACTCTTCAAGCAGTATTAATTCTACTAGCAGTAGTAATATTTCATCTAGCAGTATTAAACTTACAAGCAGTAGTAATACCTTTCAATCAGTAGTAGTATCCATCCTTAGCACATTCAGACCTAACAATCTCCCCCTAACTTAACTTTTCAGAATGAGAAGTTAAGTTCTTCAACATAAAGTCTCCATGATGCTTTCAAAACTTCAGCTTAGATTCATAAATCAGGATTCAGACCTAGACTTTGATTGATGGTTCTCTTGACTACTATCCTTGCCATTTCTAAGTTCTTTGGACATACCAACTTTGCTTTCAACATTGCTTGCAGTTTAGCCTTGCTGTGATCATAGATCTTATCCACCAGATAGTATTCATGATAACTCTTGTCAATAGTTATCATATACACTCCACAATTTTCATACAACATCTAGTAATCAATCCTTTTAAACCCATACTCATGATGCAAGTCTTTTATCCTTTGTTTCACCCTCTCTGGATCAAACATCATGCACAAGTATTCCATGGTTATCCTTAGTAGGCTCATCTCAGTTCCTTTTAGCACTTCACAATATAAGTTCATTCCAACCTTGTACATTTCTTCTAAATCAGATATGGAATAGCTTCTGATTATCTTTGCCCAGGTTGAGTAGACCTCATATTTGTCCCCCATTCTCTTTATCCTGAAGTATTCTTTTCTCTGATCTATCATCATATCCCAATAAATAATTTCTGGAGCATTCACTGAGATAGGATCAACTTTCATTGGTTCATTATATGTCACTGTCATGTACAAGTCAACCTTAGATTGACTTGTTTGCTCTTGAGTTTGTTGGCTAGGTCGATCTTGATTCTGCTCTTGTTCTGATGGAGGTTCATCTTCCTTTCTTTCCCTTTCCTTTTCTGCTTCTTCAGTTCTAGTCCTCTTTGCTTTTGGTTTGGTAGCAATGGACTTCTTTCTTTTAATATCACCAATCTTTTGGGTTAATGTCTCTTCTTGTTTCACCTCTTCCTTGTCTTTGCTAGGAGTGCCTTCTTCACTGTCAGGGAAAGGCTGTTGTATGTTGAGGTCATGCCTCTCTTTCATCTTCCTTTCAACCTCTACCCTTTGAGTGGAGTCCCCTTTCAGATTGGCCATCTCCTTCTTATACAGCTCCTCTATCCTACCATAATGCATGTTGGTAAACATTCCTTCAGGAACTCCAAGAGCTCCGTTCAGGAAGTTTATCATTTTCCTTCTCTCTTGATTAGCCAAAAATGTCTTTGAGGGTTTTCTTTGCCTTTGCACAGTAGCTTTATTTGTTACTTTCTTAACAACAGCAGGCTTTAAACTCCTTTGATATTCTTCATTTATCTTTTTATCCATATCCAATGCAAGCTCTCTGTCTTTGGCAGATTGAATTTCTTCCTCCTTTTCCAACTCTTCCTGAAGCTTTTTGGCCACTTCTTCATCCAACTCAATCTGTTTCTTCTTCTTCAATGGTTGCTCAGACTCAATCATCTTCTCCTTTCCCTTCTTCTTTTCATCCTCCACACTGACCTCTTTTATTTTCTTCTCTAATCCTCCTTCTTTGATCATCACTCTCTTTGCCTTTTGAGTGGCTTTGGGAGTGTCATTCTTAGCTTTCACAAGGGTTTTTGCAATTTCAATTTCCTCTCTGGACAATTCTGTTTCTGCTTCAGGTTCATTTGTTACTGCTGCTTTTGCAATATCTGATACTTGATCTGTTTCTACTTCTTTCTTTGTTTTGGCACCAATCTCCCCCTCAAACTGAATATTCATCTCAACAGGGCTTTGCTTTTCAACTTGATTCTCCCCCTTTTTGAAAGCATCATTAACATCTCCCCTTTTCTTCAGTACATACTGCTTTCTTTTCTTTTTGTGCACCAACCTTAGAACCATCTTCTTTAGTTTGCTCATCTGCACTTGTTGTGAAAGAATCACCAGTTTCAACTCCTTTATTTCTGCACCCTGTTTGAGTACATCCAAATTGATATTACCCAATGTTTCCATCAATTCTTCATAGTTATATCTATCCTCACCTCCTTTAGGTGTGTTGACCACCCTGGAAGGATCCTTGAAAGTTTTAGTAGGAGTCTTCTGCCTAGCAGAAGCACCCTCTACCCCCTTGGTTTCTTGGCACCTGAGACCTTTGGATGATTGCTCACCCAAAGTTTCCGTAGGGAAGGTCTTAAAGATGTTCACACTGTCCTGCCCTGCACTTTGTGCAAAGTCAGTAGTGTGAGCCTCACTGCCCACATGCTCTTCCACCTCCTTATTGAGCACCTTTTTGGGGTTGGGAGACACCCCTGTGGTTTCCCTATGGATATTCTCTGATGGAAAATGCTCCATCAGAGGGCTGTTAGGCTTTGGGGGTGAAGATACTAGAAGGGAAGGAACCTTTTATACCTTTTTCCTTGTGTATGTTTTGGTGATGGGGGATTGTGGTTTGTCAATAGGAAACTGAGGGATATTGATATAAATGAGTGGTGTGGGTAGGTCATCAGTTGGGTGGTCAGATGTGGGCTGTGACCCTGATGCCTTACCATGGGAATGAGACACACCCATCATTGTAGAGAACAATGGAGTGTCTCTACCTGAGAAGTCCTTACTTGGCCTCTTCATATTTGAGAACACCTTTCCCTTTGGGAGTTTTGGTACATATACCTCCTTGAAGGTAGGTAAATCCGTCAATTCCTTATCAAGTACTTCTTGTACAAACCTTGGATATATAAAAAAGCTTTTTGATTTGGTATCCAGGTTTGACATTAAATCATTGAAAATCATTTGAGCAAAATTAAACTTTCTATAGGTATCTAAGTAGACTACAACATAAGCTAAGGTACTGCTAAACTCACTCCATCCAGTTGTTTTTCGTGAAATGCAGTGTTGTAGAGTATGAACAAAGAATCGCCACTGATGTGAAAATTTGTTCTTGTAAAACTTATATACATCAGTGGGACCTTCATACCCCATATGACTAAGAGCTTGGAAGAGATCTTTCTTAGGTAAAGAGGTTATACCTGCGGCATCATCTAGTCGTAGATGAATGCGAATACAACCTTCTGAGATGGTTAGAGGTTTATCACAAACCCTTGTTTTGATGACCTGAGTGCCATCTTCAGTTTGAATAGTAGCATTGGCCCAGAACTGTCTTTGAAGTTCCACATAGATTGTGGGATTGACAGTTAATACGTGGGCGATGTGTGAGGATTTTAAAAAATCCACAATCTGATGAAAACCTTCAGCCTGTTTGGGTTTTTGCAGCATAGCAACCTCATTGTGTTCATCAAAGAATTCTAGTCCAACCATCGTTCTGATTGATTATAGGGTTCGAATCGCAACTAGTGGTTTACACTGGTGAGCAAGAAATCGAGAGAAAGAGAGAGAAAGAGAAACAATGGAAGTTCAAAAAGCCGTTTGTATTTTGGCGGTCACAAAGGGTATTTATAGGTGGAGGGTTTCAGTTAGAAGCAGTACTAAGTACCCTAGCAGTATTAACCAACCCGCAGTATTAACTCATATTAGCAGTAGTAACACATACTGGCAGTACTAACACAGACTACCAGTATTAACACATGCCAGCAGTAGTAACACTAATTAGCAGTAGAAACAAGGTAAGCAGTAGTAACTTTGCACTGGCAGTATAAACGACCTAGCAGTAGTAACCATACTTAACCATATTTAAACTATCAACATGAGTAATATAGAGAGCAGTATTAACGTAACTAGAAGTACCAAGTATTCAATTTAAGAAATCTGAAACACTTAAACACACAAGGTTAGCAACACCATTCACAATACAATATGAGAAAGTAGACAGGAAGGAGTCTATACAGAAATGGTACATAAAGCAGATCAAAGGAGGCTTATTCAGTGTTTATCATGCCCACACTTGTGACCAAGAATGTGAATCTACCCACATCAAAAGCTTTGGTGAATAGATCAGCAAATTGGTTACTTGTATGGACTTTCACAACCTGAATGAGTTTCTTTTCATTACAGTCTCTGATAAAGTGGTACCTGATTTCTATATGCTTTGTTTTGGAGTGCTTGACTGGATTATTAACAATGCTAATAGCACTGTTATTGTCTATGAAGATTGGAGTGTGAAGAAAAGTCATACCATAGTCCATCATTTGATTCTGAATCCAGAGTACTTGTGAACAGCAGCTTGCAGCAGCTATATACTCTGCTTCTGTTGTAGAGGTGGACACTGTGGTTTGTTTCTTGCACTGCCATGACACTAGTCTTGCACCTAAAAACTGACATCCCCCTCAAGTTGACTTTCTATCCAAATTTGCACCACCCAAGTCACTGTCTGAATAAGCAAGTAGGTCAAATGGTGAGTCATGAGGATACCAAAGACCTAATCTAGGTTGGCCTTTGAGATATCTGAATATCCTCTTGACTGCTTGAAAGTGTGACTGCTTAGGCCTTACTTGAAATCTTGCACACACACAAACAGGAAACATGATATCTGGTCTTGAAGCAGTGAGATACATGAGGGAGCCAATCATGGATCTATAGTGATGAACATCCACATCCTCCCCCTCAAGATCTGTAGTGATCTGTTTGTGTGTCTCCATGGGTGTGCTTGCAGGCTTTGAATATGAGAATCCAAACTTAGTAAGAATGTCCTGCACATACTTGGATTAGCTTATAAATATCCCATCTTTCTTCTGCTTAACTTGTAGCCCAAGGAAGAAAGTAAGTTCACCCATAGAACTCATCTTAAATCTCTTGTGCATCAAATCTTCAAAATCTCTGCACATTTGATCTTTTGTGGATCCAAAGATAATATCATCCACATAGATTTGCACTATTAGGATGTCCTTCTTCTTCCTCTGAATGAACAGAGTCTTGTCTATAATTCCTCTTTGAAAATCATTTTCCAAGAGATAGGTAGACAAGGTGTCATACCATGCCCTTGGTGCTTGATGTAGCCCATAGAGTGCCTTCTTCAATTTGTATACTCTGTCCGGATAATTTGGATTCTCAAACCCTAGAGGCTGACAAACATACACTTCTTCTTGAATTCTCCCATACAGGAAAGCACTCTTTACATCCATCTGATAGACCTTGAACTTCATGAAGGAAGCATAGGCTAAAAATAGCCTGATTGCCTCAATCCTGGCCACTGGTGCAAATACTTATTCATAATCAATTCCTTCTTCTTGAGTATACCCTTGTGCCACTAATCTGGCCTTGTTCTTTATTACTATTCCTCTCTCATCTTTCTTGTTCCTGAAGATCCATCTTGTGCCAATTGCTTTGTGTCCTTTTGGAAGATCCACCAGATCCCATACATCCTGTAGCACAAACTTCAATAGCTCCTCTTGCGTTGCTTCTATCCAACTTGGATCCTTCATTGCATCATATACCTTTTTGGGTTCAACCTGAGATAGAAAGCAAGAAAGTAAACCTGATTGTATATCTTTCAATCCACCCAACTTATTTTGATTCCTTGTGATTATAGGTGAATTGATGTCACCAATCACCAATTGAGGAGGATGATTTTTCTGAACTCTTGTTTGATGAATAACCTCTTCATTAATATCTATTTCCAGATTAGAGTCATTCTTTTCATCATCTGTGTCATCTTCTTCCAAACATGGCAACTCAGGACTTTTGATTCATGAATCTGAGGGTTGATCTTCCTTTTCACCTCTGTCCTCTTCATTCTGAGCTGGTTCAGTGTCCTTTGATTCTGATGTATCTTTCTTATCTTGGTCACATAATTCAAAAGGATCAGCAGAACGTGTTGGGAACAGCACAAACTCTTGTCTTTGTACTTGTACATTTTCTGTACCTGTTCCTGCATTATGCTCATTACTGAAACCCAAAGAATTAGTCAGTGAATCAATGTCAAATAGCCAATCAGGACCTGAACCAAGTTGATTTGGTGTGTTCTCATTGCATTTGACATTGTCACTTTCCTCAATAATCCTAGAAGAGGTGTTAAAAACTCTGTAGGCCTTACTTTGAGATGAATATCCAACAAGAAACCCATCCTCAGCTTTGCTATCAAACTTGCCTAGGTGAGTTTTGGTATTGAGAATTATGCAAGGACACCCAAATGGTTTGAAAAATCCAATAAAAGGTTTTTTCTTTCTAAAAAGCTCATAAGGCGTCTTGTCTTGAGATTTCACTACTAGAGCTCTGTTTTGAACATAGCAGGCAGTATTAACTGCTTCTGCCCAAAAAGTGATTGGAAGTTTTGAATCTGCCAACAGAGATCTAGCAGCTTCTATCAGAGTCCTATTTCTCCTTTCAGCAACACCATTTTGTTGAGGAATCCTAGGAGCACTGTATTGTCTCTCAATGCCTTTTTCCTCACAGAAGCTGTTTAGGTCATTGTTTTTGAATTCAGTTCCATTATCAGACCTGATGACTTTAACTCTTAGATTTGTTTGGTTTTCAACTCTAAGAACAAAGGATTTGATCAGTCCACTTGTCTCATCCTTGGTCCTCAGAAAATAGACCCAAGTGAATCTAGAGAAATCATCAACAATAACCAAGCAATAAGATTTCTTGCCAATACTCATCACATTTGTAGGACCAAACAGATCCATATGCAGTAAATTAAGAGGTGAAGAGATTGTATTTATCTCTTTGGACTTATGAGAAGTTTTGTACTGTTTGCCTTTAAGACATGCAACACAATGATCATCACATGAAAATACCTTTTGTGGCAAACCTCTTACAAGGTTGTTTTTCACAAGTTTGTTCATTGTTTTATAGTTCATGTGACACATCCTTCTGTGCCAAATAGATGATTCATCCAATGAAGCTTTTGAAAATTAACAATTTAGAGATGAATCAGAAACTACACTCTCCAAGTCTAAGCAATAAACATTGTCCTTTCTAGGAGTTCTAAGTAGTATCATACTTTCATCAACTACCTTGAACCCTGGAGCAAGGATAATACATTCAGTATCATTGAATAATATGCTATGTTTCTTGTCAAAGACCTGTGATACACTTAACAGGTTGTATCTCTATTGCTCAACATAGAATACATCCTCAAAGGTCATCTTACCTTTTGACACATTACCTTTTCCACTTATCTTTCCACCTGCTGGATTATCACCAAAAGCAACATGTCCTCCATCAATTCTTTTGAAGTTTTGAAGGCAGGTCATGTTACCTGTCATGTGCCTGGAACAACCACTATCAACATGCCAAATGCTCCTTCCCTTGAGCTGTTGGTCGCCCTGCACATATAATAAAGTATTTAGTTTTTAATAGGAACCCAAGCCAAAGTGGTCTTGGGTTTCCCATTCTTATCAACATATTCATATTCAGACTTGATGAGATTATCAAACTGAGGAATCTTATTACTTGAATACTTTGTCAGAATAATGGGCCTGTCACTGGAAGTCGTACTAACTTGATTTGTAGTACTAACTTTGTTAGCAATACTAACATCATTAGCAGTAGTATTGCTTGCAGCAACACTATTCTTGTCAGCAATACTATTTGAAGTAGCAGTACTAACAGATTTCTTTTCTTTTGGAACCCAAACCTGGACAAAGTTATTTGCTTTCTTTTTCTTTAAGTTACTCCTTGGCTTATTTGGAGTATTTTTCTTTGAATTAGCAAACTTATTCTGAACATGAGATTTTATAGGTGCCCTATCCTCAGCCATATGATTCCTTATTTGCTTCCTATAACCAATAGGATTTTGTATATTTCTTTGAAAAGTGGTCCTTTGGTTAATAAGATTGAAATAACAGTGTTTGGCTAGATGATTTAACTTGCCACAGATAAAACAAGGCTTTGGTCTGTTAATTTTTCTCAGATCAATTCCTTGTTTTAAATCCCACTGATTATTTCTATTTCTTTGATTTTCCCTTGTTTTATCATGTTTTTGGAGCTTATTCTGTTTACAAGTACAGGGATTAACAACAGTAGTTTACATGTAATGGACTCCCTGTACCTTTCCCTTCCCTCTCTTAGAGGTCTCAGATTTTTCATTCTTAACAGTCTCTTCCCCAGACTTCACTTTCTCACTCTTGACAAAAGGTTTACCCCCCCTTTCATTTGTCAGTATGTGGTTTTCTAAGGGAATATCTTTGGGGTCTTCCTCATTCTTACTCTCTGAGTTCTCTTCTTCAGAATCTGCCTCAACCACTACTCTGTCTAAAGGATCTACTTCAGTGGCTCCTTCAGTTAATTCCTTCTTGTCCTGTCTTTCTAAGAGATCTGAGGTGGGAAGGGTATAGTTATTGTCATGAACTTGAGTTTTTAGAAGTGAGTCCATTGCTTTAAAGGCATTGGAATATTTCTCAATATCTAGTTTAGCTTTCTCAAACTCACTCTTTATTTTCTCACATTCTGTTTTGGCCTTCTCTAGTTTAGTCTCTAATTGATTCTTCTCCCACTTCCAGTAGTTGGTATCATAAGAGTGTTGAAGTTCATTAGCCTGGTATGACTTAATTTTTTCTTCAAACCTCTCAACAATCAAAACATACTCTCTTCTATCTTTCTCTAACCTTTTAAGGTCATCACACATGCTCTGATTGTGATCCCTGTACTTTTTAACAGTTTCAATACAGGTTTTAGAGCAAAGGTTAGATGTTACCTCTGTGGGAATATCAGTGCTTGTTGACTCTAAAACTTTAGCCATTAAAGCTTGATTCTGTACTGCTTCTTCTGCTTGGTCACTCCAATAAAATCCCATTCCTTCTTGGGAAACAAGAGCTTGAGAAGAGTTCCTGTTGTTGAAGCTAGTGGACTGTGATGGTTGATGGTTGCTAGTATGCTATTGAGGCATTCCACTTCTGCATTCTCTTGCAAAGTGCCCCAGCTAGTGACACTTGTAACATTCAACCTTGGATTTATCAAATCCAACCCCATCTTCTCTTTTCTGAGCAAAGTTGTTCCTTCCAGTCCTTTTGATGAATCTTTTTACCCTCATTGTGAGCATAGCCATCTGCCACTTGATATCCATCTCTTCCAGATCATCAACATTTATTTGTTTTAAGTCATCATTAATTAGAGTGGAATTAGCATGACTGGCTAGAAAAGCTTCTAAGACTGAGTCATTAGATCCATCTTGCTTTGATCCATGGGCAACACTAACTGATTCTGAATTAGCAGCAGAATCAGTAGAAGATGATAAAAGAGCAGCATTGTATGAGTATCCAGAGGGCCTCTTATTTTCTTCTACCTCTGCTTCAAACACCCTAAGGTCATTATAGAGGTCATCCAGTTCCTTGTCCTCCAGTTGGTCATTTTGTCTGAAGGAGACAGTGTACATAGTCCATTCATCACCAAGAGATCTTAAAAAATTTCTGTTGACATCATCTTGATCTATCTAGACACCAACAGTGGCCAATTCACCAATTAACTTATTAAATCTATCAAAAGTTTGAGTCATGGACTCATTCTTTGTAGACATGAAGTTTTCATATTGCTGCATCAAGATGGCCTTCTGATTTCTCTTGGTACTTTTGGTACCAGAAAATCTTTTCTCCAGTGCATTCCATAGAATTTGTGCATCATAACAGTTGTAGAATTGATGTTGGTACTCGTTAGGAATAGCCAAAAGCAGAGTGCTCAAGGCTTTCATCTCTGTCTGCCTCATCTTCCTCTCTTCATCAGTCTTTGGTGAAGGTCTCTTGCCATCTGCATCCATCTTTCCTCCATCAGAGGGATCATTCTTAATGATATCCCACATTGAGAAGTCTGTGAGAAGAATATATTGCTTTATTCTGATCTTCCACATGTCAAACTCATTGGGTTTGAGCATGGGAACCTTTGAGACCAGAACACTATCGCTTGAACCATCCATGATTATAGATTTATGAAATTTCTAGCTCTGATACCACTTGTCAAGATCGAAAATTCTAAACAAGAATTTAATATAAACTCAGAAACAATGTTAAAGAAGTCGCGGAATAATACTTTAACACTTAATAAAAAAAATAGAATATGAACTCAAATCATAAGTTTATATTGCATAAAACTTAATGATTACACACACAACCTCAATCTGTTGAACAGACTCAACAGACGTTCTATACTTCTCTATAGAAAGGATCAATACTAGTCTTGAAGTTAATTCTCTAAAACAACTCGTATTCTGTATTTCTATGTAAACTCTGTCAATCTCTATCAAGAACTTCTAGACTATATATACATAATTAATTACAAGATAATTATCAAAACAAAATTGATCTTCAGCATCAATTCCTTAATTATCTTCGTCTTTATCTTAAGCTCATCTTTATCTCCAAGTCATCTTTATCTTCATAAGCAGCACTAACTCAATAGCAGTATTAACTTTGTCTCTGGCAATACTAACCATACTTGCAGTATTAACTCCTCATTTACAGCAGTAATCTTCAGCAGTACTAACTACTAGCAGTACTAACTCTCCAAGCAGTACTAAGTATTCATATAGCAGCACTAACTCTTCAAGCAGTATTAATTCTACTAGCAGTAGTAATATTTCATCTAGCAGTATTAAACTTACAAGCAGTAGTAATACCTTTCGGTCCGACTTGACCGGTCTGGGCACTTGATGTCAAACCGCTCGGTTTGGTTTGTGGTTTGAGGGGTTAAACCGACCAAATCGGACCACGAACACCCTTAATTTTGATACATGTAACTTCAAAATCCAATGAATGCAAAAAAATTGGATGTTAACCCAATATATGACAACTCATCTCACACATGGGTCACGATGATAACTCATCCCACATGGATCAATAAATATATGTTCATGTTGAATTTTTAAAAAAAAATATCTTTTTGGACAGTTCTTGGATTGACGATCTTACCCATTCGAGCGTTAGTGTAGACTGAATCTTTGTAACCTTGTGTTTATGATAAAGTACTTCTTCACGCAAAAGTTTTGTATTATATATTTTCATCAAATTACACAAAAACAAAAGGATTTGCATTTGCAATTTACAAAAATCAGAACTCTTAACCCAATTTATAACAACTTTATTCCATATTGATGTAAATTGAGTTTTCTAGTTCGTAAGCTCCTTTTAAGTGGAAAATGATATTTTTTTAGCTCATTATAAAGTCTTAAGTTGGTGAACTATTAATCAATACTATAGTATAAAGCATTAGAGACAATCTTAAAATTATTTTTTATGCATCAAGTACTGTTTATTGATATATATATATATATATATATATATATTAATATTCAAAATTACAAGTAAATGGTACATGTTTAAATTCATATAACTAACTGATAAACATAATAAAAAATAAGATAAACTTCTTATTTTAAATATAAATAATCTAAAATATAATTAGGATAATCATTAAGTTCTAATAGAATATTTAATTATTATATTTATAAAAATCCATTACACTATTAAAATTGAAAAAAATTATATCGTTATTAAACATAAATATTTTTTTTAATAAAAAGTTTGAATTAAACAAATTATAGGAAAAAACAACTAGAACTTTTAAATTGTTAATTTGATAATAATATCAATATACGTTTTTAAACTTTTGTGGGACCTTCAAATTTATATTTTATTCAAACATAAAAACATTATTGATTTTTCAAAACCATACAAAATCATATAGTAGAATCGACACTAAGAATAAAAGAAACATTAAAATCGAGATATATCGCATTGCATTACATAAGTACACTTTCAGTAATTCTATAATGACTCTAAGTTGAATTAAAAGTTATTGTGTTTTTGAGTTTGAAAATGTTTTTTTGGAAAGGGTATCATGGGCCTTCGACCCAGACTAATCCCTGGCAATTAGGGCCTTTGGCCCAACTGCTAAAGCGTGCAGCCCTGAGATTATCCTTAGTGGCCACAAGTGCTGTGAGTGGGGCTCGAACTCGGGCAACCGCTATGAAGTCCCCGAGCTCTAACCACCACACCACAACCCTTGTGGTTAGTTTGAAATGTTACAAAATACTTAATTGGGATTGCTGGACAAACCTTATCAAGAGGAGCCGTTAGCACTTACATGCAATAGTCATCACCCTTACTTAACTTATCGGATAACCTTCTTGGTCATCAAGATGAATTGTTGGCAAGCGTTTTTTATTGGGTAAATCCCTTACTGAGCAAGAGTCTTCTACCTGCTAAGATTATTGGTCCTCATATTACCCACCCGCTAAGACAAATGATACCTGGGTAAGCCTTTAAAGGACAAATATTTGGTAATCGACCCCTAAGTACAATTGAATAAGAAATTATTAGGCTACTAAATTGAGTCGGGTTTTGGGGATTACACAATTCATCCTTGTGTATTGGAAATAAACTTTGTAGTAGTTTTCTTTGAAATAAAACTTTTAATATAAGGGTTTTGGCATGTTAAAATCATATTCAAAAAAATAAAATAAAAAACATAATCCCTGACTAGATTTTACAAAACTAAAGATGATGAAATATGATTCGTTATTTTCTTATTGATTAAGGGTGCGTTGCAGACACCAGACAGGACAGAACAGAACAGGATAGGACGGGACATGACAGAACAGGACAAAAAGTTGTTCAGTGTTTGGTAAAACAAAATTGAACAGAACATAATAGATAACATAACCAATTTACCCCTAATAAGTTGTTTATACATTATATATATATATATTTTTTGATTAATTATGTAATTTATTAAATTATAACGAAATAAATAATTTTTATAACAAAATATAGTATTAGAAAGTTCTCTTCAAGATAGATTAAAGTGTCACAAAAATAAAAAGTTTATAAAAATTTCAATTTTTATTTTTTAAACTTTTTCTATATTTTTTTACTATTAATATTTAATTATCTAAATAAATTAAACAAAACATAATAATTAAATAAAAATAATATTTACGGACATTAAAGTAAAATTTTAAAGAACATAAAATAAATAAAATAAAATTTAAAGAATGAATAAAATATAAAAAGGAAGGCGTATTTAATGTTTTAGAAAGGAAATATATTTTATTTTGAGGTTACATTGGTAAAACATAAGTCTGTTCCACCTTGTTCCATGGGGTAGGGTGGAATAGGCATGTTCCACTCTATTTCTATCTGTTCCACCTAACACTCCTAACAAACGTCGGACAGTGATCTATGTTCTGTCTGTCCTGTAATGTTCAGTGTACCAAACACACACTAAAATTGTATTGACAACATTAGGAAACATTATTTTATAAGATTTGAATGTTAATTAGTCCCTCTCAACAATATTTGTACACGTCCGCGAGTTAAATAGTTATGTAAAATCTTAATTTGAATTTAAAATGAAAATGATCTAGTGTTCTCACCATTGTATTTAAGTTCTAAATGCTCAAATTGTTGATGACATTGGCCCCGACAGTGTTTTGCATACCATTTTTCTATATGAAAAATATTTTTTCTGTCATTTGTTATATATTCTCTCCCCAAATATCTGATTTTTTACATTAAGTTTTAATAGTTTTTTTTTATTCTTATGATATTTTTATTACAATAAATAATCCAAATTTGTATAATAGTTACTTTTTTAATAAAATTGCTCAAACATTAAGAGTAAACTACATTTTAAGAGTAAGCTACGGTTTTGTGTTATAGTAAAATTATTGGATATTGTCGTTGCAGTGTGCTTATTACCAAGGTTCTAAAAAATGTGTTAGGGTGCGCCTTAACGTTGAGGCATGGCCTCCACGTTAAAGCCAGTGGCGCGACTATGAGGCGTGCCTTGTAGTATGGTGCAATACGACGCGTTATGGCACGTTACAGCAGGTTGTACTTAGGGCGTGAAAAGGCGTGAATGAGTTTTATTTTTTTGTTTTTTACTTATACATATATACACATATGTAAATTAGGCTTATTAAGTTTAAATATTAATGAATATAATTATTCACTGAAAGTGGGGATTCTTTAACAATAAGTTGAAGGCAAGGAAGATTTTGAATTCAATTCCGATATGACGAAAGACTTTTAGATATAATGATGAAAATTACATGGAATGATAGTTTATTTATATGATATATTAGAATTTTGGGTTAGATATATATGGATTATGGACCAGATGAAAGCTCTTGTGAGAATAAGAGCTAAATGTGAGAAGTGTAATAAGTGTAAGAGTTAAATGTCGAGGTACATCTTAAGTGGAAATCTATTATTGTGGAGACATTGATTTGTCGAGGTGAAGTTATCGACGTGATAATGAGTACTCTTATCGAAGGGAGTGTGTATAAATGTAGTCAAATAAGTTGTTGCGAAAGAAATTGAAATATCGAATGCAAAAGAGAAGAGTATCGCAGTTGATACAAGTTGTTAGGGACATTTAAAAGTGAATTCATTTTGGGCAACAGTGGTCGAATTGAGAAGTTGAAGTCGTGAGCTACCACTGAGGTAGTATGGGACACCTAAGGTTGAGAGACAACCAAAATCATACGATTAGAAATTACTCCAACAATGTTCAATGTTCACTCTCGAATGAGTGTGACGTCCCGAACTGGATATTAGATGTGAAGGTCAGCATGAAAATCGACATGATAGTTTTGATAGGAAGTTATCGAGTTTCAGTTAAGGTTGAAATTGGTTAGAGACACATCCTTGGAAAGGGAAATGATCGTTTTTCGTAAATGATGTTATTTAAGGCGCATATCATTAGAATGTTACCCCTTTTGGGATGAGTAGATGACAAAACAATTATCGGACATGTGCTCCGTGTTGTGTGGTGTTTTTGGAGAATCTCATGTTCCTCACACAGTTTGAGTGTATTGTGGGAAATAGAATTGCATGACATTGATGTTTGGGAGATTTCTATTGTCAAGGTTTAACTGTTGCAAAAAGGACCAAGTTACTTCTGGGAACCAAGGGAATCCAATAAGTGGTATGTAGTATTAACAGGTTTTGTGTATAGAAAGTAGATTTTAAGGCGTATATTATTAGAATTAAGTAAGCAACTTAATTAAATTAAATTATATTGATTCAAGTTACGAGTCATAAATTATTACCTTAAAAATATTTCCACATTAGTAAACAAGTATTCACTTACAAACGAAAGTTAACGATCATTTGATGTAGAAACCGAATCCGTAAAGAGAATAAAAACCATAATCACGGAAAATATAATAAACAATCTCTAGTTAAAAATGATAATCAATAATTTAATCATAGGGAAAAGTAAAAAAAAAACTAATGTACTTTCACATTGTGAGTGAATAACTTCTTGAATTCTTTTTGAACAAATAAATTATTAAACTCACTGAAATCAAACAAAAATAATCTTTAAACTAACTAAATGCGAAAAAACCGAATGAACTTACTTATTTTGTATGATTATGTCATTAGATATTTTTTTTTTGTAAAACCCGTAATTTTTAAGTACAATCGTGTGTCACATTCGCCGAGATGAGTGATCATTCTGTACATTCTCAACGAAAGTGACAGCGAGAGTGCCATAGGGCACAACCACAGTGTCACAATCGCCCGAAACCCCCCACCCGTGGTAAATAGTTGGCGAGAGTGCCACCGGCACAATCGCCCGCATGGTCTATCAAGTTTAATTAAAAGCCTTCCTTGCTGAGGTCTTCTTCATTTATTGCAAAAATCAGATCAGGTTTCATTGGGAGAACCCTTAGTAGCGATTTTTGAGCCTTCAAACCCCTCTCCTCATAAATTTTGACCTAGGTTTTGGTGAGAGTATATATTGGGCACCAAGATCTTTTTGAAGAACATTAAGTGTGGATTTTCAAGCAAGGACCAGGTCTCACTCTTATCTCCTTCAAATTTCTAGGGTTTGCAAGTTTTTAGGTTTTCTTCCTAAAACATAAGTGGTGAGTTTTTAAAGCTTTTGAAAAACTAAATACATGTCTAATGTGTTGGTCTAAATTCATCTTATGCTTTATTTTGACCTTAGTTTCCCTTATTCGATATATGGTGTTCTTATATACTTGAAGGTTATTTGGGTATCTTGGTGCAAAACTACTATATTGATATCTTGGATGAACATAAACTTACACTTAAAGGATTTTGGGAAGACTCAATGGAGTTCCATTGACATATTGTTATTTCATACAACTATACATATTGTTGGTCCATTGACCTAACTTGAAGGTTTAATATATATATATAGGATAATCTTATGCTCCAAAATTACATGTGTATTGGTATTGTGTCCTTGTGACCAATAATGTGTAGTATTATATCTTGGGATTGATCAACATAGAACTTTATGCATATATGACCTAGGAAAAGGGTCTTGGAGTGATTTTTAAATCTCCTTCTATATTGATATGGTGGTTCGATCACTTGCTTACAGTATTGGTATTTGGTACATTTTGCTTAAAGTAAATGTACATGTCGATTTCTATAAACTGCGGATGAACCGTAAAGTAGGCACTAGTAGAATATAGTCTTGTGGTGCCACATTGGACGTATGTACCTAGATCTCCGTCATTTGATATAATGCCTTATAGGTAGTCCTTAATGTGTCGGGCCTTGTGGTATTGCTCGTGGGAGTAGACACTAAGGTGTATCGACTTTTGAGGTGAAACTTGATTGGTGCTAGGGTCTCCCCCATTGATTCCAAATAAATGAACTAAGTAAATGTATAAACAAAATCTAACCCCTATTTACTGATATATGTTATTTGTTCAAACTCACTAGGCTTTTTGGCCTAACACTTGTTTAGTGTCGATGTGTATCTCAGGTTCTAGAGACGTGGTCGCCAAGAAGGTCAAGTTGGACTTAGATGTGAGCTTGGGGAGCATTTTTGAGATGCCCTTTTTGTAGAGAACTTTATTTTGGTGGTTTAGACGACACCCAAATGTAATCTTGTTTATTTATGAAATTAGATTAGTAGGTTGTCTTTTATATACCCATTTGATTACGAATTTGTAATTAATAGGAGTATTTGTTTTCCCTTTTGGGATAACTCGTATCTTGATATTTTAAATACCGCATTTTCGTTTTAGGAAATTTTTGTTTGTCCTAATTTTTAGGGTGTTACAATTTCCATACAAATTAATATTTTTCGGTTTCAAATGAGAATCATAGAGCTGTTAATAATTAGTTAGACTGAATTATGCTTTTGGTGCCTATGGTATGCCAAAAGTTATGACTTACGTGCATATACTCCATTAATTATAGATATGGTCCATGTTATATTAAATATGGTCATGATCCCTCTCAGTATCATAGCAAACAAATATCCGTTAACCAAGGTAACTCGGGACAATTTGGTCCTTTTACACCTGTTATTTTTTTCCTTTTTCTTTTAAAAAAAAAAAAAATACTATAATGTAATCGAATATATTTTTTATATTATATTATGTTATTATATAGAGAGAGAAATATCTATACACACAAAACCACGCCACTACTAGATAATTAAACTATCAATCACCAATTATGGAACAACTCGAAAACATTGATCACGTGCAATTTTTTGTTTTAATGAAAACATTGATTAACTAAATAATGAAAACAACTCGAAAACATTAAAAAAAACTAACCAATACAATTTTTGTTATTTGATTCGAATACATCCACGGTGCATATACAGTTGCTCTTATTTTCGAGTTCATGGTTTACAAGTTGGTTTTGAATTCCTTCATCCATATTCTGTGTTCCCGGATTCGACAAAGTTTCATCAATTGCACTTCCATCGACATCATTATGGAGGACGGAAATCATAATGTCGGAGGACGTTGTTGCTTTCATTGTCGGGATGTTCATGAGATTTTCTGAATTAAAATAAATATTGTATAAAGTTTTTGAAGACAACCACTAACGATTTTGATAAACATATGAAATTGAAGATTTTGAAAATATTCATATGATTTTAACAATTATTTTGAAATGGAAAAAATCATGAATTCATAACCTACGCTATAATCAAGGAGGATTCATTCTTGTAACCCCCAAGCAAATAAATGAAATATTATGTAATTATGAAATAACCTTTCTATCCTTTTGTATTAAAGATACAAAACATGAAAACAACCACCAAAGATGCATTTCTATTGGTTGAGCAAGATTCATAAAGTTAACAACAATGTAGTGGTTAACAAAATGATACTTGCTCTCTATATATATAATTGTGCATGTTTGTTCAATTATAAACGTCCCAATAGAAAGGTAGATGAGATGTTTCAGTTGAATATTTAAAACCAACATAGAACTAATTAATTGCTTTGATGATAGCTGTTTTTATCTAATCTTAAAATAAAATAAAAAGATTCCAATCATCTTTAATTTTTTTTTAAGATGATCACTTTAATAATTTCAATTATAGTTTTTATCTTTTATTACAACATTTTATATAAAAAGATATTATATATTTTTCATTTTTAATCAGAAAAAGACAAAAAAAACATATGTAAAATACCAAAATCCCCCAAGTTAATTAGCTTAATGGGTTTTTAAAACTTTGTTAATAAGAAGGACCATGACCATATATATATGTATATATATACCATCGGGATCAAATCTATAATTGATGGAGTATAAGTAGGGGTGTATAAGAAACCGTCAACCCGTGAAACCCGCCCAACCCAACCGCTAACAACCCAATTAAACACAACCCGCCAACCCGCTAAACCGCCAATCCGTCAAACCGCCAACCCGCTAATTAAGAGGGTTGAAATTGGGTTAGCATAACTCAACCCAACCTAAACCGCCAACCAGCCGCTAATATATATTACTTCGATATATATATATATACAACCATTACAATTTGCAACCCAAAAAATATATACATATATTAGTCTAATTAACAACCCAAAATATATATACAAATATTAGTCCAGTTTACAGCCCAAAGCCCAGAATTAATCCAACTACGTCAAGCCCGAATTAATTCAAATAAGTTGATCGATATGTCTCAATAAGCATGAGTGCACGAGTACAACTGAAACAACTAGATCGACGTTCTTGTTTTCATTGCATAAATAAACATATGAAGTATGTTTCAAACAATGGATTTCAAATTAGAAGTATGAACATAAATGAATGTAAGGAGTATGTTTTAAATTAGAAGTTGGAACCATGAATTTCTCTTTTCATTGAATCGATGTTGTTAGAAGTTTGTTTTTATTGCGTAAAGAAATATCATATGTGTTTTTTGTAGGTTGTAACTTTGTATTTTTATATCATATTTCCTATGTATACGAGCAATGGAAAATACTCCTAAGACTCCAAAAATCGAAGACAATGATGAATCAAACACATCGAAGAAAAAGGGATGTAGAACCTCGAACGTCTGTAATAAGTAATAACTTTGTTGGGTAGATTTTTAGTATTATTTATCGTATTTCATTCGTCAACTTTATGTATAATCACTACTACAGAAATGACTTTTTTAAACGCACATTTTTAAACCGTTTTTAAAAAAATTCGAAAAAACCGTTTAAAAAGGTGGCTGCGTTTTTTAAGGCTTTTCTTAAACGGTTCTGCGGTTGTGGTACCGTTTAAAAAAGTCATATGGCCTTTTTGAACGGTTGTTATAAAAAACGTTTAAAAAAAGATACATATTTCACACGAATAATTGAACAAAACCGTTTAAAAAGCCGCCTAAATTTTTTACATGGTTTTTTCATAAAACCGTTTAAAATACATACATCTTTTTAAACGGTTCTCTAGAAACAACCGTTTAAAAAGGCCAAACACTTTTTCAAACGCTTTCACTATCACAAACCGTTTAAAAAGGCCTTTAAAAATTTAAGGTAAAACTGAACTACATTAATGCGTTTTTATATTTTGATAGGTTCGGAACAATTTGGAGCGAAAAAGAACAAAACGATAATTTTTGATAGGTTTGCGCAACTGTGGAGTTTTGATCATATCTCACTCATCCATCTCCGATTTGAGTGATTCAAGATGATCTGGAAACCCAACACACAGATATACAATGTTCATGTTTTATGTTTTTGGTAATTTGGAGTAAATCTGGGCCGAATCTGAAGTTGAAGTTAGGAGCACAAAGCTGGACAGAAAATGAATAAAAGAATTAAAGGTGCTTCTATAAACATAGAAGAAGATGTGGCGGAATGGTAAGTGTTGTGGGTTGGCATGGTTGTGGTTTCGAGATCGAGTCCTATGTGCAACAAATAGTATTCTTTTATTTTTTAAACGATTTAAAAACCGTTTAAAAAAGCCCCTGGCTTTTTCAAACGGTGCCCTTTCAAACGGTTGTAAAACCGTTTAAAAATGTCCAAAACAACCGTTTAAAATACCTATTTTTGTAGTAGTGAATTCTAACCCGCCAACCCAACCCAACCCGCCCTAACCCCCAAGGGTTGGGTTGGGTTATACTTTTGAATGAGTTGGGTTGGGTTGAGATTTTTCAAACCGCCGTAATTAGGCTGTGTTGTAAAAATGACAAAATCCGCCCAACCCAACTCGCGTACACCCCTAAGTATAAGGATGTTAGTCATACATTTTGACATACCTGTTTATGCCAAAAACTACACAAGTATAATTTAAGGTTTGGATCGTGAGGCTAATCAATTAAAGAATTATCATTCAATTTAGATAAGACAAACAACGCAAAAAATGTAAATGAGACTAGGGATTTGATGACGTGGAAAACCTCGTCGAGGGTAAAAACCGCAGACGATACTAAGGATCATCAATGCACTATAAACGTCAAATAAGGATGTCTTCTTTAATAATAATAATTTCGAGGAATGGTCATGGGAAACTGTAACACCCGAATTTCTCGGTACGTTATTTCCTATATTTTCTTCCCCATACTTCCCTCTTTTGTTGAAAACCCCTTAGTGTGAGTACATTCGACTTTGTGCATTGACTTTGTATGCACCGATGATCGGAAAGCGAATTTTCGGAGGCCGAAGGTCTCATACGATAGTGCCACGCGATAGTGACAGTGTCACTATCGCCGAGGCATAATCACGGGGAAAGGATTCGAGTCGCGGTACACTTGGCGCGATAGTGACCGCGATAGTGACAAAGTGTCACTATCGCAGGGAACTATCGTTGGGATTGTACCCTGGGTGGTTGGACGCGGGCGATAGTGCCCCGCGATTGTGACAATTGTCACTCTCGCGGGCAAGGTCGCGAGCGGGGTCAAGGTGTTAAATGAGACCAGCTCCAAAATTACTTCATTTATCTGATATTTTGGAAGAAGCTTGGTCGTTTTCTCTCTTCTGTCTTGGTAAGTCTAAAACCCAAAGTCTCCCCTTCACATTTATTACTCCATCCAACTTGCTCTCCTCATTTATGATGATTGTCTAGGTGAATCCAAGGTACCCCTTTTGTGAAGATCATCCTTTCTCCAAGAGCTAGCACCATCCTCTTCATCTAGAAATTTCTAGGGTTTTGGTGATTAACCCATTGTGAGTTTATACTTCCTTTTATCAAACTTTATACACATCAAAATGCATTTTTGACTTCTAAGTATCTCCTTGTTCATATGTTCTTGTTGTTGGGGTTTTGACCTAACTTGGTATTTTGGGGATTTTAGGGTTTCTTGCCACTTTATCAAATAAAGAAAATAACCCGTGACTTAGAACTACATATATGGATGTTTTCTCACTTTGTTGAGTCTATGTCAAACCTATGGAATTTTAACCAAGTTTATGTTTTATGCATATTATAAGTATTTTGGTGGGAAGGGTTATTTGTGGAAAGGAAACAAATGGTTTAAAACGTGAAGAAATATGTTTCAATAAAATGGTTCCTACTATGGAAAGGTTTATTTGGTAAAGGAACATTTTGGGAAATGAGATGATAGCCTTATGCTTTATATATGTGCTTTGTATTTCTTATCAGCAGTTAACCATTAAAATGTGATTTGAGAACTAATTGGTTTTATGAGCTATATGTTTGATTATAGTTGGTCACAAGTGTTATTGTGACAAGTCTAGACTATTACAAGTGGATCCATAGGTATAGATTCGACTTATTATTTGGGGGTAACTCCCGTATGTAGCTAGTTGAGACATTGGACCCTAGAGGGCAACTTGGTACGGTTATGTGAGACTGGTTACTAGACGTGGATCGTAAATGTAAATCCTAGTGAATGAGCATGACTAGGGATCATTGGGTTCCCTCACCCACATCTTAGTACGAGCCGGCGTGTTCGTGGCCTTGATCCTAGTATGGTGAGCTCAAAACTTGGAAAGTGGCTTACTTTGTGTTTCACCACGATCCTTGGAATTCAGGTTCTTCCCGTCATCGCAAGATGAAGTCTGGGCGGGAGGGTCACTATGTGCTTATCAAACCATTTACGAAAACGTTTATTTATGTTGCAATTTATTCTTCTTATTATCTTTCATATAAACTGTATGTTCTCACTAGGCTTTAAGCCTAACACTTTTTCTCAAATGATGTGTATAACAGGTTCCCTTAGCGGCGGGTCGTCAAGGGGTTGAGAGGAGAGCGTGGTCTCTTGAGGGCATTTTTGGATGATAGCAATTTTTGGAAGCTTTAGCATTTAAAACAATTATTCATTTTGGTATTGGGTTGACAACCTATGTAATCTAGCTAGATGTAGTTTAGATTAGTTTGTTGTCGTTTCCCCATGCATCATTACAGGTTTTGTAAATGCTCACGCTTTTGCCCATTTATGGGTGGTTTGCCCCATTTATAAACGTTATATTGCCAAATTTTCAATTTTCAAAATTACCCCAAATTTTAGGGTTTTACAGAAACCAAGATCCGTCGTGTGAAAAACTAAGAAAACAATAGTAAAATCCTCGAAAGCACTTTGAAGACTATTCTTCGTATACCGACTTGTGTTTTGAGAGCGTTCAATAGTGGTTAGAGATATCAGGTCGTATTCGATGTTTTCTGCTTGAGTGCGCTTGACTCTTTTATAGGCGTTTTGTATAACGATTGCCAATGGTCGTCTTTAAATGCTATTTAATGAAATAACTGTCGTGTCATTGATCCAGTAGTCAGTTACACTTAAAGCATTGATGATATATATCTTTCAATGATTGAGGATTATGACCTGCATTAAATAGGAAAAACAACGGTTGTCAAGGGAAAATGTACGTTAGTAAGAATCCAAGGTAGACTAACATCAGGGCTAGACGAGGGAATTATTATGTCGTTGATATCGACCATCGTTGGTCGTATGTCGCAGGTAATTTGATTACTATGATGATCAACGACCAAGGCCCTTGTCGTGGGAATTTTCCATGTCAGTCGAGGGTCTGGTTTTTTAGCGAAACAATTTGCCCCCCGAAATTTGAATTTCAAACTTGATTTTCAAACCTCAAGCCAAAAGTTGGTTTTTTCTGAGATTCTGACACGTGTCTACCTTTAGTAACTAGATCGTTTAGGAAGAAACCAAATCGGTTTCTTTGGGAAACTGAATTGCCGATTCTGGCGCTTGGTTTATCGTGCGCATTCATGACATCGTGTGTCAGGACAATTGTGGGACACGCGTTGACCATCTAGGGCGATGATTGAACTGTCGCAACAGGGATCGTCTATCCGTGTAATATGACATCATGATGATCTTTTTCGAGATTTTAGTGGTTAAATACCCTTTTTTGAACCTGATATTCTTTTTTACGCTTACAAATCATTCGTAAGAGTAATTTTTGTATGCTTACACAATTGTAACTAAGAGTATAATTAGAAAAAAGACTTACTTTTGAAACGTTATTTGCAATTGTATTTCAATAAGTTAATTTATCATTTAGCTTTTGGCAAATTAAACGGGATTTTTTTCAATAATCTCAAAGAATAAGTAAGCATTTAGTTGTCAAATATGACATCAACGTTACTTGGACCCAACACTTGTTTGTTATATCTAGAGATGTTATAATAAGTTTAAATGACTCTTTTGGGTGTCTTTGAAAAATATTTTTTATGACACTTTTGAAACAAAATGCTCTATTAATTCCTTTATGAAACACTATTTGAAAAAGTGTCTTATAAAACAAAGAGTAAATTACATTTTTGTTCCTTGTGGTTGTCATTCATTATCAATTTTGGTCTCTCTTTCAAAGAAATTACACTTTTGATTACTGTGGTTGCCATTTTCTTTCACTTTTTGTCCCTCTGACTAATTTTAATTAAAATGATTAGTTACCTTAAGGGTATTTTAGTCCATTTACTTTTTCTTTGTCCTTTTTTTTGTTTTAATAGATTATATAGTAAATTACAATCTTTTTTATTATTTTTTTTTTGTCTTTCCAACCTTTTTCATTTTATACCCTTATTATATAAATTAATTAATGATAAATTTTCTACCAATACATTAGAAATACATATTTCATTTTGTAAATTACATCATTAGAAAAGTATTATCGATATCTTTAAAACAAGTTAAATATTGAATATTTTTAAATTTTTACGCAATGTATCCGATATATATCTACAAATTTGTCTACACTCATCTGGAAAAAAAACTTTTCTATTTTAAGTTGTGTTTAAAAAAGTTATCGTTTTTCTTATTTATGTAAGAAAAAAATCAAAATTTTTCTATGTCTATTAATAAAAAAATGTATCGTTTTCATATATTTCATTTAAATACATTTTTTTAAATGTGTATTGAATAAAAAACTTTATATTATAATTATTGTTTTTTTTCAAAAATATAAACTTAAATTTATCATAATGAAAAATAAATAATCAACTAACAACAACACATTTTCATTAATTTATGTATTTTCATGAATCAGTGTATCAAAAAGAATGTTTTATAAGATAAAATATACATGGTTCATGAGCCTGCATTTCAGATCAAACAAATAATAAGGTGGCGTTTAGTACGCAAAAATGATAGGACTGGATTGGACATGACTGTTAATCCCAAAAATCGTCCAAAAGGATAACTTAAGGTTGATGTGGAGCTTTAACAACTAAAGATAGGAATCGATCGACAAAACGTGCGACAAAGATAAAAATAGAGAGACAAGGGATTTGGTGACGCGGAAAAACCTCAATGAGGAAAAACCGTGGACGACAAATAGAGTCGTCGATGCAGTATGGTCGCCAAGCAGGGGCGATGTCCTTGTATATTAGACGTCTGGGTTACAATGGTTTACAACATAAGTAGAAATAAGCTTAATTGCTCATAACAATCTGCGTTGTGTGTAAAATGCTTCAATCGTGTGTTCCAATATTGCGTCGTGTATTCTTTTAGAGAGAGTAGAGATGATTCTCTAGGCCTGAATGAGGTTGGGATCCTTATATTTATAGTTTTGATTAGGGGGTGTAAATGAGACGAGCCAACTCGCGAGCTACTCGAGATCGACTCGGTCAACACTCGACTCGAGCTCGAGCTCGATTCGATAAGCTCGTGAGATACTCGATAAGCAAAATAATAATAATAATAATAATAATAATAATAATAATAATAATTAGTAATAATATTTTAATTTAATTGATGATAATTACAATAATAATAATAATAATAATAATAATAATAAGTTTTTTGATTTTATTTTTGGAAAATGACGGTGTAAAAGATATGGATGAACACTTGAGTGTGTGTCTAATCCATCCCACATTGGTGGGATATAGAATTCAATGCTTTAAACTCCACTATATATAGACGTTTCTCCTACCTTGTTTTTATATTATTTGCTTTTGCTAAATGGCTTGAGCCTTAGGGCTTGAGCCTATGTGATTGTTTTAATAGGAGTACCCCATGAAAACGGGTTCACCTTGAGTTCTTTTACACATTAAAGGGGTTCGAGCTTGATTCGAGTTTTCGAGCTCGAGTTCGAGCTTGATTCGAGTTTTCGAGCTTGAGTTCGAGCTTGAGTTCGAGTTTTTGAGCTTTGATTCGAGCTTGAAACGAGTTTGAGTTTGAGTTTGAAAATTAGTTATTGAGTTCAAGTCGAGTTTGTATTTTCATTACTCGCGAGTTTCGAGTCGAATTCGAGCTTGGTAATCGAGTTTCGAGTTCGAGTCGAGTTTGTATTTTTAGTACTCGCGAGTTTTGAGTCGAGTTCGATCTTGGTAATGGAGTTTTGAGTCGAGTATAATGATACTCGAGCTCGACTCGCATCATTTACACCCCTAGTCTTGATCGCCATAAATGTTTCTCTGAATTTTTGAGTAACGGTCGGAGATTTTAATGATCTTGATGTCCTCTGTCGGTTATATCCGTTGGTCTTTAAGGGCATTAATTCTGCATTAAATAGACAAAAAAGAAGCGCTTTGTTGTACGTTAGTATAGTCGTGGTCGTAAAGAATCTTACGACCGTCGTATGATCTTGTCAAACATACAATCAAGGGTTGTTACTAACGTCCGACCTATGCTTTCGAAAGTGACTACAGAAATTGTAAATATATACGGTCGACAGGACCTCATCTTAATACAAAGTTAGTCATGAGAAATGTATCATAAATGTTCTCTGTCATGGTCGTGGATTTTGACCTAAACAGTTTGCCCCCAAAATTTAAAATGAGGCGGCAAGTTTGAATTTTGAATTTTAAATTTCTATCTAAAAATTTTTGGCGGTTACCACGTGTCGATCGAGGAGACGTTCCAGTATCTTCAGAACCGAATTGGTTCGTTTCCAACGAGATTGATGACGTTGGTAACTGACATGTAGATAAGATCGTGCCGTCATAATGACCTCGATCTCGTGCGTGACAGCTGGGGAGACAGGTGTCGCTGATCTAGCGATGCATACGAATGGGCGTGGGACACGTGTCGACTATCGATCGATTCGACCTGACACCTCTTGAGCGTATAAATAGAGACGCTTAGCGGATCATTTCCTTTAACGTGTTCAGAGTATTTTTAGAGAGAGATTTTCTTCGATTTCTTCTGCGAATCACTTCCAAAACCTGCAAAATCTCGGACCTAGTTAGTTTATTCGAGGTTTTAGAGCTTCTATTTAAGGTACGACTTCTCTACTCCTTTTATGCGACTTAAATCCATTGCTAGGAAACCTAGAAAGGATTGGGATATTCTAGGGCTTTATGAGTTAAAGATAAAGTTGACCGGTCTTAGGATGTCGAAAGAGCCTGCGAGTTCGATTAAGGATCACGACGATCTAGACGCCCATAGAATGCTAGCACAGATTCCTGCTAGTGTTAAGTTAAACACCCCTGGTCAGGTTCGAACTGATATGTGCCCGAATGGATACTTTGTGCTTTACGAGTATCCATTCAAAATCGGATTTAAATGGCTATATTCACCTCTGTCGAAGCTATTCATGCTCATGTTCAATCTTGCACCAAGGCAATTAATGCCCCAATTCTAGAGAGTCGTTCAAGTCATTGAACGTCTTACGGTGGATTGGGAGTCACCCTTCAACGTGAATGACCTTCTCACGGCCTATCAGGTTAAGGTGGATGGGTGACACTGATATAGCCTTTTCAAAGTATAGAGGTGATCGTACCTTGGTCTTGAACATTGCGGTCAATGATCGTAAGTGGAAGACCAGATACGCGTTAGTGTGTGTGGCATCACTGGATCCAAATAGCGACTGGATTAAGGCCGAATGGAATAAAGCGAGTAAGGGTTTTTAAGCGTTGTTGTATGGTTCGTAGTTGTCACACCCCGCTAAAGCGGAAGTACGGAGTATGACAGCTCGAAACATGAACACAAGTGTATAGCTATACCAACATAACAATTTTTTTTTTATGTAGAAAAGTCATTACAATGATCATTACTAAATTAATACGATTACAAGCCCAAACATTTCATAAATATTATACAATCTAGAACAAAAGAGTTTTCTTTCCAAGACATGGCGTGTATGCAAAAATCTTCTAAGGCATACCGTCTTTGTTACCTGAAAAACATGTATAAAAACGGATATCAACTACATAGAGTTGGTGAGTTCACAGGTTTTCAACTATGCACAAAACGATTTTGTATGCATGGTTTGATAAATATAACTTTCAAATTTATTCGATATCTTAAATCGAAAACGTTCATGAGCTTTATCGTTTCAACATTCGTATGACATGATTCGGTTTTCTTTCGTCTTGTTGAGCCACTACTAAACCGTCCCGGACTTAGCTCTTTCCAGCCCCTCGCGGCCTACTCCAAATGAGTGTCCGCATTCTCTAGTATAGTGCACCCTTACTCGTCAGTATTAAGGTGGGTTTGTCAGACCAAATAGCGCTATCCACTAATACTATAGGCCCATTTGTTCATGAGTTAATAGTAGTGTACAGGGGACTTTTCTTTACTTTACTTTAAAACTCAACATACCGATCATACGATGTCATATCATTTCAATTTAATGCTTAAGTAAGCTTTGGCGATAAATATCGCATAACGATTTAAACTACTCATGAATCTTTATAACACAAGTTAGCATGCTTTTCACCCCAAAATTTATTCAAAACAAGTAAAATGGGATTGTGAATACTCACTTTAACGAATAGAACGAGTGAAACTTTACTTTGATACTTATGGAGTTTGCCATGCCCTTAGTTTCCCTATACAAGAGTTGCCATAGTAGAACGCATTAATGCCCTATTCCGATGTCCAACCAATATGTCCAATTGTCCCATGAAATGCCATTATATAAATTCCTTAGTCCACATCCATTTTTAAACTATACAAAGTTCCAAAAAGCAATAGAACAAAATTTAGACTTAATATGATCACCTTTCTGGATTCAGCATTTGCTGTCCAGAAAGTTATTCGATAAAATCACCACAGAAACTTAACTTCCCAAGAGAATTATTTAATCATAAAATTTTGTGTGATATATTTAGAGTAAATCTGCATTTTTTTTTATAATTTTTGAATAACTTTTGATACCTCAAATAATTTTTACAAAACAGAGTGTCACTGATTTTCGGATCAGTGACATACCTCACTTGTAACAGACTTTTCGGGTATCAATTCTTGGAATTAGATAGTGATCCATATATGTATGCAAACCTAACTCAAAATCCTAACATTTGGAAAAAGATTCACTTATTTTGGATAAGTAATGATGGAGTTATGGTCTTTACAAGTTGGGTGTATGAATCTGTCCTCACCGGACAGATTGCACCCTTTTCTTATAAATTCCATTTGAGTGTCCAAATCAACTCCAAATTCAGTGTTTTCGGACTTTTTAGAAAACTAACACTATAAATTAAAGTCTAGAAGTAAAAACCCCAAATTTGGACATGTGGTTCGTGAGTTGTGCAAGCTAGAAGCGGAGTCCATTTTCTGGACAGATTCTAAAAATGAAGAGAATACTATTTTTAAGCCAAAAATGATGATCATTAGACATGGTTTTTGGTTATAAACCATGTCTTCACTCCTCATTACATGATACACTAACTTATGCATCATGGATTCATTGTAATCTAAATGCTCATCCAAATGCATGCATGAACACTACACCAAATAAGTGATATTATTATCACTACTAAGTTCTTATTCATGTGGAATTTGGAAAATTCCATCATAAGAACATTTTTATACTAACATTTCATTATGATAACATAATCATAATTTCAATAATACCAATATTTTAGTGGTTCATGATACCAAAATTCAACATTATCATCATAAACCCTAAACTTGATGATAAACAAGTTTTCTTTGAAAAACAAGAATCAAAAACTCATTTTTTTTTTGAATACATAAACATCAATTTGCAATCTTTTTTATCAACAAAAACCTAATTTATACCACATTTAGATGAAATCTTTTACTCCTCAAACCCAAAATTCGAAAATGAGAACATGCATAAAAAAATGTAGTTTTTGAGATTACCTTGAAGATTTGAGAAGGAAACTTGATTATGACTTCAAATTGTGGAGGGTTTCTTGCTTGGATTTGATTTTTAATCAACAAGAAAGTGGTATGGTGGTGGTGATGGTGGTTCTTCGGCCGAACAAGAGAGGAGAGGGAGAGGAGATGAAGAGTTAAATTTTGAATGAGGGATGAAATGGTTTTTAATTTGATTTTTAATTAATTAAAGATAATTAGAATAGGGTAGGATTAGGACAAGTGTCCTAATGACTCATCAACACCATTATGAATAAAATTTATTTTTTTTATATATATTATCAGGCTAAACCATAAAATATCAGATATATTTGAGAACCGAAATACCCGATTCTCAATATTTGCTAAAAATATCAAATTTGAAAATTTTGCAATGCAAGACAAATTAAACATACTGATTCTTATAATTTATGGATTTTGGACTTTTACTCACTTATTTTGGCATTTCTAGACAGTGACGGTCAGATGCGGAACTGTTCTGGGTTTTTAACGCGACTTCTAAATTTTTCGGGAAACTTTTATCTTAAAGGCTTTTATGCATTTCTAGGAGTGACATACTTAAATTTTTACTTCCAAAAGTACAGAAGCTAACCTCATAGTGTGGACTTTGACGGTTGTCACAGTCTCCCCTCCTTTAGAAAATTTCTTCCCGAAATTTATACTCGTCACTTCTCATTCGACCCTTGTTCAAAAAGGTGAGGATACTTGCTCTTCATAAAATCCTCCCGTTCCAATTTTAATTCAGGCCCATGGCGGGATTTCCATCGGACTTTCAATATTGGGATCTTACTTCGCCTTAATCGTTTTACCTCACGATCCAAAATTTCAACTGGTTCCTCTCGGAAGCAAAGACGTTCATCCACTTGGATTTCGTCCGGAGTCACAACCGTCAATTCTTCAGTCAAACACTTCTTTAGGTTCGACACATGGAAAATATCATGAATTGCATTTAGCTCTTGAGGCAGTCTGAGCTTGTAGGCTACTGGTCCAATTCTCTCCAGAACTTCATATGGACCGATATATCTGGGGCTTAACTTACCCCTCTTCCCAAAGCGTACTACCCCTTTCCACGGTGACACTTTTAAAAGAACCTTGTCGCCTTTTTGAAACTCTAATGGTTTCCTTCGCTTATCTGCATAACTTTTCTGGCGGTCTCTTGCAGCTTTGAGTCTGTCTTGGATAGTTGCTATCTTATCGGTGGTTTCTTGTATGATATCAGGTCCAACGAGTTGACTGTCACCAATTTCTACCCAACTAAGTGGAGATCGACATTTGCGTCCATATAGAGTTTCATATGGTGCGCATTGAATACTAGTGTGGTAGCTGTTATTGTATGAAAATTCTATTAAAGGCAAGTGTTTATCCCAACTACCTCCAAAATCTATAGTGCACGCGCGCAACATATCCTCCAGAGTTTGGATAGTTCTCTCGGATTGACCATCCATTTGCGGATGGTAGGCGGTACTTAGATTCAACCTGGTGCCCATAGCTTTCTGGAATGCCTGCCAAAATCGAGAAGTGAAGCGACTGTCTCGGTCTGAAATAATGGATAACGGCACTCCATGCCGAGAGACGACCTCGTCAGTGTATAATTGTGACAGTCTCTCTATTTTAAAATATTCTCGAATGGGAAGGAAGTGTGTGGACTTCGTCAATCTATCCACAATGACCCAAATCGTATCATTTCCCTTCCTCGTTCGGGGTAGTTTGGTGATGAAGTCCATAGATATTTGATCCCACTTCCATTACGGTATCTCTGGTTGTTGCAGAAGACCAGACGGTTTTTGGTGCTCTGCTTTGACTTTAGCACACGTTAGACACTTTCCTACAAATACCGCAATGTCTTTCTTCATTCCCGGCCACCAATAATACTCCTTCAACTCTTTGTACATTTTATCGGCTCCCAGATGAACCGAGTACTTTGATCGGTGCGCCTCTTCTAAAATGGACGACTGCAGATCTTCTATTTTTGGTATCCAGACTCTATTTTTGAAGTATTGAACTCCATCTGTTCGAGTTTCAAATTCCTTTTCCAATTGATGAAGTGCTTCGGTCTTTAGGTTCTCTTCTTTTAGTGCTTCCCTTTGGGCTTCGCAGATTTTTGATTTGAGGCTTGTTTGTACCAACATTCCCATGGCTCGAACTCTTGTTGGCTTTATTCTCTCCTTTCTGCTTAATGCATCTGCGACCACGTTGGCTTTTCCAGGATGATACTTTATTTCACAGTCGTAATCATTAATAAGCTCCACCCATCTTCTTTGCCTCATATTTAACATCTTTTGATCAAAAATATGCTAGAGACTTTTGTGATCAGTGTAAATGATACACTTGGTGCCGTAAAGGTAATGTCTCCAAATTTTTAATGCAAAAACCACTGCTCCTAGCTCCAGATCATGGGTGGTATAATTCTTCTCATGAATTTTTAGTTGTCTCGAAGCGTAAGCTATGACTTTATCCTTTTGCATTAGCACACATCCCAAACCTTGATGTGATGCATCGCAGTATACCACAAAATTTTCTGTTCCTTCTGGTAATGCTAAGATTGGCGCGTTACACAATTTATACTTCAGCGTCTGAAAGGCCTGCTCTTGCTTATCTTCCCAGACAAACTTCTTATCCTTTTGAGTTAATGTCGTGAGTGGTTGCGCAATTTTGGAAAAATTCTCAATGAACCGTCGGTAGTAACCTGCCAATCCAAGAAATTGGCGGATTTCCGTTGGTGTTTTCGGCGTTTCCCACTTCTTAATAGCCTCGACTTTTGCCGGGTCAACATGAATCCCTTTTTCATTAACTACGTGACCCATAAAATGTACCTCCCGGAGCCAAAATTCACATTTGGAAAATTTGGCATACAACTTCTGTTCCCTGAGCAGTTCTAACATTAGCTTCAAATGTTGCTCGTGATCTTTCTTGTTTCAAGAATATATCAATATGTCGTCTATAAACACGATCATGAACTTATCTAAATAGGGCCGACAAACTCTATTCATCAAATCCATAAATACTGCTGGGGCATTTGTTAGTCCGAAGGGCATAACTAAGAACTCATATTGACCATATCGAGTTCTGAATGTCGTCTTATCGATATCCTCTTCATGGACTCTCATTTGATGGTAACCCGAGCGCCGATCAATCTTCGAGAAGTACGTCGTGCCTTGTAACTGATCAAACAGATCATCAATTCGGGGTAGTGGGTACCGATTCTTCAGAGTTAGTTTATTAAGTTCCCTGTAATCGATGCACATCCGAAACGTTCTGTCCTTCTTTTTAACGAAAAGTACTGGTGCTCCCCATGGTGAAGAGCTAGGCCTAATAAACCCCTTATCGAGCAGCTCTCGCAATTGATTTGACAATTCTTGCATCTCCGAAGGTGTAACACCCGTAATTTTCGGTAAGTAATGTCAACCGGACATTTCTATGACTTGTAACCAGTGGGGCTTTGTCAGGAATTGCATTGTTTAAAGTCCCTCGGAGTATCGGAAGTATTGGCGTTCAAAAAGTCGGATTTTCGGAGTTCGGGGGGGAGTGGGGCGACAGTGCCCGGCGACTGTGCCAAAGGGCACAATCGCGTGGCATAGTCGCGGGGACTCCACCCCTTGCGGTACAAGTGGGGCGATTGTGCCCCTGCGACAGTGACCATGTCAAGGTCGCGGGGCACTATCGCGAGCGGGTGCCAGGGCATTAAAATGTCCAAATTCTCACCATTTCTTCTCATTTCTCATTTCCATCTTCTTCCCTTTTCTCTCCCAAACCCTAAAACCGAACCCTAACCCATTTTCTTGATTTTCCCCCTTGAACCACATGATTCTTCACCATCTAACTAGTTGGAACCTTGAACCACAAAACCTTAATCTTCATCTTCCTCATCAAGTTCTTCGGTTGGGAGCTCGGGTTGAAGTGTTGGATTGGGTGTTCTCGGAAGTCTCATCGTCTTCAAGGGTAAGTTTTCTTGTAATAAGGTTATAAATGCTCCATTGGTGGTTTCTTAATGTTCGATATCTCAAATCTCGGATTTGATAGTTTTGGAGAAATTAGGGTTTTGATCTTGTTTGAGATCTTGGTTTTGTTATGTTTGGAGAATGTTTCCTTATGGTTGAAAATGGTTATTTATGGGATGGAATGTTCGGATCTAGGTTTTGGAAGATTTCGGCTTGAGGATTCAAGTGGTCTTCAAAAGAGCTCGTTGGGTGAAACCTAGATTTAGCCTAAATCTAGCAAGGTGAGTTCAAGTCGACTTGCGAAAACGTTGTGCATGCCAAAATGTTTATTTTAAAGTGTTTGCATTATACATGAAATTGTTAACTGCTGATAAGTTTGGTTATTTTGGAAGTGTTTAACTTTACAAACTTATAAAACACCCATCTCTGGGATTTTGGACACTTTGTCACTTAAATCATTTTAATATGTTCCTTTGATGACTAAATGCTTATTGGGATGTCATTTTGAGTAATTGTCCTTTTGGGGCAACTGATTTCATAAAGCATTTGGAAAATGCATATCATGGGGTTATGAGTCATTTTGGTAAATAAGGAAACGAGTCCTTTGGGAAAACGCTTTGTTTCAACTAATGAGGAAGTTTGGGTTAATTACACCTTCAGTCATTGTGTTTGCATATCCGTAGGTCAAACATGTTTTAAAGATTACAACGGCTCCTTTGGCGATTTAAATAAATCGTTGAGTCTTTGACTCGATTTTGACTAAAATGAGTCGTGTGGACATTTGTCCGGTTTAATAGCCCATAATGAAAGTTTATTTATGATGACGTTTATTACGTGTCATTTGGGAGTTACATGTTTTGAGTGCGTTGATCATTCATTTGGAGTCATGTGACATTTTAGACTGTAATGCAGTGGATCCATAGGCATATGAGTCGGTCGTGTTATTTAAAAAGAAAATGGACTACTATTTATATGTTGAGCCAGAATTAGTCTTGGGATGTCGATGGATAATACGGTAGGGGCTCGTGGAGTCCAAGAACCGTCCTGTATCCGCGAGTTAATTTCTGGGCCTGTTTTTATGGGATAGTCACTTCCCATTTGTAGCTAGTTGAGACATTGGACCCTAGAGGGCAACTTGGTACGGTTATGTGGGGCCGGTTACTAGCCGTGGGTCGTAAATGTAAATCCTGGTGAATGAGCATGACTAGGATCATAGGGTTGCCATCCTCCCACATCTTTATTTTGAGCCGGCGTGCTCACGGTCTTGATCCTAGTATGGTGAGCTCAATAACTTGGAATGTGGCTTACTTTGTGTTCTGCTACTAGCCTTGGAATTCGGGTTTCCCCCGTCATCGAAAGATGTTGTTTTCGTATTTAATTTTATCCTTATTTTCGGTGACGCGTTGAGTTGGGTCTTTCTCTTTTCACTATAACTTTGGAGACTTTAGTTTACTTATAATTTGGTCGCTTGGTTTATAAAGCTTTATCCAAACATCATCATTGGAGTATTTACATCTATTTACATTTTGAAACAAGTGTTGGTTTACATTATTTCATGAAATAATGTTTGACGTTGAGGCGTTCATTTATAAATTGCATATTATTGGAAACGGGTCGTTCTCGTATTTAAAGTAATTCATTTTAAAGGATCATGATTTAAGTTGCATTATTTCCGTTTAACGATTTTATATTAATGACGAAAACTCTTGAACTCACTAGGCGTTAGCCTAACCTTTTTATTTGTCGGCATGTGCAACAGGTTTATGTTGGGAATAGAGCTAGTGACACCGTGAAGAGACGAGTGCCAGTTGTGTGCTCGATGAGGTGTTTAGCTTGATGAAGTCTTCCGCACTTATGTTGGGAATAGCGACTGTTATTGGGTTTTAGTAACACCCGACTTTAGTTCGTCTTTATGTAAGACTTTATTTACTAATTGATGGTTCAACTTAGAAATGTATTTCATTTATGGATTTATAGTAAGAGATTTTATCCCTCCTTGAGGTGATATTGAAAGTTTTATTTTAGTCGCTCTTTCCAATTTTGAGGGTGTTACAAGTTGGTATCAGAGCTTAAGTTTGAGAGAATTAGGTATTGATTGTAGGATGCCTAAACTCAAACTAGCGTTTTTATAAGTGATGGTAAGTGAAGATGCACATTAGGAACCTTAAGATAAGATATTATGGAGTTGATCGAGTCACTAGAAACGTGAAACTTGTCGAGGGTCGCAAGGATTAACATGTGCGGTACGTTCATAATGGCACCTGGCCAGTGTTATGGTGAACCTACCTACTACATGTGTATGCTTGAACTACCTTGGCATGATTACCATTGGGGTAGTGAGAAGGTTCCTAAGTGAGTAATCTAAGGAAACGTTGATGTCTATAGCAATGTCACGTTGAAGTGATAGTTAAGTGCGTTGAATGCATTAAGTTGATCGTCTTGAGTAAGAAGAATTGGTTGGAGTAGAACCTTGAGCTTAGGAAACTGACGTCATACGAGGAGAGTTTGTAAGGTGAACCGATGAAATATCCGAGTGTGGCTTTAAGATGTGGAGTATCCGGATGACAATAGTAGGAAATTGAGATTGTTGTCCTAAGATGCTTGATACACCCGGATGGTACTAGAATGTCGGGTTGTTGAGAAGCGTAAGCTAGAGGGGTGAATGCCGACCAAATTCATGCACTAAATTTTATTTCTGAAATAAATTTGCATAAATTGTTTTGTGGCACGTAATTGCAAATTGTTATCAAAAATCTCTTTATTCACGCCTCTTGTTTAACGCTATTTGCGGATATTGTAATATCCATGTTTTAATGTCATTTGAGTATTGGGCAAGTAGCTATGAGGTTTTAACCTAGGCATTGGATCTCCTCCACATATGTCAATGGTTTTAAAGGAAAAGTTATTCCCACGCGTTGAGTCGGAATTTCTTGAGAATTTTAGTTGGTGTGAGTTTTGTTGGAATTTCCTGGAGTATTGTTTTATACGATGTCTGTCCATGCGTGAGTTTTAAATTCTGTTTCTTTTAAACTTACGAGTTAGTTGGCGCCGTGTCCCATGTGAATTTTGCTAAAGGTGTCATTTTACCTTTCATTGCATTAAAAGAGAAAACTCTTATAGGCTTAGTGTTTTAGCCATATTGCCATCTTACATTCTTGTTGAGAAATGAAAACTTGTCACTACATGATTTTAGCATTGTTGAGTTTTGCGAAAATTCAGTTGGGTTTAGGGTGCCTCGTTTTACGTCATTTTGCGTTGCGTAAAATAATTTTGAGAACATGTGCATATGCATCATTGTGTGTGTTAATTTACGAGTTGTGTCCGATACTTTGTTTCATGCGAGTCCTGCATCGACACTTTTGCAACCGTAAGAGTCACCTTGAAAAATCTAAATGTCGCATGACTGCATCTTGAGTTTCACACGAGCATATGTGCATAGATTTAGATTGAATCCGACTTTCACTCGCGTGAGTAAATATGTGAAATATTTATATTGTCCTAAATTAAATTTTAATTAAGCGTGCTTCGCTTGTTGACCTTACTGTTATAAATTTTCCGCAATACATGAAATGGATTTTCGAATTGCATATCGTTGTAATTACCATCTTGGTCAAGTGTATCTTATCGAGGCGGCTTAAAGTTTTAAACTCGATTTGAGAATTATTTGCATTCTTATCATTTCGTCGAACTTTGGAGAATAAACTGTTGCATATGGAGTTGTTAAAATGTTATGTCGCAATGACTTCTGGGTTGGGAAGCCAGAACTTTAAAGTTAATTTGTGAATGTCTCTTTTGGGAAGTGTACAGACTTTTATTGCACATGTTGTAGTGCGGAAAATTATCTATCATATGCATAGTATAAATTGATGCATTACTAGGACCATGGTAGTCCGTTTAAAAAAAAAAAATTGTTGCGCATGTTTATTTATTGTCCTTGCTATCGTAAGTATTGAACAAATGAGTTTTGGAAATGGTTCGTATGCACGGTGTTAATGGGCAATTTTGAAACCTATCGAATGAACGGTAGTGTATTTTGCCACACGTTTAATTGTTATAAAACTTGTGTATTTGAAAGTTTTATAAAAGTTTAAATTGGCATATTATTTGAAAAACCTTGAACTCATTAGGCCCATAGGTTTAATCCCTGTCGTGGAAAGGGGTTGCAATTAAGGACTAAGGAAGTCCTTGGGATGTGAAACGTCGGATGATTTGACTTGCGGTCAGTCTTGAATTTTGGACTTGGGTTTTCGAATCTGCGCGCGTTTGTATTAATGGAATTAGTAGATTTAAGTCTTCCCAGTTAGTTAATGAGTGATTTTATACTTCGGTAATCATGCGGGATAAGGCTTTTGGGTGTTTACCTGCGTTTTAATTGGGTTGGATTTGGTGGGTTGCTTGTCGGTGTGACATCAGGGTATATGTTGGTGGTGTACCGTCTTAGTGGGTTTTCGCAATCAAAGGAAATACATGTGGTCCGTTTGATAGAAATGTAAGATTTGTAATTTTAGCACTTAGTTAAGTGTCAACCATAGTACGACTATCCGCCTGGAATGGAATTTTGGACGGGATGTCCATGTTTTCAAGGTCACCATTTAGTCCTAGGCGTCGACTTGTTCGGGAAATCAATGAATCTTGGGATGTTTGGAAGTATCCTGGTGGGATTACAGAGAATATTGACCTTTCGGTAATGGAAAATTGAAGAAGGTTAGATGTTGATTATGTAAGTACCGAGGTGTATCAGCTTTTCCATGGTGAAAAAGGATGTATTAGAGGATTATTGTGAGGTCAGGGTTGGAACGGAGTTGAGTGTTAACCGAATCCGGGTTAACCAGTTGCCTGAAGGACGCATTGGTGCGCCTTAGGAGGTCAACTTTATCAGCATTATGAATGTATCAGTTGAAATCTGAGAGGTTTGAAAGTTTAATTTTGATCTTTGATGCTGGGTTCGGGACCGCATAGATCCGGAGGAAATGGGTCAGTGGGAAGTTGAGGCCACTAGCTACCTGAAGGTAGTGATTGTCACCCAAGGTTGGGAGACGTCCGTAATCTTGTGAGTAAAGGTCACTTGGTGGGTTAAGTGTTCGCTCGATCATAAGTGTAATGTGCCCATGAGGGGCGGTTGGTGTGTATCAGTGCAAGGGGCATCTTAGGGATGCTGGAGGAAGGGTTAAAGGGAATCCTTCTGCGGGCAAGGCTCATGGGAATCTAGATTTCGAGGACGAAATCATTCTAAGGTTGGGAGGATTGTAACACCCGTAATTTTCGGTAAGTAATGTCAACCGGACATTTCTATGACTTGTAACCAGTGGGGCTTTGTCGGGAATTGCATTGTTTAAAGTCCCTCGGAGTATCGGAAGTATTGGCGTTCAAAAAGTCGGATTTTCGGAGTTCGGGGGGGAGTGGGGCGACAGTGCCCGGCGACTGTGCCAAAGGGCACAATCGCGGGGACTCCACCCCTTGCGTTACAAGTGGGGCGATTGTGCCCCTGCGACAGTGACCATGTCAAGGTCTCAGGGTACTATCGCGAGCGGGTGCCAGGGCATTAAAATGTCCGAATTCTCACCATTTCTTCTCATTTCTCATTTCCATCTTCTTCCCTTTTCTCTCCCAAACCCTAAAACCGAACCCTAACCCATTTTCTTGATTTTCCCCCTTGAACCACATGATTCTTCACCATCTAACTAGTTGGAACCTTGAACCACAAAACCTTAATCTTCATCTTCCTCATCAAGTTCTTCGGTTGGGAGCTCGGGTTGAAGTGTTGGATTGGGTGTTCTCGGAAGTCTCATCGTCTTCAAGGGTAAGTTTTCTTGTAATAAGGTTATAAATGCTCCATTGGTGGTTTCTTAATGTTCGATATCTCAAATCTCGGATTTGATAGTTTTGGAGAAATTAGGGTTTTGATCTTGTTTGAGATCTTGGTATTTTTATGTTTGGAGAATGTTTCCTTATGGTTGAAAATGGTTATTTATGGGATGGAATGTTCGGATCTAGGTTTTGGAAGATTTCGGCTTGAGGATTCAAGTGGTCTTCAAAAGAGCTCGTTGGGTGAAACCTAGATTTAGCCTAAATCTAGCAAGGTGAGTTCAAGTCGACTTGCGAAAACGTTGTGCATGCCAAAATGTTTATTTTAAAGTGGTTGCATTATACATGAAATTGTTAACTGCTGATAAGTTTGGTTATTTTGGAAGTGTTTAACTTTACAAACTTATAAAACACCCATCTCTGGGATTTTGGACACTTTGTTACTTAAATCATTTTAATATGTTCCTTTGATGACTAAATGCTTATTGGGATGTCATTTTGAGTAATTGTCCTTTTGGGGCAACTGATTTCATAAATCATTTGGAAAATGCATATCATGGGGTTATGAGTCATTTTGGTAAATAAGGAAACGAGTCCTTTGGGAAAACGCTTTGTTTCAACTAATGAGGAAGTTTGGGTTAATTACACCTTCAGTCATTGTGTTTGCATATCCGTGGGTCAAACATGTTTTAAAGATTACAACGGCTCCTTTGGCGATTTAAATAAATCGTTGAGTCTTTGACTCGATTTTGACTAAAATGAGTCGTGTGGACATTTGTCCGGTTTAATAGCCCATAATGAAAGTTTATTTATGATGACGTTTATTACGTGTCATTTTTTGAGTTACATGTTTTGAGTGCGTTGATCATTCATTTGGAGTCATGTGACATTTTAGACTGTAATGCAGTGGATCCATAGGCATATGAGTCGGTCGTGTTATTTAAAAAGAAAATGGGCTATTATTTATATGTTGAGCCAGAATTAGTCTTGGGATGTCGATGGATAATACGGTAGGGGCTCGTGGAGTCCAAGAACCGTCCTGTATCCGCGAGTTAATTTCTGGGCCTGTTTTTATGGGATAGTCACTTCCCATTTGTAGCTAGTTGAGACATTGGACCCTAGAGGGCAACTTGGTACCGTTATGTGGGGCCGGTTACTAGCCGTGGGTCGTAAATGTAAATCTTGGTGAATGAGCATGACTAGGATCATAGGGTTGCCATCCTCCCACATCTTTATTTTGAGCCGGCGTGCTCACGGTCTTGATCCTAGTATGGTGAGCTCAATAACTTGGAATGTGGCTTACTTTGTGCTCCGCTACTAGCCTTGGAATTCGGGTTTCCCCCGTCATCTAAAGATGTTGTTTTCGTATTTAATTTTATCCTTATTTTCGGTGACGCGTTGAGTTGGGTCTTTCTCTTTTCACTATAACTTTGGAGACTTTAGTTTACTTATAATTTGGTCGCTTGGTTTATAAAGCTTTATCCAAACATCATCATTGGAGTATTTACATCTATTTACGTTTTGAAACAAGTGTTGGTTTACATTATTTCATGAAATAATGTTTGACGTTGAGGCGTTCATTTATAAATTGCATATTATTGGAAACGGGTCGTTCTCGTATTTAAATTAATTCATTTTAAAGGATCATGATTTAAGTTGCATTATTTCCGTTTAACGATTTTATATTAATGACGAAAACTCTTGAACTCACTAGGCGTTAGCCTAACCTTTTTATTTGTCGGCATGTGCAACAGGTTTATGTTGGGAATAGAGCTAGTGACACCGTGAAGAGACGAGTGCCAGTTGTGTGCTCGATGAGGTGTTTAGCTTGATGAAGTCTTCCGTACTTATGTTGGGAATAGCGACTGTTATTGGGTTTTAGTAACACCCGACTTTAGTTAGTCTTTATGTAAGACTTTATTTACTAATTGATGGTTCAACTTAGAAATGTATTTCATTTATGGATTTATAGTAAGAGATTTTATCCCTCCTTGAGGTGATATTGAAAGTTTTATTTTAGTCGCTCTTTCCAATTTTGAGGGTGTTACAGAAGGTGCCAAACGGTACGGTGATTTGGCTACTGGTGCAACTCCTGGGACTAAATCAATGCGAAATTCAACTTGTCTCGGTGGAGGTAACCCAGGTAGACCTTCAGGGAAAACTTCAGGAAAATCCCGAACTATTGAAATATCTTGTAAGCGCTTCTCCTTGACTTCTTTACTCACCACATGAGCCAAAAACGCATCGCATTCTTTCCTTAGATATTTCCGCATCTTCATACAGGACACCATTTTCAATTTTCCTTTGGACTTTTCTCCAGGTACTATAAGTACTTCTCCTCCCGTTAACGGAATTCAAAGTGTCTTTTCGGAACAACTTATCTCTGCCTGATTCTTTGACAACTAGTCCATGCCCACCACTATGTCGAAGCTTCCTAACTTTATTGGAATTAAGTCTATTTTAAATTCCTTTTTAGTTAGAGTGAGGGTATAGTTAGGAAATACATCTTTGACTCTAACCTCCTGTCCATTAGCATACTCAATGACATAATCCTCCTTTAATTTTTGTGACACTTGGTTAATTTTTGATCGAAATTCCAAGGACATAAAGCTTTTATCTGCTCCAGAATCGAATAGTACAGTTGCAGGATGATTATTTAAAAGAAACGGACCTGTGATCACTTCAGGGTCTCGCCTTGCTTCCTCCAATCCGATCTCAAACACTCGTCCTCGAGCTGGATCCCTCCGATTTCCTCGATTACCTGGATGTATTTGATTGATGTTTGCCCTCCTATTCACTTTAGGGCACGCATGCCGGTAATGGTCGGGGATTCCACATTCAAAACATGCTCGTCTTCCACCTGAATGACAATCCTTTGCATAGTGACCTCCCTTGTTACATTTGCGACAGATAACGCACTCTCCAAGATGGTGATTATTACACTTCCCGCATCTTGGGCGTGTTCCCTTCCCTTTATCGGTAGGTTGTGCTTGAACCCCGTAGTTTCCTGCGATTCTCGGTTCCTTTCCCCCTCTCTTATCCATCAGTCTCCTCGAGACTTCCTCCATTCTCTTCTTACCCTTGACTTTGTCCTGTGAGAACAATCCTGAGCGAATTGCATTATTAGTGAGCTTAGTCGCCAACTCCACTGCTTCCTACAAGGTTTTTGGTCTCCCTGATGTCACATCTCCTCGAATTTCAGGAGCTAGACCCCAAATATACCTATCCACTCTATTTTCTTCAGGTGTCACCAGATGTGGCACCATTTTTGCCAATTCATTGAATCGTGCGGTATATGTATCTACATCACTTCCAATCATTACATGATCCCAAAACTCGGCTTGCAATTTCTGCATTTCACTCTTAGGGCAATATTCGACTATAATCATTTGTTTAAATTCCTCCCATGTGGTCCTATTGGCAGCTTCCCTTCCTCAAGTCTGTACTTGTGTGTTCCACCACGTTAGTGCCCGTCCTTGAAGTAGGCATGCGGCGAATTCCACCTTATTTGCCTCGGAGCACTTGCTAATATGGAGGACAGATTCCATTCCTTCTATCCACGTCAACAGTCCCACTGCTCCTTCTATCCCATGAAATTCTTTGGGATTGCATGACCGAAAGGCCTTATAAGTACAATCTTTTTCTGGATTCGCACCACCCCTGGGTTGATTAGATGAGGTGGCATTCAAGCTTGCTGCTATCTGACTGACTATGTTTGGTAAAGTTGCTAAAATTTGATCAGTCACTAGTCGGGTAATTTCTGGATCTTCCCTTCTTGGCGGCATAATTTTCTAAGGCATAAACCCAAATTTCAAATCTAGTTAATATTTATGTCATCGCCCATCGCTACCCATAATAACTTTCTAGGCTTGAATCAAGCACCTATTATATGATGAAATCTACCATACGTAGTATCGTATATTAATTTGATCATAAAAGACATGTCATGGATATATATAGGTTTTCATTTTATCCATGGCATAATAATCGTAAGAACATGCATTGAAATTAAGTTTCCGAATTATCAAGGGAAACATTTCATTATGATAAAGCATCCATAATAATAATTTCCATTCAAAATGTCACCACATAAAAGTATCAAGACATCATACATAGCCAAAATATATCATAACATCCATCATCCAGCGTTTACAAAATACGATAATCCAAAATAAACCATGTGTTTTATAGTTACGGGTTACAAACCCCAAAATAAAGTTTTAACGTCATCCATAATAATCCAATCAAACTAATGTCGCTAAGCAAACTTCACCAACCAAGCTATCAACACCACCAGAAATGTCACTAAAGTAGCCAAACATGTCCGCAGACGTGCTATCATTTCCCTTGATTTCGCTAACTCCCCGAGAATCTGTACTATCCGCTGATCATTCTCCCCCATCATAGTAATTAAACCTCTCAAAATTCCATTGCTCGAGCTCACCATCTCTTGGAGAGCGTCAATAGCGTTCTCGTGGTAATCTAGCCTCAATCTATGACACTGGTTCTTGTGGGATAGGCTCGACACCCAATGATACTCCTGGGGTGTCATACCGGCAAGTCTAGGGACGGGTATGCCGACAACCAGTGGTGGGGATACCCTCCGATCCCTTAGTCGTGAGGGTCCGGCCTCATCCCTACAAGGGATAGTGAAGGTCTCTCGGGTGGATGGTCTAACGCTCATTCGGGCAGTGGTCCGGACTCTTATCCTTGGTGAAGATTGTGGTGATGGTTCAGATGTATGCTCAGATTCAGAGTACTCGCGCTCCGAAGGGTCGTACTCTTCACTCGGACGAGAATTCCTCCCGGGTATGTGGGTGAAGTAACCGGATTCGTCAGGGGATTGCTCTCTTGGTGGGGACCTCGACATAGTTGCTGCGATAATTTATAAAGTTTAACTTTGTTAAATCATGCTAAAATATTTATCCAAACCCAAAATACTATGCAACTCACACATTTGACATGCTTTTCATTTGTTAAAAAACAAAAAGTTTCTATTTTTAGTAAGTCTTAGCACAACTAGTCTATGTTTTCTATTACACGTATACCTAAATTAAACGAGGGTGATCAGGCTTCGTTTAAGTTAGTGTATAGTAATATAAGACACATCCTAGTTATACTTTATATTTTTGGGCTTGTTTTTGAAATGCTATTTAGAAAATAGTGGTTATAGTGTTTTGGTTTTCGAAGTAAAAACCGGTATTCTCTATAACCTGTGGCTCTGATACCAAATCTGTCACACCCCGCTAAAGCGGAAGTACGGAGTATGACAGCTCGAAACATGAACACAAGTGTATAGCTATACCAACATAACAATTTTTTTTTATGTAGAAAAGTTATTACGATGATCATTACTAAATTAATACGATTACAAGCCCAAACATTTCATAAATATTATACAATCTATAACAAAAGAGTTTTCTTTCCAAGACATGGCGTGTATGCAAAAATCTTCTAAGGCATACCGTCTTTGTTACCTGAAAAACATGTATAAAAACGGATATCAACTACATAGAGTTGGTGAGTTCACAGGTTTTCAACTATGCACAAAACGATTTTGTATGCATGGTTTGATAAATATAACTTTTAAATTTATTCGATATCTTAAATCGAAAACGTTCATGAGCTTTATCGTTTCAACATTCGTATGACATGATTCGGTTTTCTTTCGTCTTGTTGAGCCACTACTAAACCGTCCCGGACTTAGCTCTTTCCAGCCCCTCACGGCCTACTCCAAATGAGTGTCCGCATTCTCTAGTATAGTGCACCCTTACTCGTCAGTATTAAGGTGGGTTTGTCAGACCAAATAGCGCTATCCACTAATACCATAGGACCATTTGTTCATGAGTTAATAGTAGTGTACAGGGGACTTTTCTTTACTTTACTTTAAAACTCAACATACCGATCATACGATGTCATACCATTTCAATTTAATGCTTAAGTAAGCTTTGGCGATTAATATCGCATAACGATTTAAACTACTCATGAATCTTTATCACACAAGTTAGCATGCTTTTCACCCCAAAAAATATTCAAAACAAGTAAAATGGGGCTGTGAATACTCACCTTAACGAATAGAACGGGTGAAACTTTACTTTGATACTTATGGAGTTTGCCACGCCCTTAGTTTCCCTATACAAGAATTGCCATAGTAGAACACATTAATGCCCAATTCCGATGTCCAACCAATATGTCCAATTGTCCCATGAAATTCCATTATATAAATTCCTTAGTCCACATCCATTTTTAAACTATACAAAGTTCCAAAATGCAATAAAACAAAATTTAGACTTAATATGATCACCTTTCTGGATTCAGCATTTGCTGTCCAGAAAGTTATTCGATAAAATCACCACAGAAACTTAACTTCCCAAGAGAATTATTTAATCATAAATTTTTGTGGTGGTACTATGATATATTTAGAGTAAATATGCATTTGTTTATAATTTTTGAATAACTTTTGATACCTCAAATAATTTTTACAAAACAGAGTGTCACTGATTTTCGGATCAGTGACATACCTCACTTGTAACAGACTTTTGGGGTATCAATTCTTGGAATTAGATAGTGATCCATATATGGATGCAAACCTAACTCAAACTCCTAACATTTGGAAAAAGATTCACTTATTTTGGATAAGTAATGAGGGAGTTGTGATCTTTACAAGTTGGGTGTATAAATCTGTCCTCACCGGACAGATTGCACCCTTTTCTTATAAATTCCATTTGAGTACCCAAATCAACTCCAAATTCAGGGTTTTCGGACTTTTTAGAAAACTAACACTTTAAATTAAAGTCTAGAAGAAAAAACCCCAAATTTGGACATGTGGTTCGTGAGTTGTGCAAGCTAGAAGTGGAGTCCATTTTCTGGACAGATTCTAAAAATGAAGAGAATACTATTTTTAAGCCAAAAATGATGATCATTAGACATGGTTTTTGGTTATAAACCATGTCTTCACTCCTCATTACATGATACACTAACTTATGCATCATGGATTCATTGTAATCTAAATGCTCATCCAAATGCATGCATGAACACAACACCAAATAAGTGATATTATTATCACTACTAAGTTCTTATTCATGTGGAATTTGGGAATTCCATCATAAGAACATTTTTATACTAACATTTCATTATGATAACATAATCATAATTTCAATAATACCAATATTTTAGTGGTTCATGATACCAAAATTCAACATTATCATCATAAACCCTAAACTTGATGATAAACAAGTTTTCTTTGAAAAACAAGAATCAAAAACTCATTTTTTTTTTGAATACATAAACATCAATTTGCAATCTATTTTATCAACAAAAACCTAATTTATACCACATTTAGATGAAATCTTTTACTCCTCAAACCCAAAATTCGAAAATGAGAACATGCATAAAAAAATGTAGTTTTTGAGATTACCTTGAAGATTTGAGAAGGAAACTTGATTATGACTTCAAATTGTGGAGGGTTTCTTGCTTGGATTTGATTTTTAATCAACAAGAAAGTGGTATGGTGGTGGTGATGGTGGTTCTTCGGCCGAACAAGAGAGGAGAGGGAGAGGAGATGAAGAGTTAAATTTTGAATGAGGGATGAAATGGTTTTTAATTTGATTTTTAATTAATTAAAGATAATTAGAATAGGGTAGGATTAGGACAAGTGTCCTAATGACTCATCAACACCATTATGAATAAAATTTCTTATATATATATATATATATATATATATATATATTATTAGCCTAAACCATAAAGTATCAGATATATTTGAGAACCGAAATACCCGATTCTCAATATTTGCTAAAAATATCAAATTTGAAAATTTTGCAATGCAAGACAAATTAAACATACTGATTCTTATAGTTTATGGATTTTGGACTTTTACTCACTTATTTTGGCATTTCTGGACAGTGACGGTCAGATGCGGAACTGTTCTGGGTTTTTAACGCGACTTCTAAATTTTTCGGGAAACTTTTATCTTAAAGGCTTTTATGAATTTCTAGGAGTGACATACTTAAATTTTTACTTCCAAAAGTACAGAAGCTAACCTCATAGTGTGGACTTTGACGGTTGTCACAGTAGTAGTTTATTTATTGCTAACTATCTCCTTGTTTTCATGTCAACAACCATCAAGTTCGAGGAGGTGAAGCCCAACGGTGATTCGGTCACCTAGATCACTCGATTCTTGGGGTTTAGTGCCGATGATCGCTCGTTCTTCTCACGACACTTGGTGGATGAAGATGACGAGGACGTGACCATAATTGAGCCTTCAGATGTCGAGAGGAGGAGGAAGAAGGAGATGATGAAGAAGAAACAGAGGAAGAGATGACTGGTAAACATTTGATCTTTCCTTTGATTTCCTTTACTTCGCATTGTTTAAATAGTTTCTGACTTTTTCTTGGTTTTCAGGGAGTTTACCCGTGAAGCCATCGGCCGTGGCCGCTAGGAGGGTCGAGAAAAAAGGAAGATGACCTCGACTACTGGGTCGGGGGTGCTTAAGAACACAAGGATGACGGTCCCGAGGGAACCGTCGTCGAAGGATGGCGACACGTCTAAGGTCTCTACTCCAGAGAAGACAAAGACGCCTGCGGGTGTGATCGATGCGACACCGATCAATACTGCACCTCCGAAGGTGACAGAGATATCTCCAAAAACCGTCCAAGCATCACCGCTAACCAAACAGGCTCCACCGGCCACTGTCCAGACCCCTTAGTTGGCTGACAAAGGGAGGGGCCCTGCTGAGGTCACGACGGTAAATTTAATGTTGCCGTCAGAATTCATGGCCGACAACGTCCTTGATAGGGCGAAGAATTTTTCTTATCTGGAGAAATAGCACCTCCCCTCTCTCAAGGAACGTTTCCAGGGTATGTCTCTTGACGACACTGGGTCCAATGTCGCTAGACTCACGTTCATGGTAAGTATCAGGACTTACCTTTATGTTTTTTTTATCTTTTGTCGTTTGTCTTTGTCTTATGCTAATGTCGTGTGTTTTTATAGGCGTTTTAATCTGCTTTCAGCCACTATTCTCAAATGGAGAAAGTGAGGCGCATAGTGCCGAAGGCTCTCGAAAAAGAGAAGGCGGCCTTGGATAGGGAACAGGCGGCTTTGGCAAGGGAGAAGGCAGGCTTGGCGAAGAAGAAGGCAACCATGGATCGTGTGGAATCTATCTGTGCGACTTGACGATGCTCTAAATGTTATAGAGGTCGCCGGACACGAGAGGTTCGAGTTACAGACCCTTCTGAATCAGTCGCTAGAGTTGTTCGCCGGGTCGAGGGCAGAGTTGGGGAAGACCCAAGGGTCTTTGCCTGAGAATAAAAAAGAAGCCAAAGATTCCAAGGCGAAGGAGGTGGAACTTGAGGCGAAGGTGGAGGAGCTGAAGGAGGAGCTCAAATTGATCGAGGTTTTTGCTCGATTGACTACCCAGGCCGCGATCATGAGGCAACATCTGGCGAGGGAAAATCCCCTCGCCAATGCCTTGGAGGAGTTGGACCTCTACTTGTCGAACGTCGGGATCGAAAGGGACTTGGATTCCGAGGATGAGAAGGAAGAGGAAGGAGTAGAGGTAGAAGATGGGGCCCCTCAGGATGAGACTTCTGCATCGAAGCAGGCAGAGGATTCTCCTCAGCCTTAAGCCTAGTATAGTTATGTTTCTTTTAGTTTTTATTGGTCGACCGTTGGTGGTCAAGCCTTCCAATGTAACCGTTTCTTTTTTGGCTTTATGAATACAAACGGTTTTATCTTATCATTTCCATATCATAAAATGAATAAGTACAAACATACGACATAATATGATAAGAAATAAAACACAAGTCAACCAAGAGAATACTTATGATAGAGTGTTTTAATTCTAAGTTAAGTACTTAGAGCGTAAGATCTCTATTCTTGAGAATCGTATGACCAAGCAAACGTCATGATATACGACACAACCTAAATAATTCAACCGAAGACACTTGCGACTGAGGCATTTATTCAAAACGTGATAAAATTCTCTAAGTAAAAATTTAGATCATAGGATCTTGGGTTTACGAGGTCGAGTCGTGTAGTAGACTTGGGGTTTGTATTATGTCGTGAGATCTTGCGAAAAAACAACATCAGAGGTTGGTCGTTGGCTAACCAAAGACCCTCCGATGCTTAAGTTAGTACTGGTTGTGATAAATAATCATAAGAAAAGAATGAGGGATTTAAAAAAATACTTTTTAAGATACGTTGCATTCCAACTACGAGGGACATCTTGGTTGTTAAGGATTTGGAGCTTGTAGGCACCTTTTCCCACGACTTTAGATATACGATAGGGACCTTCCCACTTGATGGAAAGTTTACCTGCGTTTTTCTCTTGAGTGTTTTGAAAGACTCGTCGTAAGACATGATCGCCTTCTTGGAAGACTTTAGTCCTCACGTTTTTATTGAAGTGTCGTTCGACTGATTGTTTATGGGACGCCATTCTGATCAACGCTGATTCTCTCAATTCTTCGAGGGCGTCGAGATCATAACTTAGGTTGATCAGATTATGGTCGACCGAATTATACCTCGATGTTGGGAGTTGGACCTCGACCGGTAGGACCGCTTCACAACCGTAAACCAAAGAAAAGGGAGTTTGTCCTGTGGACGTATGTGGAGTTGTACGATTCGCCCATAGCACTGATGGAAGCTCCTCGGCCTATTTTCCTTATGCAACCTTTAATCTTTTCTTGATCGAGTTGACAATGGTTATGCTGCTTGATTCTGCATGTCCGTTCGACTGGGGATATCTTGGTGTTGAGGTCGTCAATTTTATGTTGTGATCTTCACAGAACTGTCGAGTCCTGTCACTTATGAATTGAGATCCATTGTCAAAAACAATCTCAGATGGTATTCCGAACCTGCATATGATGTTAGTATGGATAAAAGAAATGACCTATTTATCCTGAATTTGGGAAAAAGCGGCTGCTTCTATATATTTAGAAAAATAGTCTGTAAGTACGAGTAAAAATACCTTTTGCCTGGGGGCAGGTGGTAGCTTACCGACATTATCCATTCCCCACCTTATAAAGGGTCATGAAACTAAAGTCGAGTGTAAAGGTTTGGAAGGTTTATGCGACATACCTAAGTGTCGTTGACATGCGTCGCAGCTCTATACATACCTGATGGTGTCTTTGTAACACCCTAGAAATCAGAGTGAAATAAAACTGCGGAAATATAGGCAATAAGACATAGCATTTGGTATAAACCTCCCAAAAGGGGGTAAAGTACTAAACCTTTACAAAAACCCACGAATGAATATGGAAATCAACAACAAACTAATCTAAATACATCTATCTAGATTACATAGGTTGTCGACCCAAAATCACCAAAAGATGGGACTTAATCAACGCCCAACATTGACTACTAGTCATTCCAAAAATGCCTCTAAGACATGCTCGTCACTCACGACCTTGGCACCCCACCGCTATGGGAACCTGTTATACATATCATTCGAGAAAAAGTGTTAGGCTTAAAGCCTAGTGAGAACATACAGTTTATAGAATTCAAGATATATAAACATTTGTAACATAGATAAATCTTTACCAGACTTTTAGTTTACAAAAGAAGATCAGTATCAAGAAAGGACAATCGGTCCAAAAGTTCATCTAGCGATGACGAGGGATACCTGATTTACCAAGGATGGTGGCGGAACACAAAAGTAGGCCACGACCCGAGTTGTGAGCTAAATACTTGAATCCATGGCCACGAACACTTCGGAACGTACTAAGATATGAGGGAGGGCCCCCGAGGAAACCAAGTCATACTCGTTCACTAGGACTACACTTGACCCATAGCTAGTAACCGGTCTCACATAACCGTACCAAACGCTCCCGAGGATCAAGTGCATCCATAGCTACAAAAAGGGGAAAAGACATCCCAATAATATAAGTCGACTCAAAACCTAGGGATCCACTAGTAATAGTCTAAACTTGTCACAATAACACGTGTGACTAACCAAAGCTAAACGTATAGCTTCCAAAAACATTTATAACCAAAATGCCTTTTTCAAGTTTAACTGCTGATAAGAATGAAAATCATAAAATGAGTTTATATACATTATTCCAAGTAAATCACATAAATGTGCAAGTAAATCTCCATTTTACTCTTAATAAAATCAAACCCTTTACATTTCAAGAAAATGATTAGGAACCCTAAAATATCCCAAAAACTCAAGTTAGGTCAAAATGCCATAGAGTTAGATCCAAAACCATGGAGATATATAGGAGCTAAAAAATGTAACCTTTGATATGTATAAAGTTTGTAAAATGATAGTAGGAACTCACCAAGTAGGTTTTAGAAGAAAACCCAAAAATGCTAGGTTGGACCTCCTGGAGAAGATGACAATGGAGGTGAAGCTTCAAACCCGAAACCTTGAATGGAACACTTGATTCAAGTAATAAATGGGATGATTTGTGGTTGGAGAAACCCTAGAGGAGTAAATGAGGAGGGAGGGAAAGGAGAACTTGGAAAGGAAGAAAGAAATGAGAATGGATGAGATTTGGGAATTAATTTAATAAAACCCACGCTGATAGAGCCCCTGACACGACGCACGACCCGTGCGATTTTGCTGAAGGGAAACACACGACCTGTGCGTAACCCACTACTAACCCCTGACCATTGCGCATGACCCGTGCGCCCTTTCTGAAGGAGGACGCACGACCCGTGCGCCCTGTAAACCAACGCAGGCAGCCCTAATTCCTTCTTTCAACATCACAAAACCAAACAAAACTTGGGGTGTTACAATCCTCCCCAACTTGGGAATGATTTCGTCCCCGAAATCTCAACTACTCGAAGAGATGAAGATATCTTCGCTTCATATCCTCCTCGGCTTCCCGTGTTACATTGGCTCCCCGATGATGCTTCCACTGCACCTTGACCATAGTGACTTCTTTGTGACACAATTTCTTAGACTTTCTCTCTAAGATGGCGTCGGGTTCTTCTACACAACGGTTACCTTCATCCACTCTCAATTCGGAGAGAGGTATGACACTCTCTTCATCTGCCAAGCACTTCCGAAGGTAACAGATATGGAACGTATTGTGGATTCTACACAACTCCGGCGGCAGTTCCAATTGGTAGGCTTGCATCCCCACTCGTTTAAGTACTTTAAAAGGTCCAAGGAAACGGGGACTCAGCTTCCCACGTTTTCCAAACCTGATAATGCCCTTCCATGGCGATACCTTGAGCATCACACGATCGCCCACCTGGAACTCCATCGGTCGCCTCTTCTTATCGGCATAACTCTTTTGCCGATCTTGAGCCGCTTTCAATCTTTCACGAATGCCCTTAACCTTATCGGCTGTCTCTTGCACGATTTCAGGTCCGGCAAATTGTTTCTCTCCCGCTTCAAGCCAACACATGGGAGTTCTACACTTTCGCCCATAGAACGCCTCAAATGGTGCCATCCCAATACTCGAGTGGTGACTATTGTTGTAAGCAAATTCCACCAAAGGTAGGTGAGAGTCCCAACTACCCCCGAAATCGATGACACAAGACCTCAACATGTCTTCTAATGTTTGAATCGTTCTCTCGCTTTGCCCGTCGGTTTGTGGATGATAAGCCGTACTCAACTTCACTCGCGTACCTAGCTCTTTCTGAAAACCATCCCAAAAATTCGAAGTGAACCGACTATCGCGATCCGATACGATCGACAATGGTACACCATGCCTCGAGACCACTTCATCAATGTACAATTTTGCTAACTTGTCCATTGGTAAGGTCTCTCGCATGGCTAGAAAATGAGCTCTCTTTGTCAATCTATCGACTATAACCCAAATGGTATCGTGACCTCGAAGAGTTTTAGGCAACTTTGTCACGAAGTCCATGGTAATATGCTCCTACTTCCATTCAGGAATCTCTAAGGACTGAAGACTCCCATACGGTCGTTGGTGTTCGGCCTTCACTTGTAAACACGTCACACATCGCTCTACGCAACGTGCCACATCGAGCTTCATCACCGGCCACAAATAATGCAACTTCAAGTCCCGGTACATCTTTGTACTCCCCGGATGAATGGAATACTTGCACTTGTGGGCATCTTCAAGAAGTAGCTCCCGACTGCCCCCAAACTTGGAAACCCACACACGACCATTGAACAGTTTGACTCCACGGCTATCTTCCGTCAGGAGCAACCGTTGTTTTTTCATGACTTCATCTTTAAGGTTCTCTTCCAACAATGCTTCAACCTACGACGTCTTGATCTTATCAACAAGACTAGACACTAACTCGATTCTCGAATGGGCAACCCGAATATTTCCGCTATAGTCCTTCCGACTTAGCGCATCGGCCACCACGTTCGCCTTACCGGGATGGTAAAGCAATTCACAATCGTAATCTTTGAGCAACTCGAGCCACCGCCTTTGCCTCATATTCAACTCTTTTTGATCAAAGACATACTTTAGGCTCTTGTGATCTGTGAAGAGGGTATACTTCGTGCCATAGAGGTAGTGTCCCCAAAGCTTCAAGGCAAACACCACTGCCGCTAACTCCAGATCATGGGTAGGGTAATTCTTTTCATGAATTTTAAGTTGTCTCGAGGCGTAAGCGATCACGTTGCCTCTTTGCATTAATACACAACCCAAACCCATCTTCGAAGCATCGCTATAGACCACGAAGTCTTCCAACCCTTCGGGCAACGCCAAAATTGGAGCTTCGCACAACTTCCTTTGCAGAATCCGGAATGCCTTCTCTTGTGTTTCGGTCCACTCGAACTTCACATTCTTCCGAGTTAAAGTCGTCAAGGAAGAAGCGATTTTCGAGAAGTCTTGAATAAATCTTCGGTAGTAACCTGCCAAACCCAAGAAACTTCGGATTTCGGACGGACTCTTGGAAGGCTCCCAATTCAACATGGCTTCAATCTTGGAGGGATCCACTTTCACCCCGTCACGAGTGACGACGTGGCCCAAGAATTGTACCTCATCAAGCCAAAAGTCACATTTGGAGAACTTGGCGTACAATCTCTCTTCCCTCAACACTTCTAGAACTTCGCGAAGGTGTTGCTCATGCTCTAACTCGCTCTTGGAGTACACGAGTATGTCATCAACGAATACAATGACCGATTTGTCGAGAAATGGTCGGCACACCCTATTCATCAAATCCATAAATACCGCTGGTGCGTTTGTGAGGCCAAAAGGCATTACAAGAAACTCGTAATAGCCATAACGTGTTCTAAAGGCCGTCTTCGGAACGTCTTCTTCTCTCACCTTCACCTGATGGTAACCCGAACGTAAGTCGATCTTGGAAAAACATCCCGCTCCTTGGAGTTGATCTAACAAATAGTCTATCCTTGGAAGCGGGTACTTGTTCTTCACCGTTGCTTTGTTCAACTCACGATAATCGATGTACATCCTCATCGTGCCATCCTTCTTCTTGACAAACAAGACCGGAGCTCCCTAAGGCGACGAGCTTGGTCTTATGAAACCCTTCTCCAAAAGCTCTTGGAGTTGTGCCATCATCTCTTGCATCTACGATGGCGCCAAACGATAAGGAGCTCTAGTAATAGGAGCCGCTCCCGGTATGAGATCAATCCGAAATTCCACTTGCCGATCAGGTGTTAGCCCGGCAAGTCGTCTGGAAAGACGTCGGGATACTCCCGCACGATCTTCACATCTTCAAGCTTTGACTTCTCAAACTTGGCGTCGATCACGTAGGCTAGGAAAGACGAGCATCCTTTTACCAAACACTTGCGTGCCTTTGCCATCGTGATTAAAGCCACTTCACCTTTCCTCTTCTCACCATAGATGACAATGACCTCGCCACATTGATTGGGAAGTCGAATTAACTTCTTGGAACATACGATCTCGACATGATTGTTTGCTAACAAATCCATGCCGACCACCACATCAAAACCTCCGATAATCATCGACATCAAATCAATTGGGAATTCTCTCCCTTCGATACCGAGAGTACACTTCTTCAAAACATCACGTAACAAAACTTGACTACCATTTGTTATTTCTACCACTAACGCATCCTCTAGACTAGTAGTGGGCATGGCAATCCTTTGACGAAATAACTCAGATATAAACGAGAAACTGGCACCAGAATCAAACAACACATGAGCAGGAACGGAGTTTAGAAGAAATGTACCCGATACCACATCGACGGATGCCTTGGCCTCATCGGCCGTCATCTGAAAAGCTCGCCCCAGAACCCTAGATGGGTTCACTCTCTTTTCCGGTGCGCTACCCGACCTGAGCTTCGGGCAATCTCTCTTCATGTGCCCCGGTGCCTTGCACTCGAAGCAGACCATCCCCTCGATAGAACAGTCGCGGGCAATGTGATCATTCTTACCACACTTGCGGCAAAATCGCGGAGTAGAGTTACAGTTACCACGATGCTTGAACCGGCAACTCTGGCACCACTTAGCCTCTTGATTGATGTTGTTGGAGTTTCGGTTTCCGACAAAAGGTCGAGTCCTCTTAGGGGGAGCGGAATTGCTCTCCCATTTTCTTTTCTCAGGGACCACCACTGCTTTCTCGGCCTTGCTTCTTACGAACAGTTCCTCCATGAATTGAGTTTCCTCAACCATTTCACGAAGATTGGAAGCCTTAGAATTGTGGACCATAGACAATAAGTGTGCTGGCAGGCCATTAAGATAAGCCTTCATCTTATCTTTCTCCGATGGGGCCACATGCCCCACCAACCTCAGTTTCTCCATGAATTGACGGGTGTACTCTCTCACCGTCAAGCTTCCCTTCACTAGGGATCGAAACTCATTTTCGATGCGGTCCATCGATCTTTCACTATAGAATTCTTCCATGAGCTTCCTTTTGAACTCGGCCCAAGACAACTGAGCCAGAATAGAAGGAGAGAGAGTGGACTGACTAACATCCCACCAAATAAGTGTCGCATCTCTCAGCAACTCAGTGTCAAACTGCACCCTCTGGTCATCACCACATTCGACGGAGCCGAAAGCTTGCTCGACGGCTTTAATCCACTTCACGCACATAATGGGGTCATCAGAACCGGAGAATTCCGGCGGCCCGCACCCCAGAAAGGATTTATACGAGCAAATCTTCCCACCCCTTGGAGAACCAACCACTCTGTGTTCTTCAGTTGTAACCCCATTGTCTGCACCGCCCGAACCAAGAACAACAACATTTTCCGCGACCGTCTCATTTCTCTTGAGACTAGAATCGCGGTCCTCTACCACCTTCATAAACGCCTCTTGCTGCTTCTCCATAGCCCTCGATACCATCTGCATGATGCTGGCTATCATGTCGGTTTGCGGGTTCGCCACTTGCACAACTGGGTTGGTGGATGCCAACTCCACCCGAGGTACCTGCTCTACCTCCCCAGTAAATATTGGCGGCATACCGGGAGGAACAACCACCGGTACTCTGACCACCTGGTTCCGCTCTGGTTATGAATGCGGAGAGCCGGGGCATATGAAGTGAGAATGTCTGAGGCTAGTTAGGGAGGTGGTGGAAATTCTGTGGGTTCAACGGCTAGGGTCGAGCAACCACCAAGGGCACCGAGTCGATCTTTCCGGATGACTACCGAAGAGGCAAATGAGACCGCGGATGTCGTTTCGAGTACGTTTCTAGTAAACTCCATGCCTGCTCGTGTCTTGTTTGATTCGGGTGCTACATGTTCCTTTATGTCAGATGCTTTCTGTAAACAATTCACCACTCTTATTAGTGTTCTTCCCGATGCGTTAGTAGTAGAAATAGCGAATAGGGATCAAGTAATCATTCGTGACCGTTTTTGTGATTGCACTCTAGAGGTCGATGGAAATTCTTTCGGAGTAGATTTACTACCTATGGCTATAGGAGGGTTTAATGTAGTCATAGGCATGGATTGGTTAGCGAGGCATAGAGCGGACATCTTTTTCTCGAAAAAGATGATCCAAGTACCATTTCCGGGAAATGGGATGGCTACCATTTATGGAGAGAAAGGAAAGAGGAATAATCATATTATCTCATCTCTTAAGGCTCGCAAGTTTTTAGCGAAGGGCTACCCTTCGTACTTGGCCTACGTGGTGGACGCAAAGAAAGAAAAGAAGTCGGTGGGAGATGTAGAGGTAGTGCAAGATTTTCCGGACGTCATTCAAGACTTCTCAAAGACGGCTACACCGCTCACTTCTCTTACAAGGAAGAACGTCAAGTTTCTTTGGACCGATGCATAAGAGCAAGCGTTTCAGGCACTCAAGAGAAAGTTGTGTGAAGCCCCGATCTTGTCCTTACCCGAGGGATCGGAAGACTTTGTGCTGTATAGTGACGCTTCCAAGATGGGACTTGGGTGCGTACTAATGCAAAGGGGGAAGGTAATAGCCTACGCGTCGCGTCAATTAAAGGATCATGAGAAGAACTATCCGACTCATGATTTGGAGTTGGCGGCGGTAGTTTTCGCGTTGAAGTTATGGCGACACTACTTGTATGGGACCAAGTGTACTCTTTTCACGGATCACAAGAGTCTCAAGTACATTTTCGACCAAAAGGAACTCAACATGCGACAAAGGAGATGGCTAGAGCTTTTGAAGGATTACGATTGTGACCTACTCTATCATCCTTGTAAGGATAATGTGGTGGCGGATGCATTGAGCCAAAGGAATCATGGTGATGGTGTCAAAATGTCCTTTACAAGGATTGATGTGGTCACAAGTTTGTTGGAAAGCGTTAAGGCAAGTCAAGTGGAAGCACTTAAGAAAGAAAACCTCAAGGTCGAAGTAATGGTGAAACAAAAGGAGCTGTTAACGGAAGACGGTCGTAGTCTCAAACTCTTTCAAGGACGGATTTGGGTGCCGAAGTTGGGAGGAAACCGAAAGTTGCTTCTTGAAGAAACGCATAGGTCGAAATACTCTATACATCCCGGTAGCACCAAGATGTATAGAGATTTAAAGTTAATGTATTGGTGGCCGGTCATGAAGCTAGATGTGTCTAGTTATGTGGAGAAGTATGTCACTTGTCTCCAAGTCAAGGCGGAACATCAAAGACCGTATGGAAGTTTACAACCATTGTCCATTCCCGAGTGGAAATGGGACAACATCACTATGGATTTCGTGACAAAGTTACCGAAGACCTTGTGTGGCCACGACACCATTTGGGTAATTGTTGACCGATTGACCAAGAGCGCGCATTTTCTTGCAATGCGGGAGACCTTGCCAATGGAGAAATTGGCCAAGCTTTATATTGACGAGGTGGTGTCAAGGCACGGAGTTCCGCAATCTGTAGTATCGGATCGGGATAGTCGTTTCACTTCGAACTTTTGGACTAGTTTGCAAAAGGAGTTGGGCACTAGACTGAATCTGAGCACGGCTTATCATCCTCAAACGGATGGAGAAAGCGAGAGGACGATCCAGATGCTAGAAGATATGTTGAGATCGTGTGTGATAGACTTCGGGGGAAGTTGGGACTCACACCTACCTTTGGTAGAGTTCGCGTACAACAACAGTTACCATTCTAGTATCGGAATGGCACCGTTTGAGGCTTTGTATGGACGGAAGTGTAGAACTCCAGTTTGTTGGTTAGAAGCGGGCGAAAAGCAATTTGCAGGGCCGGAAATAGTGCAAGAGACGGCGGACAAGGTGAAATAAATTCGAGAAAGGCTAAAGGCGGCACAAGACCGACAAAAGAGCTATGCGGACAAGAAGAGAAGACCGGTCGAGTTTCGGGTGGGTGACCGGGTCATGTTGAAGGTGTCACCGTGGAAGGGGATCATACATTTCGGGAAGCGTTGGAAGTTTAGTCCTCGTTTCCTTGGACCATTCGTTATTTTGGAGAAGATTGGTTTGCAAGCCTACCGGTTGGATTTACCACCGGAAATGAATGGGATACATCCTACTCTCCACGTGTGTTACCTTCGGAAATGTCTAGCCGAAGAGGAAAGTGTGATTCCTTTGTCGGAAATTCGGGTGGACAATGGGAATCGTTGTGTGGAAGAACCGGAGTCGATTTTGGAATCGAAGGTGAAGAAGTTGAGACATAAGGACGTAGTGATGGTTAAAGTTCAATGGAAGCATCATCGGGGTGCTAACATTACTTGGGAGTCCGAGGATGATATGAAGAAGCGTTATCCTTACTTGTTTGCTTAGAGTAAGATTTCGGGGACGAAATACCAATTAGGTGGGGAGGATTGTAACACCCGGAAAATTTAAAAGGTAAGTTTTCGCTCCCTTAAACCTGTAATTGTATTAATTGAGAATATGAGGACTATTCTGTGCACATGCTCACTTTTATAATGCATTAATAATATATGAATTGTGTATTCATGATTTCCGTCTGAACCTCGCGCTCATAATCGAACTTGGTTAGATTTTCGGTCTGGGTTGGGTGTGGTGCAACAATGCCACGCGACTATGACCAGTGTCATTGTCTTTGGTCATTGTCGCATGATTGGTACCGTAAGTGTGGTGAAGTCGGCGACAATGCCACCGCGACAATGCCACCGCGACAATGCCCCTAGGCAAAGTCGCAGGGCATAGTCGCGAGGTGTGTACCGTGACCCTCGGGGAGTCGGCGACTATGACACGCGACAATGCCCAGGGCATTGTCGCCGGGCAATGTCGCCCGCGGTGTCCAGTCTTCTGTTTTTAATCCAAATTTGATATCTCATTTCTCACTTCTTCATTTTAAAATGGGAGCTCTCTTATTTGGGCGATTTTTGAGCCTCTCAAACACACACACACACACACTTATTGCTAGGGTTTGGGGTTGTTGGGGTGATCCTTGGCTTATCAAGTCTCATCAAAGTGTATTTATTGAAGATCTTCATCAAGTTCTCATCTCGATCATCATCAAGTCTCATTTTCTCAAAACTAGGGTTTCATCTTTTTCTAGGTTTTAGTCAAAAACCTAGATTGTGAGTTTACTAAACCTTTGTTAAAACTAGATACACATCACAATCTCCTATTTGTTACTTTATCTCTACATGTTCAAATGTTTGGGGATTTCTTCATGAAAATAGTTGGAAGATGTATATATATGGGTGATTTGCGAAGATTATTATTATATGTATCATTATTTGGGATTTGTCTCATAGATACATAATGTGAGTACCTTGATATGTTAAATGTATACATATATGATTCTAGTTGGAACACCATTTTGGTGATATGTTTATATGCATGATAAGCATGATTTACATTGGGTCTTTTGTTAGACATCACGAGGATAAGGTGGTAATATTATACCCATAGTTGGTATTGAATTATGTGGGTTGAAATATAGCTAAAGGACCCCTTGTAAATGTTATGTGGACGAACCAAGTCAGTACACTAGGAGGATATAGTATTGGGCGCCACTGTGATGGTATGTGCCTAGACCTCCGCCATTCGGGGAATTTTCATAGCGATAGTCTTCGGGTGTGTCGGGCCTTTGGGGTGTTCCTTGTTAAGGGCATCAAGGTATATTGACTCTTGGGTGGGACTTGATTGGTGCTATGGGTCTCCCCTATTGACTCCACATTTGTTGAACTATGGTTAACTACTTATAAGAAATGTGACCGTTCATGCATGCTTATTAGTGTTCAACTCACTAGGCTTTTTGGCCTAACACTTGTTTGGTGTCGATGTGTATCTCGGGTTCTAGCGGTGGCGGTCCTAAGCAGGGTTAGTCGCTTTGGGGTGAGAGCTTGGGGAATTGCACATGGACGTGTTATACTTTTGGATATAGACCGTTTGGGTTTATAGATGACAACCCTTTTTGTAATCTCTTTTCTAGATGTAGAAATTAGATTAGTTGGTTGTTGTTTATTGTCCGTTAAATTACAATTGTGATTAAACAGGTTATTTATATTTATATATTCCCCATTTTTGGGAGGCTCTTGCTATGACAATTTCAGTATATCTCATATCCGTTTTCCGGATTTTTTTTTGTTATCCCTATTTTTAGGGTGTTACAACACATGTGCAATGTGATGTTGAAAGTTGTAACTTGTATATATTTTGTAGCAGTAAAAGCCATATATTATGTTAAAACTTGCAAATTGTAGATGTGAGATAGAAAAATAAAATCCATACATCTTGTTTATATATATATTTCTCAACAGTCCGTGGTATACAAAATACATTATTTATGCCGGGGGCGGAGCTAGTGTTTTGGAGGTGGGGGATGCGCCCCCATTAAAATCTTTTTTTTTCCTCTCTTATAAAAACAATTCTTTTGAACTTTCTACTGTATTCCGCGTAATTTTCTGCATGTTCCCACATCAAGCTAAAAAGTATCTTGATATTAACCAAAAAACCAAAAAGGTCTCTCGAAATCAACCAAAAAAACTGAAAAGGTCCCTCAAACGTGTTAGGTGAAGTATGTCTTGATTCAAGTTTAGAAAATTAAAATTGTTACCTGTGACAATGAACAACATGTGCAATGTGATGTTAAAAGCTGCAACTTGTATATGTTTTGTAGCAATAAAAGCCATATATTATAGAAAACATGCAAATTGTAGATGTGACATAGCAAAAAAAAATTCCATACATCTTGTTATGTTAGGGCGCAACCCCCACCTTTGACCCCACCAAACCCACAAGTTACTCTTCTAGTCATTGGTTTATAAAGCAATTAAGAGATACCCATTTTATTAACACAAAGCTGCTAATAACACAAAACTTTTTAAAAAAATTCCAAACTTGCAATAGTCGTGGTATATAAAATACATCAGTTATGCCAGGGGTGGATCTAGTGTTTTGGAGGTGGGGGGATGCGCCCCCATTAAAATCTTTTTTTTTTCTCTTTTACCTAAGGTTAAAAACAATTCTTTTTAACTTTCTAATGTAGTTTCCCCCAGTAATTTTCTGCATGTGCCCCCACCAAGCTAAAAAAGTACATTGAAATCAACCAAAAAAGTTTATCAAAATCAACCAGAAAAATCGAAAAGGTCCCTCAAAATCGATAAAAAAAAACTTAGAAATTACTCGAAATCAACCATAAAACTTTAAAGATTTCTCAAAACGGTGGAATTAGGATAAAATACATTAATTGGGTTACTTTATGGACCTTTAATCTACCTTAAAAGTGCCCCTACTAGGTAAAACTTCTGAATCCGTCACTAAGATATGGTTTCCAAATCTCTTATTGAATTCTTTAATGTTAATAAATGTTTAATAATTCTTGAAATAACACGAAACCAACGAACTCGTGTTCAATAAAACAAGATTAAACAAATAATTAATTTTTAACTTGATATTTTCATAATATAATATATATTCTTTTGGGTCCAACATAAATAGTGTTGTCAATGTTAATCTGGATGACGTTATTGTATTTAGAGCCATGGTAAAGTTTACAAGTTAAAAGAGAAATGAATTGCATTATAAAAGAAATATAACAAAATGTTTGGTGGTATCGGGTTGAAAGAGAAACGAGGTGTGGTGATCGTGTCATAATTATCTATTTGAAAATCTTTTTATTATTATTTGTTAAAAAACTTAAATAATAAATGAAGGTTTAAGATATAATATCAATTAAATAAATTATTGATAATTTATATATGTGATTTATGAATATGTTATTAGCAACTTTGTGTTAATAAAAGGGGTATCTCTTAATTGCTTTAGAAACCCAAGAACTAGAACAGTAACTTGTGGGTTTGGTGGGGTCAAAGTGACCAACGTGGCTTACCACGTGGGTTGAGCATGGGAAACCCACGGCCATGCCGCGTGAAAGGCTGTTGGCCAGCGAAAGGAACTCCACATATGGGAGGAGCAGTGCCTACCGTGGGTTGGGCGTGGCTTGAAGCCACATGAAACCCAAACGACCCTCTTTCTCTCCCTTTTCCCATCTGATTCTTTTAAAAAAAACTCATTCCCTTCCTCTATTTTTGGAAAACTCACTCAATTAATTTCCCTTTTCATTCTCTCTCTCTCTCTCTCTCTCTCTCTCTCTCTCTCTCTCTCTCTCTCTCGATAAAACTCCCCACCACCAAACCCCATTAATTTCCTCTCCTCTCAACATTTATTTTGGATCTTTTAGCTTTGATTTGAAGAAAGTATTTAAAGCTACTCTCTTAAGAGAGTTGGAATATTTATTGTGTGAATCAAGTTTCCTCACTTTCAACCACATCTTCAAGACTTGTTGGATTTATAGGGTTTTTCCTAAAACCTAGATAGTGAGTTATTTATTAACTATTTTAAATGAGATACATTTCTTTATATGTTTATTGTTACTTTTCCTTGTTTCTCTAAACTATGTCAATCACCTGATAAGTTTGACCTACATGTTCATATTTGGAAAATGTTAGGGTTTTTGGTTATATTTCATGATATGAGTACTATGAGGGTATTTGTTAGCAATGGTTGGGAAATGCTATGGGATATTATGTGAATGAGGAATATTATTGACGTGCTTACTTGATATATGGAGTTGTACCTAAAGTGGGTTTGAAGATATTGGAGATCATATAATTGTATTTTTCTTAATGTGGAATATGTATAGTGATGGAATGCTATGTATGTATATTTGATGAACCATAAGTAAGCACTAGAAGGGTGTAGTCTTAGGGTGCCATCTTGACGGTATGCACGTAGACCTCCTCCATTTGAAGTAATGCTTGGGAGATAGTCTTTAGATGTGTCGGGCCTTCGGGATGTTGCTCATGCGAGTGAACATCAAGGTACATTGACTTGAGGTGAAACTCATTGGTGTGATGGGTCTCCCCCATTGACTCCTTTATGGCTCTTGTTGTCTTTAACTGTTTAACTGATCATGCCATATTATTGTTGAACTCACTAGGCTCGTTTGGCCTAACACTGGATTGCTTAATGTGTATCTCAGGTTCTAGCGGCACGACCGCCAAGAAGGTTTAGTAGACATTAGAGGTGAGCTTAGGAGCATTTTGGGACGCCATGTATAGAAGACATATTTTGGAGAATTGGTTGACAACTTGAGATAATCTTTCTCCTAGATACGGTTTAGATTAAAGGGTTGTTTTCCATGATAGCTTTTATATTACAAACTTGTAATTAAACAAACGTATAAGTTCCCTTTTTAGGAAAGCTCGTGTTTTGGCATAATTTTATATACACATTTCCAATTCCGGAAATTTTTGTTTATCCTATTTGGGGTGTTACAAGTTGGTATCAGAGCTCTAGTTTAAGTGAACTAGGTGTCGCCTCTAGTATTCCTAGACTTAAGTTGTTTATGCCTATAGTATCACTGTCCATTTGTGTAGAACGTTCCTAGGTGGGGAGAGTATTAGGAATACGGAATTGTAATGATTGAAAATTATGATGATGACAACGAGAATTCTTATGTATCACTGTCCATTTGTGTAGAACGTTCCTAAGTGGGGAGAGTATTAGGATTACGGAATTGCAATGATTGAAAATTGTGATGATGACAACGAGAATTCTTATGTAATATACATTTATGATTTCACTTGGTCGGTGCTATTATGAATTTATAAATACGTGAGTATGCTTGAAACTGTTATTATAATGATTAATCTTTGTAATAGTACATATTGAACCGCTAATCTTTCAAAGAATTAATCGGTATGATCTTTATCATGTGTGACAATTTACAATGGTAAACACAAGGAATCGGGTGGTAGTGCTCGGTGAGGGTAATGAGGCGAGCGTCACAGCTCCAGAGACTTCAAGAAGGGTAAATCCGATGGGTGTTCCGACCGTTTCGCAAAGGACCACCTTGTTGGAGGGAGTAGTGGATCAAGTTCCACAAGTGAATATAGAGACCGATAACCCGGTAGTCCAAGAAGTGGGCCCCCAGTCAGTTTTATTAGCTAGTATCATGCAGATGATGAATTCTACAATGGACATGCGGGACGAACGATTCATGAAGATATTAGAGGATCGTGATACAAGCAACCAGAGACATGAAGCGGTAAAAGACAATGTGGTGATTGGGTCGAGTGGTACCAATAAGAGTGTATAAGAAGATAGAAGGGTGTTGCTCTTACAAGTCGTTCTTATGTAGTCGACCTCCAGAATTCTCCGGGACAACCAATCCAGTGGCGTGCATGAACTGGATACAAGATGTAGAGATGGCATTCAAGTCAAGTGAATGCGACGACTCTTAGAGGGTGAAATTTGCATCCCAGCTGCTTAGAGGGGATGTATTGATTTGGTGGAATGTTACCCGAAAGGCGCTTACACCGGAGGTTTTGGCTAAGCTCACTTGGACAACCTTCAAGAAGAAGATCATGGAGAAATACTGCAATGAAAGGGCTCTCGACAAGATAGAAGAGGAGTTCTGAAACCTGAAGAAGGGTAGTCTGTCAATCGCCGACTACTCAAAATAATTCATGGAGAAGCTCAGTCTGGTTGAGCATTTGACGAGTGATGAGAGGTCGAAGATAAAGGCCTATTTGAGAGGCTTACCGACGGAGATAAAGACAGGTGTTAGGAATGCCCGAGGGAGTACAATGTAAGAGGTTATCGAGGAGTCCCAATTGGTGGAGGACGATATCCTCTAAGAGAGAGAAGATAAGAAGCAATAAGAAGAGAAGCGGAAATGGGAAGGACCAACTGGGCCCGCTCGATCATCCAAACCCTTCAACGGGGGGAGGATCATGGAGCCACGACAGGAGGCGAGGCGGTGCCCCAAGTTTAAGAGCAAGCACTTCGGGCCATGTAATCCGAAGCCCTTCTCTAATCCGATGGAGTGCTTTAAGTGTGGGCGGAAGGACCACATGAGTATAGATTTCCTATACCGGGGAGTTTGCTATGAGTGCCGAGAGCCGGGGCACATCAAGAGAGATTGTCCTAAGTTAGCAAGGGGAAATCGAGGAACTTTCAGCGGGGTTGTCCCAAAGAAGGAGATCCCACCGAAGGTGCCAAGTCGGACCTTCCAAATGACAGTGGATGAAGCAAGGGCAACGACGGATGTGGTGTCGGGTACGTTTCTAGCGAACTCTCTACCTACCCGCGTTTTGTTTGATTCTGGTGCGAACCGTTCCTTTGTGTCTACCTATTTTTGCAAGAACTTCACTGCTCCTGTTAGCTTGTTGTCTGATGCTCTAGTGGTAGAGGCAGTCAATGGGGAACACTTGTTAGTTCGGGAATGCTTCGTTGGGTGCACCTTAGAATTATATGGGGAGTCCCTTGTAATAGATTTGCTACCGGAGGATATCGGGGGGTTCGATGTGATTGTTGAGATGGATTGGATAGCTAAGCACGATGCCGGTATATTTTGTTCCAAAAAACTAATTAGAGTACCCTTACCTAAGGGTGGGGAAGTGATAATCTACGGAGAGAAGAATCGAAAAGCCAACAAGATTATCTCGTCAATCAAAGCACGAAAGAGCCTAGCCAAGGGGTGTAGTTCATACTTGGCCTACGTGATCGATGCAAAATTAGAAAAGAAAAAGGTGAAAGATGTGGACGTGGTGCCCGACTACCCGGATGTCTTCTCGGAAGATCTATCCGGACTCCCACCAGAATGACAAGTAGAGTTCCATATCGACCTCACCCCGGGTGCCGCACCAATCGCTCGTGCTCCTTATCGCCTAGCCTCAACGGAAATGCAAGAGATGATGATGAAACTACAAGAACTTCTCGAGAAGGGGTTTATACGACCGAGATCATCGTCGTGGGGAGCTCCAGATTTATTCGTGAAGAAGAAGGACGGGTCCATGCCGATGTGCATCGACTACCGTGAACTCAACAAGGTCACCGTCAAGAACAAGTATCCACTTCCTCGAATCGATGACCTCTTCGATCAATTACAAGGAGCAGGATGTTTCTCCAAGATAGATTTGTGGTTCGGTTACCACCAAGTGTGGGTGAAGGAAAGCGAAATTCCAAAGACGGATTTTCGAACGAGGTACGATCATTATGAGTTTTTAGTCATGCCATTCGGTTTGACTAATGCTCCGTCCGTATTCATGGACTTAATGAATCGTGTGTGTCGACCTCTCTTGGACAAATTGGTTATAGTATTCATCGATGATATTCTGATCTACTCGCGGGACGAGGTCGAACACCGTCAACATTTATGGGAGGTGATGGAGATTCTTCAGAAGGATAAGTTGTTCACGAAGTTTTAAAAGTGCGAGTTTTGGTTATAATAAGTTCAATTCTTGGTTCACGTGGTATCTAAGGATGGGGTGAAGGTAGATCCGGCGAAGATTGAAGCGATGATGAATTGGGAGCCACCGACGAGTCCAACGGAGATAAGGAGTTTCTTGGGATTAGCCGGCTACTACCGACGATTTATTCAAGACTTTTAGAAGATCGCCTCTCTGCTCACGTCGTTCACAAGGAAGAATGTGAAGTTCTTATGGACCGAGGTCGAACACCGTCAACATTTATGGGAGGTGTTGGAGATTCTTCAGAGGGAGAAGTTGTTCGCGAAGTTTTCAAAGTGCGAGTTTTGGTTACAATAAGTTCAATTCTTGGGTCACGTGGTATCGAAGGATGGGGTGAAGGTAGATCCGGTGAAGATTGAAGCAATGATGAATTGGGAGCCACCGACGAGTCCAATGGAGATAAGGAGTTTCTTGGGATTAGCCGGCTACTACCGACGATTTATTCAAGACTTTTAGAAGATCGCCTCTCCGCTCACGTCGTTGACAAGGAAGAACGTGAAGTTCCTATGGACCGAGACTCAAGAAAAAGCCTTTCGAACTATACAAAGGAAGATAGGCAAGGCAACAATCTTATCCTTACCCGAAGGATCCGAAGACTTTATGGTTTATAGCGACGCCTCTAAATTGGGTCTCGGGTGTGTTTTGATGCAAAGGGGGAAGATGATCGCATACGCATCGCGACAAATCAAAGACCACGAGAAGAATTATCCTACTCATGATTTGTAGTTAGAGGCGGTGGTGTTTGCTTTGAAGCTATGGCGACACTACCTCTACGGGACGAAGTTCACACTATTCACCGACCACAAAAGGTTGAAGTACATATTCGACCAAAAGGACCTCAACATGCGACAAATGAGGTGGTTGGAGCTTTTGAAGGATTATGATTGTGAATTGCTTTACTACCCCGGTAAGGCCAATGTGGTGGCGGATGCTTTGAGCCGAAAGAGTTATGGGAGTGAAGTCAAGGTAACCTTTACTAGAATTGATGTAATATCAAGCCTAGTAGAGGACATCAAGGTGAATCAAGACGAAGCACTTCGTGAAGAGAATCTTAAGGCCGAAGTCATGGTCAAACAACGGGAGATACTAACGAAACATAGTCGCGACCTTAAGCTATTACAAGGAAGGATTTGGGTGCCGAAGATTGGGGAAACCGTGAGTTGCTTTTGGCGTAGGCTCACAAGTCAAAGTACTCCATAAATCCCGATAGCACCGAGATGTATAGATTTGAAGCTACATTATTGGTGGCTGGTGATGAATCTTGATGTGGCTAACTACGTAGAGAGATGCGTCACTTGACTTTAAGTTCAAGCGGAGCATCAAAAGCCTTACGGGAGTGCAACCACTAGCCAATCCGGAATAGAAGTGGGAGCATATCACGATGGAATTCGTCACTAAGCTACCAAGGACCTTACGGGGACATGACACTATTTGGGTGGTGGTGGATCGACTCACAAAAATCACGCACTTTTTGGCGATACGGGAGACGTTGCCAATGGACAAATTGGCCAAGCTATACATAGATGAAGTAGTGTCGCGTCATGGTGTTCTACTATCCATAGTTTCGGATCGAGAAAGTCGGTTTACTTCCAAGTTTTGGGATGGGCTACAAAAGGAGTTGGGCACGAAGGTCAAGTTAAGCATGACCTATCATCTTCAAACCGATGGCCAAAGTGAGAGGACGATCCAAACTCTCGAGGACATGCTCTGGTCTTGTGTTATCGACTTTGGGGGAAATTGGGATTCACATTTACCCTTAGTGGAATTCGCCTACAACAATAAATACCATTCGAGCATCGGGATGGCACCAGTCGAGGCACTTTACGGTCAGAAATGTAGAACACCGGTGTATTGGATCAAGGCGAGAAAGAAACAATTTGTGGGGCCAGAGATTGTGCAAGAAACGACAGATAAAGTGAAAAATATCCGGGAGCGTTTGAAGGCGGCTCAAGATCGACAACAGAGCTATGCGGACAAAAAGCAAAGACCATTCGAGTTCCAAGTAGGAAAGCGGGTTATGTTGAAAGTGTCACCATGGAAGGGGATCATCCATTTCGGGAAGCGCAGGAAGCTTAGTCCCAGTTTCCTTGGACCATTCACTATATTAGAACGGGTCGGACTACAAGATAGACTTGCCACCATAAATGGACGGAATTCATCCTACTTTTCACGTATGCTACTTGCGAAGGTGTTTAGCCGAGGAAGATAACGTCATCCCTTTGTCAAAGATTCATGTGGACAATTGTAACACCCCAATTTCCGAAAAGTATCGTTTCAAGTTAATACAAAAATCGGTAATTTTAAGGGAAAAATAAGATATAGTATTTTGGACTTGAATCCTAGATTTTATAGCCTTGGTGGATGAAGGATTCAATTACGAGTCCAACGATTCTTTCCGGAGCAAAATCGGAGCTATAACGAAGAAGTTACGGCCAAAACAGTGAACGGGAAAAAAATCGGGCGGACAGTGCACTACGCGACTTGTGCCACGACTTAGTGCCACCCGCGCGACCTAGGGGAAGTGGGCGACTTATGCCATGGATGGTTTGTTCACACATACATATATACATGGCATGTGTAGTATATATATATATATATATATATAGGGTCATCGACTTATGGCCGCGTGGTAAGTCTCGAAATGCCCTGTTCGAGCATAAAACCCGATTTTCAGCCCGAAAACTTCATTTCTTCATAACTTTTGCATCTCAACTCCGGTTTTGGTGATTCAAGTTGCCATGGTTTCATTTTTGAGAGATTTTCAAGGATATAGTAAGAGATTTTAAGTCTATTGGAAGATCAGAGAGTATTTTATGGTGGTAAGTTTCTCATCTCTCTCAATGTTAAGCTAGGGTTTGATGATTTCATCCTTTTCCCTTTCATCCTTCAACTTGGGTGTGATTTTGATGACTTCTGTGGTGAAGGTGGTCTTGTAGATATGTTGGATATAAGATCTAGGTAGGTTTCTTGGTGATTCAAGCCTTCATCAATGGAGATTCAAGTTTTGGGGGTAAAACCTAGATTTAACCTAAATCTAGCAAGGTGAGTTCTAGTTGATTTGTGAAAACGGTGTACATGCCAAAATGTCAATCTTTACATGTTTATATGTTTTACATGAAATTATTAACTATTGGGTTATTTGATAAGTTTTGGTTATTTGAAGTGTCTTAACTTTGTAAACTTGTAAAATACCCACATTTGGGATTTTGGGCATTTTGATAAATAAATCATATGTTTTGGTATCTTAATGGTTTATTTCATGAAAGTATATTTTTTGAGTATAAAAGTATTTTATCGTGTGTTTTGAAGAAATGCTTGGTGTTGTGTTATGAGACGTTTTGAAAGGATAAATGTTATAAACTCACTTGGAAAATGTTTTGTCCCAATTTAATCTATGTGGGAGTCATCTCTAAATTTTGGAGCATGGGTTTACATAAAGGCGGATTGTTTACGTTTGGTTTCATTTTATGATTTTCAACGTTGAGTCTTTGTAGTTGAGCTTATGGCTCGGTTTGGATTTTGTTGGGTTTCGAGGACACTTGTCCGATTTTAATAGCTCAATGTAGAGTATTTGGTTATGATTTGCATATGTTGCATCTTATTTGAGAGTTACATGCTTGAATGTGTTAGTTCATTCGTTTTGAGTCATGCAATGTTTCAGTTAGTGCAATGGATCCATAGGCACGGTGTTCTTTTGTCCCGTTTTGGACAAGTCCAGCCTTTGGCACGGAATAGGCATTGGGTTCCATGGTAAGTAAGGTGTGGGTCTATATGGTCGGGCAGCGTCCCATGGGCAGTAAGGTGTAATTCCAGTATGTGCATAAGTTCCCCTATTTTGGAGCTCTCAAGGATAGACCTGGAGTGGTTGACTTGATGTTTTCGAGCGATAGACTTGGAGTATTTGAGGTCGGTAGGTTATATGTGTATAATCTATACGTTTGGTTTTCTACATAGCTATGTGACCCATTTCGGTGTTCCATCATGAACAATGTAATCGGGTCTCCCCCGCACCAAAAGGTGTTGATTTTGGGTATTGAGTTTTATAATCTATGTTTTGGTGACGTATTGAGTGCAGGTGGTTATACATGTCTAAGGTTTTGAATATTGGATTTTATCCATGTTTTGGGATGTTTTGGAAGTTGGAATTTATCTACGTTTTCAGTATTCGATTATTAAAATGTCAGTTATGCTTTACGTGCATTTTGGGTTTTGGATTTATATCAAAGAGGCGTTTTGTTTTATGATGAATGTTGAAAAAGAGATTGTTTTCAGATGTAATATATTTCGTCTTGTTTTCTTTCAATTTAAATGTATCTCATTTTGGAAATCTTGATTCAAATAACATTCTTGAAGTTATTGCTTTAATTATATCTAAGGAAAACTCTTGAGCTCACTAGGCGTTGAGCCTAACCTTTTATTTGTCGGCATGTGCATCAGGTTCCAGTTGGGGAAATGGTTCTAGCAGTTTTATGAAGGGATGAGTTTTAGTCTTACGCAGGGGTAAGTAGTTGGTGAAGTCTTCCGCAGATTGGAGATAGTGACTGTTATTGGGTTTTAGTAGCACCTGTCCTTTTTATAGACTGTACACATAGAATGAAATGTGTGTATCGAAGCTAAACCTTAAATTGTGGTTGTAGATTAACCAATCATCGATGTATTTAGAATTTTTTTTAATTAGTTGTTATTTCCATATTTGAGGGTGTTAAAACAAAGGAAACCATTGTGTGGAGGAACCAGAATGCATCTTGGAATCGAAGACGAAGAAGCTTCGCCATAAAGAAATAACCATGGTTAAGGTCCAATGGAAACACCATAGAGGTGCAAATGTGACTTGGGAAGCGGAAGAAGACATGATGAGGCGATATCCCCAATTATTCAGGTATGGACGAGATTTCGAGGACGAAATCATCTCTAAGGTGGGGAGGATTGTAACACTCAAAAATCTTAGTTAATTTAAATTCAAGTTGTGTGGTGGCCGTGTCATAATCATCTATTTGAAAATATTTTTATTATTATTTGTTAAAAAGCTTAAATAATAAATGAAGGTTTAAGATATAATATTAATAAAATAAATTATTGATAGTTTATGTGATTTATGAATATGTTATTAGCAACTTTGTGTTAATAAAAGGGATATCTATTAATTACTTTAGAAACCCTAGGACTAGAAGAGTAACTTGTGGGTTTGGTGGGGTCAAAGGGACCCACGTGGGTTGAGCATGGGAAACCCACGGCCAAGCCGCGTGAAAGGTTGTTGGCCAGGGAAAGGAACCCCACGTATGGGAGGGACAGTGCCCACCGTGGGTTGGGTGTGGCTTGAAGCCACATGAAACCCATGCGACCCTCTTTCTCTCCCTTTTCCCATCTGATTCTTTTAAAAACACCCATTCCCTTCCTCTATTTTTGGAAAACTCACTCAATTAATTTCCCTTTTCATTCTCTCTCTCTCTCTCTTCTCTTTCGATAAAACTCCCCACCACCAAACCCCATTAACTTCCTCCATTAATTTCCTTTCCTCTCAACATTTATTTTGGATCTTTTAGCTTTGATTTGAACAAAGTATTTAAATCTACTCTCCTAAAAGAGTTGGAATATTTATTGTGTGAATTAAGCTTCCTCACTTTCAACCACATCTTCAAGACTTGTTGGATTTCTTGGGTTTTTCCTAAAACCTAGATAGTGAGTTAGTTCTTAACTATTTTAAATGAGATACACTTCTTTATATGTTTATTGTTACTTTTACTTGTTTCTCTAAACTATGTCAATCACCTGATAAGTTTGATCTACATGTTCATATTTGGAAAATGTTAGAGTTTTTGGTTATATTTCATGATATGAGTACTATGAGGGCATTTGTTAGCAATAGTTGGGAAATGATATATGGTGTTGTACCTAAAGTGGGTTTGAAGATATTGGAGATCATATACATGTATTTTACTTAATGTGGAATATAAATAGTGATGGAATGCTATGTATGTATATTTGATGAACCATGAGTAAGCACTAGGAGGGTGTAGTCTTAGGGTGACACCTTGACAGTATGCACCTAGACCTCCGCCATTTGAAGTAATGTCTGGGAGGTAGTCTTTAGATGTGTCGGGTTGTGTGTCCACTGATACATCAACTTCTGTCTCTTCATTATTTGTCACAGCTTCAACTGTTGGAGTTGGCATTTGAACTGGAATTTCTTGCTGAATCGGGGAGTTGGATTCAGTTGAGATATCTGAACTGCTTGGATGAGTAGTCGTTGAGTCTTCCATCCTGTCAACCACAACAGATTTCTTCACATTAGATCCAAGAAATTAATCGTAAAACAGTTAAAATAATAAATCTGAATCAGATAAATGATTAGTATACGTTGATGCTTCATCTGATTTGATCGCTTGAGATGCAGGTTCTGGACTGTTTTGCCCAGAAGCTAGTACTCCGGTTATCACGGGTTCTGAACTGACGTGTTCAGAACCCATCTCTTCATCAAATGTGACATTTACGCTTTCAACAACTGTTTTTCACTTCTTCAAGTATACACAGTATGCAGTAGATGTAGATGAATAACCAATAAAGATGCCTTCGTCCGCCTTGGCACTGAACTTGTTCAGACTCTCTCTATCGTTTAGAACATAACACTTACACCCAAATATATGGAAATATTTGATTGTCGGTGTTCGGTTGTTGATTAACGCATAAGGAGTCTTCTTGAATCTGCGGTGTATCATGGATCGATTCTGAGTATAGCACGCAGTCGATACAGCTTCAGCCCACAGAAATAGAGGTAAGTCAGATTGACTTGGCATAGTACGAGCAGCCTCGACTAGCGTACGATTCCTTCTTTCGACCACTCCATTCTGTTGAGGCGTACGAGTAGCAGAGTATTGATGTGATATCCCGACCGATTCGAGATATTCTTGAACTGTTTTGTTCTTGAACTCTGTGTCGTTGTCTGTTCTTAGAAGCTTGACCGGTTTCTGCAGATTTACCTGGATCGTCTTCAGGAATGTAATGAGAACATCAGGTGTCTCATGTTTTGAACGTAGAAATTTGACCCAAGTGTATCGCGAGTAATCATCCACGATAACTAGTATGTACTTCTTTCCGCCAAGACTTTGCGTTCGCATCGGACCGCATAAGTCCATATGCAACAACTGTTGGATTAATAGGAATTAGGATTCGATTAACACATCAAATTTAACCACATAATTGCTTATGAAAACGTACTAACATACCTGGTGTGATAGAAGAACTCTGATTCACGTTTTTACTCTGTTCTTCTTCCATTCTATTCCAAGATACACCTTTTATGCCCTAACCATTTGATGGAATTGGCGATTTCAGGATCACTGGTGTTCTTGAGAGAGAATGATGAAATGGCGTACAAAAGATATATATATATATATATATATATATATATATATATATATATATATATATATTACAGTGTTGGCGGTTCTTCCCATCAAAGACCCCCATTAACTGTCACTTAACCAACCGTCACACGTGCTTCACCAATTGGCGCCAAACAGGTAACACGTGTTGACCAACATTCTGATATATGTACGTATGCATAAGTAAACTATATGGTCTTATATAAATCATGGATCATTATCATTCAATTCATCTTGTTCATTAAGATGAGCATATATATATATATATATATGCTATAATCTCCCACTGAACAAGATAATAATTGAAAATAACTATCCACTGAATTGTGCACTTGATTTATATAATTCCAAATCATTATACATTATATATTCATACTGCATTAGGGATCAAAGAAGTTCATACATCAGCTAAACTGTGTAGACTTCCAGGGTCACACTAAAACAGTTTCAATAACATATGCATACATATCTGTACTCTGCATCCTTGACAATTTAAAATCCAAAGCTTTTACTTAATCAACATTTCATCTATACATTAATCTTATTTAAGTAACTCACATTAAACAAGTAGTACATAAGTAAGTATACATTCAATGAATATATTTACAATAAACTGTAGTTTATGATCTTGTCATGATGATTTTCATTCGTTGAACAGATTCCTCATACCCATTGCTTTGATATGCTTCTTGAAACTCTCAACAACAAGTGCCTTTGTAAAGGGATCTGCCAACTGATCCTTCGTTCCTATCTTCAAAACCTCAATTTCTTTGTCTCTCACATTTTCCCTTACTGCAAAAATACTTAACATCTATATTTCTAGACCCACTGCTTCTTTTGTTGTTTTTAGCAAAGAACACAATAGCAGCATTATCACAGTATACCTTTAATGGCTTTTGTATTGAATCTATAATCTTCAGTACATCAATGAAATTTTTAAGCCATATAGCGTGAGATGTTGCAACATATATGGCTATATATTCTGCTTGAAATGTATAGGTGGCAGTTAAAGATTGTTTACTGGCTTTCCATGAGATTGCACCTCCAGCCAACATAAAAATGTAGCCAGAAGTGGACTTAAGATCATCATGATCTTGCTTATATGAAGCATCTGTATAGCATTCTACTTCTAGTTCCTTATCAGATCCTTCATAAGTCAACATATGACTCATAGTTCCCTTTAAGTATCTCAATATTTTCTTGCCTGCAACCCAGTGTGCATGTCCAGCATTAGACTGAAATATGTATAGCATATTTACTGCAAACGCTATGTCTGGTCTGGTGCACACTTGTGCATACATCAGACTTCCAACCAGCCTTACATAAGGTATTTTATCCATTTCATTTCTTTCCAGGGTGTTTGTAGGACATTGCTCTTTATGCAGTTTATCACCCTTTGAAATTGGAGCTTCACCTCTCTTACAGTTTTCCATTCCAAACCTCCTCAGCACATTTTCAATATAGTTCTTTTGAGACAATCCCAGGGTTTTTAACTGTCTATCTCTAATTATTTCAATTCCTAACACATAGCTTGCCTCACCCATATCTTTCATGTCAAAACTCTTCATAAGGAAAGCTTTTGTGGATTGCAACATGCCTTTACTGTTTGTTGCTAGTAATATGTCATCCACATACAGTATAAGGAATATAAAGTCACTCTCACTGAACTTTGAGTAAATACATTCATCCAACTTGTTTTCCTCAAAACCAAAGTTGTTCATCACAGTATCAAACTTTGTATACCATTGTCTTGATGCCTGCTTTAGCCCAGAGATGGATTTATTCAATCTGCAGACTTGATTTTCATTTAATGTAAATCCTTCTGGTTGAATCATATGGATTTCCTCTTCCAATTCTCCATTCAAGAAAGCCGTCTTTACATCCATTTGATGTAATTCTAGATCATAATAAGCCACCATAGCCATTATCACTCTGAATGCATCCTTTGTAGAGACAGGTGAAAAGGTTTCATTGTAATTGATGCCCTCTCTTTGATTGTAGCCCTTAGCTACTAATCTAGCCTTATATCTGTCAATTTTTCCTTTTGCATCTCTTTTGGTCTTAAACACCCATTAACAGCCTATAGGTTTTATAAGGTCTGATCTTTCAATCAAATCCCATACCTTATTATTCGACATGCTGGCCAACTCATCTTCCATGGCCATCATCCATTTATCCTTTTTTGGTGATTCCATGGCTTCCTTAAAACTGATTGGATCATCATTTTCTCCTAAATCAATGTCCAATTCAGTCATGTAAACATGATAGTCATCGGGTATGGCAGGTCTTCTTTCCCTTATCGATCTTCTTAAAGCTATAGTGGTTGGCATAACATACGTTTGTTGTTCCAGTGTTGGGTCACTCACTGGTTCAGTTTCAGGTGCATGATTTTGACTATGAGTTGTCTCATGTATTGTCTCCATGAATTGGTTTTCAGTCATATCAGTTGTGCCATCCATTACATTGCTCCCTACTATTGGTATTGATTGAGAGGTTAAATCTTCTCTCTCAGGGATTAATTGAATTTCCTCTTCATGATAAGTTAACCAATCATTTAATACATGTGGATCTTGAGAACAACTTCCAAAATCACTGTCTTCATTGAACATTTCATCATAGAAGACTGCTTTATTTGTTTCAAATACTCTTTGTCCTCTTCCAGGGTTAAAGAACTTATACCCTTTAGATTTCTCCGAATATCCAATGAAGAATGCAGAGAGGGATCTTGAATCTAATTTGCTTAGACTCTCAATGTGGTATTCCCTTGTTTCGGCTTTACAACCCCACACATGAAAGTGGTTTAGACTAGGCTTATATCCATTCCATAACTCAAAAGGTGTGCCTTTTACAGCCTTACTTGGGATCCTATTGCTAATATAGTTTGCTGTTTTCAAGGCTTCTCCCCAGAGGAATTTCGTCATATTTGATCTTGCAAACATGCTCCTAACCATGTCCATCAAGGTTCTATTCTTCCTCTCCGATACTCCATTTTATGTAGGGGTGTATGGAGTTGTGTATTCGGCTTTAATTCCAACTTGTTCCAAGTATGTGGCAAAAGGTCCCTTATGCTGTCCTTTCTCCGAATATTTTCCAAAGTATTCTCCTCCTCTATCTGATCTGACTGTCTTAATTGTTTTCTCACTTTGTCTTTCAACTTCAGTTTTGAAGCTGATAAAACAGTCCAATGCTTGCGATTTTTCTGCGATCAGAAATATATGGCAGTACCTTGAATAGTCATCAATGAATGTGATAAAATATTGATTATCACATATTGTTTTAACTGGAAAAGGTCCACATATATCTGTATGAATCAGCTCAAGAATGCTTTGGCTTCTTTTGGACTGAAAATTCCTAGAATTTGTCATTTTTCCCTTTAAACAATCTATGCAAATTTCAAAATCATCAAAGTTCAGATCTGGTAAGATTCCTTGTTTTATCAGATCCTACATCCTGGACTTTGAAGCGTGTCCCAACCTCTTATGCCATAAGAATGATGAAACGTTTAGTTTATGTTTCTTTATGCTACCTGTCAATTTGGTTATACAATATATATGTCTTTTGTATCCTTTATTGATGGTTTCATTAATACAATTTAAATACCAATACCTATCAACCAAGTATGCATTTCCGAAACACACATCATTCATATAGAATAACATACAATCTTTATCGGCATAAAATGAAACATTGTTTTCATTTACAATTTGAGAACCTGACACTAGGTTCTTTCTTATTCTAGGTATATAATAGACATGGTTTAATGTAATAACATAGTTATTCTTAAACAATAATCTGCATTCTCCAACAGCTTCCACTTTTAGTTCCTGTCCGTTTGCTGCACACACCTTCGATTCATTCGGCCTTGGGATTGTTATCCTTGACAATCCTTGTATTGAATTAATGATATGAATGGGTGAAGTTGTGTCAACCCACCATGAATTGTCAATCTTGTGATCAATGGTTTCTAAAGAGAATAGATGGCTGCCATTACCTTTTTTGTTCAACCATTCCTTGAATCCAGCACAGTCCTTGCCTTGCTTTTTTGCAAAAGAAACACTTTTGTTCCCTTTTCTTTTTGAAAAAATTTCCTTTATCCTTTACATTCTGAACCGAGGAGGTCAAGGGACTTCCCTTATTGTAGGCAAAGTGTTTCTTCATTTTATTCTTGGGTTTAGATATGTGATTGATACTCACTGCCTTACCCTTATTCTTTACTTCTGATTCCTCTTGAACACAAATGGTAATCATCTCATCCAATGTCCATTTCTCCTTTTGTGTATTGTATAAACTTCTTGAATGGCTATATTGATCTGGCAAGGAATTCAACAGAAGATTAACTAGGAAGGAGCCATCAATTGAGACTTTCATCTCCTTGAGTTTGCAAGCAGCGTCAATCCCTTGCAGAATGTACTCTCTTATGCTTCCTTGTCCATTGAAGGTCATTCTTATTAACTTATTCATTAGGTAGCCTGTCTCAGCCTTATCAGAAACCTTGTATTTATCAGCAATAGATGCAAGGTAAACTTTAGCAAGGTCTAATTCTGGAATACCTCCCTTAGCAGCATCAATGATGCATTTCTTTATGTAGATTAAGGCTATCCTATTGTGTTTGTGCCATTCTTGGTGTTTAAACTTTATTTCTTTAGTTGCATGACTTGCTGGTTCTGCTGGTGGGTCTTCCCTAAGAACATGATCGTAATCTAAGATTCCTAACATGAGTTCAATATCTTCCTTCCATTTCTTGTAGTTAACCCCATTTAGTGGTGCAAAGTTAACTACACTCATGGGATAATGGGATGAATGCGATAGGAATTGTTGTCTATCTGTTTTACTTGGTGAACCTGGATCAGGAAACAAATTTACTTTATATCATTCGCATGTGTTTGCAACAGTACATCCAAAATTTGCATAAGTGACTAAACACAGGATAATTTAACCACTTTAATCATAATCTGTATATCAATTTCGAATTCGATTTCCTTTTGAGAAAGCATATCAAGATTCGAAGTTTAAATACAATTAGGCATGTGTTTTGATCAAACTGTTGTGACAGTATGTGAATCAAAACATCTATCGCTGATTTTCAATTTTATACTATGGTTTATGGCTATTGTGATAGCAACTTGAATCACTATAATCCAGAGTCACTAGGGTGACATGTGGATTCCTTAATCATTTTGATTTTTCAAGATTTGTACATCGAAGTGTGAGTTTGTTCAAATAGTCACTTGAATTTCTGATTTATACATTCTGTAGGCAATTTCGTAAATAGCATGGAGAACAATAAATACTATTCGATCCTATAGGGACTTTCTTTAGGGTACGAAATTGGAGTCCCTGTGTTAATCGATGGAAGCACAATCGCTTGGTTCAATTAAATGGGTTAAAAGGCTCTGATACCAATTGTTGGATTAATAGGAATTACGATTCGATTAACACATCAAATTGAACCACAGAATTGCTTATGAAAACGTACTACCATACCTGGTGTGATTGAAGAACTCTGATTCACGTTATTACTCTGTTCTTCATCCATTCTATTCCAAGATACACCCTTTATGCCCTAACCATTTGATGGAATTGGCGATTTCAGGATCACTGGTGTTCTTGAGAGAGAATGATGAAATGGCGTACAAAAGAATATATATATATATATATATATATATATATATATATATATATATATATATATATATATGACAGTGTTGGCGGTTCTTCCCATCAAAGACCCCCATTAACTGTCACTTAACCAACCTTCACACGTGCTTCACCAATTGGCGCCAAACAGGTAACACGTGTTGACCAACATTATGATATATGTACGTATGCATAAGTAAACTATATGGTCTTATATAAATCATGGATCATTATCATTCAATTCATCTTGTTCATTAAGATGAGCATATATATATATATATATATCCATATATATATCCATATATGCTATAACAACTCTAACGGAGAGCTTGTACTTGGTTCAGGCTTTGGTTTATGTGGAGATCTCTTCATCTTTCCCTTTTCACATGTTGCAGACAGGTGTTCTTTTTCATACTTCAGCTTTGGAAGTCCTTTAACTAGCTTTTCACTGACCAGCTTGTTGATGTACCGAAAATTGAGGTGAGATAGCCTTCGATGCCATAGCCAGCTTTGTTGCATCGAGGCTTTTGAGAGTAGACACACCTGTTTGTTAGTCTGGACGTTTGACAAATTGATTGTGTAGAGGTCGGACTTTCGAGTGCCTACCAAGAGTTTCTTGCCATCTTCAGTGCGAACAAAACATCTCTTGGCCTTGAAATTTACCTCTAAGCCTTTGTCACAGAACTGACCTATACTGAAAAGGTTGTGTCCTAAGCCTTCAACATAGCTCACCTTCTTAATCGTGACTTTGTCGTGTACCATATCACCATACCCCAGAATTAGTGAAAACTGATCATTACCAAATCGAACTGTTCCGCAGTACTTCTCTGTATACTTGGTCAACATACCTTTCTGCCTGGTCATATGCTTGGAACACCCACTATCTAAGTACCACATATGATAGGTCTGCACATGAGAAATTACGAAACAAGAGATTTAGGTACCCACTTGTAAATGGGTCCTACAGTGTTAGTACATGATTTTGGTACCCATTGAAATTTGGGTCCTTTTTGCTTTTGAAAATCAAATGAAGAATTAGAATGATAAGAGTTTACATGATATGTGCCAAACCAAACATCAAAATCTTTACGAGAAGCAAAATCATGTTTATCATAATATGAAGACTTTCTAGCAAACAGGTGTAACTGGAATAATTGCTTCATAGAATATTTCTTGCGAGAAACGACAAGTTTTGGTTTTATAAAAGTATTCGCAATAAAAACATCTTTACTAGTCGTAGTCTTATTACAATCAACACTTGAAAAAGATTTAGCAGTCTCGTTAATCTTCTGTTTTGGTTGCCATTCAGATTTAACTCCTAGCCTTTTCTTGCTCAGATCTGAAATATTTGAAACTTTTGAGTTAGATTTTTTAGCAACAAATGAATGCTTTGTCTTTGGCTTACCAGTAGTGATCGGTTTCTGTGAATGCTGAGATTTCTTCTTACCTTTCGCAGTCTTAGTTTTCACAGAAACTGTTTGATCAACTTTCGTTGGTGATTTGCTTTTCACAAACATATTGGATAATCCAAAGGAATTCACAAGAAATGGCGAATGATTAGGAAGTTTAGCACTAAAATCAAATTGATCAAAACAATCATCTAAAACACCATCAGAGTTTAGAAAATCTAACCCTTTATCAAGTAGACCAAACATATCTTTAGATTTTGAAGCCTCAGTTGATTTAGAAAGAACATAATACTTAAGCACAGTTGAAAACACATTCTGTTCAATATCAATCAAAGTTCTTTCATTTGATAAAGATTTCTCAAGTTCAGAAATTTTACTTTCCAAGACGAGAGGTGGAACGTAAAGCTTACCTTTAATAGGCGTAGCCTACAGTTCTTTTTCAGAATAAGTTTGGAAAAATTCATTCGAAAGAGATTTTGATGGAACAGAACTATAACTACTATTCAACTTCGCATAACGAAATGGAAGTTGGAATTTAGTTGTGTTCTTTCTTTTCTCTGTTTCCTTGGCTTCATCCTCTTTTGATAGTCCAGTCCAGAAAACTTTAAGGTCAGGGTATCGTTGAGAAAGTCTTAAGAATGTAAAATCATAAAGTGCATGCACTTCAGATATACCGTTTTTAAGGTAATGATAATTCTCATAACCCAGTCCCCAATTCTCTCTATTCTCTTTGGGTTTGTTTAGATGAATGGTTTGTTCAGTTTGACCTAATGAGTATAACTTCCCTTCCAAAGCATTTAAATTTGCATGTAAAGATTTGTTTTCTTCAGAACACGAAGAATACATTCTAGTAAGCTCTTTGTTGGTCCCAAATAGCAGTTAGTAAAGAAGAAAAGTATTGTAGAAGGGGGGTTGAATACAATACACACAGTTTTTCACTTACTTTAATTCTTATTGATTTGAAATCAAGAATTACACATAGAAAACTTTTGATTGTTGCGGAAGAGAATAGATAAAATCTATTCAAACAATCTTACACTAAGAGAAATGAAGAACAATTGTAAAACAATTAGAAAACAATAAGAACTTCTTAGAGAGAGAATGCAGTGCACTTAGAGAGCTTGAATGCTTGAGAGCTGGTGATCTTGCATGTTGAACCATCCTCCATATATATAGTTCCTCATGCATTAAATGCATGGGACACCTGTTGAGCAAAGGATGGACACATGTCTTCAGCAAGGTACAGGATGTACCTTTTGTCTTGAGGTATTTTGGCTTGAAGTGTTGACCTGCAGAAGGATGGTAGAGACCTTTCCTTAAAATGGTGTAGTAGACAAAACTTACTTGATCTGATCTCCAGATGAGGTCCACGTCAATGCAAGATATCACAATATACTTTGTCAGAAAAGTACAATGTGTTTGAAAGAAATCTTTAAGCATAGACTGCCGAAGACTTGAAAGATCTTCGGCTCCTGAAGATGTGAGAACACCTTCATACTCTAAGGAGAGATCATTGGCTACCGAAGACTTGAGAAATCTTCGGCTGCTCCTTGAAGATGTGAGAACACCTTCATACTCTAAGGAGAGATCATTGGCTACCGAAGACTTGAGAAATCTTCGGCTGCTCCTTGAAGATGTGAGAACACCTTCATACTCTAAAGAGAGATGAGATCATCGGCTGCCGAAGACCTGAGAGGTCTTCGACTCCTGAAGATGTGAGGACACCTTCATACTCCTGAGAGACATGTGATTGACACCATCCTGGCTGATGGTGTTGATCACTTGGGAACTTCATTCTTTCTTCTGTCTTTTGTGGAGCTCAGCAAGAATATCCCGACGGAAGAGAGAACCTTCAGAACTTATGGGGATAAGAGATAGGATAGCAACCAGAAATTTGGTGTCAGCAATGGGGATCTCCTTATGTCTGAAGAACATGGGAGTTTCCTTTTCATTAAGGAAAAAGACTCCTTTGGTTGGCCTAAACACTACAGTACCAGTAGTGCCTGAAATATGGGTCGGACACGGACCACCTGGAGTCTTCAGATTTAGATTCTTTATATCAGGAATCATTCCCTTGGCAACCATGTCCTTGAAGAGGTTTTGTGCGACAGAAGAGGAGAGTTGTGGAGAGGAGGAGAGACACATCTTTTTGAGACATTGAACTTGAGCTTCTTCTTCAGGAGAATGCTTATAATCTTTTGCAATGTCTTTCATTTTTTCAAGAAGACGATTGATGGTCTTCTTGGCCAAAACTTTGTGCCTACTAAGAGATTTAGATAAGAGTTCAGAGAGTTCGTACCATTCAGAGAGTCCATAGTCTTCAAGATCGCTGAATTTGGTGGAGTGATGACTTTTGTCTTCTCTAATGATTAACATCCGAACCTCATCTGAGCATTTGGTGGTGCCAAGCTTTATTTCAACAATTTTAGACTTCAACTTTCTTTCCATTAAAGTCTTTCGGTACCAAGGGATGTCATGAGAATCAAGCTTAGCTTTAGAAAGGCCAAAGTCAGAGGTGACTTTGTTTGGTGGTTGAAGTTTGAGCCTATCAGCTTCAGAAACAAAAGCCTTTAGAGAAGCAGACTTTTGTTGATGAGATAAAAAGGCCTCTTCATCTGGAGATAGCTTGCTCTTTCCTTTGTCTCTGCTTTGTCTAGAATGATCCCCCTCAGTTGGAGCATTGGTGATGGGAGTGGGACCCTGACAGTCGTTGTCTGAAGGAATGGGAACCGTCTCTTTCTCCCCCTTAGCGGCTGACGGGGGAGAAATCAATACAGAATCAACCTTTTGATGAAGATACTGCAAGGACTCAAGAATTTGAGTAGTGATGGCCCGATGAGACTCCGAAGCCGCTTGAAGCCGACGAACCTCCTCATCACGAGCACTAGAGGCTGCTTGAAGAGCAGTGACCAAGGCAGTGAGGTGCTGATTGGAGGTCTCAAGAGATAACAGTTTGTCACAAGTGACTTTGACAAGAGAGCCCAGAATGGTCTGATGTTCACGAAACTGAGCACCAATGAGGCAGTGTTGTTGGTTGGCTTCCTGAATATCGGCCAGAACCTCTGGGGGAATGATGGGAGCAGAGGTAGGAGTGTCCCGCACAGTAGAGGTAGAAGGAATTGGGGAAGGTGACACTTGCTCGTTTCCCTGTTGCAAATAAGCCAAAAATTGTGAAATACCCTCCACACTGGCCTTTGGTAAGACCCGTGTTTCACCGGGCGGTGCATAAGCATCGACCAAAAATTGGTCGGGTGATAGGTCGTGCAGTGAGAAAGCAGATCCTTGGTCCGGGGAGAAGACCAAGTCATCCTCATCCACCAAGGAGAGAGTGGAATAGGGAAGTTGAGGGTGCCCAAATATTACAGTTGCATCCTTTTGTGAGGATACAAAGGTGGTGGCAGTGGGTATGTCGAAATCCCCGGGCCCGGATGGGAAAATATCAACATCCATCGATTGTGAAGAATCGGAGGATGGAGTATGTGGGATGGCCCTAGAAACCTTCCTCGTTCTTTTGGGAGAAGAGGGAGGGGAAGAGGTAGAGTTCCGCCGCTTTGAGGTGGTGGGTGAGGCCTGGGTAACCACCAAAGGTCCTTTCAGTGGTATGGCCCTTTGGGCAGGTGCGGCAGTGTCGGTAGCTGATGATGAGATAGTGCTAGCCGACATCACAAGAGGTGAGGGGGAAGGGTCCACTACAGAGGAGGGACCTTTGGACACTGGAGTGTCCTTGGCATCTCCCCACTGTAGATTGGGAGAAGTAAGGAAAGAGACCATACCTGGGAGCAGAGGGTTGTTAGTTGCCAAAGGCCCTTTATGAAGAAGGGGTTTGGTCATAATCGGCGCCTTGTAGTCAAAAGTGATGCTATGAGAGGCATCAATGGCAGTAGCAAATTTATGATAAATGATGAGCCATATAAACCGAGGAAAAGCGACATGGGGCCGCTTGTGAGGGGTGATGACACTGACTAATTCACGGAAGAAATACCGTGCAAAATCAATCTTTCTTTGAAAGATAAGAGCATGTGCCAGTTGGGTGATGGAAGAAGGAGATTGATCATGTCCAGTAGTTTTCTTGCTAAGACATAAAATAACATGAGAGAAGAAGAAATGCCAGATACCTCCCATGTTTTTGCGAAGCAGTGTGCCTGGACTTCTGTCATGTTCACCACGGATGTAGTTCAGAGCCGCAACAACTTCCTCATGCTCATTGCCAAGAGGGAATTTCTCATAGGGGGAGTAGATAGGAAGATGAAGTGTTGAACGAACATCCTCAACCCCGAAAGAGAGATCCGGCGAGGCGGGATCGGAGAGGATGGAAGCCGACACTTTCTCGGATGTAGCGTCATAAATACAAGTAAGCCAAAAATTGCCAATGAGCAATTTGCTTATTTTTGGTGGATTGTATGTCAAGGCATAGTGAAGGGGAGACTTCATGAGGAAGGAAGCAATCGGGTCAAACTCACTATGCTTGGGATCACTTTCCAACCGTGCAACGTGATTGCATGGGTTGAAAATGAGATCGGAATGAGAGGTGGGAAGGTGAACACATTTTTCTTGACAAGGTTGGGGGAAGAGGAGGAAGCCATGAAGGAGAGAAAAGTAATGAAGGTGGAAGTGAAGAATGAATGGAGGAAGGGATGGTGGAAAATGAAAGGGGAGGGGTGTTATTTATAGGGGAAATAGGAGGGAAAAAGAAAAGGAAGGGATTTGAAATGGATAGGCTAAAGAGGTAGGAGATAATAGGGAGGGTTGTGTAAGTATGGTAAGGAGGGGAAAGGTGATATAAAGAAGGAGGATATGTATGGGGAAAGGAGAGGAGTGTAAGAAAAAGGGAGATATGGAAGGAAAAAGGGGAAAGGTAGGGTGTTGGGAGAAGATAGGATGGGATGGTTGGGGGAAAGTCTTGGAAAAGAAGAAAAAAAATAAAAAGATAAAAAAAATAAAAAAAATAAGTATGGAGTGGTAGGATGAGAAGAGAGGTAGGAGGTGTAAGAAAAAGGAAGGATGGGATGGGATGGTTACTCTTGGAAAAGGGAAATAAAAAAAAGGATATGGGGAAAGGGAATGGGGTTAGGGGAGGGAATAGGACAAAAAAAAATAAGGGTGGAGGGGTGGGTGGATGTTGGCCGAAAAAAAAATGAGTGGGGGTGAGGGTGGGTGGGTTTCGGCTAGAGGGTGAGGGGAGGGGAGGGTTTGAATTTTTTTTTTTTAAGGGGGAGGGTGTGTATAGGGACCGAAGAAAGAAAATTTGGTGGGTTTCGGTGGGAATGGGGGATATGGGTGGGTCGGTGGGAAGGGGAAACCGAAAAGGAGGGGTATAAGGGGTGTTTGGGATTTCGGTGGGTAGGTGAGGCCGAAGGAGGGGGAGCCGAAGAGAGATGGAGTCGAATGGGGAAAGTGTTCGGCTAAGGGGAGTGGGTGGGGGTCGGCTAGAGGCCGAATGGGGAGAGAGAGAGGGAACCGAAGAGAGGGAGGGGGGAAGGGGGTTCGGCTAGGGAGAGGGAGGGCCGAAGAGGGAGAGGGAGGGAGGGAGGGGGGTAGTTCGGCTAGGGGGAAGAGAGGGAGGGAAGAGAGAGAGCCGAAGGGAGAGGGGCCGAAGAGGGAGAGGGAGGAAGGGAGGGGGGTAGTTCGGCTAGGGGGAAGAGAGGGAGGGAAGAGAGAGAGCCGAAGGGAGAGGGGCCGAAGAGGGAGAGGGAGGGAGAGAGGGGGTAGTTCGGCTAGGGGGAAGAGAGGGAGGGAAGAGAGAGAGCCGAAGGGAGAAGAGGGAGCCGAAGAGAGGAGAGGGAGCCGAAGGGAAAAGGAGGGCCGAAGAGAGGAGAGGGCCGAAGGGGGAAGGGAGTTCGGCTAGAGGTCGAAGGGGTGTGGGGGAAGGGAGATTCGGGGAGGAAGGGGAGGGGGTTCGGCTAGGGGTGGGGTTCGGCTAGGGGTGGGGTTCGGCTAAGGGTGGGGAGAGAGAGAGGGAAAACCGAAAGTGGGTGAGGGAGGGGAGGGAGAGAGTTCGGCTAGGGAGAGAGAAAGAGAGAGAGAACCGAAGAGAGGGAGAGAGAAAGAGAGAAAGATTTTTTTTTTAATTTCTTTTCTTTTCTATCTCTCATTTTTTTTAATTTCTTTTCTTTTCTATCTCTCATATTTTTTTTTCGTTTTTTTTTTAAATTAAAGATCGGCATTTAACATACCGAGTTCTCCGATGAGGAACTTGAACCGAGCTTCGTCAAGAGGCTTGGTGAAGAGATCCGCCAGTTGGAGGTCGGTAGGGATGAAATGTAACTCGATATCACCCTTAGAGATGTGATCCCGAATGAAGTGATATCGGATGTCGATGTGCTTGGAACGAGAGTGTAGCACCGGATTGTTTGCGATGGCTATCGCACTAGAGTTGTCACACAGAATCGGGATATGAGAGTACAGTTGATTGTAGTCTCTCAGTTGGTTCTTCATCCAAAGGATTTGAGCACAGCAACTTCCAGCAGCTACGTACTCAGCCTCAACGGTAGAGGTTGAGACTGAGTTCTGCTTCTTGCTAGACCAACTAACAAGCTTGCCACCAAGGAGTTGACAGCTGCCAGTGGTGCTCTTCCTATCAATCTTAGAGCCTGCAAAATCAGAATCTGAATACCCCATTAGATCAAAACCTGAGTCTTTGGGATACCAAAGACCCAGATTCATGGTACCTTTCAGATACCGAAAAATGCGTTTAACCGCAGCCAAGTGAGATTCCTTCGGATTGGCTTGGTAACGCGCATACAGGCAAGTAGCGAACATAATATCCGGTCTACTCGCAGTAAGATAAAGAAGAGAGCCGATCATGCCTCGGTAGCTGGTGATATCCACAGATACACCATCCGGATCAGCATGGAGTTTCAAAGGTGGTGCCATGGGAGTTTTCATGGGGGAGGAGTTTTCAAAATTGAACTTCTTCAGAAGATCACGAATGTATTTACTTTGATTTATAAAGATTCCTTCTGAAGAATGTTTAACTTGAAGTCCTAAGAAAAAGGTAAGCTCCCCCATCATACTCATCTCATATTGGCTTTTCATGAGAGAGGCAAACTCATCACACAGAGACTCATCAGTGGCACCAAAAATGATATCATCCACATAAATTTGAACAAGGATAAGATTACCTGAGGTTTGCTTGATGAACAAAGTGTTGTCAATTTTACCTCTTGTATACTTGTTCTTCAGGAGAAAGTCAGCAAGAGTGTCATACCAGGCACGAGGAGCCTGCTTTAGACCATAGAGGGCTTTGTCCAATCTGTACACATAGTCAGGATGGACTGGATCTTCAAAGCCAGGGGGCTGTTTCACATAGACTTCTTCAGCTAGCTCCCCATTCAGAAAGGCACTCTTGACGTCCATCTGGAAGACTCTGAAGTTCTTGTAGGCAGCATGAGCAAGGAAGATTCTGATGGCTTCAAGTCTGGCAACTGGAGCAAATGTTTCATCATAGTCAATTCCTTCCTCTTGCCTATATCCTTGTGCAACCAGTCGGGCCTTGTTTCTGATCACTGTGCCTTCTTCATCCATTTTGTTCCGAAAGACCCACTTGGTTCCTATGATGGTTTTTCTGGAAGGACGAGGAACCAATCTCCAGACTTTGTTCCTTTCGTACTGAGAAAGTTCTTCTTGCATGGCAGTGATCCAACATGGATCAGCTAGAGCTTCGTCAACTTTCATTGGTTCAATGAGAGAAAGGAAGTTAACATAGAGACAAATGTTACCAACACCTCTTCGAGTCTGTACACCAGCTTATTGATCACCAATGATTTGATCAATGGGGTGATCTTTTGTCCACTTTAGGGCAGGAGGTAAAGGAGGAGGGGAAGAGATTTGTAGAGGAGAGTTGGAAGGGCAATGTTGAGGAGAGATGGATGGAAGATCGACTTGTATAGGTGAGGAGTGGATGTCAGATGGAGAGACTGGGATGATTTGGAGTGTATGTTGAGGTTGGGTAGGCTGAGGATCATCCTCTTGATGAGAGGAGGGGTTGTGAGATGTAGAGGGTTCATTGTTTTGGTAGAGAGAAGTGGGAACTGTGTAGGGAATGTCTGATGATGTTGGAAGAGGACCATCATCAACACAGGAGGATATCCATCTGTTCAATTCTTCATCATCACAAGAGAGTGATGATATCTTGAGGTCATCAAACTTGACATGGATGGATTCATCAATGCACTTCCTTCCGAGATTGTAGACTCTGAAAGCTTTGGAAGTGAGAGAATATCCCACAAAGATTCCTTCGTCAGCTTTGGGATCAAATTTTCCCAAATTTTCTCTATCATTTAGAATGTAGCAGACACACCCAAAGACATGAAGAAAACCAATGTTGGGTTTTCTACCATAAAAGACTTCATAAGGAGTCTTATTATGTCTTTTTACAATGATAGACCTATTTTGGGTGAAGCATGCAGTGTTGATTGCTTCGGCCCAAAAGTAGGTAGGGAGATGAGATTCACTCAACATGGATCGGGCAGCTTCACATAGCGTTCTGTTCTTTTTCTCCACTACACCGTTCTGTTGTGGAGTTCTGACGGCAGAAAAGTTCTGAGAGATGTCTTTTTCATTGAAAAAGTCGTCCAACATACTGTTCTTGAATTCTGCGTTGTCACTTCTTACAGATCTTACCAGCTGCCCATTTAACACTTCAGACTTTTTGATGAACTTTATGATTTCTTCAGTAGTGTCACTTTTATACCTGAGAAAAAATACCCAAGTGTAACGAGTGAATTCATCAATAATAACCAGAATGTACCTTCTACCACCAAGGCTTGGAGTACTGACTGGTCCACACAGATCCATGTGGAGCATCTGAAGAGGCTGAGTGATGGAGAAGCATTGCTTGGACTTGAAGGAAGATTTTGTGAGTTTCCCTTTCTCACATGCATCACACAGCTTTTCTTTCACAAAGGATAACTTTGGCATGCCCGTAACAAGCTCCTGGTTTGAAAGAACATTCAAAGTCTTGAAGTTGAGGTGAGAGAGACGCTTGTGCCAAAGCCAACATCTTTTTGCAGAGTTTTCAGAGACAAAACAGATGTTTGTTCCGAAGGATGAGCTATGTCCCATGTCTATGACATAGACATTTTCTTTGCGGTAGCCAGAGAGTACAGTTTCCATCTTTTCGTTGAAAATGATGCATGAAGATAATTCAAACATCACCTTGTACCCCAGATCACACAGTTGGCTTATGCTTAGGAGATTGTGCATCAAGCCTTCAACATAAGCTACTTTATTAAAGGTGATGGAACCATTTGAGAGTGTTCCATAACCTTTAGTCCTTCCTTTAGAGTTATCACCAAAGGTGACAGAAGGACCTTTGGTAGGCACGAAGTCAACAAGGAGAGATTTGTTGCCGGTCATATGTCTTGAGCACCCGCTGTCGAGATACCAGATTTGTTGGTGCCCTAGACCCTGCAATCACAAGAAAATCAGTTCTTTGGTACCCATTTGGAGATGGGTCCTTTTGAGTTAGAAGGAGAAGAAGTATCCTTGGAAGCATTTTTATCAATTCTCTCCAGAGGACAAGTCTTAGCAAGGTGAGAGGTATTACCACAGTTATAGCATTTTCTATATGTAAAAACCTTTTTGGATCTTTGACCAGATTCCTTGTGATGACTGGTCACATTGACTTTCATGGCCTTGGAGGTTAGAGGAAAGTCAAGAGGCTTAGGACCCAAGATACCTTTGCCAGATTCAGTTGAAGGAATAGAAGAGGGTGTCTTGGAATTTAGATTATTTAACATCACAGCTCTGGGGATTGGAAGAGAAGATGGTTTCTTTGAGTTTTTCTTGGGAAGTTTCTTTTGGGGAGGAAGATTGGCAACAGATTTTCCCTTTTTGGAGAAAGAGATTTTGTTTGAAGAAGGCTTAGAAACTTTGGAAGGTTTGGGTTCAGAAGAGGAAGGCTCGTTTATTTTTAAGGAACACATAGACTCAATAATTGGTTTAGAAGGGTCATTTGAGTCTTGGGCTTCCTCACTCTTATTGGGGGAATCAATGCTCTTAGCTTTGATGAACATTCCAAACTTGAGATCTTTAGAGGGATCAGAAGAGTCCAAAGGTTCAGAGTTGTCATAGTTCTCTTCAGAGGATTCATAGAATGAGGGAAGAGAGAAAGGAGCATGAGTGTCAGAAGGAGGTTCAAGGTCATATTTCCCGAAGCCTAGTCCAGACTTGTCATCACAAGATATTTGATCCTGAAAAATCCTTTCTAAATTTTTGGACGAGCTTGTCCACTTTTTCACAGTTTCTTGCTCCTTTTTAAACTTTTTAAGAAGTTTATTTTTCTCTTTAGCAAGAGTAAAATTTATAGTTTTCAAATCTTCAAGTTCAGCCTTGATTTTATCAAAGTGTTTTAGTTGAGAAAGACAGATTTGCAGTTGAGAAGAAAGAGATTTTATCTGAGCATTTGCCTTCTTCTTTGCATCCTTGGCTTCATAGAAGTCAATGGTCAAAGAGTCAAAGGCTTCAATTTTCTCAGCATCAGAGAGAGAGGAAAATGGATGTACCTAAGAAGATGATGTGGAGCACTCAGCAGACACAAGAGCCATGGAGGTGGAAGAGGTTTCACCATCACCATCATCATCTATTTTAGCCATAAGACAAGGATTGGTCATTTCCTTGTCACTTTCGGAAGTTGGTTCATCTGCCCAATCATGAGATTCGGCAAGAAGACCTTTTCCTTTGTTGGCTAGAAGAGCATTCCTTTCCTTCTCTCTCTTGTATTTGGCCTTGTACATTTCAGCACGGTCAGAGTTTGAAGGAGCAGAAGTTTTTGATTTTTGAAAAGAGGGTTGAAAGGAATCAGACTTGGTTCTGACAAAACTAGAGGATGTACGGTTGGAGGAGGGCAGTCTAGACTTATCAGAGGACCTGCTTCTGCATTCAGAAGCAAAGTGTCCCTTCCTCCCACACCTGTAACATTCCTCATTTGATTTGTCAGAGGAAGCATTTTTTGAAAAAGTAGAGGAGGGTTTTCTAGAAAACCTGGGTTTTCTAGAAGGGAAGTGAGGTTTGCCTTTAGAAAAGCCAGCCAGCATGGCAACACCATCTGACAACTGAGCCACAGAGGTCTCCTCTCCTTCATCATCAGCCTCACTGATATAGGCTTCTGAAGGGTCATTGGGGTCCTCTTGACTATCGTTGTCAGAGTCAGAAGGGTAGGTAATCCTAGGGACACACACAGTACTTTTGGAAGATTCACCGACAAGGGCTAGAGAAGAGCCTTTGATGTCTTTTGTGAATGACTTCCTAAGCAGTTTATACTGCTCATAGTTGAAGAGGGTGCCATACAAGGCAGTGAGAGGCATAGAGTCAAGATCCTTGGTAGACTTGATACAAGTACAGATGTTTTCCCAAAACTCAGGAAGACAGTCCATGAACTTGCACAAGACTTCCTCATTGTCATATGTGCGACCCACAAGTTTAAGATCATTGAGAAGACTGTTAAAGCGATTGTAGTAGTCTGAGAGAGACTCACCCTTCTCATGAGAGAAGAGTTCATACTTTCTTACAAGAGCAATCTTTTTGCTCTTTTTCACCTCAGACGTACCTTCATAAAGAACACACAGAGTGGACCACATTTCTTTTGCAGTAGAAAGGTTAACGAGAGAATGATAGACCTCATCAGGCAGAGAGAGGGCAATGATGGCTCTGACTTTAGTATCAAGAGCTATAAGACGTCTTTCTTCATCATTGTATTTACTGGGGTCCTTTAGAATGTATCTCCCAGTAGCTGGAGTCCTTTCTTCTTCAGAAGAGTCCTCATCATCTTTTCCCTTGTCTGCATTATATCGGTCCCAAACTCTAGGAATAAAGGGACCTTCATGTAAAATAGTTGGATATCTGCTGTCAACTCCTTCTAGAAAGAGTATCATACGACTTTTCCACAAGAAAAAGTTATTGGGGTTAAACCTTGGTGGTTTGGCTATAGAGCCATTGTCGTATGAAACAGCATTGAAGTTTTGAGAAGAATCATTTTTTAAAGAAGAAGAAGAGGCTGCCATCACGGATCTAGTTTATTGAGTTAAACTAAACCGCTCTAATACCACTTGTTGGTCCCAAATAGCAGTTAGTAAAGAAGAAAAGTATTATAGAAGGGGGGTTGAATACAATACACACAGTTTTTCACTTACTTTAATTCTTATTGATTTGAAATCAAGAATTACACATAGAAAACTTTTGATTGTTGCGGAAGAGAATAGATAAAATCTATTCAAACAATCTTACACTAAGAGAAATGAAGAACAATTGTAAACACTTAGAAAACAATAAGAACTTCTTAGAGAGAGAATGCCAGTGCACTTAGAGAGCTTGAATGCTTGAGAGCTGGTGATCTTGCATGTTAAACCATCCTCCATATATATAGTGCCTCATGCATTAAATGCATGGGACACCTGTTGAGCAAAGGATGGACACAGGTCTTCAGCAAGGTACATGATGTACCTTTTGTCTTGAGGTGTTTTGGCTTGAAGTGTTGACCTGCAGAAGGATGGTAGAGACCTTTCCTTAAAATGGTGTAGTAGACAAAACTTACTTGATCTGATCTCCAGATGAGGTCCACGTCAATGCAAGATATCACAATATACTTTGTCAGAAAAGTACAATGTGTTTGAAAGAAATCCTTAAGCATAGACTGCCGAAGACTTGAAAGATCTTCGGCTCCTGAAGATGTGAGAACACCTTCATACTCTAAAGAGAGATCATTGGCTACCGAAGACTTGAGAAATCTTCGGCTGCTCCTTGAAGATGTGAGAACACCTTCATACTCTAAGGAGAGATCATTGGCTACCGAAGACTTGAGAAATCTTCGGCTGCTCCTTGAAGATGTGAGAACACCTTCATACTCTAAGGAGAGATGAGATCATCGGCTGCCGAAGACCTGAGATGTCTTCGACTCCTGAAGATGTGAGGACACCTTCATACTCCTGAGAGACATGTGATTGACACCATCCTGGCTGATGGTGTTGATCACTTGGGCATGCTTGGCTTTAGGCTGAGGAGACTATCTTCAATCCGCTTTGAGAGATGTACTCCTTCTTTGTCTTCTTCGGCTGATCTTCGACTTCACCGAACATTTGTATAGAAACCAAGCTGCTAAAAGAACCTTAAACATATTCTAAGTAGGATGATATAAGATGGAAGATCAGGAGGTCATCTTCAAATCTTCAGATGACCCAACACTCTTTAAAATCAAACTCACTCTTTCTCAATTTAGAATTTGTTTCAGTTATCTCTTTGAGAATTATAGTCTTTTCTTTAGCGCAGTTATCAAAGTTTTTATGCATTGTCTCAATCAATACTTTCTTGTCAGCAATATCCTCGCTAAGTTTCTGTATTGATTGGTTTTTGTCATTGATAACACCCTTTTCTCGCTTAAGCTTCGACTCTAACTCTTCGAGTTTAGTCAACATGGCATGCATTTGATTTAAGAAATCTGATTGAGTTAAATCACATACCTCATTTTCCTCATCATTGGAATCAGCTTCAGCTTCTGTTTCCTGCTTGCCCATTAAGCACATGTGTGTTGTCTCGTCCTTCTCTTCATTCTCATCTTTCTGGTCTGAATGATCTAGCCAGTACTCATATTCTGTCATCAATGCCTTTCCAGCCTCCTGTTGCTTGGCTAGAAGCATTTTATTCTTGTAGTAGTATGAGTTTCTGACTTTGGGTCTTCGGCAGTCTCTGGCAAAGTGACCTATTTTGCCACAGTTCTAGCACTTAGGAGGTTCTGACTGACTGGACTCTTCAGCTTTATACCTTTTCTCTTCCGGCCTCCTTTCCTCTACTCTCTTACCTTCAATCCTCTCTTTGTGAACATAGTTGCTTGGACCAGAAGAATACCTCTGACTGTTTGAGCTTGGCTTTCTGTAGAACTTTCTTTGAAAAGCCTTAGTGAGCATAAGCATTGCCTGCTTCAGTTTTTCACAGTCATCCGAGTCAGAGTTTGCTTCACTTTCAATTTCTTCTGATTCAGACACAATCATCTTGTTCTTCTTCCTTTTCACAACAAGAGCAATTGAGTTAGCACTTGTCTTTTCAGCCTGTTTCTTTTCATCCATGATTTCATCCACCTCTTCTTGATTTTGTTTGAGGGTTTCATACACCTCATGAAGTGGAATCTCGTTTATATCCTTGATTTGCTTCATTTGTCTGGCAAACCTCTTCCATTCAGGCTGGAGAATGCTTAGGAATTTGACATTCAACTCTATTTGCGATTTGTTGACCTTGTTCTTGCTTAGATCATTTAGCAAGGTCACAAATCTGTCGTATGTTACTGCTAGTGACTCTCCAACTCTGCCTTTGAATTCTTCATAGTTGTTTAGGCAGTTGGATATTTTAAGTTGGTTTCCAACTTTTGAACCTAGCATCATCTTCTCTAGTTGATCCCACATCTCTTTGCTAGAGGCCTTGTAGCTGTCTATCTTCACATATATTTCATTTGGAATGCCTTGAAGAATGTAAGACTTTGCTAATCTATCACCTTTTGCTCTCTTTAGGTTATCACCATCGAGCTCATCATACTTAAGTGGATAATCTATCTCCTGAGTACCCTCTATACGAGTCTTCATGACAGGTGCCATAATTCCTTCTTCTAAAGATTTCCTGATGAATTCACCCAACTGTTGTCTTTCAATGAAGTCCATGAACCGATCTTTCCACTGCTCATACTCTCCCCTGAAGAGTACTGGTGGCTTTGTGTCCGTTCTGATAGCTAGCGCTTCTCTTGATGTCATCCTGATTGATTTAAATGTGCAATAAGAACTTGTACTTGATCGTTAGTCCAGATAAAATCAAACAAATCAGAAAAACTTGAAATGAAAATCAGAAAATGAAATTTCCAAAATTCTAAAGTCAAGGATTCGCAAAATATAGAAAGATGTACGAAATTCGAAAACAGTTCAGTTAAGCACACAGAATTCGTAAGCAATTAGAATTCGCAAACAATTCAAAAGCACTCAGAATTCGCAACACATTCAGATAAACACACAGAATTCGTAAGCAATTAGAATTCGCAACACGATTCGCAAGCAATTCAGATAAACAATTCGCAAGCACTCAAAATTCGCAACACATTCTACGAATTCTTAGGATTTCGCAATCCTCACACCTGCGAATTCTTCAGTTTTCGCAAACCACAAACCTGCGAATGCTTCAGTTTTCGCAAACCACACACCTGGGAATTTTAAGGATTCTCAATATAAAGGCTTGCGAATCTTATACCTTTCGCAGACAATAAGCCTGTGAATTCTACACTTAAGCAAATTCAGAACTATAAGCCTGCGAATCCTGATTCAAAGGATCTGTGAATCCTTCAGATAGCTTTCTGCGAAACCTTTTGACCTTTACGAGTTCTTGCCCAAACTTGCGAGTTCTTCCCTGCAGCTTCGAAAATCGACTTTGATTCACAAGTTAACCTATCTAGACTTCGATTAGCAGTCCCAAATTTTGACAAATAGACCACTAACACTTCTAGAATAGATTACAAGCTTTTGATCTAAAAAACAATCACTTTTTGAAGTTTTGATCGATGGAACAGTGACCTTGAAGTCGTGAACAGTTTGACACAAAAATCACAAATTTGGAATTGATTAAAGTGCAATACTGAAATTAAACGATACCAAATCGATCTACAATGATTTTCGATCACAACCTGATCGATTTCAAGTCCAATAACACCCTAAATCACGAAAATGATTTTGAAAATGAAGAACACAGTGCGAGTTCTTAAAAAATTTGATTTTGATCTAGTTCAGCTCTGATACCAATTGTGTGTCCATGATTTATGACAAGTTCTTATCAACACAAACAACAACAAAGATCTACAAACTTGATTGATAAATAAACGCGGATTACAGATTGATGTTTGTGATTTACTCTTTGAAGCTCTCTTTAGTGTTTCACCGTTGAAATGTGTTATGTGTGTGTTCTACCAACTTGCAAACACATAATATCTAAGTAAGATATTATCCAACAAACAAAATAATATCCTAAATAATATCTAACAAATAGATATTTAGGACTTATAACTAAAACACTAAAATACAATAAACTAACTTTGTCGATTTATTACAAACTGACTTTAGACTTATATTAAGAGTTGACTTTCCAGCTTTACCTTCAGATTGCAAACTTCAGATTGGATGATCTTGAATCCAATAGATCTGTGCGCTAACACGGGCCTTCGGGATGTTGCTCATGCGAGTGAACATCAAGGTACATTGACTTAAGGTGAAACTCATTGGTGTGATGGGTCTCCCCCATTGAATCCTTTATGGCTCTTGTTGTCTTTAACTGTTTAACTGATCATGCCATATTATTGTTGAACTCACTAGGCTCGTTTGGCCTAACACTTGATTGTTTGATGTGCATCTCAGGTTCTAGCGGTGTGACCACCAAGAAGGTTTAGTAGACCTTAGAGGTGAGCTTAGGAGCATTTTGGGATGCCATGTATAGAAGACATATTTTGGAGAATTGGTTGACAACTTGAGATAATCTTTCTCATAGATAGGGTTTAGATTAAAGGGTTGTTTTCCCTCATTGCTTTTGTATTACAAACTTGTAATTAAACAGGCGTATATTGTTCCCTTTTTGGGAAAGCTCGTGTTTTGGCATAATTTTATATACCACATTTCCAATTCCGGAAATTTTTGTTTATCCTATTTTTGGGGTGTTACATATCTTAATTGGATTTTATAATATTTTAAAATAGCATAAATATTTACCATGAATTATACACTATCTATATATATATATACTATTATATTAATATGGTAAAACTATTATTTTCAAAATTCAATGTTACATTTATCACTCTTATAATTAGTTAATTGATTTATTTTATATCTCTTACTTTTTTTCATTTTTCAATTTACGCTCTTATCATTTAACACAAATAATCGTATATGAACAAAAAATGAGTCATTCTGAGGGCATGAGGAGTACCCAGTCCTTGGGCAGGTCCAGTCGTTGACTGGGTTGCCCCCAACCCAGTCTTAATACTGTGGTTGGGCTCTAGGTGCAGCATAAGCTGGGCCGGGACAGCGGCGGATTAGTGGGCTTCCCGTGGATGCCCGATACCGCCGGGGAGGTGTGCATGCGTGTGTGCGTGTGTTCGTGGTAGTCGTTCGTTGGTTCGATGCCGCTATGCCTTCCAAAAAAATCGTATATGAACAAAAATGTAATGAGAAATAAATTTATTTTTTACAAATTATATCATTATAATCATCTCGTCAATACCTTTAAAACGAGCCCCAATATTGAACATATGTTTTTATATATAATGATACATATGAATTAAAAAAATGACGTCATAAGTCACGCCTTGAAAACGCTATGGCTTCGTCGTGGCTTCTAAGGCTTGAGGCTTGGACTTGTCGCCACGCCACGCCTCACGTCATTTAGAACCTTGATATTTATATCTATACTATTATATTAAAATGGTGAAACTGTTATTTTCAAAATTCAAGGTTACATTTAACACCCTTATAATTAGTTATTTATCTAATTTATATTTCTTAATTTTTCATTTTACACTTTTATCATGTTAACACAAATAATCGTATATGATCAAAAATGCAATGAAAAATACGTTTCCCTTTTACAAATTATACCATTATAATCATTTCGTCAATACCTTCAAAACGAGCCAATATTGAATTTTTTTTAATTTAACTGTACTATTAAATATCATGCATATTACGAATTGATTTGTTTTATATCTATACGTTTTATTTTTTTATCTTTAGCTTATTAAAAATATACAATCGTAAATCAACTAAAATACATTAAAATTACATTTCATTCTTATTATAAATTATACCATTATAAATTTTTCGTCAATAATTTTAATATAAACTCATTATTGAATATATTTATGGATTTTATAATATTTTAAAATAGCATAAATATGTACCATTATATATTATCTATGTCTATACTATCAGATTAAAATGGTAAACATTTATTTTCAAGATTCAATGTTACATTTAGCACCTTATCATTAGTTATTTAATTTATTTTATATCCCTTACATTTTCATTATTTATTTTACACCATTATCATTTTAACACAAATAATCGTATATGAACAAAAATGCAATGAAAAATACGTTTCAATTTTTACAAGTTATAACATTATAATTGTCTCGTCAATACCTTCAAAACGAACTCAATATTTAATATTTTTTAAATTAACCATACTATTAAAAATATCATTTTTGTTAAAGATACAACCAACTAAAATATATTAAAAACATGTTTTATTTTTATTATAAATTACACAATAATTATTTTTTCGTCATTATTTTCAAATAAGCTTATTTTTGAATATTTTTGATTTAGTTATCCATTAAAAATAAACTGTTTGATAAATATATAAAATGACAAAAATTTATAATAATATGAATTATTTAAGATAACATAAATAATATGAATTCAACGGGTTCATAATACAATATTTAATAACTTCAAATATATTTAAAACAATAAAGTATTATTGTTTAATTACAATTTTCTTAATTTATGCATGTTGGTAAACTATTTATTTTTTAATGAATCGTGTCATTAAAAATTGTAGGACAAGGATAATTTTGGAATAATTCTAACTTAATGCATTAAGATATGATGGGTTAACTTAACATATTAAGTCAATCTCTTTGTATTCAGTTAAAATCAAACACCTTAATATAACTTAACCAATAAAGTTAACCACCCATTGAGTTTATTAAGTTGAAAACAAACACCCCCTTAGTAGTATTATAAAATAGAATAAATTGGTACCAATTTTAATAACCAGCTACTATAGAAACTATAGAAAATAAATCAATAACATTTGTAAACTATAGAAAATATATAGAAACTATAGAAAAGCTAATATATAGCATATCGATAAACATTTGTAACAGATACTATAGAAAATAATCAGTTATACAAATCTATACACATCTATATTAGGTATTTTTTTTAATTAGATTTATTCAAATTTTATAACCAGCTACGTTGTAAATGTATCCAACTAACATCAATATGGACAAAAGGAAAACAAAATTGAAATATGATTGAAATGTTATTTATTTATTCTTAATGGAAGGTCTACAATTATCCGGTCACACAATTCATCTTTCTTAGACACTAGAACTACTAATGACATTAATAGAGTATCTTTTGGATGATGTACACATAATAGATGAAAATGCATACCAAAGTACTTCAAAGTCGATGCATGATTCACATATATGGGCACCAAGCGACTCAAGCATCATATCTTCATAGACTAAGTATCGATAAGGACGTAGAATACAAACTTAACATGAAACATGGTTGCCATTTTAATTTCGAGATGTTTTTCGAGCGGATGTATACCTTTGTCATCTGTTTTTTCGATTTCACGATGCTCTGCGCCGCATCACCGCGGGTACGTAAATTGTGATATAATAATATAATACAATCATTTTATTTATTTTATAATTTATTGTTTTAGTTTAATATAAAATTTATTAAATTATATCAAAACACAACATTTATTGAATTAAAAAGATTACATATAGATAGAAATAAAAAATAACATATAGGCATACATAGAATATTTTTTAAATAAGAAAAATTAACTTAACTAAAAAATAAAATAAATTAATAATTTATAACATTCATTGTTTTATAAAAGAGTTTAGTTTATTTAAATAACTGAAAACAAAGATGGGATGATGTCTTTGGTGTCCACGTACGTGGCTTGCAAGTTGAATTGCAAGCGTTGTAATTACTTCGCTTACATGACAATTACTCCTTACAAAAATGCATTTACAATGTGTGTGTAGATGGTTTAGAAACAAAGACAAAATAAAGGTCCTTCATGTTGTAGCCCAGTGGTAAGGTAACATCCTGGGGGGTCAGTGGATGGTATCCCTGACTACCCAGGTTCGAACCCCGTGGTGAGCATCCTGTGACATCCATGATCATGGGTCTGCCACATAGTAGTACCCTTAATTGGGCTGGGTCGTGATCGACGAGGATTAGTCGGGTGACACCCTTAAGTGGGAGCTCGGATACCCCGGGAACGTGTTCGTGTGTTAACTTGCCGTTCAAAAAAAAAGACAAAATAAAGTGTTTTATTTTCATTTTATTTTTAAGTTTTTTGAGTTGGAGAAAAATGGAAAAGAAAATGATAATTTTCAATAATGTTCGAGTAAAAGGGGACTGAGAAATTTAAAGCTCAAGTACAAATGTTGTAGCTAAGTGAGTTATTCATCTTATTCTTAAAAACGGTAATGCAGTAAAGTTGTGTGTTGAAATGTTTATAACATATTAAAGCCTAATGTTTTTGAAAATGTATTTTTAAAATATTTTGTTACTTATACGACACTTAAAGTTGTGTGTTGATATGTTTATAACATATCACTTATGATTTTGTATGTGATTTGCCGTTCTCGTGTTCTTTTAAATAGGTATCGTTCTCGTTTGAACCCGACTCTACACACACACACATAGATATATATATATATATATATATATATATATATATATATATAGAGAGAGAGAGAGAGAGAGAGAGGTAAGATATTTTGTTAACCAATTCATTGGTATTAACTCTACAAACTACTTTAGACAAATAAGAAATTAATCAATTTTAAACAAGGTTGCTTCAAAGGATGTGGATATTGATTGAGGGTAATTAGGTAATTTTCTGTTTTATCCTTCTTTTATGACTTAACATGACCGTTACAATGTAGACATGATTCCATGGTTTAACGTATTTTAATTATATCAGTTTTTTATTCAAGGCCATTGAATAACAAAGATGAATGATCAACATGAACATAGTTGCAGTCAACATGCATGAATGTGCAGTCAATGTTCATTAGTGAACACTGTTCACATTGACAACTTGTTCATTGGTGAATATTGTTCACCGGTCATACATACGTAAACATTCATGTATGTGTTCACAAATGAACATGTTCATATATGTCATATTTTCGTTGATGAAGATTATTCATAAGCTACTGATTCCGTATAACAAATGTTATGCACTGAACACTGTTCATATATGACAATTGTTCATTGGTTCACACAAGTCATAAGTTACACATTCATATTAAGCATCCCTTATCTTTAATTGATATTGATTACGAAATGATGGAGTAATTACCGAAAAAGTAACTTACACAGAGATGGACGTTACAAAAATCTTTATAGTTTTTTTTTTCAAATATACCCTTATTCATAAGTGTTCATCTATGTCTTTAACACATATTATTTCAATTTAATACAAAATGCCATAATGAATATAAACCGTAGATTTCCAAGATGAAAGGCTAAGATTGGTTTACATAGTTAACATCAATTATTGGGTTAACAAAATAACCAACCTCTCTCTCTCTCTCTCTCTCTCTCTCTCTCTATATATATATATATATATATATATATATATATAGGGGAGCGATCAATTGGAAATCAGTATTACATTGAAAACTTTGGAAACCGAAATCAACCAATCAGTGAATTTCTTTTTTTTATTTTTATTTTTAATTGAAAAGGTTATTTTTGTCTTTTACATTATTTCATAATATATATGGTAACTGTTATTATTATTATATTAATAATTATTTAATTTTAATTTAGTTTATATATGGTAATAATAATCATTGATCAATTTAAAAATGAGATATTTAATTTAGGTAAATTATTTAATTTTAATTTAGCTTATATATGGTAATAATGAAACAATAATGCTAACACGATGAACCTGATGAATCTATTTTCATTATGAAACAATAATGCTAACACGATAAACCTGATTAATCTATTTTCATATACGGATATACAACTGAACAGGTAATGAAACAAAAATGGGAAGTTAACAAAAATGGCACAAATTCATCATGTTTCATTATGAAACAATAATGCTAACACGATGAAACTGATGAATCTATTTTTATTATGAAACAATAATGTTAACACGATGAATATGATGAAATCTGTAATCCAACGAAATCTATAATCCACAAATTCATTCTGTTTCATCATAATATTAGATTGCGTGGAAAATTTTATAATAAAATGAAATTAAAAAAATATTTTCTTACATTTTAAAAGAAAAATAATTTTTTTTGATGAAAAGACAAATGCTTCTCGTTTTCATAGTAAACAAAAATAACAAAATTTAGATTGTGTGGGAAATTTTATTTTGGTTTCAAGTAATATAAATAAAATAAATCTTTTTTGCCATATTTGAGACACAAAATCAAAAGACATATTTACCATTTTTATCTATTATTTTTATTTATTATTAATAAATTAATTAATTTACTATCATATATAATTCAAATGAATCTTAACCATTGATTATAAAGATCAATGACTGAAATTTGGTTTCCAAAGTTTCCAATTAAACTTGGTTTCCAATTGATATCACCCCTATATATAGGCGAAGGATCGTGTGAGAATTTGAGTTAACAGTGAGAAACGTGAGAAACGTGAGAAGTGCATCTGAACCATTGATCTCTTTTAATCTCAAGCCCTCCCATGAATTGCGGCTTAGAAGGGAATTGATCTGGTGCATCTCGGCGCATCTTATCTCGATGCATCTCATCCTATTGTGCGTCCATTTCTCATCCAACGGTTGATAACTACTTCTCACGCTTCTCATTATTAACTCAACTTCTCAGCGGAACCCAACCCTATATATATATATATATATATATATATATATATATATATATATATTGATACCTTTTGAGAACCTATGAAATTGTGATAACTTTGAGAACTAGTGCATCATGTGCTATTTCATTTGATTTTTTTTTGCATTTAAGACTAGGATTTAGAATATTAATGAACATATATTTGTTTCTGTGTACCACCCCTAAAAATGATGGCAATTTAAACCTGGATATGGACATAAACAGAACTTAAATAATTGAACGTCCCAAGAATTTGGGTAATAGTAGGGCATTTACAAAGCAACACATAGTTTGACAACCTACTAATCTAAACTAATCCGAGTCTAGATTAAAAGACGGTGTCTCTATCTCTCTTCAAAAAAATCATGTCCAACAAAAGAATCGCCAAATCTATACTCTCACCCAAAACGTGCTATAAACGGCAACTCGACTCTCCACTCAAACTCGAGGAGTCCCACCGCTAGAATGACTTGTTATACATGTCATTTTAAGAAAAAGTGTTAGACTAAAGTCCAGTGAGATCAAACAGTTGCAAGATAAAGCCAAAAATAAATAAAATGGAATTATAGCTTTAAAATGATGCACTTTACCATTTGACAGGATTTGAACCCATGTAAATCACATAACATCTTGCGATGACGAGGGAGACCCAAATTCCATGATTAGTGACGTAACACAATAGTAAGCCACAACACATGTTGAATAAGTCACACTCATGGATTATAATCAATAGATATATCAAGCTCAACCACTCCAAGTCTATTGCTCGTGGAGTCTCAATTTCAACCAAACTAGATCTATACCTTGAGATATCCAAAATCCGAGATAGTCTTAATTACTACGAAATTACATTTTACCGCTCTCTTGGGGGATGCCTGACACTGGATGGATCACATCTTACTTTCCCATCGATACTCTATGTATCGCCATAATTTGGTAAACTTGAACTCTATAAATTGCCTTTAATAATTTCACTTTAATCACCATATCAAATCCACCCTTTGATCAGTAGGCTAACCTCGGAAAAACCTTAGTGGCCATTCGTGTGAAATTTTAGGCTCGGGGGAGTTTGAGCGACAGTGACAGTGACAGTGCCATAGAGTACTATCACGTGTCATTGTCGCGGGGGCTAGGCATAACGTGGTACATCCCCGACGAGTTTTCCAGCGAGAGTGACATGGGGCATAATCGCCCGTCACAACCGCGGCCCCAAAGTTGGCTTCGGTACATACTCGGCGAGAGTGCCGACAAGAATGCCATGTTGGCATAACCATCGGTCACAATCACCCGACTCAGTCTGTAAGTATAAAAGCCACTTTGATGGATCTCACTCCCATTATTCCCCAAATCTGATTTGTGTTCGTTTTTAAGAGTCTTTTAGGCGATTTTCTCCTCCCCACTCCCTCATTTTACTTATTGAAACCCTAGAGTTAGTTGGGGACATTTATTGAGCATCTAGGGATCCTGGAAGAGCATTAAATAGGGGATTTCAAGCTAAAGACAAGTCTCAACTTCCTCTCCAAGCAATCTAGAGTTACAAGTTTTCTAGAGTTTTTCTATAAAAACCTAGATTGTGAGTTCTTCAACTTTTACCAAATAAGATACATGTATTAATGTGCATTTTATCATATTATATGCTCTATTTCCTCTCATCACTTTTATTTAACAAAATGGTTCTATTTTCTTATGGTGGGAGATTATGAAACTTTACATACACCACTTTATGTGGTAGATTGATAACACTAGCTATGTTTAGAAGTATTTAGGAATATTTGGTGAGATTATCTTTTTGATTGGTCTACATGAGTAATATACATATTTTAGGGTTTTGAACTAATAAGAGACTTGGTAATCTAGCCATGCTTCTTGATTCTATGGACTTAATGTATAATTTCATTACTTGGGGATTCCCTATGTGGAACCACATATCGATTAGACCAAGTTGAGGCTCTTTGGTTATTATGAAAAACTTCTATCATGTCGAATGTGGTAGTTGGACTACAAGTGTACACATGTTGATATTATGTATGTTTTACTTGGAGTAAAATTTGGTCGTTAATACATACATGTGAATTGGATGAATCGCAAGTAGGCACTAGAAGGATGTAATCTTCGGCACCACCTTGAAGGTGTGCGCCTAGATCTTCGCCATTTGGGGTAATTCCTTGGAGGTAGTCCTCAAGTGTGTCGGGCCTTCGGGGTGTTACTTGTGAGAGTGAACACCAAGGTACATAGACTCTGGAAGTTTGGTTCTCCCCCATTGATTCCTCTTATGAATACTTATGACTTCTAACCCAATTATTTTACTATACTATATTTATGTTCAAACTCACTAGGCTCTTTTAGCCTAACACTTGTTTGGAGATGTGTATCTCAGGTTCTAGTGGCGTGGCCGCCAAGAAAGGCTAGTGGGACTATAGAGGTGAGCTTGGGAACAATTTTTGGGACGCCATACTTGAAGACATAGATTTGGAGATTTAGATGACAACTATTTGTAATCTTATTTCTTGTTAGGGATTAGATTAAAAGGTTGTTGTCTCTTACTGTTAAATTACAAACTTGTAATTAAACAGGCGTATATTATTTTCCTTTTTGGGAAAACTCGTGTCTTGACATTTATATACCACATTTCCATTTTTGGGAATTTTTGTTTATCCCAATTTTTGGGGTGTTACACTCTATTCCTACTTCATACCAAATTATGGGAAATAACATCCCAATTAAAATACAGACAACTACTATGCCTATTAAACCATTGCATTGTAATCTATAAAATCATGCCATCAAATATACGGAAACAAAGATAGTCACATAACCATCTAGGCACAAGGAAATGCCAAATACCATATTCCAAGTTTTGCTAAATATTATATATATGGGAAAATACCCAATGGTTTCCAAAATCCATGAACACTTGAAGTAGTACGTGTATAAATACACGGAACCAATATTCAAAGTCATTTCATCAAATAACCAAGTTTCTCCCAAAACCCTAATTTAAACTAGGTTTTCAAACATTTACAAGTAAGAACAAAGTGTGATGTCAGACTTGTAAATCCATAAATAAGCATGGAAACTCATAAAAACATGTATGTGAGAAATATCCCCATTAAATCCCAAAACCCTAGAACTCTTCCAAATTCTTCAAAAATGGAGTTTAAGTTTATGAGATGAAGAAATGTTATATACAAGGTTTAGAAGATCAAACAATGATGTTTTAACATGTATAAAGTTTAAAAGTTATGATGGACTCACTATTTAGGTTTTAGTGAAAAACCTAGAAAACTTAGGCTTCTTGAAGGGGTTGTGAGATGAAGAACTTGAGGCCCTATACTTTTAATCTTTAGCTTGAGGATGAGAACCTTGAAGAATGGTGGTTAAGACCTTCTTGAATGCTCCAAAATGCCTTCAATGGAGGTCTTCAAGTTGAGAAGATTTAAGATGAAATGGGTGAGGAGTTATGAGAGTTGGGTGTCAAAAACGTAGCTTAAAACATCCTGTCCCCCGACGACAACCTTGACACCGCGATTGTGCCATGACACTCTCACCAGGCACAATCACCTGAAATGTACCGAAGGCTGTGGTCTCCCGCGATGATAATACGTGACAGTGACCCTGGCAATATCGTCGGGCACTGTCGCCTATATGAGGTGTATCATGAGGGGTTTGGTCCCTGGGGTTGGGTTCCGATGAAAAGTTGAGTTAATGGTGAGAAGTGGTTATCGACCGGTGGATTAGAAATGGACACACATTAGGATGAGATGCACCGAGATGCACTAGATCAATTCCCTTCTCAGCCGCAATTCATGGAAGGGCTTGAGATTAAAAGAGATCAACGGTTCTGGTCCACTTCTCACGTTTCTCTCTGTTAACTCAACTTCTCACACGATCCTTCGTCTTGGTCCCTGTGACTATGCCCTACGATATTGCTTTTTGGCACAGTCATCGTACACTGTCGCCCAACACAACCCGGACCCTGAACTTTCAACTTTTTGCACCGGGAAGCTCTCGATATCAAAATATATCGTTCCAAAGTGAAAGGCTTCCAATTAATGGGTTAAATATTGGAAATGTTCTATGAAGGAGAAAGGATTATTACTTACCGAAATTACGGGTGTTCCAATTTGCTTTACAATTACTTGCTTCACAATTTGAATATTTTTTACGTGTTTGTGAAACAAAAAATACACATAAAAAAATTTCACATTGTGAAACAAATACATATGAAACAATCATATTGTGAATCAAATATATGTTAATCAATACATTAAATACTATCTCTATATGAGAAAAATTCATTTGAAACAAAACCATAAGGTAGAAGTTCTCACAATACTCACAAATTTTGTAGTTCTCAAATGATAAGCCATATATATATATATATATATATATATATATATATATATATATATATATATATTTATATGTAACACTCCGAATTTCAAGTAAGCGACTCCTTTAGTTTTAGATTTTAGTATGGAACCTATTTTGTTTCACGTGACCCTTGATTTTATTTATAAATCTCTTTGTGTGAGAGTAAATGTGATTTATATCGTTGGTCAAGCAAGTCTAGGGTGGATCAAGTCGAGTTGGTGGATTTTCGGGTTCGGTACACATTAGGCGAGTATGTCCGACGACTTTGCCAGGGGCATACTCGCAGAAGAAACAATCGCAGGGGACCGACCCCCTGCAATACATTCGGGGCGACTTTGCCGGCAACAATGACAGAGTCATAGTCGTCGTGGCATTGTCGCGGAAGGGGGAGTAGCCACGGTACAATCCGGGCGACAATGCCTGCGATTGTGCCCATGTCAATGTCTCCTGCAGTGTCCATACCTTATCTTCTTAAGTCGTTTTTAGGAGGGTGGTAGATCATTATTTTAATTCGATTTTGGAACTCATTTTCTCTCAAGTGGGAAGCGATTTTCATCTACTTCCTACTCTTCTCTCCACATTGAATGCCAAGCAAAGATTCAAGAAGTTAATCCACATTTACTAAGGCTCTAGTGTTCATTTCAAGGAAGATTCCAAGGGTTTTACCAAGCTTCAAAGCTGTTAGAGCATGAATTATATAGTGTGAATTAGGAGTTGAAATTGACCAGGTTATGATCGTATAGTGTATTTGATCGAGTCTGTATAGTTAAATTTGTCAATTGCATTGTAATTGATTGAGAATTTCGATTTTTTGTGATTTTTTTTGTCACGAGTTCAAAACACTGTTCTATAGATCAATTTGTACTTTCAGAGTTTGTAATTGAAATTCAGTGCTAGATTTGTGTTCTAGATAAATAGTCGATCGGATTCTCAAAGTTTTGAGGTGCAATTCGTTGTTTAGATTGATTTTTGATCGATCAGATCAAGAACACGCAAGAAAAAGTGAAGAACACGCAAGATCTGAGAAACGCGCAAGTTCTTCGCAAGAACGCGCAAGTTGAAGATTTTGGTCTCAAACGCGCAAGGCGTTATCTGGGAGTTTGAAGATTGGAGAAATTTTTCTAAGTACTGAAACACGCACGTAGACATCAGCGAGTTCTACAAACGCGCAAGACTAAGCTTGCGAGTTTATTCGGAAACAGTGATCTGCGAGTTTGTTCAATATGCGAGTCTCAGAAAACGCGCAAGTCAACGTGTGAGTTTCAAAATCTCGAAATATTTTCTAAGTGTTGGAACGCGCAACACCTGCGAGTTCTTGTTTCGCGCAACCTTCGTCTAGCGAGTTTCAAGTTTTGCGCTAGCTTCGTTTAGCGCGTTTTGTACCTTTGCGCGATCAGTGGTTAGCGAGTTTGTTCAAACGCGCAAATAGGCATATGCGAGTTTTTCAAACGCGCTCGTCTCTATTAGCGAGTTTCCTCGTGAATAGTGTTTTACGCGAATAGGCATCTGCGAGTTTCTTCGTGAATAGTACTTTGCGAGTTTTGGGAATAGTGATCTGCGAGTTTAAGGACTTAGTCAATTTAAAAAAAAAATTCTTTCAGTATTATTTCTATATTCTTGTGATTTCAAATTTGGACTAACGATCAGTTTCTAGTTTCTTATTGCATATCTTTTTAAAACAGGTACATATAGGATGACTTCAAGAGACGCTCTCTCGATTAGAACTGATTCTAAGCCCCCCATTTTGTTCAAAGGGGAGTACGAATAGTGGAAAGATCGTTTTCTTGATTTTGTGGATCGGCATGTCAACGGAGAAAACATTCTTTTGTCTATTACAAAAGGACCAATGAAAGTTCCTACTGAAGAGATTCCTGCTGATGGTAATGATTCAGATGGAGCTCCAAGAACAAGAGGAGTTGATAAAAAGTATGTTAATTTCTCTAATGAACAGAAGAAACGGTTTGATGCTGATAAACAAGCCAGATCTTTGCTTTTACAAAGAATGACCAATGAGATATATGTGAAAATAGACAGCTACAAGGAAAGTGCTAAATCTATGTTGGATCAACTTCAAAAGATGATGATGGGTTCAAAGGTTGGGAACCAAATGAAAGTAGCTAACTGTATCAACAGATATGAAGAGTTCAAAGCAAAAGACAATGAAAGCCGGGAAGAGACTTATGAAAGATTTGTTCTACTCTTGAATGAACTCTCGAAGAACAAGGTAAAGAAGGATCAAATAGAGAACAACGTCAAGTTTCTTAGCATCTTGCAACCGGAATGGAAAAAGCACACTCGCCGAATGAAACAAATGAAGGATCTGAGTGACATTCCCTTACATGAGGTTTATGAGACGTTGAGACATAATGAAGAAGAGGTAGAAGAGAAAAGAAGTGAGAAGAAGAAAGTTGAGAAAGCTGTTGATCCTATAGCAGCACTGGTGGCCGGAGAGAAAGAGAAGAAGAAGAAGAAGAAGAAGAAGAAGATAGTCATTTCAAGTTCTGAATCAGAATCAGAGTCTGATGGAGATGATGGAGAAAGTCTCAAGCAGGCTATGCTATTACTGACCCGTGCTTTCCAAAAGAAGTTCTACAAGAAGCCGGGATCCAATTCTCAGAGATATTCTTCGTCCAGCTCCAAAAACCATGAGCACAGAGAAAGGGTAGAAGGAAACAGATTTATTGAGAAGAAATCAGAACAGAAGAAAAAGTTTGTGAATGATTACACCAGTACTGACAAGACAGCTAATGATCTGATCCAATGCTACAACTGTGGCAAGTTCGGACATTACGCAAGAGAATGTCGGAAGCCAAAGGTTCGCAACTCAGAGTATTATCAGAACAAATTGATCTTGGCCAAGCAACAAGAAGCTGACAGGGCATTAATGGCTGAAGATGAATATTGGTTGGATCATTCTGATGAGGAAAAAGAAAGAGACTGCTCATTTATGCTTGATGGGAAAAGAAGAGAAAGATGATGATTCTGATGATGAGACTGCTGATGAGGTAATGAACTTAACTAAAAATGATTTCATGACCAAAATGGAAGCCATGATGGTCGAACTTCAAGACCTTCAATTAAAACTGAAAAAAGGAAAAAGACAGAGTTGCTAGGAGAAATCAACAAATCTTTGAACTTAATGAATCAGTTATTGGGAACAAAGATTTAATTGATTCTCTACGCAAATCTGCTTCTGTTTTTCAAAATGAAAAGATTTGCTTTGAAAATAAGATTTCTGATATTGAAAAACAATTATCTAAGTCTGATTCTGAAAAACAAGAATGTGTACTAAAAGCTTTTAAATTGGTGGTTGAAAACAAGACTTTAGAGAAAAAGGTAAATGGTTTAGAAGCAAAATTGTATCTTAGAGGCCAAACAAATCAAACTATTTTCTTGAATACACCTGATGAAGATGTTGATATTAAAGAAAATTGGGGATTAGGGTTTGATAATCCCCATTACTTAGAAAAAGCTATCAGAAAACAGCCAGGTCTATATAATGCAAATTTTATGTATGCGGCTGATGAATATCCTCATTTGAAACCCAAATTTATCACCAAAGGATCAAAAGAAGTTGAGGAAAAAGGAGATGAGAAAAGAATGAATTTGAAGAAAATGCAACTACCATTCTGTTATGAAAGACTGAATGATAGTTATCTTTCTAAAACACCAAAATTTCTTTCAACTGATTATTTTTCAAAGTCAAATCCTTTGTATTTTATTTTCCTTATTTTTTAGTTGTTGGTATAAATAGTTGTGTTAGTTGTTTTTGTTAGTAGGTGTGACTTGAAAAAGTGACTAGTACTTGTATACGGATCAGAGAGAGAGAATTCTAGAGAGAGAAGGTTGTTTAGAGAGAGAAAGTCAAGAACTGAGTTTTGTAATCGTTTGCATTCTGAATTGAATTCAAAACAGGTAGAATTGATATCTTGTTTGTTAATTGATTGTGATTAGAAACTAGAACAGGACTCACAAAACCATCTCCATTTCTAGAATTTTCTCCATTTTAAGTTTTCACTTCACAAACCTTCTAGGTGAGTTTTTTACCGTCAATCTTCTTTAAATATGTTACCTTATGATTATTTGACAATGTGTTAGTGATTTGGTGGTATGACCTAAAAATGTGATATGTGAGTTTGTTCCACTTTTATTTCCATATATGTGTAAATTCTTGGCTATTTAACAATTATGGTGACATTGTGATACTTTGACCTAAAATGAACATTTTGGGTTAACGAAGAAATACTTGGCCTAAAGGAGAAATAATGGGATTGTGGAAATGAGTGAATTAAATGGTCTCTAAACATGATGATGAGGAACCTTTTTGTTTACTTTTGTGTTTATACTTGTTAGAACTCCAATATGATATAAAGTAGTTATATTGAGTTATGAAACTAAATGCTTGGATTTCATGAGATGGTAAACATGAGTAATGATCTGAATTAGCAATGTGGACAATGTGAAATATATACTATGATGTGAATTGTTGTTCTTTAACTTTGTACATGTCCATATAAGAGAATTTCCTAAATTCTTATGTATGAGGATTTAGAATATGTGTAGAGAACTGAGATCTTGTAGGCCAATCTTTGGGCCACTAGAGAGTATACAATAAAGAATATCGATGTCCTTGAGGTGGAACTCGTTTAGCTTGGGTATTTAATAAGGTTCAATATATCCTTCAGGTGTAACTCTACGGAGTAAACAATAAAAGTATGGAGCAGTTTGAGGTTGTGATGCCTAAATTGTATGTGCACTAAAACCAGAACCTGAAGTGTAGTCCCAATAACGTTAATAGGTGACTCCACTCACGTGTACTTGTCACCTAGGTGGAAAAGTGTCCCCCCCCGTATTTCAAGGATTATCCCTTGTATTTATGTTCAAGTGGGGAACATCTTATTAAAGTATGAGACTTACGGTAAGACACTACTAATACGGATCGGGTAACATTTAATTGATGTATTTAATGCTTTGCATAAATGGAAATGATTTCATGTAGGGTCTCACTAGGCTTCTATCCTAACACTTGTATAGTGTAAATGATTTTACAGGTCCCACTGGCGACCGACCTAGGACGGGTTGAAATGCCGACCAATGCGGTTAGGAGCACATGAGGAGTCGGGCTATTTTTTGGTTTTTGTGAAGAGCAACATTTTTTGTTGACCCAATGACACCCATTTTAAACTAGTTGTTAATAGTCTAGATTAAGTAGGTTGTTATTATTATGTCACTTTACATTGATAATGCTTTGTATAAATGGAAATGATTTTATGTAAGGTCTTACTAGGCTTCTAGCCTAACACTTATATGGTGTAAATGTTTTTATAGGTCCTACTAGTGGCTGGCCTAGGACGGGTTAAAATGCCGACCGATGCAGTTAGGAGCACACGAGGAGTCGGGTTATTTTTGGGTTTTTATGAAGAGAGACATTTTTGGTTGACACTAACTGTTAATAGTCTAGATTAAATAGGTTGTTATTATTATGTCACTTCATATTGATAACATTGGTTGTACAAACTTCCCCATTTATGGGTTATAGTTGTTTAGTAATTTGGAAGTATTATTTTACCCACTTTTCTAGAAAATTCCAAAATTTAATTGTTTAAATTTTAAAATGTTACAATATATATATATATATAGGGATCTTTTGCAAATCCCCTTTATCATGCAAACTTTATACACAAATATCAATCAATCAATGAATTTCTTTTAATTTTTTGTTTTGTTAATTATAGAGGCGTAATGGTCAATTTGCTTACAATTGCTTAGAAAGAGTTTCATATATGGTTGTTATCCTTTTGATTTGTTTTAGGACATATTCATTATATTATCCCTTTAATTATGTTAAATCAAAATTGTTTTGCCATAAACAAAAAACAATAATAAAGACAACATCTCATTTGCATATTAAAATACTTGGTTGATGACATTTTCAGCATCTCATGTATTATTATGAACCATTTTCATGATAGCAAAACCTATTGGTTCATCAAGGCCTAACAAAAGTTTTATCTTAACCAAAAAAACTGACTTTAAATCTAAAACTTCAGTTTCATCATAAAACTCCAATTTCAATACAAATGTCCAGGTTTAGCAGGTTTGTCAGGATCTTAATTCTTAACAAGAATAAACACTCAGAAACAATATTAAAGGAGTTTGCGGAATAACACTTTAATATTCAATGATCAATGAAACAGTGAATCAGAATAACAACTTGTAAACTTTATTGAATGATTGTAAAGCTACAAGATTCAACACTCAACCTCAATATTGATGAACATGCTCACCAATACGAATTCTACTTCTCTAGAATTAGGATTACAAACCTTGATGTTGATTCTCTCTATGAAAACAAAAATTCAGAATTCTAAAGTTAAAATTTCTATCAATTACAAAATATTCTATATATACTGAAGATAAAAGATAATTACAAATAATAAAAGATCTTCAAAATAATCTTCCATCTTTATCTCCAAGCTTTCCATAATCTTCAAACTTGATCTGCACTAATCTTGATAATCTCATAAGCAGCACTAAGTCTTCAACAGTATTAATACTTTGAGCAGTATTAATCTTGACTTAGCAGTACTAATCTAGTTCAGCAGTATTAACTTCACTCAGCAGCATTAATCTCACAAGTATTAATCAAGTTCTTCTAGCAGCATTAACTAATGTTGTACTTGTGCATTTCTGAATTTCCCAACAATCTCCCCCTAACTTGACTTTTAGGAAGAGAAGTCAAGTTCTTCAGATAGTCTTCTTAGATGCTCCCAAAACTTCATGGCTCAAACACCTGTGTTTGCATCCAACCTCAAACTCTGATTGATTGTTCTTTGAATCAAATACTTAGCCATCTCTGAATCTGGAACACATCCTAGCTTCTTCTTCAACATTGCATGAAGCTTCAGTCTGCTGTGATTATACACTCTATCCACTAGGAAGTACTCTATGTGATTTATGTCCATAGTTAGTGCATATACTCCACTAGTTTCATATAGAGTCCAATTATTGACAGTTTTGAACACATTTATGATCACATGCTCCACTTCTTCAGGTTTGAACATCATACACAGATACTCCATCACTAGTTTTGTAATTGAAATCTCTGGAGTTTTCAGTTGATCTACATACAACTTCATTCCTATGTCAAACATCTCTTCTAAATTTGACCTGGAGCATGTTCTTACAATCTTTGCCCAAGTGTTATACACTTCATACTTTTCATCCTTTCTTTTGAGCCTTATGTATTCCTTTCCATCCACCTTCAGTGTATCCTATAGAATAACTTCAGGAGGCTTAACTCCAACAGGTTCAGCTGAAATTGGTTCAGGCACTTTGTCCATCACTACCATGTACAGATTCATATCATCAGTGCTTGATGGTTCTTTCTGTTCAGTTGGCTTAGGTGCCCCTTCTTCTTCAGCAACCTTCTCAACTTCTTCTGTAGCTATTCTAGGCTTCTTGGTTGACTTTCTCCTTGCCATCATCTTGGTTCGTTTTAAAGTCCTTAGACTTTCACCAAGAGTGACTTCTTTCTTTGGTGGTGTTTCTTGCTCATCTGAAAAAGGTTTTTCTATCATGAAGTCATTGCTTTCTTTCATTCTCTTCTCCATTTCCACCCTGGCAGTTTCATTCCCTTGAAACTTGGTCATATCAGAATTGTACAGCTCTTTAATCTGCTCAAATGTCATCTTTGAGAACATCTCCTTTCTGACTCCTACAGCACCTTTGAGAAATGTAATCATCTTGTTTCTCTCTTGAGTACCAAGGAATGTCTTTGAGGGTTGTCTCTTCTTTGCAGCTATTTTTACCACCACAGATTTCTTCAGGGTTGCAGCTTTTTTCTGTGCCATTTCAGTTGCCAGACTTTGTTGATAAGCCTCATTTAATTCTGCAGCCAGAGCCTTAGCCATTTCCCTATCTTTTTCAACTTGAATCCTTTCTTCTTTCTCAATATCAGCTTGCATCTTCCTAGCCAAAGCTTCATCTGACTCAACCAACTTTTGTTTTTTGATTGGTTGATCAGATTCCACCATTTTAGCTTTGCCTTTATCTTTGCTTGCCATCTTCTCAACACTAGCTTTCTTGATCACTTCACCTTGTTCTTTGACGACAACTCCTTTGGTCTTTGAGATGACCTTGGAAGTATCATGCTTGGCTTTGATTAAGGTTTCTGCAATCTCAACATCTGTCAGAACTTCTTGCACTATTTCTGCTGCTTCTTTCAGTTCAGCAGTGTTAATAGTTTCTGCTGCTTGGCTTGAACTAGCAGCATTAACTGTTACTGCTGCTTGCTCTTTTACTGCTGCTTTGCTTGCATCTTTTGCTGCTTGTACTATCTCTTTACTTACTTCATCAATCTCCCCCTCAACACTATGTTTCTCCCCCTTATCTGTATCAGCTTCCAATTTGTCCTCAGCTTCTGACTCCCCCTTTTTGGGAGCATCAGTTACTGGTTTCCTTATTCTAAGCACAAACTGTTTCTTCCTCTTTTTCTGGACCAATCTCTTCACCAAGTTCTTCAGTTTGGAAATCTGAGCTTGTTGAGACAGGACTATGAGTTTCAACTCTTCTATGTCTTTTCCTTGGTTGATGACATCCAAGTTGATATTTCCCATAGCGTTCATCAACTCTTGGTAGTTATATCTGTCCTCACCTTCTCCAGGAGTGTTACCCCCTTTTGAAGGATCATGGGATCTTTTAGTAGTAGAAGCCTTCTGCCTAGCAGAAGCACTCTCCACCCCCTTGGGTTCTTGGCACCAGGGACCTTTGGACGATTGCTCACTCAAAGTTTCCATGGGGAAGGTCTTATTTATGTTACCACTGACCTCCTCTGTGCTAGCAGGAGTAGTGGCAGCCTTAGCACCCATATGCTCAAACATCTCCTCAGTGAGCACCTCCTTGGGGTTGGGAGACACCCCTGTGGTTTCTCTGTAGATATTCTCTAATAGAGAATTCTCATTAGAGGGCTTAAAGGCTCAGTGGGTGAAGGTACAAGAAGGGAAGGAGCCTTCTTTACCTTTTTCCTTAAGTAAGTTTGGGTTATTGGAGAAGTTGCCTTTTGAACAAGAGATTGAGGGATTGATATGGAGGGTGAAGGTTGGGATTGGCTAGCAGTGGGATGGTCTAATGAGGGCCTTGACCCTGTTGCCATACCTTCTTCATTGTGGGACACCACCATCATTGTAGAGAATAATGGGGTGTCAACTCCTTCCGAGTCCAATGTAGATCTTTTCATGTTTGAAAAAACCTTACCTTTGGGAATTTTGGGTACATATACCTCATCAAAGTGAGGCATATCCGTCAGTTCATGGGTTATAACTTCCTGTACAAATCTTGGGTACATATAAAAACTCTTTTTGTTTCCCAAGTTTGATACAAGGTCATTGAAAATCATTCTAGAAAAATTGTACCTTCTAGCAGTGGCCAAGCAGACCAAAGCATACGCAATGGTACTGCTAAACTCACTCCATCCAGTAGTCTTTTTGGAAATACAGTGCATCGGGGTAAGAACTAGAAAACGCCATTGGGTATAAAATTTGGCTTTAGAGAATTTGAAACCACGCAATTGGCCTTCATACCCCATTCTTGAAAGGTTTGAGAACAAGTCCTCATTTGCAATAGAAGTAATACTTGCAGCATCGTCAAGTCACAGACAGATGCGTATCACCTCTTCAGAAACTGACAAGGGTTTTTCACACACTCTTGTCTTCAGAATCTGCACACCATTCTCTGTGACTACGGTGGAATTTGCCCATAATTGTCTTTGATGCTCTATATAGATTGTTGGCGATACAGTGAGAGCATGGGCAATGTGGCTGGACTTGAGAAAATCCACAATCTGGTGGAATCCAGCAGCTTGTTTCGGCTTCTGTAACATCGCAATCTCGTTGTGCTCATCAATGAAAGCCATGGATGCCATTGAACTTAAATGTTCTTGCCTGAAACTTACTAGGAGCTTGAGAGAAAAGGTTTAGAGAGCAGATGAATAGAAATCAAAGAGTCGTTATGAACGTTTGGGCGGGCAAAAAGGGTATTTATACGGTTCGGGACATAAGCAATATTAACTCCTAGCAGTATTAACTAATTAGCAGTATTAACTTAGAGCAGTATTAACCACTAGCAGTATTAACTAACTAGCAGTATTAACTGAGAGCAGTATTAACCACTAGCAGTATTAACTAACTAGCAGTATTAATTGTGCACTAGCAGTATTAAAACTGAACTGGCAGCATTAACTATACTTACACATTTTGAAGTTTGAGGTACTCTGAGCAAGGTAATAACTTCCTGAAAAAAGATATTAGTAGCACCAAAGAATAAACCAATAATAGGTATGAAAACACTTTTTAAGACATGAGCTCATTCCGAGTTGATCATGCCCACACTTGTGACCAAGAATGTGAATATACCCACATCAAAAGCTTTAGTGAATAGATCAGCAAACTGGTTGTCAGTATGAACTTTAGTAACTTGAATTAGCTTCTTTTCATTACAATCTCTGATAAAGTGATACCTGATCTCAATGTGCTTTGTTTTGGAGTGCTTGACTGGATTGTTAACAATGCTTATAGCACTGCTATTGTCAATGAAGATTGGAGTGTGAAGAAAGGTGACAGAATCGAATTCTCAACAAGAATTAGTTCTCAGAAACAATATCAAAGAAGTTTGCGGAATAACACTTTGATATTTTATGAAACAGTAAATCAACACAGAAAATATGAATCACAAACTGTAAACTTGTATTGAATGCTTTAAAGTTACAAGATTACACACTCAACCTCAATATTGATGAACATGCTCACCAATACGAATTCTACTTCTCTAGAATTAGGATCTATGCCTTGAGGTTGATTTCTCTCTAGAACTTGGAAAAATTATTTTCTAAAACTATTCTATATCTTCTATACATATACTAAAGAAAAAGATAATTACAATAAATAAACAAATCTTCAGTATATCTTCCATGTATATCTCTAAGCTTCCATGAATATCTTCATTCTTTCCAGCTGTCATTCTTTTCATACAGATCATATAAGCAGCACTAACTATGCTCATCAGCATTAAAACCTTCAAGCAGCATTAACTGTAAGCAGCACTAACCACTAGCAGTACTAACTTTGTTCAAGCAGTACTAACAATAACTAGCAGTATTAACTCTACTAGCAGTAGTAATACTCAGCAGTACTAACCTTGAAGTCTTCTAGCAGTAGTAATTCTGAACCAGCAGCATTAACCATACTTGATCTTTTCTTCAGTTTCCAACAATCTCCCCCTAACTTGACTTTTAGGAAAAGAAGTCAAGTTCTTCAGATGCTCTTTAAGATGCTTCCAAAACTTCATAATGGTCTACATTCCAGTATTTGCATCCAATCCCAAACTCTGATTGATGGTTCTTTGGATCAAGTATTTAGCCATCTCTGAATCTGGAATACACCCTAGCTTTTTCTTTAGCATGGCATGAAGCTTCAATCTGCTATGATTGTACACTCTATCCACTAGGAAGTACTCAGTGTGATTTAAATCCAAAGTCACTGCATATACTCCACTAGTTTCATATAGAGTCCAATTATTCACTGTTTGAAAAACATTTCTTATTACCTCCTCTACTTCATCAGGTTTGAACATCATACCCAGATACTCCATTACCAGCTTTTTAATTGAAATCTCTGGAGCTTTTAGTTCATCTGCATATGACTTCATCCCTATTGCAAACATTTCTTCAATATCAGACCTTGAACAGGTTCTGACAATCTTACTCCAAGTGTTGTACACTTCATATTTCTCATCTTTTCTCTTCAGCCTGATGTACTCCTTTCCATCCACTGTCAATGTATCCCAGTGAATGACCTCAGGAGGCTTTATACCAACAGGTTCTGCTGAAATAGGCTTTGGAATTTTATCCATTACCACCATGTACATGTTTACATTTACACTCTGTGGTACTTCCTGAGAGTTAACTTCATTCTGAGGTGCCTCTTCTTCTTCAGCAACCTTTTGCTCTTCTTCTACTCTAGGCTTTTTACACTTTTCGTTCTTTTAGCCATCATTTTGGTTCTTTTCAAAGTCTTTTGAACCTGCACTAAAGTAGCTTCCTTCTTCTTTTCTTCCTTGTTCTCTGTCTTTTCTTTGATTGGAGTCCCCTCTTCACTTTCAGGGAATGGTTGATTCATATTCACATCATTACTCTCATTGGCCTTCTTTTCAAATTCCACTCTATCCTTTTCATTACTCTTCAGCTTCCCCATTTCTTTTTCATAAAGATCCTTGATTTGATCAAAAGTCATCTTCACAAACATTTCTTTCTTTACCCCAATTGCACTCCTCAAGAAAGTTATCATTTTGTTTCTTTCCTGAGTGGCAAGGTAAGTTTGTGAAGGTCTTCTTTTCTTTGCAGTTGATTTTGCTATCATAGCCTTTCTTAAGCTTATGGCCCTTTGTTTAGCTTTCTCAGTTTCAAGCCCTTTCTGATATGCTTCATTTAATTCAGCAGCTAGAGCCTTTGCCATCTCCCTGTCCTTTTCCACCTGAACTCTTTCTTCCTTTTCAATATCCTCCTTCATCTTCCTGGCTAAGGCTTCATCTGATTCAACTAACCTTTGCTTCTTGACAGGTTGATCAGATTCCATCATCTTTGCTTTTCCCTTATTCTTTGCTTCTGCAGCCATGTCTTTCTGTTCTGATTTCTTATCTCCCCCTTCATTTATGACCACTCCCTTTGCTTTGGGAGTGTCATTCTTTGCTTTGATTAGCATTTCAGCTACTTCAATTTCTGTTGGTGATAACTCTGTTACTGCTGCTTGTGAGGTTTCAGCAGCACTAACAGTTTCTGCTTCTAGTTGCACTGAATTTCTTTCTGTTTCTGCTTCCTGCTCCCCCTCAACATCAAATTTCTCTCCATCAAGCTCCCCCTCTCTTGTGGCTTCTTCCATGTTGATCTCCCCCTTTTTGGGAGCATCTTTCTCAGGTTTCCTTCTCCTTAGTTGGAATTGCTTTCTCTTCTTTCTCTGTACCATACTTATCACCATCTTCTTTAGCTTAGCAATCTGTACTTGTTGTGACAGAATGACCAGCTTCATTTCTTCTATCTCTTTGCCTTGTTTGATGACATCTTGGTTAATGTTACTCGTTGTTTCCATCAATTCATCATAGTTATATCTGTCCTCACCTTCTCCAGGAGTGTTACCCCCTATTGAAGGATCATTGGATCTTTTATAAGTGGATGTCTTCTGCCTAGCAGAAACACTATCCACCCCCGTGGTTTCTTGGCACCAGGGACCTTCAAATGATTGCTCATTCAAAGTTGCCATGGGGGAGGTCTTATTGATGTTACCACTTTCCTCCTCTGTGCTAGCAGGAGTAGTGGCAGCCTCATCACCCATATGCTCTTCCTCCTCCTTAGAGAGCACCTCCTTGGGGTTGGGAGACACCCCTTTGGTTTCCCTATGGATATTCCCTAAAGGAGAATTCTCCTTTAGAGGGCTTAAAGGCTTGGGGGTTGATGGTACAAGAAGGGAATGAGCCTTCTTTACCTGTTTCCTCTTGTAAGTTTGTGTGATAGGAGAGGTTGGTTTTTCAAGAAGGGACTGGGGGATTAATTTTGAGTGGGAAGGTTGGGATTGTCTAGCAGTAGGATGGTCTAATGGGGGCCTTGACCCTACTGCCATACCTTCATTGGTTTGGGACACCACCATCATTGTAGAGAACAATGGGGTGTCAACTCCTTCAGAGTCCCCAGCAGATCTTCTCATGTTTGAGAAAACCTTGCCTTTGGGGGGTTTAGGTACATATACCCCAACAGGTTGAGGTATATCCGTCAATACATGAGTAATAACTTCTTGAACAAACCTGGGATACATAAAGAAACTCTTTTTGTTTCCCATGTTTGATACAAGATCACTGGAAATCATTTGTGAAAAATTGTACCTTCTAGCAGTGGCCAAACAGACCAAAGCATAAGCAATGGTGCTGCTGAACTCACTCCATCAGTAGTCTTTTTGGAGATGCAGTGCATGAGAGTATGGACAAACAAACGCCATTGGGGTGAAAATTTGGCTTTAGAGAATTTGAAAACACCCAATGGGCCTCCATACCCCATTCTTGTAAGGGATGAGAACAGTTCATCATTTGGGATAGAAGTTATACCAGAGGCATCGTCTAGACGTAGACTGATGTGAATAACTTCTTCAGTAACTGTTAAGGGTTGATCACACACCCTTGTCTTGATCATCTGCACACCATTCTCAGCAACAATGGTGGCATTAGCCCAGAACTGCCTTTGATGCTCGATATAGATTGTAGGAGCAACAGTAAAAGCATAAGCAATATGGCTCGACTTGAGGAAATCCACAATTTGATGAAATCTTGCAGCTTGCTTTGGCTTTTGTAGCATTGCGATCTCATTGTGCTCGTCGATGAATGCCATGGATGCCATTGAACTGGGATGTTCTTGCCTGAAAGACTTGGTAATTGAGAGAAAAAGGTTTAGAGCGCAAGTGAACAGTATTCAAAGAGTCGTTATGAACGTTTAGGCGGGCAAAAGGTATTTATAGTATTTGTAACATAAGCAGCATTAACCTAGAGCAGTATTAACTACCTAGCAGTATTAACTGCGAGCAGTATTAACCGCGAGCAGTATTAACTAACTAGCAGTATTAACAGCAAGCAGTATTAACCGCGAGCAGTATTAACTAACTAGCAGTATTAACTACGAGCAGTATTAACCGCGAGCAGTATTAACTAATCTAGCAATATTAACTGCAAGCAGTATTAACCGCGAGCAGTATTAACTAACTAGCAGTATTAACTGCGAGCAGTATTAACCGCGAGCAGTATTAACTAACTAGCAGTATTAACTGAGAGCAGTATTAACCACTAGCAATATTAATTAACTAGCAGTATTAACCATACTTACTCATTGAAGCTTAGGCTGAATTGAGTACTGCTATGTATGCCCTGCAAAGATAGATTAGTAACACCAAGAATCTATAATATTCAGATATTTAACGACTTTTTGAGAGAAAGCTTATTCAGAGTTGATCATTCCCACACTTGTTACCAAGAAAGTGAATCTACCCACATCAAAAGCTTTGGTGAATAGATCAGCAAACTGGTTGTCAGTATGAACTTTCACAACTTGAACAAGTTTCTTTTCATTACAGTCTCTTATGAAGTGATACCTGATCTCAATGTGCTTTGTCTTAGAGTGCTTGACAGGATTATTCACAATGCTGATAGCACTGCTATTATCAATAAAAATGGGAGTGTGTAGAAAGGTTACCCCATAGTCCAGCATTTGATTCTGAATCCATAAGACTTGAGAACAGCAACTTGCAGCTGCTATGTACTCTGCCTCTGTTGTAGATGTGGACACTGTGGTTTGTTTCTTGCACTGCCATGAAACTAGTCTAGCACCCAAAAACTGACATCCTCCAGAAGTTGATTTTCTGTCCAAGTTTGCCCCACCTAGATCACTGTCTGAGTATGCTATTAGGTCAATGGGTGAGTCATGAGGATACCAAAGTCCCAATCTGGGATGCCCTTTGAGATATCTGAATATCCTCTTAACAGCTTGAAAGTGACATTGCTTTGGCCTAACTTGGAATCTTGCACATACACAGACTGGAAACATTATATCTGGCCTTGATGATGTGAGATACATGAGAGAACCAATCATGGATCTGTAGTGATGCACATCCATATCCTCCCCCTCAAGATCTGCTGTTATCTGTTTGTGTGTCTCCATAGGTGTGCTGGCAGGTTTTGATTCTGAGAAACCAAACTTGGTTAGAATGTCCTGCACATACTTGGATTGACAGATGAAGATACCATCTGACTTCTGTTGAACTTGGAGTCCAAGGAAGAAAGTAAGTTCCCCCATGGAACTCATTTTAAACCTTTGATGCATTAGGTCCTCAAACTCCTTGCACATGCTGTCTCTTGTGGATCCAAAGATAATGTCATCAACATAGATTTGGGCCAGCAAGATATCCTTCTTCTTTCTCTTGATAAACAGAGTCTTATCAATGACTCCTCTTTCAAAGCCATTTTCCAAGAGATAGGATGACAGAGTGTCATACCATGCACTTGGAGCTTGATGTAGTCCATAAAGAGCTTTCTTCAATTTGTATACCCTGTCTGGATAGCTTGGGTTTTCAAACCCTGGTGGTTGACAAACATATACCTCTTCTTCAATTGAGCCATAGAGAAAAGCACTCTTTACATCCATTTGATAGACTTTGAAGTTCATGTAGGAAGCATAGGCTAGGAATAATCTGATTGCTTCTATCCTAGCCACAGGTGCTAAAACTTCTTCATAATCTATACCCTCTTCTTGAGTATAGCCTTGAGCCACTAGTCTTGCTTTGTTCCTTATGACTATACCTCTTTCATCTCTCTTGTTTCTAAAGATCCACTTTGTGCCAATTGCTCTGTGACCTTTAGGAAGGTCTACTAGATCCCATACATCTTGTAGCTTGAACTGTAACAGTTCTTCTTGCATTGCTTCTATCCAGCTGGATTCTTTGATAGCATCATGTGCCTTTTTAGGCTCAAGCTGGGATAGAAAGCAAGAAAGCACTGTATGCTGTTGATCTTGCTTTTCTTGAAGCCTGCTTTGATGTCTAGTAATCATAGGAGAAGATATATCTCCTATTACCAGCTGTGGAGGATGATTCTTTTGAACTCTGATGTTTTGACTAGGTTCTTCATTGAGTATTTCTTCTAGATTAGAGTCATTTAACTCAACTGAAGTGTTTTCAGCAGCCACTTCTGATTCTTTATTCTCTTGGGTCTCCTTATGTCTATTTTCTTCTTCACTCTGACTTGATCCAGCAGTTGGTTCCTTGTCACTGTCTTCAACAGAATCCACTGTGGGAATGGGAAAGATCACCGATTTAGGTATAGTTTCTTGAACTTGTGTAGTCCCTGATCCTCCACATCCTGAACCTGCATAATCATCACTGCTGAAACCAAAAGAGTTAGTTAGTGAATCAATGTCAAATAGCCACTGAGGACCAGACCCAATAGGATTTGGTGTGTTCTCATTGCATTTGACATTGTCACTTTCTTCAATTATTCTAGAAGAAGAATTAAACACTCTGTAGGCCTTACTCTGAGATGAATAACCAACAAGAAATCCATCATCTGCTTTGCTATCAAACTTACCTAAGTGAGTTTTGGTATTGAGAATGGTACAAGGACACCCAAAAGGTTTGAAAAATCCAATAAAAGGTTTTCTTTTATTTAAAAGCTCATAGGGATTCTTGTTCTTTTGCTTGACCACTAGAACTCTGTTTTGGACATAACAAGCAGTATTAACTGATTCAGCCCAGAAGGTAATTGGCAGTTTTGAATCAGCCAACAGAGATCTAGCAACCTCTATTAGTGTTCTATTTCTCCTTTCAGCAACACCATTCTGTTGAGGAGTCCTGGGAGCACTATATTGTTTCTCAATGCCTTTTTCTTCACAAAAGGTGTTTAGATCAAGATTTTTAAACTCAGTCCCATTATCTGATCTAATGATTTTTACTCTTTGATTAGTTTGGTTTTCAATTCTTAGGATAAAGGATTTGATCAGTCCACTTGTCTCATCCTTAGTCCTTAGAAAATATACCTAAGTAAACCTTGAGTAATCATCAACAATAACCAAGCAGTAAGATTTCTTGCCAATACTCATAACATTTGTAGGACCAAACAGATCCATATGCAGTAACTGGAGACAAGAAGAAATTGAGTTTATCTCTTTGGTTTTATGAGAAGTTTTATGATGTTTGCCTTTAAGGCAAGCAACACAATGATCATCACATGAAAAGACTTTAGATGGTAAACCTCTTACAAGGTTGTTTTTAACAAGTTTGTTCATAGACTTAAAATTCATGTGACACATCCTTCTGTGCCAAAGAGAGGATTCATCTATAGAAGCTTTTGAAACAAGACAATTTAGAGATGAATCACTATCAACATTGTCCATATCTAGACAATAAACATTTTCCTTTCTTGGAGTTCTAAGTAGTATCATGCTTTCATCAACTACCTTGAACCCTGGAGCAAGGATCATACATTCAGTATTTGTAAATAATATACTATGTTGTTTGTCACAAACCTGTGATACACTTAACAGGTTGTATTTCAATTGATCAACATAGTAGACATCCTCAAATGTCATCTTACCTTTTGTGACATTACCTTTTCCACTTATCTTACCACCAGTAAGATTATCCCCAAATGCAACATGTCCTCCATTGATATGCTTGAAATCCTGTAGGCATGACATGTTACCTGTCATGTGCCTAGAGCAACCACTATCAACATGCCATATGCTCTTTCCCTTGAGCTGTTGGTTGCCCTGCACATAAGATAGATCAGTTAGTATGAAATAGGAACCCAAGCCAAAGTGGTCTTGGGTACCCCTTTCTCATCAAAATATTTGCATTCTTTCTTGACAAGATTTTTGAATTTTAACTCCTCATTCTTGGAGTACTTTGTCACAATAATAGGCTTGGAAACATTTTTGCTAGAAGTAGTACTGGTTGCAGAAGTATTAATTGCCTTAGCAGCACTTGCATGATTAGCAGTACTAACCTTGTTAGCAGTAGTAACTGTGTTAGCAGCAGTAACTGTGTTGGCAGTATTAACCTTTGAAGAGGTACTAACAATATTAGCAGCATTAATATTTTTAGCAGTACTAACACAGGTAGCAGCAGTAATACTTCCAGCAGCACTAACCCTGTCAGTAGTACTAACAGTTTTAGTGCTTTTAGGCACCCATATTTTAATACTTTCTTTTAAAAACGCTTTCTTCATGAGGCCTTTCCTTTCACCATGTTTCTTTATCACATGTTTCTTTCCATCCTTCATATAACCAACAGGTTTTTGCACAGATCTATGAAAGGTTATCTGTTGATTAATAGGGTTAAAGAAACAATGTTTAGCCAAATGACTTAACTTGCCACATATGAAACAAGGTTTTGGTCTATTGATCTTACTCAGATCAACTCCTTGTTTCTGAGCCCATTGATTATTCCAGTTTCTTTGATTACCTCTTTTTAAACCAGAATTTATGCTCTTGGCTTTACTGCAAGTACACTGTTTACAAGATCCAGGATTCACAATTGTGGTTTGTTTGTAATGGACCTTGTTATCTTTTCCTTTGTTCCTCTCTATTTCCTTGGACTTGACCCAGATTTTCCCACATCCCTCATTGGTGATAATATTGTTTTCTACTGGGATCTCTTTACTCATATCATTATCTCTATTCTTACTGGCTTCTTTCTCAGTTAAATCCTTAATTACTACTTCATCCAAAGGGTCTATCTTAAAGGCTTTTTCAGATAAGTCCTTTTTCTCCTTGGTTTCTAACAAGTCTGAAGTAGGAGAGATATAATTGTTATTGTAAGGAGGAGGTGTACTGTTGTATCCAATACCAGGCTTCATCTTATCATGAATCTGAGCCTTTAGAAGAGAATCCATTGCTTTTGAAGCATATGAAAACTTTTCTATGTCAAGTTTAACTTTAGACAGTTCCTCCTTCAGCTTATCACTCTCTTCTAAGGATTTAGACAGTTTGGTCTCTAACTCATTCTTTTCCCACTTCCAATAGTTAGTGTCATAAGAGTGTTGAAGTTCATTAGCTTGAAAGCCTTTGATTTGTTCTTTAAATCTCTCTACAATTAACCCATAGTCTCTTCTATCCTTTTCTAATCTTTTGAGGTCATCACACATACTTTGATTGTGATCCCTGTATCTTTTGACAGTGTCAATGCAAGATTTAGTGCAAAGATTAGAAATTACCTCAGAGGGGAGATCAGACGCTTCTGCCATAAGAGCTTGATTCTGAATGGCTTCCTCAGCTTGATCACTCAAGTCAAATCCCATTCCTTGTTGAGAGACAAGGGCTTGAGCAGGATTCTTGTTCTGAGTGTAGCCTCCATTCTGAGCTTGTTGGTTGTTGTTGTTTGGAGCAGCACTTCTGCATTCTCTAGCAAAGTGTCCTTTCATGTGACACTTATAACATTCCACCTTGGTTTTGTCAAAACCAGCTCCACCTTCTCTTCTTTGAGAGAAGTTATTCCTTCCTGTTCTTTTAATGAACTTCTTCACCCTCATGGATAACATGGCCATCTGCCATTTAATATCCATCTCCTCCAGGTCATCAGGGTGAAGTTGATCCAGATCATCATTAATCAATGAATTGTTACTATGACTGGACAAGAAGGCTTCAAATATTGTTTCAGTTCCTTTTTCTGAACTTGCTCCACTAGCAGTACTAACTGCTTCAAGGATGGCAGTAGTATCAGTGGATGCTGAAAGAAGTGCAGCATTGTGGACATAACCAGTGGTCTTCTTCTTGATCTCTACCTCAATTTCAAAAACTCTTAGATCATTGTATAGATCATCAAGTTCTTTCTCTTCCAGGTTGTCACTCTGTCTATATGAGACAGTGTACATAGTCCATTCATCCCCAAGAGATCTGAGAAACTTTCTGTTGATGTCATCTTGATCCATCTTTACTCCTACAGTAGCTAGTTCACCAATGAGCTTGTTGAACCTATCAAAAGTTTGAGTCATAGACTCATTCTTTGAGGAAGTAAAGTTCTCATACTGCTGCTTTAGAACATCTCTTTGATTTCTTTTGATGCTCTTAGTTCCAGCAAATCTTTTCTCTAGAGCATTCCAGAGAATCTGAGCATCAGTGCAGTTGCAAAATTGATGCTGATATTCATTGGGGATGGCCAAGAGCAGAGTGCTCAAGGCCTTCATCTCTGTCTGTCTGATCTTCCTCTCACCATCTGTCTTTGGTGGAGGTCTTTTCCCATCTGGTCCTATCCTTCCAGCTTCAGAAGGACCATTCTCAATGATATCCCACATTGAGTAGTCAGTGAGAAGAATATATTGTCTGATTCTGATCTTCCACATGTCAAACTCACTGGGTTTGAGCATTGGAACCTTAGATACCAAAGTACTGCTTGATTCTGTAAGATTTTCCATGATGAATAGATGTTTCTGAGAGAGTTTGGCTCTGATACCACTTGACAGAATCGAATTCTCAACAAGAATTAGTTCTCAGAAACAATATCAAAGAAGTTTGCGGAATAACACTTTGATATTTTATGAAACAGTAAATCAACACAGAAAATATGAATCATAAACTGTAAACTTGTATTGAATGCTTTAAAGTTACAAGATTACACACTCAACCTCAATATTGATGAACATGCTCACCAATACGAATTCTACTTCTCTAGAATTTGGATCTATGCCTTGAGGTTGATTTCTCTCTAGAACTTGGAAAAATTATTTTCTAAAACTATTCTATATCTTCTATACATATACTAAAGAAAAAGATAATTACAATAAATAAACAAATCTTCAGTATATCTTCCATGTATATCTCTAAGCTTCCATGAATATCTTCATTCTTTCCAGCTGTCATTCTTTTCATACAGATCATATAAGCAGCACTAACTATGCTCAGCAGCATTAAAACCTTCAAGCAGCATTAACTGTAAGCAGCACTAACCACTAGCAGTACTAACTAGCTAAGCAGTACTAACTTTGTTCAAGCAGTACTAACAATAACTAGCAGTATTAATTCTACTAGCAGTAGTAATACTCAGCAGTACTAACCTTGAAGTCTTCTAGCAGTAGTAATTCTGAAGTAGACTTTCTGTCCATGTTAGCACCTCCCAAGTCACTATCTGAATAAGCAATCAAGTCAAAGTTGGATTCATAAGGATACCAAAGACCTAATCTAGGTTGCCCTCTTAAGTATCTGAAAATCCTTTTAACAGCTTGCAGATGTGATTGCTTTGGCTTGACTTGGAATCTGGCACACAAACACACTGGAAACATGATGTCTGGTCTTGAGACTGTGAGATACATGAGAGATCCAATCATTGATCTATATAGATGGACATCAACATCCTCCCCCTCAAGATCAGTAGTGATCTGTTGATGAGTCTCCATAGGTGTGCTTGCTGGCTTTGAGTCTGTTAATCCATATTTTTCCAGGATGTCTTTCACATATTTTGATTGGCTTATAAAGATCCCATCTTTCTTCTGTTTCACTTGAAGCCCAAGGAAGAAGGTAAGTTCACCCATTGAACTCATTTTAAAGCTCTTGTGCATCAACTTTTCAAAGTCTCTACACATCTGATCTTTTGTGGATCCAAAGATGATATCATCCACATAAATCTGAACCAATAAGATGTCCTTCTTACTTCTTTTAATGAAGAGGGTCTTGTCAATTATTCCTCTTTCAAACCCATTCTCCAAGAGGTAGGTAGATAGAGTATCATACCATGCTCTTGGGGCTTGATGCAGACCATAAAGTGCTTTCTTCAGTTTGTATACTCTGTCTGGATATGATGGATTTTCAAATCCAGGGGGCTGACAGACATATACTTCTTCATCAATTGTACCATACAGAAAGGCACTCTTCACATCCATTTGGTATACCTTGAACTTCATGTATGAGGCATAGGCTAGAAATAGCCTAATTGCCTCTACCCTTGCCACTGGAGAAAACACTTCTTCATAGTCAATGCCTTCTTCTTGAGTGTACCCTTGTGCCACAAGCCTTGATTTGTTTCTGATCACAATGCCTCTCTCATCCTTTTTATTCCTGAAAATCCACTTGGTGCCAATAGCTCTATGACCTTTTGGAAGGTCCACCAAGTCCCAAACTTCTTGCAATTTGAACTGCAGTAACTCTTCTTGCATAACTTCTATCCAACTGGAATCTTTCATTGCATCATAAACCTTCTTAGGCTCAATCTGAGATAGAAAGCAAGAGAGTATTGTGTGTTGGTGATCCTGCAGCTCTTGAAGTCTGATTAGATTCCTTGTTATCATAGGAGAAGAGATGTCTCCTATGACCAGCTCTGGAGGATGGTTCTTTTGAGTTCTAGTCTGATGACTAGGTTCTTCATTGATTCCCACATCCAGATTGGAATCATCTAAGTCAGCTGAGGGGATCTCATCAGCTGCTTCTGGCTCTTCATGCACTTGATTCTCCTCATCTCTTCCCTCTTCTTCACTCTGAATTGGTTCAGTCATAGTTTCCTTTGCACAGACATCAACAGGCTCTATTGTAGGTATGGGAAAGATCACAGAATGAGGAATAATGTCTTGCACTTGTACTTGTTCATCCCCTGATCCTCCACTTCCTGAACCTGCATGATAATCACTACTGAAACCCAAAGAGTTAGTTAGTGAATCAATGTCAAATAACCACCGAGGACCAGACCCAATAGGATTTGGTATGTTCTCATTGCACTTGACATTGTCACTTTCCTCAATTATTCTAGAAGAAGTATTAAAAACTTTGTAAGCCTTACTCTGAGAGGAGTAACCAACAAGAAAACCATCATCTGCCTTGCTATCAAACTTTCCTAAGTGAGTTTTGGTATTGAGAATGGTACAAGGACACCCAAAAGGTTTGAAAAAACCTATAAAAGGTTTTCTGTTATTTAAAAGCTTATATGGTGTCTTGTTTTTAGGCTTGACTACTAGAACTCTATTTTGGACATAGCAAGCAGTATTAACTGCTTCAACCCAGAAAGTAATTGGAAGTTTTGAATCTGGCAACAGAGATCTAGCAGCTTCAATCAGTGTCCTATTCCTTCTCTCAGCAGCACCATTTTGTTGTGGAGTCCTAGGAACACTGTATTGCCTCTCAATTCCTTTTTCCTCACAAAAGGTGTTCAGGTCATGATTTTTAAATTCAGTACCATTGTCTAACCTAATGACTTTTACCTTTTGATTAGTTTGGTTTTCAATTCTTAGAATAAAGGATTTGATCATTCTACTTGTCTCATCCTTAGTCCTTAGAAATATACCCATGTAAATCTAGAGTAATCATCAACAATAACTAGGCAGTATGATTTCTTACCAATACTCATAACATTTGTAGGACCAAACAGATCCATATGCAACAACTGAAGAGAATTAGAGATTGTGTTCAACTCTTTAGACTTTTGAGAAGTTTTGTGTTGTTTGCTTTTGAGACAGGCAACACAATGATCATCACATGAAAAGACTTTGGAAGGTAAACCTCTTACAAGGTTGTTTTTAACAAGTTTATTCATTGTTTTAAAGTTCATGTGACACATCCTTCTATGCCAAAGTGATGATTCATCCAAAGAAGCTTTTGAAACAAGACAGTTTAGGGATGAATCAGTTGAAACACTTTCCATATCTAAGCAATATACATTAACCTTTCTGGGAGTTCTTAGTATTATCATCTTTTCATCAACTACCTTGAATCCAGGAGCAAGGATAATGCATTCAGAATCTGTAAATAATATACTGTGTTGTTTGTCACAAACCTGTGATACACTTAACAGGTTGTACCTTAACTGCTCAACATAGAATACATCTTCAAAGGTCATTTTACCTTTGGTTACATCCCCCTTACCACTTATCTTACCTCCATATGGAGTATTACCAAAGGCAACATGCCCACCATCAATTTTCTTGAAATTCTTGAGGCATGACATGTTCCCTGTCATGTGCCTAGAGCAACCACTATCAACATGCCAGATGCTCTTCCCCTTGAGCTGCTGGTTGCCCTGCACATAAGTTTAAACAATTAGTATTGATTGGGGACCCAAGCCAAAGTGGTCTTGGGTCTCCCTTTCTCATCAAAGTATTTACATTCCTTTTTGATGAGGTTTTTAAACTCAGAGCACTCTTTATTTGGGTACTTTGTCAATATGATTGGCTTAGCAGCACAAACACTAGAAGCAGTACTAACCTTAGAAGCACTAACAGAGTTAGCAGTATTAACTTTTGAAGAAGTACTAACAATGTCAGCAGTACTAACATTGTTAGCAGTAGTATTACTTTTAGCAGCACTATCATTGTTAGCAGCACTATTTGTGGTAGTAGTACTAATAGTTTTAGTGCTTTTAGGAACCCACATATTGATACTTTCTTTAACAGACTTTTTCTTCATGTGGCTTTTAGATTTAACAGTTTTCTTAGCCATATGATTCCTTTCAACCTTCTTCCTATAACCAAAGGGTTTTTGCATAGATGTTTGAAAGTTCATCCTTTGGTTCATAGGGTTGAAATAACAGTTTTTGGCAAGATGATTCAATTTGCCACAGATAAAACAAGGTTTTGGTCTATTGATTTTACTCAAATCAACCCCTTGTTTTTGTGCCCACTGATTATTCCAGTTTCTTTGATTTCCCCTCTTTTTATCATGTTTTTGGGGCTCATTCTTCTTACATGCACACTGTTTGCAAGGACCTAGATTCACAACTGTGGTCTGTTTGTAATGGACCTTACCAGACTTTCCCTCTGTCTTCTCTATGTCCTTGGATTTGATCCAAGCCCTTCCACAGTCCTCATTGGTGATAATATTATTCTCTAGAGGAATCTCACCACTCACTTTGTTCTCCTTACTCTTACCAACCTCTTTCTCAGTCTTATCCTCAACAACTACCTCGTTTAAGGGATCTATCTCAGTGGCTCCCTCAGGCAAGTCTTTCCTATCTTTGGTTTCTAGCAAGTCTGAGGTAGGAGGGATGTAATTGTTGTTATATGGTGGTGGTGTGGCATTATACCCAATTCCTCTTCTCAGCTTATCATGAATCTGAGTTTGTAGTAAATAGTTCATTGCTTTAGAAGCATTGGAAAACTTTTTTACATTAAGCTTAACCTTGGTTAGCTCCTCTCTCAACTTTTCACTCTCCTCTTTAGATTTGGTCAGTTTAAGTTCTAGATCCTTTTTCTCCCACTTCCAGTAATTTGTGTCATATGAGTGTTGGAGTTCATTGGCTTGAAAACCTTTAATCTGTTCCTCAAACCTCTCAACAATTCTCACATAGTCCTTTATATCCTTTTCTAATCTCTTAAGGTCATCACTCATCTTCTGGTTGTGATCCCTGTACCTTTTAACAGTGTCTATGCAAGTTTTAGAACAGAGATTAGAACTTACCTCAGATGGGAGATCAGACACTTCAGCCATAAGTGCTTGATTTTGGATAACCTCTTCTGCTTGATCACTCCAGTCAAACCCCATTCCTTGTTGAGAAACAAGGGCTTGAGCAGAGTTTCTGTTATGGTTGAGGTTTCCAGACTGTGCTTGTTGGTGGTTGTTGTTGTGAGACACTCCACTTCTGCATTCCCTGGCAAAGTGTCCCTTCAGATGGCATTTGTAGCACTCCACCTTTGATTTATCAAACCCTGCTCCATCTTCTCTTCTTTGGGAGAAGTTGTTCCTCCCAGTCCTCTTTATGAACTTGTTCACCCTCATGGAAAGCATGGCCATCTGCCATTTAATATCCATCTTTTCTAGATCATCAGGATGAAGTTGTTCCAAATCATCATTAATTAAGGAGGAATTTCCATGGCTGGCAAAAAAGGCTTCAAACATAGAATCAGTGCCTTTTTCTTGATTTGCTCCATTAGCAGCATTAACTGATTTAGGATTAGCAGTAGAATCAATTGATGCTGATAGGAGTGCAGCATTATGAATATATCCATAAGGCTTCTTCTTTGCCTCCACCTCAACTTCAAATACTCTAAGATCATTGTACAGATCATCAAGTTCTTTCTCTTCCAACTGATCATTCTGTCTGAATGAAACAATGTACATGGTCTATTCATCTCCAAGGGACCTTAAGAACTTTCTGTTTACATCATCTTGATCAATCTGTACTCCCATAGTCGCTAGTTCACCAATCATTTTGTTAAACCTGTCAAAAGTTTGAGTCATGGACTCATTCTTAGTTGACATAAAGTTTTCATACTGTTGTTTCAATATGGCCTTCTGATTTCTCTTGGTACTTTTGGTACCAGAGAATCTCTTCTCTAGAGCATTCCAGAGCATCTGTGCAATTACAGAATTGGTGTTGATACTCATTGGGAATGGCCAAGAGCGGTGTGCTCAAGGCTTTCATCTCTGTCTGCCTTGTCTTTCTTTCTGCATCCGTCTTTGGTGGGGTTCTTTTTCCAACTTCACCAATCTTTCCTGCATCAGATGGGCCATTCTCAATGATGTCCCACATGGAGTAATCTGTGAGGAGAATGTATTGCTTGATTCTAATCTTCCACATGTCAAATTCATTGGATCTGAGCATTGGAACCTTTGAGACTAGAGTACTGTTTGATTCAACTGTGTTTTCCATGATGAATAAGATTTCTGAGAATACTTGCTTTGATACCACTTGTCAGGATCTTAATTCTTAACAAGAATAAATACTCAGAAACAATATTAAAGGAGTTTGCGGGATAAAACTTTAATATTCAATGATCAATGAAACAGTGAATCAGAATAACAACTTGTAAACTTTATTGAATGATTGTAAAGCTACAAGATTCAACACTCAACCTCAATATTGATGAACAGGCTCACCAATACGAATTCTACTTCTCTAGAATTAGGATTACAAACCTTGAGGTTGATTCTCTCTATGAAAACAAAAATTCAGAATTCTAAAGTTAAAATTTCTATCAATTACAAACTATTCTATATATACTGAAGATAAAAGATAATTACAAATAATAAAAGATCTTCAAAATAATCTTCCATCTTTATCTCCAAGCTTTTCATAATTTTCAAACTTGATCTGCACTAATCTTGATAATCTCATAAGCAGCACTAAGTCTTCAGCAGTATTAATACTTTGAGCAGTATTAATCTTGACTTAGCAGTACTAATCTAGTTCAGCAGTATTAACTTCACTCAGCAGCATTAATCTCACAAGTATTAATCAAGTTCTTCTAGCAGCATTAACTAATGTTGTACTTGTGCATTTCTGAATTTCCCAACAAGGTTACTCATGTGGTTGATACTGATGAACCCGTTTCAAAGTTTCATAAAAAATAAATCAACATTTTATCACATTTTATCATTCAGATGAAACTTATACCCTCACATACGATACTTGGTGAAACTAATGAAACATGATTTCATCACATATTCTCATGCAAGAGCTCACAAGATTTCATCACATAAAATCAAGGGTGAAAGTAATGAAACAGATTAAGACACTAGGAGATTTTATCATGCTACTTTTTGTAGGTTAGTAGCCACTCATAAGGGACGATAAAAAATTCATCAATACAATGTCACCAAAAGAGACGTGTTTAAGATTTTTGATCACGTTTCCAGAAATTGCATGATTTTATGCGCGATCTGATATTAGAATTTCAAAGTTATTTTAACCCTTTTGTCCTCCGGTACAGCTTCATGAAATTAATAAAATAATTTTTAATTTTATAACCTAAAATAACACAATTTAGATCTTAACCTTTGATTGATGAAAACGATATGTAGGTGGGTTGAAAAGTTTGTAAAATAAACATGGTTTGTAAATGAAACCACCTCTCTCTCTCTCTCTCTCTCTTTATATATATATATATATATATATATATACACACACACACATAGGAAAATGTTCAAACGAGAAGTGTAGTGTGTCAGAAGTAGAGAAGTTACCATAGCTTTTCATAAGGTCAAAATTGGTTAAGAGTTGCAGCTTTGACTAGTCAAGATTTGCGGCTATGCGAAAAGATAGAGGGATAGTTTCGTAACTTTTACAAATAGGCGGCAAACAGGTTCATTTGTGAATCTATGTAATTCACATATGAACTGTCTATACTGTCAGGATCAAATTCTCAACAAGATTTATAAATACTCAGAAAAAAAATATCAAAGAAGTTGCGGAATAACACTTTGATATTCAATGTAACAGTAAACAAACAGTGTATATGATTAATAACTGGTAAACTTGTATATAATGATTAAAATCACAAGATTACACACTCAACCTCAATCTTAAAGAACAGACTCTTTCAAGACGAATTCTACTTCTCTAGAATTAGGAACTATGCCTTGAGGTTGATTCTCTCTAAAACAAAAACTTAGAATTAATTGTTTAAACTATTCTATCAATTCTATACATATACTAAACAAAAGATAATTACAATAAATAAAATATCTTCAGAATATCTTCCATGAATATCTTCAGTATATCCAGCTGTCACTCTTGTAATTCGGATCTCCATCTCATAAGCAGCACTAACCATCTTCGAAGTATTAACTTAGTCTTGACAGCATTAACTACTAAGCAGCACTAACCTCTAGTAGTACTAACTTTGATCAAGAAGCACTAACTTTAACTAGCAGTATTAATTCTACTAGAAGTAGTAATACCTAGCAGTATTAACTTTTGAAGTCCTCTAGCAGTAGTAATTCTGAACTAGCAGCATTAACCATACTTAAGCTTTTCTTCAGTTCCCAACATATACATATATGAATCATTGTGATTCAGATATGAACTATTTAACTGATTTATATATGACCCCGTGTAATTAGTTAAATAGTTCATAAGTGAATCAGTTAATTAGTTCATATGTGAATCAGTTAAACAGTTCATATGTGAATCATAAGGGTTTAAATGTGAATCAATTAAATAGTTACGAGACTACCCGTTTATCTTCCGCATACCATGGGACCGAATTATCTCGTGCTTCACAGTCAAAGCTGCAAATGTTAACCAGATGAAGGGCTAGGATCACTTATCTACTTCTTACACACTTAGAACTTCTCATTTGAATGTTTGGAATCTTACCCTTTTTTTTTGGAAGATTAGATTAAAAGGTAAAATATCAAATCAATTAATTAATTTTTTGTTGGTTTTTAATATTCATGCGGAACATCTATCATCTATCATTCTGTTGGAACCAAATTCCCCTTGAGTTAACTTGATTAACGGATATTTGTTAATTATGTTAGTGAGAGGAATAATGACCATAACAAATTGAATATCACAGGGACCATATCCATAATTAATGGAGTACGGAAACTTTAGTCATAATTTTTGCCATACCATAGGGACCAAAAGCACAATTCACTCTAAATAATTAGTTGCATCTCTTATGATTCTCATTTGAATTCGAAAAATATTAATGGATATGGAAAAGTTATATAATTATTTCTTTATTGGTTTATTATACTTTGTTTCTGATTTATTGATACATCGATATAAAAAGGTATATTTCTTTTGTTTTATAAATGTAAAAGATTTATTCATCCCAAAAAAATGTGTAATGACATGATCATACAAAATAAGGAAGTTCATTCGGTTTTTTCAAATTTAGTTAGTTTAAATATTTATTTTTTTGATTTTAGTGAGTTTAAAATTGTTCTTTGGATCAAATATTTAGCCATTTCTGAATCTGGAATACATCCTAGCTTCTTCTTCAGCATGACATGAAGCTTTAATCTGCTATGGTTGTACACTCTATCCACTAGGAAGTATTCAGTATGATTCAAATCCAAAGTCACTGCATATACTCCACTAGTTTCATATAGAGTCCAATTGTTGACTGATTTGAACACATTCCTGATCAGATGCTCTACTTCATCAGGCTTGAACATCATACACAGATACTCCATCACCAGTTTTGTAATTGAAATTTCTGGAGCTTTCAGTATATCTGCATACAACTTCATTCCTATCTCAAACATCTCTTCAAGATCTGACCTAGAGCATGTTCTTACCATCTTTGCCCAAGTATTGAACACCTCATACTTTTCATCCTTCCTTTTTAGCCTTATGTATTCCTTTCCATCTACTTTCAATGTATCCCAGAGAATAACCTCAGGAGGTTTAACCCTACAGGTTCTGCTGAAATTGGTTCAGGCACTTTGTCCATCACTACCATGTACATTTTAACATCCTCAGTACTTGCAGGTTCTTGCATTGTAGATGACTCAGGTGCCTCTTCTTCTTCTTCAGCAACCTTTTCATCCTCTTCTTCTACTAACCTAGGCTTCTTTGTAGGCTTTCTTCTGGCAATCATCTTAGTTCTTTGCAAAGTCCTTAGACTTTCACCAATTGTTGCTTCCTTTTCTGGAGTTTCTTGCTCATCAGGGAATGGTTTTTGTAAGAAATCGTTGCTCTCTTTCATTCTTTTCTCCATTTCAACCCTTGCAATATCATCCCCTTGAAGCTTAGTCATCTCAGCATCATACATCTTCTTGAGTTTATCAAAAGACATTTTTGAAAACATCTCTACCTTGACATCTACTGCACCCTTGAGGAAAGTAATCATTTTCTTTCTCTCTTGAGCACCCAAGTATGTCTTTGATGGTTGTCTTTTCCTTGCAGCCATTTTGATCTTGGTAGGCTTCTTCACAATTGTGGTTTCTGCTTGGCTTGCTCAGTTGCTAAGCTCTGTTGATAGGCTTTGTTTAACTCTGTAGCTATTGTTTTAGCTATTTCTCTATCCTTTGCCACTTGCATAGTTTATGCTTCTTCAAGTTCAGCCTGTATTCTCCTAGCCATAGCTTCATCTGCTTCAATCAACTTCTGCTTTTTCTTTGGTTGATCAGATTCAACTAGCTTTGCCTTACCTTTTTCTTTGCTTATCACCTTCTCTTCTACATTTGTTTTCTTGATCAATTCCCCTTGTTCTTTGATGACTACTCCTTTGGTCTTTGAGGTGACCTTGGGAGTATCATGCTTGGCTTTAAGTAAGGTTTCTGCAATCTCCAGCTCTGTTAGAACTTCTTTCACTGTTTCTGCTGCTTTGCTTATTTCAGCAGTACTAACCATTTCTGCTGCTTTACTTGAACTAGCCGCATTAATGGTTTCTGTTGCTTGCTTTGTTACTGCTGCTTTCTCCCCCTCAACATCAAGTTCCTCTCCCTTTTCTGGAGCATCTTCCCTGTTGACATGAGCTTCTGACTCCCCCTTTTTGGGAGCATCAGTCACTGGTTCCCTTCTTTTAAGCACAAATTGCCTCCTCTTCTTTTTCTTGAGCAATCTCTTTACCATATTCTTTAGTTTGGAAATCTGAGCTTGTTGAGACAGGACTATTAGTTTCAGCTCTTCGATGTCTTTTCCTTGGTTGATCACATCCCTGTTGATGTTGGCCATTGTGTCCATCAATTCAAGATAGTCATATATGTCCTCACCTTTTTCCAGGAGTGTTACCCCCTTTTGAAGGATCATGGGATCTTTTAGTAGTGGAAGCCTTCTGCCTAGCAGAAGAACTTTCCACCCCCGTGGTTTCTTGGCACCTGGGACCTTTGAATGATTTCTCATTCAAAGTTGCCATGGGGGAGGTCTTAGTGATTTTACCACTTTCCTTCTCTGTGCTAGCAGAAGTAGTGGCAGCCTCAGCACCCATATACTCAACCCTCTCCTCAGTGAGCACCTCCTTGGGGTTGGGAGACACCCCTGTGGATATTCTCTAATGGAGAATTCTCCATTAGAGGGCTTAAAGGCTCAATAGGTGATGGTACAAGAAGGGAAGGAGCCTTCTTTACCTGTTTCCTTTTGTAGGTTTGGGTAATTGGAGAAGTTGGTTTGTCAAGAAGAGACTGAGGAATTGATTTAGAGTGGGAAGGTTGGGATTGGCTAGTAGTGGGATGGTCTAATGGGGGCCTTGACTCTGCTGCCATACCTTCATCAGTTTGGGACACCACCATCATTGTAGAGAACAATGGGGTGTCAACTCCTTCCGAGTCCAATGAAGATCTTTTCATGTTTGAAAAGACCTTACCTTTGGGGATTTTTGGTACATATACCTCATCAAAATGAGGCATATCCGTCAATTCGTGGGTGATAACTTCTTGGACAAACCTGGGGTACATATAAAAGCTCTTTTTGCTTCCCAAGTTTGAGACAAGATCATTGAAAATCATTTTAGAAAAATTGTATTTTCTGGCAGTGGCCAAGCACACCAAAGCATAAGCAATGGTGCTACTGAACTCACTCCAGCCAGTAGTCTTTTTAGAGATACAATGCATAAGGGTATGGACAAAGAAACGCCATTGGGGTGAAAATTTAGCTTTTGAGAACTTGAACACACCCAATGGTCCTCCATACCCCATTCTTGTAAGAGTAGAAAACAGTTCATCATTAGAGATAGATGAGATACCAGTGGCATCGTTTAGACGTAGACTGATGCGGATTACCTCTTCAGTAACTGTCAAAGGTTTTTCATAGACCCTTGTCTTGATCATTTGCACACCATTCTCAGCAACAATGGTGGCATTTGCCCAGAATTGCTTTTGATGCTCGATGTAAATTGATGGCGATACAGTGAGAGCATGGGCAATGTGGCTTGCCTTGAGGAAATCCACAATCTGGTGGAAACCAGCGGCCTGTTTGGGCTTCTGTAGCATCGTGATTTCATTGTGCTCGTCTATGAATGCCATTGATGCCATTGATCTTGAGAGTTCTTGCCTGAAAACTTGGTACTTGAGAGAGAAAGGGTTTAGAGCGCAAGTGAACAGTATGCAAAGAGTCGTTATGAACTTTTTAGGCGGGCAAAGGGTATTTATAGTATTCGGGACATAAGCAGTATTAACCTAGAGCAGTATTAACTAACTAGCAGTATTAACTGAGAGCGGTATTAACCACTAGCAGTATTAACTGAGAGCAGTATTATCCACTAGCAGTATTAACTGACTAGCAATATTAACTGAGAGCAGTATTAACCACTAGCAGTATTAACTGAGAGCAGTATTAACCACTAGCAGTATTAACTGAGAGCAGTATTATCCACTAGCAGTATTAACTGACTAACAGTATTAACTGAGAGCAGTATTAACCACTAGCAGTATTAACTGAGAGCAGTATTAACCACTAGCAGTATTAACTGAGAGCAGTATTATCCACTAGCAGTATTAACTGACTAGCAGTATTAACTGTGCACTGGCAGTATTAAAAATGTACTGGCAGTATTAATCATACTTACTCTTTTAAGCGTGTAATGAACTGAGTACTACAATACATTTCCTGAAAAAGAAGATTAGTAACACCACAAATAAACAATATACAGGTACTTAACCACTTTTTGAGAAGGTGCTTATTCAGAGTTGATCATTCCCACACTTGTTACCAAGAAAGTGAATCTACCCACATCAAAGGCTTTGGTGAATAGATCAGCAAACTGATTATCAGTGTGAACTTTTACAACTTGAATGAGTTTCTTTTCATTGCAGTCTCTTATGAAGTGATACCTGATCTCAATGTGCTTTGTCTTTGAGTTCTTGACAGGATTATTCACAATGCTAATAGCACTGCTATTATCAATAAAAATTGGAGTGTGTAGAAAGGTTACCCCATAGTCCAGCATTTGATTCTGAATCCATAAGACTTGAGAACAGCAACTTGCAGCTGCTATGTATTCTGCCTCTGTTGTAGATGTGGACACTGTGGTTTGTTTCTTGCACTGCCATGACACTAGTCTTGCACCCAAAAACTGACATCCTCCAGAAGTAGATTTTCTGTCTAAGTTTGCTCCACCTAGATCACTGTATGAGTATGCAAGTAGGTCAAAAGATGAGTCATGAGGATACCAAAGTCCCAATCTGGGTTGCCCTTTGAGATATCTGAATATCCTCTTAACAGCTTGATAGTGAGATTGCTTTAGCCTAACTTGGAATCTTGCACATACACAGACTGGAAACATTATATCTGGCCTAGAGGCTGTAAGATACATGAGAGAGCCAATCATGGATCTATAATGATGAACATCCATATCCTCCCCCTCAAGATCTGCTGTTATCTGCTTGTGTGTCTCCATAGGTGTGCTGGCAGGTTTTGAATCTGAGAAACCAAACTTGGTTAGAATATCCTGCACATACTTGGATTGACTGATAAAAATACCATCTGACTTCTGTTGAACTTGGAGTCCAAGGAAGAAAGTAAGTTCCCCCATGGAACTCATTTTGAACCTTTGATGCATTAGTTCTTCAAACTCCTTGCACATGTTGTCTCTTGTGGATCCAAAGATAATATCATCAACATAGATTTGGACCAGCAAGATATCCTTCTTCTTTCTCTTGATGAATAGAGTCTTATCAATGACTCCTCTTTCAAAGCCATTTTCCAAGAGATAGGATGACAGAGTGTCATACCATGCTCTTGGTGCTTGATGCAGTCCATAAAGTGCTTTCTTTAGTTTCTATACTCTGTCTGGATAGCTTGGGTTCTCAAACCCTGGTGGTTGACAGACATATACTTCTTCTTCAATTGAGCCATATAGAAATGCACTTTTTACATCCCTTTGATAGACTTTGAATCTCATATAAGAAGCATAGGCCAGGAACAATCTAATTGCTTCTATCCTAGCCACAGGTGCAAATACTTCTTCATAATCTATTCCCTCTTCTTGTGTATACCTTTGTGCCACCAATCTTGCTTTGTTTCTTATTACTATTCCTCTTTCATCTCTCTTATTCTTGAAGACCCATTTTGTGCCTATTGCTCTTTGGCCTTTAGGAAGGTCTACCAGATCCCACACATCTTGCAGCTTGAATTGTAGCAGCTCCTCTTGCATGACTTCTATCCAACTGGACTCTTTCATAGCATCATGAGCCTTCTTAGGCTCAAACTGGGATAAAAAACAAGAGAGCACTGTATGCTGTTGGTCTTGCATTTCTTGCAGTCTGCTTTGATTTCTAGTCATCATAGGAGAAGATATATCTCCTATTACCAGCTGTGGAGGATGATTCTTTTGAGTTCTGGTGTGATGACTAGGTTCTTCATTAAGTCCCACCTCTAGATTAGAGTCATTCAACTCAACTGAGGTGTTTTCAGCAGCTACTTCTGGGTCTTTATCTTCTTGACTCTCCTCATCTTTACTTTCTTCTTCACTCTGATTTGGTTCAGTAGATTGTTCCTTTTCACAGTCTTCAATAGAATCCACTATAGGTATGGGAAAGATCACAGATTGAGATAAACTGTCTTGAACTTGTGTAGTCCCTGATCCTCCACTCCCTGATCCTGCATAATCATCACTACTGAAACCAAAAGAGTTAGTTAGTGAATCAATGTCAAACAGCCACTGAGCACCAGACCCAATAGGATTTGGTGTGTTCTCATTGCATTTGACATTGTCACTTTCTTCAATTATTCTAGAAGAAGAGTTAAAAACTCTGTAGGCCTTACTCTGAGATGAGTAACCAACAAGAAATCCATCATCTGCTTTGCTATCAAACTTACCTAAGTGAGATTTGGTATTGAGAATTGTACAAGGACACCCAAAAGGTTTGAAATATCCAATAAAGGGTTTTCTTTTATTTAAAAGCTCATATGGGGTCTTGTTCTTTGGCTTGACCACTAGAACTCTGTTTTGGACATAACTGGCAGTATTAACTGCTTCAGCCCAGAAGGTAATTGGCAGTTTTGAATCGGCCAACAGAGATCTAGCAGCCTCTATTAGTGTCCTATTTCTCCTCTCAGCAACTCCATTCTGTTGAGGAGTCCTAGGGGCACTATATTGTCTCTTAATGCCTTTTTCTTCACAAAAGTTGTTTAGATCAAGATTTTTAAATTTAGACCCATTGTCTGATCTAATGACTTTTACTTTTTGATTAGTTTGGTTTTCAATTCTTAGGATAAAGGATTTGATCAGTCCACTTGTCTCATCCTTAGTCCTTAGAAAAAATACCCAAGTAAATCTGGAGTAGTCATCAACAATAACCAAGCAGTAAGATTTCTTGCCTATACTCATAACATTTGTAGGACCAAACAGATCCATATGTAATAACTGGAGACAAGAAGAAATTGTATTTAACTCTTTGGTCTTATGAGAAGTTTTGTGTTGTTTGCCTTTAAGACAAGCAACACAATGATCATCACATGAAAAGACTTTTGATGGTAATCCTCTTACAAGGTTGTTTTTAACAAGTTTGTCCATAGTCTTGAAGTTCATGTGACACATCCTTCTGTGCCAAAGAGAGGATTCATCCACAGAAGCTTTTGAAATAAGACAGTTCAGGGATGAATCACTAGAAACACTGTCCATATCTAGACAATAAACATTGTCCTTTCTTGGAGTTCTAAGTAGTATCATGCTTTCATCAACTACTTTGAACCCTGGAGCAAGGATCATACACTCTGTATTAGTAAATAATATGCTATGTTGTTTGTCACAAACCTGTGATGCACTTAACAGGTTGTATTTCAACTGATCAACATAGTAGACATCCTCAAATGTCATCTTACCTTTTGTAACATTACCTTTTCCACTTATTTTACCACCAGTAAGATTATCTCCAAATGCAACATGTCCTCCATTGATATGCTTGAAATCCTGAAGGCATGACATGTTGCCTGTCATGTGCCTAGAGCAACCACTATCAACATGCCATATGCTCTTTCCCTTGAGCTGTTGGTTGCCCTGCACATAAGATAAATCAGTTAGTATGAATTAGGAACCCAAGCCAAAGTGGTCTTGGGTACCCCTTTCTCATCAAAATACTTGCATTCTTTCTTGACAAGATTTTTAAACTTTGACTCCTCATTTCTGGAGTACTTTGTCACAATGATAGGTTTGGAAACACATTTGCTAGAAGCAGTACTGGTTTTAGAAGTATTAACTGCATTAGCAGCACTTGCATGCTTAGTAGTACTAACCTTGTTAGAAGTAGTAACTGTGTTAGCAGAATTAATCTTTGAAGAGGTACTAACAGTATTAGCAGCATTAAAACTTTCAGAAGTACTAACAATGTCAGCAGCACTAACATTGCTAGCAGCAGTATTGCTTCTAGCAGTACTATTACTGTCAGCAGTACTAATTGCATTACCAACACTAACAGTTTTAGTACTTTTAGGAATCCACATCTTGACACTGTCTTCCACATTCTGTTTCTTCATGTGGCTTTTAGATTTTACACCCTTCTTAGCCACATGGTTCTTTTCTTTCTTCCTATAACCAAAGGGTTTTTGATTAGGTCTTTGAAGGTTAGACCTTTGGTTTATAGGATTGAAATAGCAATATTTGGCAATGTGATTAAGCTTTCCACAAATAAAACAGGGTTTTGGTCTATTGATTTTACTCAGATCAATCCCTTGTTTTTGTGCCCATTGATTGTTCCAGTTTCTCTGATTTCCCCTTGGTTTATCATGTTTTTGGGGCTCAGATTTATTGCATGCACATTGCTTGCAAGGAATAGGGTTCACAACAGTAGTCAGCTTATAGTGAACCTTCTTGTTCTTTCCCTCAGTCTTCTCTATCTCTTTGGACTTGACCCAATTCTTTCCACATCCCTCATTGGTAAATATGTGGTTTTCTATAGGAATCTCACCACTCACAGTGTTGTTCTCATTCTTGACAACTTCTTTCTCAGATTTATCTTTAACAACTACTTCATCTAAGGGATCAATCTCAGTAGCTCCCTCAGGTAGGTCCTTCCTATCCTTTGTTTCTAAGAAATCTGAACTAGGAGGAATGTAGTTGTTGTTATAGGGTGGTGGTGTGTTATTGTACCCTATTCCTCTTCTCAGTTTATCATGAATCTGAGATTGTAGCAAAGAATCCATTGCTTTGGAAGCATTGGAAAACTTTTCTACATCTAGTTTGACTTTAGCTAGCTTTCCTCTTAACTTTTCACTCTCCTCTTTTGATCTGGTCAGTTGAAGTTCTAAGTCATTCTTCTCCCACTTCCAGTAGTTTGTGTCATAAGAGTGTTGAAGCTCATTGGCTTGAAAACCCTTAATTTGTTCTTCAAATCTCTCAACAATCCTCACATAATCTTTTATGTCCTTTTCCAATCTCTTAAGGTCATCACTCATGTTCTGGTTGTGATCCCTATACCTTTTAACAGTGTCAATGCAATTTTGAGAACAAAGATTGGAAGTTACCTCTGTTGGAAGATCAGACACCTCTGCCATTAGAGCTTGGTTTTGAATGGCCTCTTCAGCTTGATCACTCCAATCAAACCCCATACCTTGTTGAGAGACTAGGGCTTGAGTAGAGTTTCTGTTACTATTGAAGCTTCCAGATTGAGCTTGTTGGTGGTTATTATTTTGAGACATTTCACTTCTGCATTCTCTAGCAAAGTGTCCTTCTGATGGCATTTATAGCATTCCACCTTTGACTTGTCAAATCCTGCTCCATCTTCTCTTCTTTGGGAGAAGTTGTTCTTCCCAGTTTTTTTGATGAACTTCTTAACTCTCATAGAGAGCATGGCCATCTGCCATTTAATGTCCATCTCTTCAAGATCATCTGGATGGAGTTGTTCCAAGTCATCATTAATAAGAGAAGAGTTTCCATGTCTGGAAAGAAAGGCTTCAAACACAGTTTCAGTTCCTTTCTCTTGATTTGCTCCATTAGCAGCACTAACTGATTCAGAATTGGAAGTAGAATCAATTGATGCTGATAAGAGTGCAGCATTGTGAACATATCCAGACGGCCTCTTCTTAGCCTCTACCTCAGATTCAAAAACTCTTAGATCATTATATAGATCATCAAGTTCCTTTTCTTCCAGTTGATCATTCTGTCTGAAAGACACAGTATACATGGTCCATTCATCACTTAGGGACCTTAGGAACTTCTTGTTTAGATCATCTTGATCAATTTGTACTCCCACAGTAGCTAATTCACCAATTAGCTTGTTGAACCTGTCAAAAGTTTGAGTCATAGACTCATTCTTGGTTGACATAAAGTTCTCATATTGTTGCTTCAGAATGGCTTTCTGATTTCTCTTGGTACTTTTGGTACCTGAGAATCTCTTCTCTAGAGCATTCCAGAGCATCTCAGCATCAGTGAAGTTGCAGAATTGATGTTGATATTCATTGGGAATAGCCAAGAGCAAGGTGCTCAAGGCTTTCATCTCTGTCTGTCTAGTCTTTCTCTGTGCATCAGTTTTTGGTGGAGTTCTCTTTCTATCTGCACCAATCTTTCCTGCTTCAGAAGGGCCATTCTCAATGATGTCCCACATAGAATAGTCAGTGAGGAGTATGTACTGCTTGATTCTGATCTTCCACATATCGAATTCATTGGGTCTGAGCATTGGAACCTTTGAGACCAGAGTACTGTTTGATTCTGCAAAGTTCTCCATGATGAATGAATAGATGTTTCTGAGAGAACAAGCTCTGATACCACTTGCCAGGATCGAATTCTCAACAAGAATTATAAATACTCAGAAACAATATCAAAGAAGTTGCGGAATAACACATTGATATTCAATGTAACAGTAAACAAACATTGTATATGATTAATAACTGGTAAACTTGTATATAATGATTAAAATCACAAGATTACACACTCAACCTCAATCTTGAAGAACCGACTCTTTCAAGACGAATTCTACTTCTCTAGAATTAGGAACTATGCCTTGAGGTTGATTCTCTCTAAAACAAACACTTAGAATTAATTGTTTAAACTATTCTATCAATTCTATACATATACTAAACAAAAGATAATTACAATAAATAAAATATCTTCAGAATATCTTCCATGAATATCTTCAGTATATCCAGCTGTCACTCTTGTAATTCGGATCTCCATCTCATAAGCAGCACTAACCATCTTGGAAGTATTAACTTAGTCTTGACAGCATTAACTACTAAGCAGCACTAACCTCTAGCAGTACTAACTTTGATCAAGCAACACTAACTTTAACTAGCAGTATTAATTCTACTAGAAGTAGTAATACCTAGCAGTATTAACTTTTGAAGTCCTCTAGCAGTAGTAATTCTGAACTAGCAGCATTAACCATACTTAAGCTTTTCTTCAGTTCCCAACATATACATATATGAATCATTGTGATTCAGATATGAACTATTTAACTGATTTATATATGACCCCGTGTAATTAGTTAAATAGTTCATAAGTGAATCAGTTAATTAGTTCATATGTGAATCAGTTAAACAGTTCATATGTGAATCATAAGGGTTTAAATGTGAATCAATTAAATAGTTACGAGACTACCCGTTTATCTTCCGCATACCATGGGACCGAATTATCTCGTGCTTCACAGTCAAAGCTGCAAATGTTAACCAGATGAAGGGCTAGGATCATTTATCTACTTCTTACACACTTAGAACTTCTCATTTGAATGTTTGGAATCTTACCCTTTTTTTTTTGGAAGATTAGATTAAAAGGTAAAATATCAAAGCAATTAATTAATTTTTTGTTGGTTTTTAATATTCATGCGGAACATCTATCATCTATCATTCTGTTGGAACCAAATTCCCCTTGAGTTAACTTGATTAACGGATATTTGTTAATTATGTTAGTGAGAGGAATAATGACCATAACAAATTGAATATCACAGGGACTATATCCATAATTAATGGAGTACGGAAACTTTAGTCATAATTTTTGCCATACCATAGGGACCAAAAGCACAATTCACTCTAAATAATTATTTGCATCTCTTATGATTCTCATTTGAATTCGAAAAATATTAATGTATATGGAAAAGTTATATAATTATTTCTTTATTGGTTTATTATACTTTGTTTCTGATTTATTGATACATCGATATAAAAAGGTATATTTCTTTTGTTTTATAAATGTAAAAGATTTATTCATCCCAAAAAAATGTGTAATGACATGATCATACAAAATAAGGAAGTTCATTCGGTTTTTTCAAATTTAGTTAGTTTAAAGATTTATTTTTTTGATTTTAGTGAGTTTAATAATTTATTTGTTCAAAAAAATTCAAGAAGTTAATCACTCACAATATGAAAGTAAATTTGTTTTTTTTCTAAACTTTTCCTTATGATTAAATTACGTTTTTCGTCCTTGTGATTTGTTAAAAATTGCAGATTTCGTCCGTATGGTTTGAAATTTTGGTTTTGGTCCTTATGGTTTGTAATTCATTTCTATTTTCGTCCCTGAGGTCCAAAAACTACTTTTATGCATGAAGGACTAAAATAGAAATGAATTGTAAACCATAGGGATAAAAAAGCAATAGAATTTAATATTAAGAATGAAAAAAGTAATAAATTACAAATAAATGAATAATAAGGATGAAAATTGTAATTTTATAATCAGAAGGATGAAAATAGAAAATTTCAACAAACCACAGGGACTAAAAAAGTAATTTACTCTTAAATTATTGATTATCATTTTTAACTAGAGATTGTTTATTATATTTTCCGTGATTATAGTTTTTATTCTCTTTGCGGATTCGGTTTATACGATCGTTAACTTTCGTTTGTAAGTGAATACTTGTTTACGAATGTGGTAGTATTTTTAACGTAATAATTTATTACTCGTAAATTGAATCAATATAATTTAATTTAATTAAGTTGCTTGCTTTTTCAAGGTATACATGTGCAGAATTTTTTGTAATCCATCGAGTAAGCGTTAAAGGATTTTTCATGTTTTCTCTAGTACAACTCGTGTATACATATAGTACTCGAAATAAGACGTTAACTCTTTCATAATTGCTTGATGAATGAAAAAAATGAACATAAAGACCTTAAGAAGCAACTTTTTGAAGAAAAATCTCGATCTGAATTAGAAGTGAAAAGTTATGACCTCACAAACATGTTACTACACATATACACGAGTCGTACTCGAAAAAACACAGTAACTCTTCAATCTTGCTCGATAAAATTAATGTTATTCCCAGATATTCAAGTTCTAATCACTAACAAGTAATCAAGATGAGAATTCGTAAATCATATGTCATTGATCTCAATCGAATATTACAAACTCTCAACTTTCTCTCTCTACGAACACTCTCTCTCTCTCTAGAATGATTTTTCTAATCACCTCTTCTCTGATTTGTTTACAATGAGTGTTCTACAGATTACAAAGACAACAAAGGTATTTATACCCTTGACAATGACAAAAGAAAACAAAATACAAATACATTGACTTTGACATTATTAACAAAAGACTTTGACTTTCAGTAAGAGTTGACTTTCTCAGCTTTGACTTCTTGATCTTTTGTCTTCAATCTTTATGATCTTGAATCCAACATATTTATGCTCTAACAATCTCCCCCTTTGGATCAAGATCAATACTAAAAGATTTAGCAATGCGATCTTCTCTAATTAAGCACGATTGAAGTAACTCCCCCTTTGATCAACCTTTATCTTCTCTTGTAATCTCCCCTTTTGAAACAAACATGATATACAAACTCCTCTTTAACATAATGAAATTATTCTTTTATAAGCTTTGTTCTTCAAAAACTTTCAGCAATCTTCCCAACGTCTGATCTTCAAAAATAGTAACAATCTCCCTCAAGATTATAAACAAACCTCTTTCAGACAATGAAAGAAATTATCTTCATTTACAGCTCTGAATGTTTTCTCCAACTTTCTTCAAATAAAATTTCTCCAAAATCTTCTTGCTTTCGAAATTCTTTGAACTTTCGCTTATCAACTTTGAACAAACTTCAATTCTGAAATATCTCTCTCCATATCCAATACAAATACTTCTTTCCAGACAATTCTTTCAACTTTAACATTTCTTTGAAATACACATTTCTTTGAAATACACATTTCTTGATCTTCTCCCCCTTTTTGATGATTAGAGCATCTATATCATCAAAACTTTTATTCCAAAAAATGTCTTTGACCATTCTGATCTGTCAAATTGAGCCTCTGATTCTGTGATCCATAACCAAGTATTCATCTAGATCTTTGCAAATCCAGACAAAATAAGAACATGTAACCCCTGAATCAACAAATGAATCAGTTAAAATGTCTGTTAGTAACATGAAGTCACTGTGTGTAACGAATACACGATATAAAGGAGCTTTTGTGATGTTCACTCCCCCAGGGCTTCCATCCAATCATCGAAACACCACAAAGGCAATTTCTATGAATGCTATGACAAAGAAACAAATTCCTTGTGTGTTCGTGCACGTGTAGAAAGAATTAAGCACGATGATTGCTTTTCAATAAGGCTCAAAGTTGTGTAAACCACTGAGACAACACTAGATAAACAAAGATTCAATGTGCATGATTGAAGTGCGAAGGTGGGGCGGACTTCCTTCTTTTTCAATATCCAGATTTTCCAAATGAAAATCAGATAGATTATGTGTTGCGTCCCCAGAAAATATGAAACATTTTCTTTTTGAAAAGAAAATGAGTAGCCGGTGGGGTTTTGTCAAGAGTTGGCATGGGCTAGTTGCCTGTTTCAATAACGTTCACCAAAGAATTGTGAAACGCTAGTAATGTGGCTGCCCAACTCAGAAAGTAGTTGGCGCAGAGTTTGATATTCTTTTACTCTGATCTCACACCCTCTTTCTTTTAAATCATTAAGCTCACTACTAACCAAACTCTCTTTTCCATTTTACCTCATCACACCCACACTCATTTCATTTTGACTCCTCACACTCAATCACTAAAGGATTAACTTCTTGGGTAGGAAACACTGGTTAACGTGAATCCATAGAAGTTCAGTTAAGTCCTAGCACAAAGAACCCATATTTTTCCTAGAAAGCATGTGTTGCTCAAATGGTTTAACTATAGCAGTTAAAACTCAAATACAAATGTCAGATATAAGTATGCTCAGTAATATAATCATTAAAATATGAGCATTTTAAACCATTGAAGTATTTTCAAACAAGTATATTGAATGAATGAACATGAATGTAAGAGACTTGTTTGAAAATCTGACATTGTATGAAAATGATTAGAAAAGAATGATATATCAATCAAAGCTTAAGGTAAAAAATATTGGATAATGTCTATACGAAACAAAATATAGACATTCTTGAAATGACGTTTCGAAATGAAATATCGCTCAAAATTCTTTGAAGTACAAGCGGGGTGTCTTACCATCGAAAAAATTGGTTACAATATGAGACATGGTAAGATCATTTTGAACAAAGTCAAATCGATGTGTGTGAATACTTGAAAGTATATAGAAAAGACAATACACAAGTATTAATCTTTGGATAACACACGGTTTGTTTATCAATGAAGCACAAAAATAAAATGAAAACATTTAAAATCACACTTCCAAATTATAAAATCTGTTTAAAATTCGAGAAGTGGTTTGAACATTTAAGAACATTTTTTTTATATCTGAAAGTTGTCCTTCTTTCAGATACATTTGATATTAAGATAAGAAATTTACCTTTTCGCTCAATCTTAATACTCATAAAGTCAAGCTGAAGTCATTAAGATATGATCTTATCAGCTTCTCTCATCCTGCACAAGTCTCAAAGTCTAGTAAAAATTATTCACAAAATTTATTCAAAAGTAAATGACATAAAGCAATAAAACAATTAAAGTACGAGTTCTGATCAGAAATAATCAGAAATCATAATTCTTTACTCCCCCTGAAAATATGCATCTGAAATTTATCAATAAAAGGCACTTGATAGAGATCTACAACTCCACTTGAAGTGTAGTTCATCATATCTTCCGAATACATATTTCCAGAAAAATTTATGTACTCCCCCTTGAAGGTTGATTTCCTCTTCTGAGTATCTGAGTACACTCTCTTATCAGCTCGAGAGTAGCATTTCTTTTTCATCATTGAAGAGTGAGTCCTAAACTGTTGTGTTTAGAAGTCAAACTCCGTTGAAGCACGGGTTCTAAGCTGATGTACTTAGAAGCCTTGGGTCTTGACATTGAGGTGCGGGTCTTGAACTGTATTATTCAAAAGCCATTGTTCTCTTACTCTCTCTTGACTGTAGGTGCCTGCAACATAGATTCATTTTTCGGCTTTGGTACCCACTGGTATTTGGGTCCGTGTATGTTAGTTGCAGTTCTTATAGGAGTAACTGAATAAGAACCATACCAGTAATGATCACTAGCTTTATGAACAAAATCATATGTATTACAGTAAGAACAATACCTCCTTTTAGATAACCTGATCATTTGATCTCTCGAGTAAGCAAGATCAGGTTTACCTTTCAGTACTTTGTTCTTCTTTTCATTTGAGGCAGATACAAATGATTTGTTCTATTCCTTCTTTCCTTTCTTATCTTCCTTCTTCTCATCATTCTTCTCATCCACTGGTTTGACTTTCCATACCAGCTTTTCTTCATTATATCTTCTTCTTCTTCTTTGTGTACCCGAACCATCTATATTTTGATCATAGAAAATATTAGAAGTACGAATCTGATTGAAAGAATTGACTAACCTTTTTGAAGAAACAAGTTTCATGTGTGAGCTTGAGGCTGTCTTTGTAAAGTCAGCTGAATTATTTCTAGGTGTTTGGATTTTTGACTCTGGAGTCGTCTGCTCAATCACCATCACCTTTGAAACAATCTTTTCAAGCTCTTTTACCTTTGAAGAGTAACTGTCTCTTTCTTTTACAATAAGATCAATCTTTGTCTCAAATTCAGACTTTGTTTGCTGCTCTTTAAAGCACACACGTAGATAGCTCAGATAGCTTTGCAATTAGCTTCTTTATCTCAGTCTCAAAAATATTTCTTTCTTCTTCAAAGTCCATTTCAGCATTTATCCTCTGACCAGATATTTCTTTGAATATCCCAACATTCTTTTGCTCTACTAACTTCTTCTCTTTGGCAAAAGTTTCCCTTTCCAGAATGATTACTTTCTCAAAATCAGAGATTTGTTGAGAAAGTTTAATACATTTAAGCTCAACCATCTTCTTCTCTTCAGCACATTTTCTGGAAAACTCTGAGAATTTATTAGCAAATTCTTTCTTTTCTTTCTCAAGAACTGATCTTTCTTCAAGAATTTGAAATTCTAATTCAAAGATATTCTTTTCATTAGCACACCTAGTTTGCTGAAACTTGACGATGTGATCTTCTAATTCTGAGATCTTGCTCTTTAACTCAGTGTTTTCAGCTTCCAAAAACAAGACCTTTCTTCATTAAGCCCAGAAGTCTGTTTCAGAAGATCTTCATTTATTTTCTTTAATACACTGACTTCTTCTCTCGTTAGCTTCCTTTCATCAGAATATCTCTTTGACTTCTTTGTGTAGTAGTCAACTGAGGAAGCAAGATTTTTGTTTTCTAATTTGAGCTTGTAAATCTTCTTTTCATCACCATCAGAAAGATATCCCATCTTGAATACCTATAAACAAAAAGAACTTGACAAAAATGATCATTAATCCAAAATATGAAATCTCAAGAAATACAGAAAAACTTGAAATAAAAATTCAGAAATTTTGATCACAACCAGAAATATGTCCCCCTTCGCAGACTTAGCACGGGGGTCGAGGGGCAACGCCCTTAGAGAAAAAAAATTCACTATTAAAGGGCATATTACAGTTTTGAAAAATTTCTCAGAAAAAAAAAATTCTAAGTTTTTCACACTTTGCGCTTCACACAGCAATCGCAAACCTTAACTTTGCGTTTCTCACAGGGAACGCAAACCTCACTTTGCATGTCGAGAAGCAAACGCAAATCAAACTTTGCGTGTCAAGTGGCAAACCTTTACTTTGCGTTTCCAAAGGCAAACGCAAACCTTACTTTGCGGTTCAAGAGACAAACGCAAACCTTATCTCTGAACTCAACTTTGCGTTTCTAGAAAAATAAAACGACGAACTTCGCGTTTCACATTACAAACGCAAACCCAACATTGCGTTTGTAGTTACAGACGCAAAGCTTGCTTCTCGGTTCTTGTTGAAAACGCAAATATCACTTTGCGTGTCTTGTTGAATACACCCGCAAACTTTGAATGACCCGCAAACCTCTGAAGAACTTACACATATCTTGATGAATGACCCGCAAACCTGTTTGAATGGAACGCAAATCTCGATGAATCAAATGCAAACCTGAAGAACACCCGCAAACCTTGAAAAACAATCAAATTCACCGAACACTCATCTAGACCTAGAATTTCAACACTAAACTTCGACAAATCACTCGTTTAAACATCTAGAACACAAAACTAACACTGATTTTCGATCAAATACACAAAAATTACAATTTTGATATAGACACAGTGTCAAGAACTCGTGAACACAAAAACCACAAAAAATCGAAAATTCGAATTGATTACAGTGCTATTGACAAATCTTTCTATACAAACTCAATCGATTTCACTTTCCTAATAAAACCTAATCGATTACAACTCCAAAAACTCACTAAAACTCAGAATCGATCTGGACTTGAAGAACACAGTACGAACATTCGTATTTCTTGATTTTTCGATTTGGATCTGCTTTGATACCAATTGTTATTCCCAGATATTCAAGTTCTAATCACTAACAAGTAATCAAGATGAGAATTCGTAAATCATATGTCATTGATCTCAATCGAATATTACAAACTCTCAACTTTCTCTCTCTACGAACACACTCTCTCTCTAGAATGATTTTTCTAATCACCTCTTCTCTGATTTGTTTACAATGAGTGTTCTACAGATTACAAAGACAACAAAGGTATTTATACCCTTGACAATTACAAAAGAAAACAAAATACAAATACATTGACTTTGACATTATTAACAAAAGACTTTGACTTTCAGTAAGAGTTGACTTTCTCAGCTTTGACTTCTTGATCTTTTGTCTTCAATCTTTATGATCTTGAATCCAACATATTTATGCTCTAACAATTAACAAATTTATTCAACATGTAGATCTTAAAGCAACAATTTCAAAAAAAAAATATTTTTATCAGAGATACAAAATGAAAATTTGTTACCTCAAAAATATGTAACTACATGCATATCCCAAGTATTCACTTAAAGGATAAAAGTTAACAACCTCGAATGTAATGACCAAATCCGTAAGAAAATAATAACCATAAGAGTAAACTCCATTTTTGGTACCTGAGGTTTGTTGATTTCGTTGAAAACGGGACATGTGCTTTCATAATTCAAGTTTTGGTCCTCATAGTTTGAATTTTGCTCAGAAAGAAGGACCCTGGCCACTAACTATTGGGTTACGGGATCTCAAGCACAACGGAAAATAAAACCGTAACCCTCCAAGGACCCATACGAACCGGAATAAATCGGGTGTTTCGAAATTATACCTCACAATTAACGATACTTTGAATCACAACAAAAAACAAAGGTTGATGCCTCCATGGTATCCACACAAACAATTCGAATCTTTTGCCTTGTCGTGATGCTAGTCATGGTTTCAAAGACTTAGAAAGAAAAGGAGCAATAGTTGTAGGTGATTTTTGAGAGAGAATTGCAAGACCAAACTCTTGCAAAATGTCATACATTTTATATGGTGAATGGAAGTATGACCTAAAAATCACTATCATCTTCACACCTTACTAGAGTGTAAGAGTGGCCATGCACCATCACTTTCTTACACAACCATACCTAGTCAACTTATTTAATGTCCAACAAAAAATAATATCAGATTTTTATTTAATCAGATTAAATCAATACAATTCAGATATAATAATTAAACATTTTAATTATTGAAACTCCTTATTCTGATATGTTCAAAGCGTATGACCCAATGGGTTCCCAACATGTTGGTAATAAATATAAATCTCGTATTTATAGTAATAAACGATGAGCGGCATCTAGCAATACATCATCGTCACCCAAATGACGAGAATTGGTGATACAACAATTTATTGTTTTGTAGTCAATTTTAGTTTACACATTTAATTCTTTTGTTCTTGATGTCTAGATTGAACACGAGAAATTGAATGTGTCATTCTCGTTATGTCCAATCTATAGTTTCTTAATTCCCTAGTATACAAATAAAACAAATCATGATATATCATATCAATTATCCGAGCATGCATGCATTTTCTTAGTATATATTTATCAAGGGGTCCAGATACATCACTCCTGTCATAAAGGAGAGACAAATCCTATCTCGATACATGCTAGTTCTATCATGTGATTTATAACATACCCAACAATTATTCTGTCACCCAGTTACAGAATGATTAGAACCAATGCCAAAATATATTACTCCTACATAACAAACTCCATATTTCTCAAGTTAAAGAATTACATGTACATTGACCACATAAGAAACACCTATGACACTCACATGACATCCAATGAAGTGTTCTCATAGCGAGTCATGTACGATACACAAAATCTCCATTTTGTACCCATATGCAGATTCAATATCTCTATATGAATGCTTACATATGCTAGTTGTTGGGAAATTCAGAAATGAACAAGTATGGTTAATGCTGCTAGAACAAAATAGTTACTACTTCTGAAGTTAGTGCTGCTGAACAAGATTAATGCTGCTAGTCAAAGATTAATACTGCTGGATGAAGTTACTACTACTAAGAAATTTTAGTACTGCTAGTAGTTAGTACTGCTTAACATTAATACTGCTCAAAGTATTAATGCTGCTGAAGACTTAGTGCTGCTTAAGAGATTATCAAGATTCGTGCAGATCAAGTTTGAAGATTATGGAAAGCTTGGAGATAAAGATGAAAGATTATTTTGAAGATCTTTTATTATTTGTAATTATCTTTTATTTTCAGTATATATAGAATAGTTTCTAATTGATAGAGAATTAATTTTGAATTTTGAATTTTTGTTTTCATAGAGAGAATCAACCTCAAGGTTTGTAATCCTAATTCTAGAGAAGTAGAATTCGTATTGGTGAGCCTGTTCATCAATATTGAGGTTGAGTGTTGAATCTTGTAGCTTTACAATCATTCAATAAAGTTTACAAGTTGTTATTCTGATTCACTGTTTCATTGATTATTGAATATTAAAGTGTTATTCCGCAAACTCCTTTAATATTGTTTCTGAGTGTTTATTCTTGTTAAGAATTAAGATCATGTCAAGTGGTATCAGAGCAAGTATTCTCAGAAATCTTATTCATCATGGAAAACACAGTTGAATCAAACAGTACTCTGGTCTCAAAGGTTCCAATGCTCAGATCCAATGAATTTGACATGTGGAAGAATAGAATCAAGCAATACATTCTCCTCATAGATTACTCTATGTGGGACATCATTGAGAATGGCCCATCTGATGCAGGAAAGATTGGTGAAGATGAAAAAAGAACCCTACCAAAAACGGATGCAGAAAGAAAGACAAGGCAGACAGAGATGAAAGCCTTAAGCACACTACTCTTGGCCATTCCTAATGAGTATCAACACCAATTCTGTAATTGCACTGATGCACAAATGCTCTAGAATGCTCTAGAGAAGAGATTCTCTAGTACCAAAAATACCAAGAGAAATCAGAAGGCAATCTTGAAACAACAGTATGAAAACATTATGTCAACTAAGAATGAGTCCTTGACTCAAACTTTTAACAGGTTTAACAAGCTGATTGGTGAACTAGCTACTATGGGAGTACAGATTGATCAAGATGATGTAAACAGAAAGTTCTTAAGGTCCCTTGGAGATGAATGGACCATGTACATTGTTTCATTCAGACAGAATGAACAATTGGGAGAGAAAGAACTTGATGATATGTACAATGATCTTAGAGTATTTGAAGTTGAGGTGGAGGCAAAGAAGAAACCTTCTGGATATATTCATAATGCTGCACTCCTATCAGCATCAATTGATTCTACTGCTAACCCTGAATCAGTCAATGTTGCTAATGGAGCAAATCAAGAAAACGGCATTGATCTGTGTTTGAAGCCTTTCTTTCCAGTCATGGAAACTCTTCTCTAATCAATGATGACTTGGAACAACTTCATACTGATGATCTTGAAGAGATGGATATTAAATGGCAGATGACCATGCTTTCCATGAGGGTGAAGAAGTTCATCAAGAGGACTGGGAGGAACAACTTCTCCCAAAGAAGAGAAGATGGAGCAGGTGTTGATAAATCAAATGTGGAGTGCTATAAATATCATCAGAAGGGACACTTTGCCAGGGAATGCAGAAGTGGAGTGTCTCACACCAACAACCACCAACAAGCACAGTCTGGAAACCTCAACCATAACAGAAACTCTGCTCAAGCCTTTGTTTCTCAACAAGGAATGGGGTTTGACTGGAGTGATCAAGCAGAAGAGGCTATCCAAAATCAAGCACTTATGGCTGAAGTATCTGATCTCCCAACTGAGGTGAGTTCTAATCTTTGTTCTAAAACTTGCATAGACACTGTTAAAAGGTACAGGGATCACAACCAGAAGATGAGTGATGACCTTAAGAGATTAGAAAAAGATATAAAAGACTATGTGAGAATTGTTGAGAGGTTTGAGGAACAGATTAAAGGTTTTCAAGCCAATGAACTCCAACACTCATATGACACCAATTACTGGAATTGGGAGAAAAATGATCTAGAACTTAAACTGACCAAATCTAAAGAGGAGAGTGAAAAGTTGAGAGAGGAGCTAACCAAGGTTAAGCTTGATGCAAAAAAGTTTTCAAATGCTTCTAAAACGATGGACTCTTTACTACAAACTCAGATTCATGACAAATTGAGAAGATGTATTGGGTATAATGCCACACCACCACCATATAACAACAATTACATCCCTCCTACTTCAGACTTGCTAGAATCCTAAGATAGGAAGGACTTGCCTGAGGGAGACACTGAGATAGATCCCTTAGATGAGGTAGTAGTTGAGGATAAGAAAGAGGTTGGTAAGAGTAAGGAGAACAATGTGAGTGGTGAGATTCCTCTAGAGAATAATATTATCACCAATGAGGAATGTGGAAGGGCTTGGATCAAATCCAATGGCATAGAGAAGACAGAGGGAAAGTCTGGTAAGGTCCATTACAAACAGACCACAATTGTGAATCCAGTTCCTTGCAAACAGTGTGCATGTAAGAAGACTGAGCCCCTAAAACATGATAAAAAGAGGGGAAATCAAAGAAACTGGAATAATCAGTGGGCACAAAACAAGGGGTTGATTTGAGTAAAATCAATAGACCAAAACCTTGTTTTATCTGTGGCAAATTGAATCATCTTGCCAAATATTGTTATTTCAATCCTATAAACCAAAGGATGAATTTTCAAAGATATATGCAAAAACCCTTTGGTTATAGGAAGTGTGAAAGTAACCATGTGGCTAAGAAATCAGTTAAATCTAAAAGCCACATGAAGAAAAAGACTGTTAAAGAAAGTGTCAATATGTGGGTTCCTAAAAGCACTAAAACTGTTAGTACTACTACCACAAATAGTGTTGCTGACAATGATAGTGCTGCTAAAAGTAATACTACTGCTATAATTGTTAGTGCTGCTGACATTGTTAGTACTTCTTCAAAAGTTAATACTGCTAACTCTGTTAGTGCTGCTAACAAGGTTAGTACTGCTAAACCTGTTAGTACTGCTAACTCTGTTAGTACTTCCAAAGTTAGTACTGCTTCTAGTGTTTGTGCTGCTAAGCCAATCATATTGACAAAGTACTCCAATAAAGAGTGCTCTGAGTTTAAAAACCTCATCAAAAAGGAATGTAAATACTTTGATGAGAAAGGGAGACCCAAGACCACTTTGGCTTGGGTTCCCAATCAATACTAATTGTTTAATCTAATGTGCAGGGCAACCAGCAGCTCAAGGGGAAGAGCATCTGGCATGTTGATAGTGGTTGCTCAAGGCACATGACAGGGAACATGTCCTGCCTCAAGAATTTCAAGAAAATTGATGGTGGGTATGTTGCCTTTGGTAATACTCCAGATGGAGGTAAGATCAGTGGTAAGGGGGATGTAACGAAAGGTAAAATGACCTTTGAAGATGTATTCTACGTTGAGCAGTTAAGGTACAACCTGTTAAGTGTATCACAGGTTTGTGACAAACAACATAGTATATTATTTACTGATTCTGAATGCATTATCCTTGCTCCTGGTTTCAAGGTAGTTGATGAAAAGATGATACTACTAAGAACTCCCAGAAAGGATAATGTTTATTGCTTAGATATGGAAAGTGTTTCAACTAATTCATCCCTAAACTGTCTAGTTTCAAAAGCTTCTTTGGATGAATCATCACTTTGGCACAGAAGGATGTGTCACATGAACTTTAAAACAATGAATAAACTTGTTAAAAACAACCTTGTAAGAGGTTTACCTTCCAAAGTCTTTTCATGTGATGATCATTGTGTTGTCTGTCTCAAAGGCAAACAACACAAAACTTCTCATAAGTCCAAAGAGTTGATCACAATCTCTAATTCTCTTCAGTTGTTACATATGGATCTGTTTGGTCCTACAAATGTTATGAGTATAGGTAAGAAATCATACTGCCTAGTTATTGTTGATGATTACTCTAGATTTACTTGGGTATATTTTCTAAGGACTAAGGATGAGACAATTGGACTGATCAAATCCTTTATCCTACGAATTGAAAACCAAACAAATCAAAAGGTAAAAGACATTAGGTCAGACAATGGTATCGAATTTAAAAATCATGACCTAAACACCTTTTGTGAGGAAAAAGGAATTGAGAGGCAATAAAGTGCTCCTAGGACTCCACAACAAAATGGTGTTGCTGAGAGAAGGAATAGGACACTGATTGAAGCTGCTAGATCTCTGTTGGCAGATTCAAAACTTCCAATTACGTTCTGGGCTGAAGCAGTTAATACTGCTTGCTATGTCCAAAACAGAGTTCTAGTAGTCAAGCCTAAAAACAAGACACCTTATGAGCTTTTAAATAAAAGAAAACCATTTATTGGATTTTTCAAACCTTTTGGGTGTCCTTGTACCATTCTCAATACCAAAACTCACTTAGGAAAGTTTGACAGCAGGGTAGATGATGGTTTTCTTGTTGGTTACTCATCTCAGAGTAAGGCTTATAGAGTTTTTAATACTTCTTCTAGAATAATTGAAGAAAGTGACAATGTCAAATGCAATGAAAACACACCAAATCCTATTGGGTATGGTCCTCACTGGTTATTTGACATTGATTCACTAACTAACTCTTTTGGTTTCAGTAGTGATTATCATGCAGGTTCAGGAAGTGGAAGATCAGGGGATGGACAAGTACAAGTGCAAGACATTATTCCTCATTCTGTGATCTTTCCCATACCTACAATAGAGCCTGTTGATGTTTATGCAAAGGAAACTATGACTGAACCAATTCAGAGTGAAGAAGAAGGAAGAGATGAGGAGAATCAAGTGCATGAAGAGCCAGAAGCAGCTGATGAGATCCCCTCAGCTGACTTAAATGATTCCAATATGGATGTGGGAATCAATGAAGAACCTAGTCATCAAACTAGAACTCAAAAGAACCATCCTCCAGAGCTGTTCATAGAAGACATCTCTTCTCCTATGATAACAAGGAATCAAAGCAGACTTCAAGAGCTGCAGGATCAGCAACACACAGTACTCTCTTGCTTTATATCTCATATTGAGCCTAAGAAGGTTTATGATGCAATGAAAGATTCCAGTTGGATAGAAGCTATGCAAGAAAAGTTACTGCAGTTCAAATTGCAAGAAGTTTGGGACTTGGTGGACCTTCCAAAAGGTCATGGAGCTATTGGCACCAAGTGGATTTTCAGGAATAAAAAGGATGAGAGAGGAATTGTGATAAGGAACAAAGCAAGGCTGGTGGCACAAGGGTACACTCAAGAAGAAGGCATTGACTATGAAGAAGTGTTTGCTCCAGTGGCAAGGGTAGAGGCAATTAGGCTATTTCTAGCCTATGCCTCATACATGAAGTTCAAGGTATACCAAATGGATGTGAAGAGTGCCTTTCTCTATGGTACAATTGATGAAGAAGTATATGTCTGTCAGCCCCCTGGATTTGAAAATCCATCCTATCCAGACAGAGTATACAAACTGAAGAAAGCACTTTATGGTCTTCATCAAGGCCCAAGAGCATGGTATGATACTCTGTCTTCCTATCTCTTGGAGAATGGGTTTGAAAGAGGAATAATTGACAAGACCCTCTTCATTAAAAGAAGTAAGAATGACATCCTACTGGTTCAGATTTATGTGGATGATATCATCTTTGGATCCACAAAAGATCAGATGTGTAGAGACTTTGAAAAGTTGATGCACAAGAGCTTTAAAATGAGTTCAATGGGTGAACTTACCTTTTTTCTTGGGCTTCAAGTGAAACAGAAGAAAGATGGGATCTTCATAAGCCAATCAAAATATGTGAAAGACATCTTGGACAAATATGGTTTAACAGACTCAAAGCCAGCAAGCACACCAATGGAGACTCATAAACAGATCACTGTTGATCTTGAGGGGGAGGATGTTGATGTCCATTTATATAGATCAATGATTGGATCTCTCATGTATCTCACAGCCTCAAGACCAGACATCATGTTTCCAGTGTGTTTGTGTGCCAGATTCCAAGTCAAGCCAAAGCAATCACATCTTCAAGTTGTTAAAAGGATTTTCAGATACTTAAGTGGGCAACCTAGATTAGGTCTTTGGTATCCTTATGAATCCAACTTTGACTTGATTGCTTATTCAGATAGTGACTTGGGACGTGCTAACATGGACAGAAAGTCTACTTCAGGTGGATGTCAACTTTTAGGTGCAAGACTAGTATCTTGGTAGTGTAAGAAGCAAACCACAATGTCCTTATCAACAACAGAAGCTGAGTATATTGTTGCTGTAAGTTGCTGCTCTCAGGTTCTATGAATTCAGAATTAGATGCTGGACTATGGGGTAACCTTTCTTCACACTCCAATCTTTATTGACAATAGCAGTGCTATAAGCATTGTTAACAATCCAGTCAAGCACTCCAAAATAAAGCACATTGAGATCAGGTATCACTTTATTAGAGATTGTAATGAAAAGAAGCTAATTCAAGTTGCTAAAGTTCATACTGACAACCAGTTTGCTGATCTATTCACTAAAGCTTTTGATGTGGGTAGATTCACTTTCTTGGTCACAAGTGTGGGCATGATCAACTCTGAATAAGCTCATTTTTTTTAAAAAGTGTTTACATACTTGGTATTGGTTTATTCTTTGGTGCTACTAACATCTTTCTCAGAAAGTTATTACCTTGCTCAGAGTACCTCAAGCTTCAAAAAGTGTAAGTATAGTTAATGCTGCCAGTGCAGTTTTAATACTGCCAGTGTACAGTTAATACTGCTAGTTCGTTAATACTGCTAGTTAGTTAATATTGCTCTCAGTTAATAATGCTAGTTAGTTAATACTGCTAGTAGTTAATACTGCTCTCAGTTAATACTGCTAGTGGTTAATACTGCTTATGTCCCAAATCGTATAAATACCCTCTTTGCCCGCCCAAAAGTTCATAACGACTCTTTGCTTTCTATTCATATGCTCTCTAACCCTTTTCTCTCAAGTACCAAGTGGTTCAGTACAGAATACTCAAGCTAACATGGCATCAATGGCATTCATTGATGAGCACAACGTGATTGCGATGCTACAGAAGCCGAAACAAGCTGTTGGATTTCACCAGATTGTGGATTTTCTCAAGTCCAGCCATATTGCCCATGCTCTTACAGTTTCGCCAACAATCTACATAGAGCATCAAAGACAATTCTGGGCGAATGCCACCATAGTCACAGAGAATGGTGTGCAGATAATCAAAACAAGGGTGTGTGACAAACCCTTATCAGTTTCTGAAGAGGTGATACGCATCTGTCTACGTCTAGACGATGTTGCTGGTATTACTTCTATTCCTAATGAGGACTTGTTCTCAAATCTTTCAAAAATGGGGTATGGATGCCAATTGGGTGGTTTCAAATTCTCAAAAGCTCAATTTTATACCCAATGGCGTTTTCTTGTCCATACCCTGAAGCACTGTATCTCTAAAAAGACTACTGGATGGAGTAAGTTTAGTAGTACCATTGTTTATGCTTTGGTCTGCTTGGCCACTGCCAGAAAGTACAATTTTTCAAGAATGATTTTCAGTGATCTTGTATCAAACTTGGGAAGCAAAAAGAGTTTTTATATGTACCCAAGATTTGTACAGGTAGTAATAACCCATGAATTGACGGATATGTCTCACTTTGATGAGGTATATGTACCAAAAATCTCCAAAGGTAAGGTCTTTTCAAACATGAAAAGATCTCCATTGGACTCGGAAGGAGTTGACACCCCATTGTTCTCTACAATGATGGTGGTGTCCCACAATAAAGAAGGTATGGCTTCAGGGTCAAGGCCCTCATTAGACCATTCCACTGAAAGCCAATCCCAACCTTCCATCACCATATCAATCCCTCAATCCCTTGTTCACAAACCAACTTCACCAATAACCAATACATATATCAGGAAATAGGTTAAGAAGGCTCCTTCCCTTCTTGTACCTTCACCCACAGAGCCTTTAAGCCCTCTAATGGATAATTCTCCATTAGAGAATATCTACAGGGAAACCACAGGGGTGTCTCCCAACCCCAAGGAGGTGCACAATGAGGAGATAAATGAGCATATGGGTGCAAAGGCTGCCACTACTCCTGCTAGCACAGAGGAGGTCAGTGGTAACATAAATAAGACCTTCCCCATGGCAACTTTGGGTGAGCGATCCAAAGGTCCCAGGTGCCAAAAAACCATGGGAGTAGCAGGTGATTCTGCTAGGCAGAAGACTTCTACTACAAAAAGATCCCATGATCCTTAAAAAGGGGGTAACACTCCTAGAGAAGGTGAGGACAGATATGACTATCATGAATTGATGGAAACACTGGGAAACATAAACATGGATGTAATGAAGCAGGGAAAAGACATTGAAGAGTTGAAACTGATCATTCTGTCTCAACAAGAACAGATTGTCAATCTGAAGAATATGGTAAAGAGATTGATCCAGAAAAAGAAGAAGAAACAGTTTGTGCTAAAAAGAAGGGAACCAGTGACTAATGCTCCCAAAAAGGGGGAGTCAGAAGCTGAAGTAAACATGGAAGATGCCAAAGATAAGGGGAAGCAGGAGAAAGTTGATTTTGAGGGGGAACAAGAAAAAGAAACAGAGTTTGTACAAGCAGCAGAAACATCAAGTAGAGCTGTTGGGAACTGAAGATGTGAATTAGTCTTTAATGCTGCTAGTTCAGAGTTTGTACTGCCAGAGGACTTCAAAGATTAATACTGCTAGGTATTACTACTTCTAGTAGAATTAATACTGCTAGTCAAAGTTAATGTTGCTTGAACAAAGTTAGTACTGCTTGGCTAGTTAGTACTGCTAGAGGTTAGTGCTGCTTAGTAGTTAATGCTGCCAAGACTCAGTTAATGCTTCCAAGTGATTAATGCTGCTTCTAAGATAATGTGAAGATAATGCTGAAGAGATCGTGGTTAAAGATAAACATGGAAAGATGAAGATAATAATGAAGATTATTCTGAAGATCTTTTTATGTTTATAAATTATCTTTTATTCAGTATATGTATAGAATTGATAGAAGAGTTTTAAATTAATTATTCATTCTAAGTTTTTTTTGAGAGAATCAACCTCAAGGCATAGTTCCTAATTCTAGAGAAGTAGAATTCGTATTGAAAGATTTTGTTCTTCAAGATTGAGGTTGAGTGTGTAATCTTGTGATTCTAATCATTCAATACAAGTTTACAAGATGTTAATCATATACACTGTTTGTTTACTGTTACATTGAATATCAAAGTGTTATTCCGCAACTTCTTTGATATTGTTTCTGAGTATTCATAATTCTTGTTAAGAATTCGATCCTGACAAGTGGTATCAGAGCCTGTTCTCTCAGAAACAACTATTCTTTCATCATGGAAAACTTTGCAGAATCAAACAGTACTCTGGTCTCTAAGGTCCCAATGCTCAAACCCAGTGAGTTTGACATGTGGAAGATCAGAATCATGCAATACATTCTTCTCACTGACTACTCAATGTGGGATATCATTGAGAATGGTCCTTCTGAAGCAGGAAAGATTGGACCAGATGGGAAGAGACCTCCACCAAAGACAGATGGTGAGAGGAAGATCAAACAGACTTAGATGAAGGCCTTGAGCACTCTGCTCTTGGCCATCCCCAATGAATATCAGCATCAATTTTGCAACTGCACTGATGCTCAGATTCTCTGTAATGCTCTAGAGAAAAGATTTGCTGGAACTAAAAGCATCAAAAGAAATCAAAGAGATGTTCTAAAGCAGCAGTATGAGAACTTCACTTCTTCAAAGAATGAGTCTATGACTCAAACTTTTGATAGGTTCAACAAGCTCATTGGTGAACTGGCTACTGTAGGGGTGAAGATGGAGCAAGATGATATCAACAGGAAGTTCCTCAAATCTCTTGGGGATGAATGGACTATGTACACTGTCTCATATAGACAGAGTGATAATCTGGAAGAGAAGGAGCTTGATGATCTATATAATGATCTAAGAGTTTTTGAAACTGAGGTAGAAACCAAGAAGAAGCCCACTAGGTATATCCACAATGCAGCACTTCTATCAGCATCTACTGATACTACTGCCAACCCTGAAGCAGTTAGTGCTGCAAGTGGAATGAATTCAGAAAAAGGCACTGAAACTGTCTTTGAAGACTTTTTATCCAATCACAGCAACAATTCATTGATTAATGATATTTGGAACAACTTCACCCTGATGACCTGGAGGAGATGGACATTAAATGGCAGATGGCCATGTTATCTATGAGGGTGAAGAAGTTTATTAAATGAACAGGGAGGAACAACTTCTCTCAAAGAAGAGAAGATGGAGCTGGTTTTGACAAGACAAAGGTGGAATGTTATAAGTGCCACATGAAGGGACACTTTGCTAGACAGTGCAGAAGTGGTGTTCCAAATAACAACCACCAACAAGCTCAGAAGGGAGGCTACAATCAAAACAAGAACCCTGCTCAAGCCCTTGTTTCTCAACAAGGAATGGGGTTTGACTGGAGTGACCAAGCTGAGGAAGCCATTCAGAATCAAGATCTTATGGCAGAGGTGTCTGATCTCCCCTCTGAGGTAATTTCTAATCTTTGTACTCAATCTTGCATAGACACTGTCAAAAGGTACAGGGATCACATCCAAAACATGTGTGATGACCTCAAAAGATTAGAAAAGGACAGAAGAGATTATGTGTTGATAGTTGAGAGATTTGAAGAACAAATCAAAGGCTTTCAAGCCAATGAGCTTCAACATTCCTATGACACAAACTATTGGAAGTGGGAAAAGAATGAGTTAGAGACCAAACTGTCTAAGTCCATAGAAGAGAATGATAGGTTGAAAGAAGAACTATCTAAGGTTAAGCTTGACATAGAAAAGTTTTCATATGATTCAAAAGTAATGGATTCTCTTCTAAAGGCTCAGATTCATGATAATATGAAGCCTGGTATTGGATACAACAACACACCCCTCCTTACAACAACAACTATATCTCTCCTACTTCAGACTTGTTAGAGACCAAGGAGAAAAAGGACTTGTCTGAGAAAGCCTTTAAGGTAGATCCTTTGGATGAGGTAGTTGTTAAGGATATGACTGAGAAAGAAGCCAGTAAGAAGAGGAATAATGCTGTGAGTAAAGAGATACCCTTAGAAAACAACATTGTTACCAATGAGGGTGGTGGAAGGATCTGGGTCAAGTCTAAGGAGATAGAGAAGACCAAAGGAAAGGATAACAAGGTCCATTACAAACAAACCACTGTTGTGAATCCTGGACCTTGTAAACAGTGTGCTTGCAATAAATATGAGAGCCTAAATTCTGGTATAAAAAGAGGTAACCAAAGAAACTGGAATAATCAATGGGCTCAGAAACAAGGGGTTGATCTAAATAAAATAATCAGACCAAAACCTTGTTTCATATGTGGTAAGTTAAACCATTTGGCTAAGCACTGTTTCTTTAACCCTATTAATCAACAGATGAACTTTCAAAGATGTGTGCAAAAACCTGTTGGTTATAGGAAGACTGGAAGGAAACATGTGGTTAATAAATCTGTTGAAACCAAAGGCCCCATGAAGAAAAAGGTTTTAAAAGAGAGTATTAAAATATGGGTGCCTAGAAGCACTAAAACTGTTAGTACTGCTGACAGGGATAGTGCTGCCAGAAGCATTACTGTTGCTACCAGTGTTAGTACTGCTGAAAATATTAATGCTGCTAATACTGTTAGTACATCTTCAAAGGTTAATACTGCTAATACAGTTACTGCTGCTAACACAGTTACTACTTCTAACAAAGTTAGTACTGCTAAGCATGCAAGTGCTGCTAATGCAGTTAGTACTTCTAAAACCAGTACTGCTTCTAGCAAATGTGTTTCCAAACCTATCATTGTGACAAAGTACTCTAGAAATGAGGAGTCAAAGTTTAAAAATCTTGTCAAGATAGAATGTAAATATTTTGATGAGAAAGGGGTACCCAAGACCACTTTGGCTTGGGTTCCTAATTCGTACTAACTGATTTATCTTATGTGCAGGGCAACCAACAGCTCAAGGGGAAGAGCATATGGTATGTTGATAGTGGTTGCTCTAGGCACATGACAGGTAACATGTCATGCCTTCAGGATTTCAAGCATATCAATGGAGGACATGTTGTATTTGGAGACAATCTTACAGGTGGTAAAATAAGTGGAAAAGGTAATGTTTCAAAAGGTAAGATGACATTTGAGGATGTCTACTATGTTGATCAGCTAAAGTACAACCTGTTAAGTGTATCACAGGTTTGTGACAAACAACATAGCATATTATTTACTAATACAGAATGTATGATCCTTGCTCCAGGGTTCAAGGTAGTTGATGAAAGCATGATACTACTTAGAACTCTAAGAGAGGACAATGTTTATTGTCTAAATATGGACAATGTCTCAAGTGATTCATCCCTGAGCTGTCTTGTTTCAAAAGCTTCTGTGGATGAATCCTCTCTTTGGCACAGAAGGATGTGTCACATGAACTTCAAGACTATGAACAAACTTGTTAAAAACAACCTTGTAAGAGGTTTACCATCAAAAGTCTTTTCATGTGATGATCATTGTGTTGCTTGTCTTAAAGGCAAACAGCACAAAACTTCTCATAAGACCAAAGAATTAAATACAATTTCTTCTTGTCTCCAGCTATTTCATATGGATCTGTTTGGTCCTACAAATGTTATGAGTATAGGCAAGAAATCTTACTGCTTGGTTATTGTTGATGATTACTCTAAATTTACATGGGTATATTTTCTAAGGACTAAGGATGAGACAAGTGGACTGATCAAATCCTTCATCCTAAGAATTGAAAACCAAACTAATCAAAAAGTAAAAGTCATTAGATCAGACAATGGAATTGAATTTAAAAATCTTGATCTAAACACCTTTTGTGAAGAAAAAGGAATTGAGAGACAATATAGTGCCCCTAGGACTCCTCAACAGAATGCAGTTGCTGAGAGGAGAAATAAGACACTAATAGAGGCTGCTAGATCTCTGTTGGCTGATTCAAAACTGCCAATTACCTTCTGGGCTGAAGCAGTTAATACTGCTTGTTATGTCCAAAACAGAGTTCTAGTGGTCAAGCCAAAGAACAAGACCCCATATGAGCTTTTAAATAAAAAAAACCCTTTATTGGATTTTTCAAACCTTTTGGGTGTCCTTGTACAATTCTCAATACCAAGTCTCACTTAGGTAAGTTTGATAGCAAGACAGATGATGGATTTCTTGTTGGTTATTCATCTCAGAGTAAGGCCTATATAATTTTTAACTCTTCTTCTAGAATAATTGAAGAAAGTGACAATGTCAAATGCAATGAGAACACACCAAATCCCATTGGGTCTGGTCCTCAGTGGCTATTTGACATTGATTTACTAACTAACTCTTTTGGTTTCAGTAGTGATGATTATGCAGGTTCAGGGAGTGAAGGATCAGGGACTGCACAAGTTCAAGATAGTATATCTCAATCTGTGATCTTTCCCATACCTACTATGGATCCTGTTGAAGACTGTGAAAAGGAGCCATCTACTGAACCAAATCAGAGTGAAGAAGAAAGAAGAGATGAGGAGAATGAAGAAAATAAAGAATCTGAAGTAGCTGCTGAAATCACCTCAGTTGAGTTGAATGATTCAAATCTAGAGGTTGGACTCAATGAAGAGTCTAGTTATCACACCAGAACTCAAAAGAATCATCCTCCTCAGTTGGTAATAGGAGATATCTCTTCTCCTATGATGACTAGAAACCAAAGCAGTCTGCAAGAGATGCAAGACCAACAGCATACAATGCTTTCTTGTTTTTAATCCCAGCTTGAGCCTAAGAAGGCTCATGATGTTATGAAAGACTCCAGTTGGATAGAAGTCATGCAAGAAGAGCTACTGCAATTTAAGCTGCAAGATGTTTGGGATCTGGTAGACCTTCCTAAAGGTCAAAGAGCAATAGGCACTAAATGGGTCTTCAGGAATAAGAGAGATGAGAGAGGAATAGTAATAAGAAATAAAGCAAGGTTGGTGGATCAAGGGTATAAACAAGAAGAGGGAATAGATTATGAAGAAGTATTTGCACTTGTGGCTAGGATAGAAGAAATTAGATTATTCCTGGCCTATGCTTCTTATATGAAATTCAAAGTCTATCAAATGGATGTAAAAAGTGCATTTCTATATGGTTTAATTGAAGAAGAAGTATATGTCTGTCAACCACCAGGGTTTCAAAACCCAAGCTATCCAGACAGAGTATACAAACTGAAGAAAGCACTTTATGGACTGCATCAAGCACCAAGAGCATGGTATGACACTCTGTCATCTTATCTCTTGGAAAATGGCTTTGAAAGAGGAGCCATTGATAAAACTTTGTTCATCAAGAGAAAGAAGAAGGATATCTTGCTGGTCCAAATCTATGTGGATGATATTATCTTTGGATCCACAAGAGACAACATGTGCAAGGAGTTTGAGGAACTAATGCAACAAAGGTTCAAAATGAGTTCCATGGGGGAACTTACTTTCTTCCTTGGACTCCAATTTCAACAGAAGTCAGATGGAATCTTTATCTGTCAGTCCAAGTATGTGCAGGACATTCTAACCAAGTTTGGTTTCTCAGATTCAAAACCTGCCAGCACACCTATGGAGACACACAAGCAGATAACAGCAGATCTTGAGGGGGAGGATATGGATGTTCATCATTATAGATCCATGATTGGCTCTCTCATGTATCTTACAGCCTCTAGGCCAGATATAATGTTTCCAGTCTGTGTATGTGCAAGATTCCAAGTTAGGCCAAAGCAATCTCACTATCAAGTTGTTAAGAGGATATTCCGATATCTTAAAGGGCAACCCAGATTGGGACTTTGGTATCCTCATGACTCATCATTTGACCTACTTGCATACTCAGACAGTGATCTAGGTGGAGCAAACTTGGACAAAAAATCTACTTCTGGAGGATGTCAGTTTTTGGGTGCAAGACTAGTTTCATGGCAGTGCAAGAAACAAACCACAGTGTCCACATCTACAACAGAAGCAGAGTACATAGCAGCTGCAAGTTGCTGTTCTCAAGTGTTATGGATTCAGAATCAAATGCTGGACTATGGGGTAACCTTCCTACACACTCCAATCTTTATTGATAATAGCAGTGCTATTAGCATTGTTAATAATCTTGTCAAGCACTCAAAGACAAAACACATTGAGATCATGTATCACTTTACAAGAGACTGCAATGAAAAGAAACTTATTCAAGTTGTAAAAGTTCATACTGATAACTAGTTTGCTGATCTATTCACCAAAGCCTTTGATGTGGGTAGATTCACTTTCTTAGTAACAAGTGTGGGAATGATCAACTCTGAATAAGCCCCTTCTCAAAAAGTGGTTAAATACCTATATATTGTTTATTCTTGGTGTTACTAATCTTCTTTTTCAGGAAATGTATAGCAGTACTCAGTTCATCACAAGCTTAAAAGTGTAAGTATGGTTAATACTGCCAGTACAGTTTTAGTACTGCCAGTACAAGTTTACTACTGCCAGTGTTCAGTTAATACTGCTAGTTAGTTAATACTGCTAGTGGTTAATACTGCTCTCAGTTAATACTGCTAGTTAGTTAATACTGCTAGTTAGTTAATACTGCTAGTGGTTAATACTCCTCTTAGTTAATACTGCTAGTTAGTTAATACTGCTAGTTAGTTAATACTGCTAGTTGTTAATACTGCTCTCAGTTAATACTCCCAGTTAGTTAATACTGCTAGTAGTTAATACTACTCACTGTTAATACTGCTTTCACCAAATTTTTCAGATTAATACTGCTTATATTCCACAACCTATAAATACCATTTCCCCGCCTAAAAGAGTTCATAACGACTCTTTGCATACTGTTCACTTGCGCTCTAAACCCTTTCTCTCTCAAGTACCAAGTTTTCAAGCAAGAACTTTCAAGTTCAATGGCATCCATGGCATTCATCGACGAGCACAATGAGATATCTATGCTCCAAAAGCTAACACAAGCTGAAGGATTTCACCAGATAGTCGACTTTCTGAGGACAAGTCACATCGCTCATGCGCTCACTGTGTCTCCCACCATCTTCATAGAGCATCAGAGGCAGTTCTGGGCTAATGCCACCATTGTTACTGAGGTGAAAAACCTATTTTCACATTTTCACAAGGGTGTGTGAAAAACCCCTAACCGTTACTGAAGAGGTACTACGCATTTGTCTACGTCTAGATGATGCTGCAGGTATAACCTCTATTCCTAATGAGGAACTTTTCTCAACTCTTTCAAGAATGGGGTATGAAGGCCAAATGGGGATTTTTAAAATTTTCAAAGCTAAATTTTCACCCCAATGGAGGTTCTTTGTTCATACCTTGATGCACAGTATTTCAAAGAAAACAACTGGCTGGAGCCAATTTAGCAGTCCCATTGCATATGCTTTGGTGTGTTTATCCACTGCTAGAAAATATAATTTTTCTCAAATGATCTTCAATGATCTTGTCTCAAATCTGGACAACAAGAAGAGTTTCTTCATGTATCCCAGATTTGTTCAGACAGTTATCACTACTGAATTGTCGGACATACCTCACTTTGATGGGGTATATGTACCTAAACCCCCTAAAGGCAAGGTTTTCTCAAATATGAGAAGATCTGCAAGGGACTCGGAAGGAGTTGACACCCCATTGTTCTCAACAATGATGGTGGTGTCCCAACCACAAGAAGGTATGGCAGCAGGGTCAAGGCCCCCATTAGACCATCCCACTGCTAGCCAATCCCAACCTTCCCACTCTATATCAATCCCCCAGTCTCTACTTCATAAGCCAACTTCACCAATCACCCAAACTTATCAAAGAAAACAGGCAAAGAAGGCTCCTTCCCTTCTTGTACCTTCACCCTCTAAGCCTTTAAGCCCTCTAAGGGAGGATTCTCCTTTAGAGAATATCTACAGGGAAACCACAGGGGTGTCTCCCAACCCCAAGGAGGTGCTCTCTGAGGTGGAGGAAGAGCATATGGGTGAGAAGGCTGCCACTACTTCTGCTAGAACAGAGAAGGACAGTGGTAACATCTCTAAGACCTTCCCCATGGCAACTTTGGGTGAGAAATCAACCAAAGGACCCTAGTGCCAAGAAACCAAGGGGGTAGCTGGTGCTTCTGCTAGGAAGAAGGCCACTACTAAAAGATCCAAGGATCCCTCAAGGATGGGCAAAACATCCAAAAAGGGTGAGGACAAAACTGAAACTGATGAATTGATGGCAAAACATTCCAAGGATACTTCAAGGGTGGGTAAAACACCTAAAGAAGGTGAGGATAGATATACTTACTGGGAATTGATTGAAGCATTAGCCAACATTAATGTTGATGTGGTTAATCAAGGCAAGGAAATGAAAGAATTGCAGCAAGTGGTCATCTCCCAACAACAGCAGATTTCTAAACTCAAACAACTGGTGGGAAAGCTAATGGCCAAGAAAAGAAGAGGTCAGTTTGTCCTAAGAAGGAGAAAGGGGCAACCAACAAGAAAAATGTGTATGCTTCCAAAAAGGGAGAGAATTCAAGATCAGAACAGATAAATCAACAGATTGAGGGGGAGTTTGTTGAAGAAAAGAAAGCAGCAGAAACAATACCAGCAGCAGTTACAACCCCAGAAGCAGAAATTGTTACTACTGCTGAGCCAAAACAAGCAGCAGAAACTGTTAGTGCTGCTGAAATTTCACAAGCAGCAGTAACAGAGTTAACACCAGCAGAGATTGAAGTAGCAGAAATGCTTGTCAAAGCAAATAATGGCACTCCCAAAGCAAAGGGAGTGGTCATAAATGAAGAGGGAGCAAAGAAAATAGAGAAGAAAGAAATGGCTGCAGATGCAAAGAAAAAGGGAAAAGAATAGATGATAGAATCTGATCAACCATCTAAAAAGCAAAAGATGATTGAGTCAGATGAAGCATTACCCAAGAAAATGCAAGAAGAGTTAGAACAAGCAAAAAAAGAACAGGTTGAAAAAGACAGAGAAATAGCCAGAGCACTTGCAAATGAATTAAATGAAGCTTTCCAGAAAGGGTTGGAAACAGAGAAGGCAAAGCAAAGAGCAATAAGCTTGAGAAAGGCTATGATGTCCAGAACAAGTGCTAAGAAGAGAAGACCGTCACAAACTTACCTTGCAACTCAGGAAAGAAATAAGATGATAACTTTCTTGAGGAGTGCAATTGGGGTAAAGAAATAGATGTTTGTGAAGATGACTTTTGATCAAATCAAGGACCTCTATGAGAAAGAAATGGGAAAGCTAAAGAGTAATGAAAAGGATATAGTGGAGTTTGAAAAGAAAGCCAAGGAGAGGCATGATGTGAATATTAATCAACCCTTCCCTGAAAGTGAAGAGGGAACTCCAACCAAAGAAAATGCAGAGAAAAAGGAAGAAAATAAGAAGGAAGCTATTATAGGGCAAGGTCAAAGGACTCTGAAGAGAACTAAGATGATGGCCAAAAGAAAGAAGATTGTAAAGAAGCCTAGAGTAGAAGAAGAGAAAAAGGTTGCAGAAGAAGAAGAGGCACCTAAGAATGAAGAAAAGAAAGATTAATCTCAGGAAGTACCACAGAGTTCATATGTAAACATGTACATGGTGGTAATGGATAAAATTCCAAAGCCTATCTCAGTTGAACCTATTGGATTCAAACCTCCTGAACTCATTCACTGGGATGTCTTGAAGGTAGATGGAAAGGAATATATCAGATTGAAGAGAAAGGATGAGAAGTATGAAGTGTACAGCACTTGGAACAAGTTTGTCAGAACCTGCTCAAGATCTGATATTGAAGAAATGTTTGAGATAGGGATGAAGTTATATGCAGATGAACTGAAAGCTCCAGTGATTTCAATTACAAAGCTGATAATGGAGTATCTGTGTATGATGTTCAAACCTGATGAAGTGGAGGAGATAATAAGGAATGTCTTTCAAACAGTGAATAATTGGACTCTATATGAAACTAATGGAGTATATGCAGTGACTTTGGATTTGAATCACACTGAGTACTTCCTAGTGGATAGAGTATACAACCACAACAGATTGAAGCTTCATGCCATGCTAAATAAGAAGCTGGGTTGTGCACCAAGTTCAGAAATGGCAAAGTACCTAATTCAAAGAACTATCAATCAGAGTATGGGACTGGATCCTAATATTGGAGTAGATCAACGAAGGTTTTGGAAGCATTTGAAGAACTTGACTTCTCTTTCTAAAAGTCAAGTTAGGGGGGAGATTGTTGGGAACTGAAGATGTGAACAAGTCTTTAATGCTGCTAGTTCAGAGTTTGTACTGCCAGAGGACTTCAAAGATTAATACTGCTAGGTATTACTACTTCTAGTAGAATTAATACTGCTAGTCAAAGTTAATGTTGCTTGAACAAAGTTAGTACTGCTTAGCTAGTTAGTACTGCTAGAGGTTAGTGCTGCTTAGTAGTTAATGCTGCCAAGACTCAGTTAATGCTTCCAAGTGATTAATGCTGCTTCTAAGATAATGTGAAGATAATGCTGAAGAGATCGTGGTTAAAGATAAACATGGAAAGATGAAGATAATAATGAAGATTATTCTGAAGATCTTTTTATGTTTAGAAATTATCTTTTATTCAGTATATGTATAGAATTCATAGAAGAGTTTTAAATTAATTATTCATTCTAAGTTTTTTTTAGAGAATCAACCTCAAGGTATAGTTCCTAATTCTAGAGAAGTAGAATTCGTCTTGAAAGAGTCTGTTCTTCAAGATTGAGGTTGAGTGTGTAATCTTGTGATTCTAATCATTCAATACAAGTTTACAAGTTGTTAATCATATACACTGTTTGTTTACTGTTACATTGAATATCAAAGTGTTATTCCGCAACTTCTTTGATATTGTTTCTGAGTATTCATAATTCTTGTTAAGAATTCGATCCTGACAAGAGCAGTAGTAACAGAACAAGCGGCAGTAACAATTAATGCTGCTGAATCAAGCAAAGCAGCAGAAACTGTTAATACTGTTGAACTGAATAAAGCAACATAAATAGTGCAAGAAGTACTAACGGATCTTGAAATTGCTGAAACCTTAATCAAAGCCAAACATGATACTCCCAAGGTCACCTCAAAGGCCAAACGAGTTGTCATCAAAGAAAGAGGTGAGGTTGTAAAGAAAGCAAGTGTTGAGAAGGTGATAAGCCAAAATAAGGCAAAGCTAACATGGTGGAATCTGATCAACCAATCAAAAAGCAAAAGTTGGTTGAGTCAGATGAAGTTTTGGCCAGGAAGGTGCAGGATGATCTTGAGCAAGAAGAAAGGGTTCAAGTTGAAAAAGACAGGGAGATGGTTAAGGCTCTAGCTGCAGAATTAAATGAAGCTTATCAACAAAGTATGGCAACTGAAATAGCACAAAAGAAAGCTGCACCCATGAAGAAATCTGTGTTGGTCAAAAAAGCTGCAAAGAAGAGACAACCCTCAAAGACATTCCTTGGTACTCAAGAAAGAAATAAGATGATTACATTTCTCAAAGGTGTTGTAGGAGTCAGAAAGGAGATGTTCTCAAAGATGACTTTTGAACAGATTAAAGAGCTGTATAATTCAGAGATGACCAAGCTTCAAGGGAATGAAACATCAAGAGTTGAAATAGAGAAGAGAATGAAAGAAAGCAATGACTTTCTGATAGAAAAGCCTTTTCCAGATGAGCAAGAAACACCAAAGAAAGAAGCCACTCTTGGTGAAAGTCTGAGGACTTTAAAAAGAACCAAAATGATGGCCAGAAGAAAATCATCCAAGAAGCCTAGAGTAGCTGAAGAAGAAGCTGAGAAGGTTGCTAAAGAAGAAGGGCCACCTAAGCCAATTGAACAGAAAGAACCATCAAGTACTGATGATGTAAATCTGTACATGGTAGTGATGGACAAAGTGCCTTAACCTATTACAGCTGAACCTGTTGGTGTTAAGCCTCCTGAGGTCATTCTATGGGATACAATGAAGGTTGATGGCAAAGAATACATCAAGCTCAAAAGGAAAGATGAGAAGTATGAAATTTATAATACTTGGGCAAAGATTGTCAGAACATGCTCCAGGTCTGATTTAGAAGAGATGTTTGAAATAGGAATGAAGTTGTATGTAGATCAACTGAAATCTCCAAAGATTTCAATCACAAAACTAGTGATGGAGTATCTGTGTATGATGTTCAAACCTGAAGAAGTGGAGCATGTGATCAGAAATGTGTTTAAAACTGTCAACAACTGGAATCTATATGAAACTAGTGGAGTGTATGCACTGACTATGGACATAAATCACATAGAATACTTCCTAGTGGATAGAGTGTACAACCACAGTAGATTGAAGCTACATGTAATGTTGAAGAAGAAGCTTGGATGTGTTTCAGATTCAGAAATGGCAAAGTATCTGATTTAAAGAACAATCAATCAGAGTTTGGGGTTGGATGCAAATACAGGTGTATGAGCTATGAAGTCTTGGGAGCATCTTAAAGACCATCTGAAGAACTTGACTTCTCTTCCTAAAAGTCAAGTTAGGGGGAGATTTTTGGGAAATTCAGAAATGAACAAGTATGGTTAATGCTGCTAAAACAAAATAGTTACTACTTCTGAAGTTAATGCTGTTGAACAAGATTAATACTGCTGGATGAAGTTACTACTGCTAAACATTTTTAGTACTGCTATTAGTTAGTACTGCTGAACATTAATACTGCTCAAAGTATTAATGCTGCTGAAGACTTAGTGCTGCTTAAGAGATTATCAAGATTCGTGCAGATCAAGTTTGAAGATTATGGAAAGCTTGGAGATAAAGATGAAAGATTATTTTGAAGATCTTTTATTATTTGTAATTATCTTTTATCTTCAGTATATATAGAATAGTTTGTAATTGATAGAGAATTAATTTTGAATTTTGAATTTTTGTTTTCATAGAGAGAATCAACCTCAAGGTTTGTAATCCTAATTCTAGAGAAGTAGAATTCGTATTGGTGAGCCTGTTCATCAATATTGAGGTTGAGTGTTGAATCTTGTAGCTTTACAATCATTCAATAAAGTTTACAAGTTGTTATTCTGATTCACTGTTTCATTGATTATTGAATATTAAAGTGTTATTCCACAAACTCCTTTAATATTGTTTCTGAGTGTTTATTCTTGTTAAGAATTAAGATCCTGTCACTAGTCATTATCATATTACTTCAACCTTAAAACCCAAAATAATATTTAACTAGGGACATTTAGAATACATTATTCTAAGGTTATTTATTATGAATAATTAAAACACATAATATAACATAGATATAATAAATTAGGCAATGCCTTTTATTTATGTATTAATTTCATGAAACAAAACTCAAAATTACAATCATCGTATGATTAGCTTTTGGGCATTCACTAACAATCTCCCACTTGCACTAAAGCTAATCATCCATGCATCGTATACTAATGGATCTACAGTGGCCATCATGCTTTTGCTGTGTTAACGACTTGGTTAGTGGATCAACAACATTGCTGTCAGTTGACACTCTGCTTATACTAACATCACCTCTTTCAATAATCTCTCTAATGATATCTTCGAAGAATATGTTTGGATCTTTGGTGAGATCTAGGTTCCTTGGCCTGTGTTATAGCTCCATTGTTATCGCATAACAACTCTATAGGACAATCACTACTAGGAACAACTCCAAGTTGAGAAATAAATTTCTTGATCCAAACGGCTTCCTTTCCCGCATTTGATGCAGCGATGTACTCAGCTTCCGTTGTAGAATTAGCTACTGTTGCTTACTTGGACCTCTTCTAACTTATAACACCACCATTAAGACAAAACACACAACCCGACTGCGATCATAAATCATCTTTATCCGTTTGGAAACTTGCATTAGTGTAACCCTTTACACTAAAATCTTCTTCACTGCCATATACCAAGAATGAATCATTTTTTCTTCTTAAGTATTTTAGGATATTCTTGACGGCAATCTAGTGACTATCACCTGGATTGGATTGGTATCTACTCATCATGCTTAAAGCATACGATACATCAGGTCGAGTACATATCATGGCATACATGATAGATCCAATTGCCGAAGCATATGGAGTCTTACTCATTCATTCACTTTCTTGAGATGTAGTAGGGCACTGCATCTTAGAAAGTGATATGCCATGAGACATAGGTACGAACCCTTTCTTGCTATCAGACATGTTGAACCGCTCCAACACTTTGTCTATATATGTACTCTGACTTAAGCCAAGTGATTTCCGTGATCTATCTCTATAGATCCGAATGCCTAACACATAGGCAGCTTCACCTAAGTCTTTCATTGAAAAACATTTTCCTAACCAAGCCTTTACAGACTCAAGTGTCGGAATATCATTTCCAATGAGTAGTATGTCATCTACATACAATAAAAGAAATGATACGGTGCTCCCACTAATCTTTTTGTAGACACAAGGTTCATCCTCATTTTTTGAGAAGCCAAACTCTTTGATCTCTTCATCAAAATGATGATTCCAACTCCTTGAAGCTTGCTTCAATCCATAAATAGATCGCTGCTACTTGCATACCTTATGACATTTTTCAGGAGCAACAAAACCTTCGGGTTGTATCATATATACGTCCTCAAGTAACTTTCTGTTAAGGAAAGATGTTTTGACATCCATTTTCCAAATCTCATAATCGTGTAATAGACTTAATCATTGCGACTGGAGAGAAAGTTTCATCATAATCAACACCTTGAATTTGTTTGAAACCTTTTGCAACCAATCGAGCTTTATAGGTAATTACATTACCATCCATGTTGGTCTTTTTCTTGAATACCCATTTGCACCGTATAGGTCGTACCTCGTTAGGTGGGTCAATTAAGTTCCAAACTTGGTTTTCATACATGGAGTCCATTTCTATTCTCATAGCATCTAGCCATTTCTCGGAGTCAGTGTTTGCCATAGCATCTTGGTAACTAGTGGGCGCATCATCTATGAGCATCACATCCTCGATATGATTGATGAGAAATCCACATCTCTCAGGCTCATTCCATTTTCAACTAGATCTACGAGCACTTTGTGTTACAACATCATACTGCATTTCCACATCACTTTGTGGATCCATAATTACTTGTGGTGTATGTGTTGGTTCCATCCGTGTTGACATATTTTGATCTTGAACAACTTCAAGTTCTACATTCCACCCACTGATACTTTTGGAAATAAATTCCTTCTCACCAGTACTCCCAACAAACACTTTATTGTCGTGAGGATGATAGAAGTAGTATCCCATAGTTTCTTTGGGATATCCTACAAATATGCATTTATCATATTTTGGTTCTAATTTAGATGTGATTAGACGGCGTACGTAAACCTCACAACCCCAAATCTTCATAAAAGATAATTTAGGACTTTTCTCAATCCATATCTCATATGGTATCTTTTCAACAGATTTTGATGGAACTCGGTTTGTGTGAAAGCCGCTGTCTCTAGAGCATATCCCCAAAAGGATGTCGGAAGGTCATCTTGACTCATCAAATATCGTACCATGTCTAACTGTGTATGATTCCTCCTTTCGGAGACACCATTCCATTGTGGTGTTCCATGTGGAGTGAGTTGTGATACGATACCACAATTTCTAAGATGATCAAGAAAATAATGGTCTAAGTATTCGCCACCTCGATCTATGATGATATACCACCTCGATCTATGATGATATACCACCTCGATCAGATCGAAGAATCTTATTCCAAGTTGGTTTTGTACTTCATTTTGAAATTCTTTGAACATTTCAAAGGACTCAGACTTATGTCACATTAAATATACATAGTCGAACCTACTGAGATCATCAGTAAATGTAATGAAGTATCTATAACCACCTCTAGCATCTATGTTCATCCGACCACATACATCACTTGCTCTCTCACTTTGTCCAACAAAAGGAGCCTTTAAGGAGCCTTTATGGTAGGGGTGTTCAAAAAAACCGAAAAACCGAGAAACCGAGCCGAACCGTTTGATCCGAAACCGAAAAAACCGAAAACCGAAAAAACTGAAAACCGAAAAAACCAAAAACCGAAAAACCGGGTATTCACGGGTCGGTTTCGATTTTAAATTGTAGGTATCCGCGGGTAACCGATCCGAACCGGTATATATAGAACACTTAATAATATTATATTTAATATCAACCATTTAATTTTTAAATAATCATCAACTAAATAGTGAATATTTTTAAACAATAAAACTTATTTCAATCTCTTCTTCTTGGATTATTTTTATGTATTTGTTATGTAATTGGTTAAAATTTTCTATTTTGGTATTATTTTTATATTGCAAATACTATTTTTCTATAAATTCGGGTAACCGTGAACCGAACCGCGGGTAACCGACTAATTTCGGTTCGGATCGGGTCGGTTTGGTTCAGCCCGCGGTTCGGTTTCGGTTCGGGTAACCAAGTATCCGCCTCATGCGGTTCGGTTTACATTTTTCTTACTAACCGAGCCGAACCGAACCGTGGACACCCCTACTTTATGGAGTTTAAACAAGATTCACACGTTCCATATGATTCAAAATCTAATTTGTTCAATAATCCATCTATATGGAGTTTGGAAATTCGAGTTTCGTTTATATAGCCAAAACGGCAATGCCAAAGATAGGTTAAATTTGAACTATTCGATTTGACCTCCCTTTTATCTATGTTATAAATCGGATTATCCATATTAAGAACATAAAGACCATTAATCAAACTTGCGTCACTATAATATATATTATCAAAAGTGAATGAACAACATTTGTACCTAATATTAAAGGTAAAGCCTTTCCTATCCAAACAATATACAAAAATCAAATTTCTAGAAATAGATGGTACGCAATAACAATCATCAAGTTCTAATAATAATCCCGTCGGTAAAGTTTACAAAATAGATCCTACGTCTATAGCAGCAACCTTTTTCCCATTTCCAACACGCAGATCAACTTCACTTTTGCTCAACCTTCTAGTCCTTTTTAGTTTTTGCACGTTTCTACAAATATGAGAACCACATCTAGTATCTAATACCCATGATGTATAAGAAGTAGAAAGATTATCTTCTATCACATATATACTTGAAGTGGAAGTTGTAACATCCTAAAATTTGAGGTAAAATTAAAATCGAAAATTGTGCAGTATAACATCTAGAAATAGAGGAAACCAGTCCACCCAAAAGGAAGACCAAACAACTCGTATAAGGATATGACAATCTAACCCAAGCGAAAGTCAACCCAACACGGGGAGCAAAGTATGACATTTCCAAACCTGAATCAATTAAAGAATAAAATTCGACAACCTAATAATGTAACTTGGGCAATTAAGATTGAGGTCGGGTGTCGCTATTCTTCTAAAAAGTGTTTCTCTATACTTCAATGCATTGGTCACTATATCTTCAAAAAGACCGCTCTCGACCCCAAGGTCGTCCTTCTCAGTCCCGATGAGCCCCACTGCTAGAAAGACCTACCATGCATGACGAACAAAGAACAAGCGTTAGGCTAAAGCCTAATGAGAACAATTAAGCGGAATAATAAATAATTGATAAACCCGCTTGAAGTCATATGGTCGATCTAGTCGTGAGCTAAATCAAAACAAATCAAATAAACCATTAGTGATCATTATATGATACAAATAATTCTAATCACATAGAGAGCTCAACTACTCCAAGTCTATTGCTCGAAAACATCAAGTCAACCACTCTAGGTCTATCCTTGAGAGTTCCAAAACAGGGGAACTCAGGCATAATGGAATTACACCTTACTGCCCATGGGACGTTGCCCGACTGTATAGGTCCACACCTTACTTACCATGGAACCCGATGCCTATTCCGTGCCAAAGTGGTGAACCTAATGTCCGGACGAGACATAGGAACACCGTGCCTATGGATCCATTGCACAAAGACCAAATACTCAAAGCATTTCAGCACATTTGTTACTTAACAATGTATGTAAAAAATTCATAGATATAAGCTTGTCATAATGAAACATTAGACCCCATCAATAATAATACCACATACTCCCTTTCCCAAAATCATGGTTGTAAATAATAAATCTAATACTTGCCTTTTTCCCCCCAAGACCCTAATTCTCACTTTGAGCATTACCAAAATTCCATGGAACAAGAGTTGAATACCAAATAAGTAGATGAATATAGATAACCATTTATCTTAGTTTAAAACACATTTCTCTAACATTCATATTTAGGTCATAAACCACCATTTTTCCCAAAACCCATATTAGTTCAAAATGTCTCATACTAGTACATGGTTATAAAACATATTTAAGGGTGATAACACATAAACCCTAGTATTTATGTAAGAATCAAAAGGTAGAAAACTCACCTTCTAGAACCCCTTAATAAATATTTGTAGAGCTTGAATCCTTGAACCACTAGAACCCCTTAATAAATGCAAAGGATCTCCTACACCAACCATTAACCATAACTTATAAGGTTTTCCAAATGATAATGAATGAAAAGAGAGAGGTGACCTACCTTTTTATCTTCAAGAAATCGGCCAAACAAAGCAAGAGTGAGAAATGAGGGAAAAAGAGATAGGATCACATTTATGTTCAGTTGGACTTTCCCTGCGGCTTTGGCCGTGGCACAGGCTGCACGTGCTCTCAGTCGTGAGACTCCAGCGAGTCCCGCGGCTTTGGCTGCGGTTCTCAAGCCGCGATCCATCCCGCGTAAGTCGCTGTGAATCTCCCCTAATTCCAAATCTCAAGTGTTAAATCTTTGCAACCTCACACAAGTGAGAACAATAATAGCAGTTGACTCGAGAATAAATGTACCTAATATATACATACATCCACAAAATGTAAGCAATTTCTATGGGTGTTACAAGTCTCCCAAACTTGAAATGATTTCGTCCTCGAAATCTAAACTAGGGTAATAGATGAGGGTATCTCCGCCTCATATCTTCTTCGGCTTCCCATGTCACGTTAGCACCGCGATGGTGCTTCCATTGAACCTTCACCATAGTGACCTCTTTGTGACGAAGCGTCTTCGTCTTCTTTTCGAAAATCGCGTCGGGTTCCTCAATGCAACGGTTTCCCTAAAAAATTCTAATGTCGGAGAATGGGATAACACTTTCTTCCTCCACCAGGCATTTCTGAAGATAGCAAACATGGAATGTGTTGTGAATTCCATTCATCTCCGGAGGAAGTTCCAATTGGTAGGCTTGAAGCCCTATTCGTTTAACTACGGTGAACGGTCTAAGGAAACAGGGACTCAACTTCCCACGCTTTCCAAACCGAATAATTCCCTTCCAAGGGGACACCTTCAACATAACACGGTCTCCCACTCGGAACTCTATCGGTCGTATCTTCTTGTCGGCATAACTTTTTTGTCGGTCTTGAACCTCCTACAAGTGCTCGCGAATACATTTAACTTTTTCCGCCATCTCTTGTACAATCTCGGGTTCGACAAACTACTTCTCTCCCGCTTCAAGCCAACATATAGGAGTTCGGTATTTGCGACCATACAAAGCTTCAAACAGCGCCATTCCAATACTCGAGTGGTAGCTATTGTTGTACGCGAACTCCACCAAAGGTAGGTGTGAGTCCCAATCTCAACATATCTTTAAGTGTCTGAATTGTCCTTTCGCTTTGGTCGTCAGTTTAGGGATGGTAGGCCTTACTCAACTTCACACGCGTACCCAATTCCTTTTGCAATCCGTCCCAAAAATGCGACGTGAACCGCTTATCGCGATCTGAGACAATAGATAGCGGCACACCATGATGTGATATCACTTCATCGATATACAACTTTACTAGCTTGTCCATAGGTAAGGTCTCCCGCACGGCCAAGAAATGAGCGCTCTTGGTCAAGCGGTCTACTATCACCCAAATGGTGTCATGACCTCTCAAGATCTTTGGTAATTTAGTCACGAAATCCATCATGATGTGCTCCCATTTCCATTCCGGAATCTCCAAAGATTGTAAACTTCCGTAAGGTCATTGGTGTTGGCCTTCACTTGCAAGCAAGTCACACATCGCTCCACATAGTGCGCCACATCAAGCTTCATAACCGGCCACCAATAGTGTAATTTCAAATCCCGATACATCTTCGTGCTTCCCGGATGGATAGAATACTTTGATTTGTGGGCATCCTCGAGAAGAAGTTCTCGGTTTCCCCCGATCTTAGGCACCCAAACTCGCCCGTTGAAAATCTTTACTCCCCAGCTATCTTCCGTCAAGAGTAGGTGTTGTTTTGTCATGACCTCTCCCTTGAGGTTCTCTCCTAGTAAGGCTTTGGATTGCGACGCTTTAATTCGGCAATGAGTATTGACGTCAACTCGATTCGCATGAAAGTAGCTTTAGAATTTCCCCCGTATTCCTTTCGACTAAGAGCATCGACGACGACGTTTGCCTTACCCGAATGGTAAAACAACTCGCAATCGTAATCCTTTAGTAATTCCAACCACCTTCGTTGCCTCATATTTAACTCCTTTTGATCAAAGATATGCCTCAAACTATTGTGGTCCGTATAGAGAGTACATTTCGTACCATAGAGGTAGTGTCGCCATAACTTTAATGCAAACACTACCTTCGCTAATTCCAGGTTGTGGGTAAGGTAGTTGACTTCATGAACTTTGAGTTATCTTGATGCGTAAGCAGTTTCTTTAACCCTTTGCATTAAGACACAACCCAAACCCATCTTTGATGCATCGTTATACACCACAAAGTCTTCCGTCCCATCGGGTAAAGATAAGATGGGGGCTTCGCAAAGCTTCCTTTGTAGAGTTTGAAACGCCTTCTCTTGACTCTCGGTTCAGACAAACTTCACGTTCTTTTGGATTAGGGCCGTCAACGATGAGGCTATCTTGGGAAAATCTTGGATGAATCTCCGATAATATCCCTCCAATCCTAGGAAACTTAGGATTTTTGATGGACTCTTGGGAGGTTCCCAATTCATCATAGCCTCGATATTCGCAGGGTCCACTTTCACTCCTTCCTTCGTAACCACATGTCTCTAAAACTGCACCTCTTGGAGCTAAAAGTCGCACTTTGAAAACTTCGTGTAAAGCTTTTCTCACCTGAGCACTTCCAACACTTCTTGGAGGTGATGCTCATGCTTCGTCTCGTCCTTGGAATACACTAGAATGTCGTCGATGAACACTATTACTGACTTGTCAAGGAATGGTCGGCACACTCGGTTCATCAAATCCATAAATATCGTCGGTTCATTGGTTAGGCCGAACGACATTACTAGGAACTCGTAATGACCGTAACGTGTCTTAAATGTCGTATTTGGAATGTCGTCCTTCGCCACCTTCATTTTGTTATACCCCAACCGAAGGTTGAACTTTGAGAAGCAACCCACGCCTTGAATTTGATCGAATAAGTCGTCGATCCTCTGAAGTGGATACTTGTTCTTCAATATTACCTTGTTCAGTTCTCTGTAGTCGATACATATCCTTATTGAGCCGTATTTCTTTTTTACGAACAAGACCAGAGCTCCCCAAGGAGACGGCCTCGGTCGTATGAAACCCTTCTCAAGAAGGTCTTGGAGTTGAATCATCATTTCTTGCATCTCGCTAGGAGCCAACCGGTAGGGAGCTTGGGCAATCGGAGCCGCTCCCGGAATGAGATCTATTCAAAAATCCACTTGGCGATCGGGTGGAAAACTGGGAAAGTCCTCCGGAAATACATCGGGAAACTCGCGTACCACTCTAACATCTTCTAGCTTTCTCTTCTCGAGTTTGGTGTCGATTGCATACGCCAATAAGGATGAGCATCCGTTCGCCAAACATTTCCATGCTTTAATCATAGAGATAATCGCCACTTCACCTTTCATTCTTTCACGATAGATTATAGTTGCCTCTCCGTCCACAACGGGTCGGATCATCTTCTTGGAACACAAAATATTGGCTTGGTTCCCCTATAACCAATCCATCCCCACTACCACATCGAACCCACCAATTTGCATAGGCATCAAGTTTATGGGGGAATTTCTTCCCTTCTAACTCGAGAGTGCAATCTCTCATGATATCCCGGATTATTACTGTTGGGAATTACAGAATTGCACAAGTATGGTTAATGTTGCTAGCACAACATGGTTACTACTTCTGAAGTTACTACTACTGAGACAGATTAATGTTGCTAATCAAGATTAATATTGCTTGAAGAAGTTACTACTGCTAAGCAAATTTAGTACTGCTAGTAGTTAGTATTGCTTAACTTAATACTGCTCAGAGTATTAATACTGCTGTGTATTAATACTGCTCATGAAGATAGTGTTGCTTATGAGATGAAGACTTCGGATGGTAATGAAGACAGCTGTATTGATTGAAGATAATCATGGAAGTCTTGGAGATAACTATGGAAGATTATACTGAAGATCTTTTATAATTTGTAATTATCTTTTATCTTTAGTATATGTATAAAATTATTGTGAATAGTTTAGAAGATCAAGTTAGACAATATTCTGAGTTTTGCTTTCATAGAGAGAATCAACCTCAAGGTTTAGAACCCTAGTTCTAGAGAAATAGAATTCGTATTAGTGAGCATGTTCATCAATATTGAGGTTGTGTGGGAAATCTTGTAGCTTTGTATCATTCAATAAAGTTTACAAGTTGAGATTCTGATTCACTGTTTCATTGATCTTTGAATATTAAAGTGTTATTCCGCAAACTCCTTTAATATTGTTTCTGAGTGTTTATTCTTGTTAAGAATTCAGATCCTGACAAGTGGTATCAGAGCTAATACTGCTAATACTGACAAGTGCAAAGTTAATGCTGCTAGTTAGTTAATACTGCTAGTGGTTAATACTGCTCTCAGTTAATACTGCTAGTTAGTTAATATTGCTCTCAGTTAATACTGCTAGTTAGTTAATACTACTAGTGGTTAATACTTCTCTCAGTTAATACTGCTAGTTAGTTAACACTGCTAGTGGTTAATACTGCTTATGTCTCGAATCGTATAAATACACTTTTTGCCCGCCTAAAAGCTCATAACGACTCTTTGATTACTATTCATCGTCTCTCTAACCTTTTTTTTCTCTCAAGCACCAAGTATTTCAGTCCATAATACTTAAGCTCGATGGCAACTATGGCGTTCATTGATGAACATAATGAGAATGCAATGCTACAAAAGCCGAAGCAGGCTGATGGATTTCACCAGATAGTAGATTTTCTCAAAAACAGCCATATCGCTTATGCTCTGATAGTGTCTCCAACAATCTACATAGAGCACCAGAGACAATTTTGGGCGAATGCCACTGTAGTTACATAAAATGGTGTGCAGTTAATCAAGACAAGGGTGTGTGACAAACCCTTGTCAGTTTCTGAAGAGGTGATTCGCATCTGTCTACGACTAGACGATGCTGCAGGTATTACCTCTATTCCTAATGAGGACTTGTTCTCCAATCTTTCAAAAATGGGGTATGGAGGCCAATTGGGTGGTTTCAAATTCTCAAAAGCTAAATTTTATACCCAATGGCGTTTTCTTGTTCATACCCTTATGCATTGTTTTTTTCAAAAAGACTACTGGATGGAGTGAGTTCAGTAGTACCATTGTTTATGCTTTGGTTTGCTTGGCCACTGCCAGAAAGTACAATTTTTCAAGAATGATTTTCAATGACCTTGTGTCAAACTTGGGAAACAAAAAGAGTTTTTATATGTACCCAAGATTTGTCCAGGTAATTATAACCAATGAATTGACGGATATGCCTCAATTTGATGAGGTATATGTACCTAAAATCCCCAAAGGCAAGGTATTTTCAAATATGAAGAGATCTCCATTGGACTCGGAAGGAGTTGACACCCCATTGTTCTCTACAATGATGGTGGTGTCCCACAATGAATAAGGTATGGCTTCAGGGTCAAGGCTCTCATTAGACCATCCCACTGAAAGTCAATCCCAACCTTCAATCACCATATCAATCCCACAGTCCCTTATTCAAAAACCAACTTCTCCAATTACCAATACATACATTAGGAAAAAGGTAAAGAAGGCTCCTTCCCTTCTTGTACCTTCACCCACAAAGCCTTTAAGCCTTCTAATGGAGAATTCTCCCTTAGAGAATTTTTACAGGGAATCCACAGGGGTGTCTCCCAACCCCAAGGAGGTGCTCAATGAGGAGATGTATGAGCATATGGGTGAGCAGGCTGCCACTACTCCTGCTAGCACAGAGAAGGACAGTGGTAACATCAATAAGACCTTCCCCATGGCAACTTTGAATGAGAAATTATTCAAAGGTCCCAGGTGCCAAGAAACCAAGGGGGTGGAGGGTGCTTCGGCTAGGCAGAAGACTTCCACTACTAAAAGATCCCATGATCCTTCAAAAGGGGGTAACACTACTGGAGAAGGTGAGGACAGATATGACTATAATGAATTGATGGAAACAATGGGTAACATCAATATGGATGTAATCAAGCAAGGAAAAGACATAGAAGAGATGAAACTGATAATTCTGTCTCAACAAGTACAGATTACCAAACTGAAGAACATGGTGAAGAGATTGGTACAGAAAAAGAAAAGGAAACAGTTTGTGCTTAGAAGAAGGAAACCAGTGGATGATGCTCCCAAAAAGGGGGAGTCAGAAGTTGATGAAAACATGGAAGATGCTAAAGATAAGGGGGAGAAATTTAATTTTGAGGGGGAGCAAGCAGCTGGAACAGAGCAAGCAACTGGAACAGTTAATGTTGTTGAAACAAGCAAAGCAGCAGAAACTGTTAATACTGCTGAATTGAATGAAGCAGCAGAAATAGTTCAAGAGGTATTAACAGACCTTCGTAGCAGCAATATGGAAGAACTTGAGATAGCAGAAACTTTAATCAAGGCTAAGCATGATACTCCCAAGGTCACTTCAAAGGCCAAAGGAGTTATTATCAAAGAAAAAGGTGAAGTGATCAAGAAAGCAAGTGTTGAGAAAGTGGTAAGCAAAGACAAAGGCAAAGCAAAGTTAGTGGAATCTGATCAACCAATTAAAAAGCAAAAGTTGGTTGAGTCAGATGAAGCATTGGCCAAAAAGATTCTGGCTTAACTTGAGAAAGAAGAAAAGGTTCAAGTGGAAAAAGATATAGAGATGGCTAAGGCTCTAGCTGCAGAGTTAAATGAAGTTTATCAACAGAGTTTGGCAACTGAGATAGCACAGAAGAAAGTTGCAACCCTAAAGAAGTCTGTGTTGGTCAAAATGGCTGCAAAGAAGAGACAACCTTCAAAGACCTACCTTGGTACTCAAGAGAGAAAGAAGATGATCACTTTTCTCAAAGGTGTTGTGGGAGTCAGAAAGGAGATGTTCTCAAAGATGTCATTTGAACAGATCAAAGGGTTGTATGATTCAGATATGACTAAGCTTCAAGGGAATGAAAAAGCCATAGTTGAAATGGAAAAGAGGATGAAAGAGAGTAATGACTTTCTAATAGAAAAAACCTTCCCTGATGAGCAAGAAACACCAAAGAAGGAAGCCACTCTAGGTGAAAGTCTGAGGACTTAAAAAAGAACAAAAATGATGGCTAGGAGAAAATCAGCAAAGAAATCTAAAGTGGATATGGAAGAAGCTGAGAAAGAATAGAAAGAAGCTGAAGAAGAAGGAGCATCTAAATTTGTTGAACAGGAGGCTCAAACTCAGGAAGAACAATCAAGTACTTCTGATGTGAATCTGTACATGGTAGTGATGGACAAAGTGCTTGAGCCTATATCAGCTGAACATGTTGTTGTTAAGCCTCCAGAGATCATTCAGTAGGATATACTGGAAGTTGATGGAAAAGAGTATATCAGGCTCAAGAGGAAAGATGAGAAGTATGAAGTATATCATACTTGGGCCAAGATTGTTAGAACATGTTCCAGATCTGATCTAGAGGAGATGTTTGAAGTAGGAATGGAATTGAATGCTGATCAACTGAAAGCTCCAGGGATACCAATCACAAAACTTGTGATGGAGTGTCTATGTATGTTGTTCAAGCCTGAAGAAGTGAAGGATATTATTAGAAATGTGTTTCAAACAGTTAACAATTGGACTCTATATGAAACTAGTGGGGTATATGCACTGACTATGGATATAAATCACATAGAATACTTTCTAGTGGATAGAGTTTACAACCACAGCAGATTGAAGTTGCATGCCATGTTGAAGAAAAAGCTTGGTTGTGCACCAGATTCAGAAATGGCAAGGTATTTGATCCAAAGAATAATTAATCAAAGTTTGGGGTTGAATGCTGATACAGGGCTATGAATAATGAAGTTTTGGGAGCATCTGAAGAACTTGACTTCTCTTCCTAAAAGTCAAGTTAGGGGGAGATTCTTGGGAATTACAGAATTGCACAAGTATGGTTAATGCTGCTAGCACAACATGGTTACTACTTCTGAAGTTACTACTGCTGAGACAGATTAATGCTGCTAATCAAGATTAATACTGCTTGAAGAAGTTACTACTGCTAAGCAAATTTAGTACTGTTGAACTTAATACTGCTCAGAGTATTAATGTTGTTGTGTATTAATAATGCTCATGAAGATAGTGATGCGTATGAGATGAAGACTTCGGATGGTAATGAAGATAGCTCTATTGATTGAAGATAATCATGGAAGGTTTGGAGATAACTATGGAAGATTATACTGAAGATCTTTTATAATTTGTAATTATCTTTTATCTTTAGTATATGTATAGAATTATTGTGAATAGTTTAGAAGATCAAGTTAGACAATATTCTGAGTTTTGCTTTCATAGAGAGAATCAACCTCAAGGTTTAGAACCCTAGTTCTAGAGAAGTAGAATTCGTATTGTTGAGCCTGTTCATCAATATTGAGGTTGTGTGGGAAATCTTGTAGCTTTGAATCATTCAAAAGAGTTTAAAAGTTGAGATTCTGATTCACTGTTTCATTGATTTTTGAATATTAAAGTGTTATTCCGTAAAACTCCTTTAATATTGTTTCTGAGTGTTTATTCTTGTTAAGAATTCAGATTCTGACAATTCCTTAACCACCATTAGCTATTTCTACCACTATAGCATCTTCTAGACTACTCATAGGCATGGCAAACTGTTGACAAAACACATCGGATATGAACGAGAAACTATCACCCGAATCGAATAATACACGTGTAGGCACAGAGTTTAGGTGAAACGTACCCGACACTACATCGATAGAAGCCTTCGATTCTTCCGCTATCATTTGAATGCTCTCCCAGCCGCTCACGGAGGATCTATCTTCTTCCCACCGGTTCTGCCAGCCTTCAATTTCGGGCACTCTTCTCTAACATGCCTCGACTCTTTGCGCTCGAAACACATTCGCCCCTTGATGGGACAGTCTTTATAGGCATTCTCGGGCTTCCCGCATTTGAAACAAGCTCCGGGGACAAAGTTGCACGGACCAAAATGCTTGCTTCGGCACTTGGAACACCACCTAGCCTCGCGCCTAGGATCGGTCCCTCATTGGTCGTTGTTACTGAAAGGTCTTGGTTTCTTGGAGGCCATCGAGTTACCCTCCTATTTTCTCTTCTCGACCAAACCAGAATTATCCTTTTTACCCCGGTTGTAGGCGTCTTCCATTAATTGTGCCTCCTCTACCTACTCTCGAAGAGTAGAGGCTTTCGACACTCTAACCATTGACATCATATCGGATGGAATCCCCTTAATGTAGGCTTTGATCTTCTCCTTCTTTGTCGGGACTAGGTGTCCCACTAACCCCAGATTGTCTATGAATAGCCGATTATACTCTTTCACAGACATGTTACCCTTCTTCAAGTTCCGGAACTCATCTACAATTCGGTCCATCGATCTCTCGTTACAATACTTCTCTAGCAATTTCTCTTTGAATGTTGCCCAAGTCAGCTTGGCCAAGATGGTCGCCTCGATGGAAGAGGAATATACATTCCACCAAGTGAGGGTTTCACCTCTCAACATCTGTGAGCCAAAGATTTCCTTTTATCCTTCTCCACACTCACTCGATCGGAAAGCCTGTTCCATCTCCCGAATCCAACCCACACAAACTGTCGGATCATCTCAACCCTTAAATTTTGGTGGTCGGCAACCAAGAAAGCCTTGAATGTGCAAGTCTTCGCCGCTTGCCCGACTCCGGGGGTAACGGTCCCATCAGTGATAATTTCAGGTCTGGTACCCCCGGATCCCGCCACGATTATGTTCTCGTCAACCGTTTCAGGACTACGGTTGTGGGTGTCTCGGTCCTCTAGAAGTTTTAAGAACAATTCTTGTTGTTGCGCCATAGCTCTGTTCATGGCCAGCATCATGCGGTCCATCATCCTTGTCTCTACCGTCACTTCTTCCATGATGGGCTCTTTAGTTTCTAGATTGCGTCGTGGAATGTACTCGGGTCCCCCACCCAACACATTAACCAGACGAGAGGATTCATCCGCCACAGTCACTCGTAGATGGTCAACCGTGGATGTCGTGGCCTCTTGACCCTCCGGCCGATTTCTGGTGTTAACCATGATTTTACCACATACAAACACAAAATAGAATAAGAGATAGGCTATAGGAATAACACAAGGAAACGTACTACTACACTTATCAATTATCATAACAACAGTAGATCAAGTATGCTCACGTAAAACATCTTCATAATAACGTTAGCTAAGTGAAATTACGAACACATGATACGTAAGAGTTCTCGTCACCATCACTACAACTTTTAATTTGTGTAAGTTCCGTCGACTCTAAGACCATCCTATCTTAAGAGTTCTACCCCACCTCACAAGTCATAGCTTAATAATCTCAGCTTAAGTCTAGGCATCTTACATTCATACCTAGTTCACTTAAACTAATGCTCTGATACCAACTTGTAACATCCTAAAATTTGAGGTGAAATTAAAATCGAAAATTCTACAATATAACATCTAGAAATAGGGGAAACCAGTCCACCCAAAAGGAAGACCAAACAACCTGTATAAGGATATGACAATCTAACCCAACGTATGTCAACCCAACATAGGGAGCAAAGTATGACATTTCCAAACCCGAATCAATTAAAGAATAAAATTCGACAACCTAATAATCTAACTTGGGCAAGTAAGATTGAGGTCGGGCGTCGCTATTCTTCCAAAAAATGATTCTCTATACTTCAATGTATTGGTTACTATATCTTCAAAAAGACCGCTCTCGACCCCAAGGTCGTCCTTCTCAGTCCCGATGAGCCCCATCGCTAGAAAGACATGCCATGCATGACCAACAAAGAACAAGTGTTAGGCTAAATCCTAGTGAAAACAATTAAGCGGAATAATAAATAATTGATAAACCCCTTGAAGTCATACGGCCGATCTAATCGTGAGGTAAATCAAAACAAATCAAATATACCATTAGTGATCATTATATGATAAAAATAATTCTAATCACATAGCGAGCACAACTACTCCAAGTCTATTGCTCGAAACATCAAGTCAACCACTCCAAGTCTATCCTTGAGAGTTCCAAAACAGGGAAACTCAGGCACAATGGAATTACACCTTACTGCCTATGGGACGTTGCCCGACCATATAGGTCCACACCTTACTTACCATGGAACCCGATGCCTATTCCGTGCCAAAGTGGTGAACCTAATGTCCGGGCGAGACATAGGAACACCGTACCTATGGATCCACTGCACTAAGACCAAATATTCAAAGCATTTCAGCACATACGTTACTTAACAATGTATGTAAGAAATTCATAGATATAAGATTTCCATAATGAAACATTAGATCCAATCAATAATAATACCATATACTTCCTTTCCCAAAATCATGGTTGTAAATAATAAATCTCATACTTGCCTTTTTCCCCCAAAACCCTAATTCTCACTTTGAGCATTAACAAAATTCCAAGGAACAAGAGTTGAATACTAAATAAGTAGAAGAATATAGATAACCATCTATCTTAGTTTAAAACACATTTCTCTAACATTCATATTTAGGTCATAAACCACCATTTTTCCCTAAACCCATATTAGGTCAAAATGCCTCATACTAATACATGGTTATAAAACATATTTAAGGGTGATAACACATTAACCCTAGTATTTATGTAAGAATCAAAGGGTAGAAAACTCACCTTCTTGGGGGATATAAACAAACCCTAGATATTTGATAGATGAGAGAAATAAGGAAGATGTAGAGCTTGAATCTTTGAACCACTAGAATCCCTTAATAAATGTAAAATGTTCTCCTACACCAACCATTAACCATCACTTATAAGGTTTCCCAAATGATAATGAATGAAAAGAGAGAGGTGACCTACCTTTTTCTCTTCAAGAAATCAGCCAAAAAAAGCAAGAGTGAAGGAAAAAGAGAAAGGATCACGTTTATGTTCAGCTGGGCTTTCCCCGCGGCTTTGGCCATGGCTGTGAGGCCGTGGTGCAGGCCGCGTGTGTGTCCCAATATGCAATCATTCAATCAAGTAAACATATATTCAAAACAATAAAGCAAACCTGGTATTGATTAATGGAATGATTCGACAGATTACAAGCTTGAAGAAAACAAACTATATCTCTGCTTCCCTCTGTTCACGACGCACCACCACAGCATCAACTCTCTCTCAATATTAATTCTCTAATTAAGCTTCTCTCTGACCTAATAATCACTAAACAAGATTAATTTATACTTAGGCTAATAACCAAATGGGCTTGGCATAGGCCCAACAAACTAAAACTTATTTAACTAAAATAAGATAAAAACTAATAATATAAATACGAAAAACAAACTTTGACTATTTATTACAAAAGGACCCTAGACTATTTGTTGAGACGACTTTATCAGCTTTGACTTCAGATTTCCATCTTCAGATAATTATGATCTTGAATCCAATAAATATGTGCTTTAACAATCTCCCCCTTTGGATCAAGATAATTCTTTAAGCTCAGAAAATGTAATCTTCCTCTTTGTCTTCAGAATGTAGCAATCTCCCCAATCGATGAGACTATCTTTTGGAAAGAAACTATCTCCAGTTTCAGCTCGGAATACTTCAGCAAATCATCTTCAAAGAAAATTTCTTGAAAGCAGCAAAACTTCATAATATCTTCATAAATTCTTTCAAAAACTTTTGATCTCCGCATTTCTTGATTGACGCTTCTCCCCCTTTTTGATGAAAAGAGCAAAGAGTTCATCAAAACGTGTCTTCAAGAAATTTCTTCCACTATTGATCTTGCAAACAAAACCACTGATTATCCATCACTTCATTAAGATGTTCATCCAGGTGTTTGCAAATCTAGACAAATTAGAAAATGAAGTGTAACACCTGAATCAACAAATGAATCAGTTAAAATTGCCTGTGAGTAACACAAAGTCACTGTGTGTAACGAATACACAATATAAAGGAGCTTTTATGATGTTCACTCCCCCAGGGCTTCCATTCAATCATCGAAACACCACAAAGGCAATTTCTATGAACGTTATGACAAAGAAACAAATTCTTTGTGTGTTCGTGCAAGTGATAGAATAAATTAAGCATAAGATGATTGCTTATAAGGCTCAAAAAGTGTAAACCACTGAGACAAGTAGTTAAACACAGACTCAATGTGCATTAGTGATGTGTGAAGTTGGGGCAGACTTCCTTCTTTTCCATATCCAGATTTTCCAAATGAAAATCAGATAGCATATGTGCTGCATCCCCTTTGAAAATGAAACATTTTCTTGTTGAGAAGAAAATGAGTACCTGGTGGGGTAATGTCAAGAGTTGGCATGGGCTAGTTGCCTTTTTCAATAATGTTCACCAAGAATTGTGAAGCATTAGAAATGTGGCTGCCCGGCTCAGAAAGTATTTGGTGCAGAGTTTGATATTCTTTTACTCTGATCTCTCACCCTCTTTCTTTTAATCTTGAAACTCACAGCTAACCGAACTCTCTTTTGACATATTCTCTCATCACACATCCCACGCTCATTTCTTTTGACTCCTCACATGCAATCACTAAAGGATGAACTTCTTGGGTAAGAAACACTGGTTAACGTGAATCCATAGAATTTTCTTTGAAGTCCTAGCACACTGATCCCATGTTTTCCTATAAAGCATATGATGCTCAGATGGTTTAACTTTATCAGCTAAAACTCAATGAAGAATCAGAAAACATTTAAAATCACACTTCCAATTCAAGAAATCTGTTTGAGAATCGGGAAGTGGTTTGAACATTTAAGAACATGTTTTCTTATGATTGAAAGTTGTCCTTCTTTCAACCATGAATGAGATGAAGAAAAGAAATTATACCTTTCGAGTACAGTCTCACATCTCGCGAAGTCAAGCTTAAAGTCATAAAGATATGATCTTGTAAGCATCTCTCAATCTGCAAAAGTCTTAAGGTCTAGTCAAAGTAACTTTATTCACAAAAATTGAAATGACATAAAGCAGTAAAACACTTAGTGTACGAGTTCTGATTAGAAATAATCAGAAGTCATCACCTTTACTCCCCCTGAAATTATGCATCAGAAAAAATTATCAATGAAAAATATAAACATTGACTCCCCCTCAAATATTGATTATCATATCCGACAGATGCATAAAATTTCATAAAAGTATTCACTCCCCGTTGATGGATGATTTCCTCATTGGAGTATTGGAGTACAATATCTTATCAGCACAGGAGTAAGGTCTTTTGATCACTGAAGTACGAGTCCTAAACTGTTGTGTTTAGAAGTCAAACTTCGTTGAAGGACGGGTTCTAAGCTGATATACTTAGAAGCCTTCGTTCTCTTACCCCCCATTGACAGTAGGTGCCTGCAACACAGATTCATCCTTTTTCTTTGGTACCCACTGGTATTTGGGTCCATGTTTGTTAGTTGCAGTTCTTATGGGAGTAACTGCGTAAGAACCATACCAGAAATGATCACTTGTTTTATAAACAAGATCATGTGTACGATAGTAAGAACAATAGAATTGCTTACCTGACAACCTGATTAATTGATCTCTCGTGTAGATATGTTCAGGTTTACCTTTATGCGCATTGTTCTTCTCGGCATTATGGTTATGTACACATGACTTCTTTCCATTCTCGTCTTTCTTCTAATTTTCAATTGGTTTCTTCTTCCAGACCAATTCTTCTTCTTCGCATCTTCTCCTTCTTCTTCTTGAACAATCTACATTGTCATCAAAGAAAATGTTAGTAGTACGAATCTGATCAAATGAATTGACTAACCTTTTTGAAGAAACAAATTTCAAATGTGAACTTGAGGCTGTCTTTTTGAAGTCAGCTGAATTATTTCTAGGTGTGTGGATTTGTGACTCTGGAGTCGTTTGCTCAGTCACCACCACCTTTGAAACAATCTTTTCAAGCTCTTTAATCTTTGAAGCAAAGTTGTCTCTTTCTTTAACAAGTTGGTCAATCTCTTTCTTGAATTCCGACTTCGCTTTTTGATCTTTCAAGGCACTTTCAGATAAGTCAGATAGCTTCATAGTCAGCTTTCTAATCTCAGTTTCAAAGAAATTTCTCTCTTCTTCAAATCTCTTCTCAGCATCATTTCTCTGGCCGGATATTTCTTTAAAGAATCCAGTGTTCTTCTGTTCAATGGCCTTCTTGTCTTTGGAAAACTTTTCCCTTTCCAGAATAATTACTTTCTCAAATTCAGAAGTCTTTTGAGAAAGCTTTAAACATTTCAGCTCAATTGCCTTCTTTTCGTCTGCACATTTTCTCGAAAAATCTGAGAATTTCTTTATAAATGCTTTCTTTTCAATTTCAAACTCAGATCTTTCTTTGGCCATCTTTTTCTCCAGGTCAGATATCTTCTTTTGAAGCTCAGCATTTGCACTCTCCAAATCAATAACTTTCTCATTATTCTCAACAGAATCTAGTTTCTGGATTTGAGCATTCAAAGCAGAAATCTTTTCTTTTAGTTCAGAGTTCTCAAATTCCAGAAACTTTACTCTTGAAGACAACTTTGGTCCTGTCTCAATCTTCTCAATATGTTCCCATAACAACTTTCCTGTAGCATTTTTACTGTCTAATGTAAAGAAAATCTCTTTTGAAATCTCTTTTGACATTCCTTTCATTAGGAAAGATCGAGCTAATCTATCAGCTTCATGCCTTTTTCTTTGCTCGTCTGAGTACATATCAAGAGGTAATTTATACTCTCTTTGTTCATCTTGACCATTTTGTCCAGCTACGGTGAGAAGTTTAGTTGGAGGTGTCATGATTCCTTCTTTCAGAGATTTTCTGATATATAATCTCCCAAATCATTTCGATCGATGAAGTCTATGAACTGATTTTTCCATGCATCATACTCTCCTTTGAAGAGTACTGGTGGCTTCTCATCCGTACTGATTGAAGGAGCTTTGCTGGAAGTCATACTGATAGATATAAGATAAGAACTTGAAAAATGACCGTTAGTCAAGATAAAATCACACAATACTGACAATCTTAGAATGAAATTCAGAAAAATCTGATCACGAACAGAACTTTGTCCCCCTTCGCAGACTTAGCACGGGGGGTCCCGCTACCCGGTTAGCAGGTGGGGTCAAGGGGCAACTCCCTTGCGGGGGTATGGGGGCATCACCCCTAGAGAAATTTTTTGACATTTAGATGCCATATTACAGTTTGCAAAAATCGACCGGGGATGTGCTTCGACCGGTAGAGAGTTCGACCGGGTAGATGTGAAGACCGATAAGTGAAAGGACCGATATTATGTTCGACCGGGAACTTGTAAAGTCCGGTCGAGTGATTTGACCGATATAGATGCTTTGACCGATATGACTCGACCGATATACTCTTAGACCGGTGTTACTTGACCGATATACCCTTAGACCGATAGTGTGCTGTATGAGTTCCGGTCGAATGCTAATGACCGATAGAATGAAAGACCGATATGTTCGACCGATAAAAGCTTTGACCGGGTGAACTGTGAGTGTATCGGTCGAATGCAATAGACCGATAAAAAGTGTTCGACCGGAAGTGCAAAGACTGATATGTTCTTGATATTCTTCGACCCAAAAACCAGAAATCAGCCCAGAAAACACTCGAAACCTGGAATTAAACAACCAAACTTTGCTAAAACGATCAATTTACCAACTAGAACAGATTACAATCAATTAATTTCAATAAAAACTACTTTAAGAACAAATTGATTGATGACACAGTGTCGACATCGTGAACGAACCCAGAACAACAAATTCAACAAATTGATAATCAAAATCGATGCAATTATCAAATCAATCAATACCCAATCACTATAATAGGTAAAACAAACACAATCCAACCAATAATAACTTGAAAGAACAATCATACAATAAAAATTATGAACCTTTTGACAGAAAAAGCTTAACCGAAAACAAAAATTTTCAAGTCAATCTGTCCTGCTCTGATACCAATTGTGTGTCCCAATATGCAATCATTCAATCAAGTAAACATATATTCAAAACAATAAACCAAACCTGGTATTGATTAATGGAATGATTCGAAAGATTACAAGCTTGAAGAAAACATACTATCTCTCTGCTTCTCTCTGTTCACGGCGCACCACCACAGCATCAACTCTCTCTCAATATTAATTCTCTAATTAAGCTTCTCTCTGACCTAATAATCACTAAACAAGATTAATTTATACTTAGGCTAATAACCAAATGGGCTTGGCATAGGCCCAACAAACTAAAACTTATTTAACTAAAATAAGATAAAAACTAATAATATAAATGTCATGATCGAATTCTCAACAAGAATAAATTCTCAGAAACTAATATCAAAGAAGTTGCGGAATAACACTTTGATATTCAATGTAACAGTAAACAAAACAGTGTACAATCAACAACTTGTAAACTTGTATTCAATTATCAAATCACAAGATTACACACTCAATCTCAATCTTGAAGAACAGACTCTTTCAAGACGAATTCTACTTCTCTAGAATTAGGATCTATGCCTTGAGGTTGATTCTCTCTTAAAAAAAACTTAGAATTAATTCTGTATCAAAAAATTTATCTCTAACTATTCTGTATCTTCTATACATATATTAATCAAAAGATAACTACAAGAAATAAATAAATATCTTCAGTATATCTTCCATGTATATCTCTAAGCCTTCCATAATCTTCAGTCCATCCAGCTGTTATCCTTTCATGCGAATCTTCATCATATAAGCAGTATTAATCTTCAGCAGCATTAATCTCTTCTAGCAGCATTAACTACTAAGCAGCACTAACTACTAGCAGTACTAACTAGCTAAGCAGTACTAACTTTGTTCAAGCAGCACTAACTTTGACTAGCAGTATTAACTACTAGCAGTAGTAATACTCAGCAGTATTAACCTTGAAGTCTTCTAGCAGTAGTAACTTTGAACCAGCAGCATTAACCATACTTAAGCTTTTCTTCAGTTCCCAACAATCTCCCCCTAACTTGACTTTCAGGACAAGAAGTCAAGTTCTTCAGAATTAATCTTCAAGATGCTTTCAACACCTCAGGTTCAATTTCCCAAATTTGGATCTAGGCCCAAACTTTGATTTACAGTTCTTCTCACCACAATCTTTGCCATCTCTGAATCCTTTGTACATACCAGTGTAGCTTTAAGCATCCCTTCTAGCTTCTCCTTGCTATGCTCATAGATTTTGTCCACCAGGTAGTATTCATGATAACAGTTGTCAATAGTAATCATGTATACTCCACAGTTTTCAAACAGTATCCATTTATCAATCTTCTTGAAGATGAACTCATGCTTATGATCTTTAATCCTATAGTGCACTCTTTCTGGATCAAACATCATGCACAAGTATTCCAATGTCACTTTGAGAAGATTCTCTTCAGTACCTTTCAACACAGGTTCATAAAGTTTCATCCCCACTTTGTATAATTCTTCCATATCAGCTCTTGAACAACTTCTGATAACTTTCCCCCATGTTGAAAAAGCTTCAAATGAACCATCAGCTCTCTTGATTCTGAAGAAAGTCTTTCCACTGTCTCTTAGAATATCCCAGAAGATGATCTCTGGAGCTTGCATATAGATTGTAACAGCCTTCAAAGGTTCCACTATTGTCATGTACGGATCCATACTCTCATCAGTTTGCTTATTGACCTGCTCTAGACTTTGCACAGGTTCTGTTGGAGATGTGACTGAAGGTTCTGCTTCCTTTTCAGTTTCTTCCACCCTTGGCCTTTTCAACTGCCTTTTTGAAGCAATTGACTTCACTCTCTTTCCAGACTTGGCTTCTATACCCACACTTTCAGGTTCTTCCTTCTTCTCATCTGCTTCTTCTTTTGAGGGTGTGGTCTCCTCAGGGAATGGTTGTTGGATGTTGAGATCATGTCTCTCTTTCATCCTTCTTTCTGCTTCTTCCCTTTGAGAGGAATCCCCTTGGAGTTTTGCCATTTCCTTCCTGTAGAGCTCCTCAACTTGACAGTATGCCATGTTGGTGAACATCTCCCCCTTGACTCCAATTGCACCTTTCAGGAAATTTATCATCTTTCTTCTTTCCTGATTGGCCAAAAAGGTCTTGGAGGGTTGTCTTTTCTGCTTCATCACGGGCATCTTTTTAACTTGAAGTTTCTTGGTCTGAGCTGCTTCTTTTAAGCTTTTCTGATATTTTGCATTCAACTTTCTGGCCATGATTTTTGCAAGTTCTCTGTCTGTTTCTGTTTGCAACATTTCCTCCTTTTCCATTTGGTCTTGAAGTTGTTTTGCTATTGCCTCATCCAGTTCAATCTGAGACTTCTTCTTTGTAGGCAGTTCAGCTTCTTCAACCATCTTTTCTTTTCCTTTTCCCTTTATATCCTTCAACACTTCCTTCTCTTTATGCTTCTTTGAGATCCCTTCTTCATTAATGACTACTCCCTTGGCCTTTTGAGTAGCCTTAGGAGTATCATTCTTGGCTTTAACTAAAGTTTCAGCTATCTCCATTTCCTCTATAGAAAGCCCTGTTTCTTCTGCTTCTGTTTCTGCTGTTGTTCCATGTTCTGTCTCCCCCTCAACTTCAACTTCCTTTACGGTTGAGCTTTCTTTCTCTTTTTCTCCCTCTGGCTTCTCCCCCTTGTTGAAAGGATCTTGAACATTTGATCTCTTCTTTAAGACAAACTGCTTCCTCTTCTTCCTCTGTACTAGCCTGGTCACCATCTTCTTCAGCTTAGCAATCTGTACTTGTTGTGACAGAATCACCAGCTTCATCTCTTCTATCTCTTTGCCTTGTTTGATGACATCTTGGTTGATGTTTCCCATTGTATCCATCAATTCCTGGTAGTTATATCTGTCCTCGCCTTCTCTAGAAGTGTTACCCTCCTTTGAAGGATCATTGGATCTTTTAGTAGTGGTTTCTTGGCACCAGGGACCTTTGAATGATTGCTCATTCAAAGTTGCCATGGGGGAGGTCTTATTGATGTTACCACTTTCCTCCTCTGTGCTAGCAGGAGTAGTGGCAGCCTCATCACCCATATGCTCTTCCTCCTCCTCAGAGAGCACCTCCTTGGGGTTGGGAGACACCCCTTTGGTTTCCCTATGGATATTCCCTAAGGGAGAACTCTCCCTTAGAGGGCTTAAAGGCTTGGTGGATGATGGTACAAGAAGGGAAGGAGCCTTCTTTACCTGTTTCCTCTTGAGGTTGGCTTTTCAAGAAGGGACTGGGGAATAGATTTACAGTGGGAAGGTTGGGATTGGCTAGCAGTAGGATGGTCTAATGAGGGCCTTGACCCTGCTGCCATACCTTCATTGGTTTGGGACACCACCATCATTGTAGAGAACAATGGGATGTCAACTCCTTCCGAGTCCCCAGCAGATCTTCTCATATTTGAGAAAACCTTGCCTTTGGGGGGTTTAGGTACATATACCCCAACAGGTTGAGGGATATCCGTCAATTCATGAGTAATAACTTCTTGGACAAACCTGGGGTACATAAAGAAGCTCTTTTTGTTTCCCATGTTTGAGACAAGATCACTGAAAATCATTTTAGAAAAGTTATACTTTCTAGCAGTGGCCAAGCACACCAAAGCATAAGCAATGGTGTTGCTGAACTCACTCCATCCAGTAGTCTTTTTGGAGATACAGTGCATAAGAGTATGGACAAAGAAACGCCATTGGGGTGAAAATTTGGCTTTTGAGAATTTGAACACACCCAATGGGCCTCCATACCCCATTCTCGTAAGAGAAGAGAACAATTCATCATTTGAGATAGAAGTTATACCAGAGGCATCGTCTAGACGTAGACTGATGCAAATAACCTCTTCAGTAACTGTTAGTGGTTTTTCACAGATCCTTGTCTTGATCATTTGCACACCATTCTCAGCAACAATGGTGGCATTAGCCCAGAACTGCCTTTGATGCTCGATATAGATTGTAGGTGATACAGTAAGAGTATGAGCAATATGGCTTGACTTGAGGAAATCCACAATCTGATGAAATCCTGCAGCTTGCTTTGGCTTTTGTAGCATCGCGATCTCATTGTGTTCATCGATGAATGCCATGGATGCCATTGATCTTAGTGAAAAACTTGCCTGAAAACTTTGAGTCTTGAGAGAGAAAGGGTTTAGAGCGCAAGTGAACAGTATACAAAGAGTCGTTATGAACTTTTAGGCGGGCAAAGGGTATTTATAGTATTCGGGACATAAGCAGTATTAACCTAGAGCAGTATTAACGGACAAGCAGTATTAACTGTGAGCAGTATTAACTACTAGCAGTATTAACTAACTAGCAGTATTAACCGCGAGCAGTATTAACGGACAAACAGTATTAACTGCGAGCAGTATTAACTACTAGCAGTATTAACTAACTAGCAGTATTAACCGCGAGCAGTATTAACTACTAGCAGTATTAACTAACTAGCAGTATTAACTGCGAGCAGTATTAACCACTAGCAGTATTAACTAACTAGCAGCATTAACTAACTAGCAGCATTAACTAACTAGCAGTATTAACTAACTAGCAGCATTAACTAACTAGCAGTATTAACTGCGAGCAGTATTAACCACTAGCAGTATTAACTAACTACTCTTTGAAGTTTAGGCTGAATTGAGTACTGCTATGTAGGCCCTGCAAGGAAGATTAGTAACACCAAGAATCTATAATATTCAGATATTTAACCACTTTTTGAGAGGATGCTTACTCAGAGTTGATCATTCCCACACTTGTTACCAAGAAAGTGAATCTACCCACATCAAAAGCTTTGGTGAATAGATCAGCGAACTGGTTGTCAGTATGAACTTTTACAACTTGAATAAGTTTCTTTTCATTACAGTCTCTTATGAAGTGATACCTGATCTCAATGTGCTTTGTCTTAGAGTGCTTGACAGGATTATTCACAATGCTGATAGCACTGCTATTATCAATAAAAATGGGAGTGTGTAGAAAGGTTACCCCATAGTCCAGCATTTGATTCTGAATCCATAAGACTTGAGAACAGCAACTTGCAGCTGCTATGTACTCTGCCTCTGTTGTAGATGTGGACACTGTGGTTTGTTTCTTGCACTGTCATGAAACTAGTCTAGCACCCAAAAACTGACATCCTCCAGATGTAGATTTTCTGTCCAAGTTTGCCCCACCTAGATCACTGTCTGAGTATGCTATTAGGTCAAAGGGTGAGTCATGAGGATACCAAAGTCCCAATCTGGGTTGCCCTTTGAGATATCTGAATATCCTCTTAACAGCTTGAAAGTGAGATTGTTTTGGCCTAACTTGGAATCTTGCACATACACAGACTGGAAACATTATATCTGGCCTTGATGCTGTGAGATACATGAGAGAGCCAATCATGGATCTATAATGATGCATATCCATATCCTCCCCCTCAAGATCTGCTGTTATCTGCTTGTGTGTCTCCATAGGTGTGCTGGCAGGTTTTGAATCTGAGAAATCAAACTTGGTTAGAATGTCCTGCACATACTTGGATTGACAGATGAAGATGCCATCTGACTTCTGTTGAACTTGGAGTCCAAGGAAGAAAGTAAGTTCCCCCATGGAACTCATTTTGAACCTTTGATGCATTAGTTCCTCAAACTCCTTGCACATGTTGTCTCTTGTAGATCCAAAGATAATGTCATCAACATAGATTTGAACTAGCAAGATATCCTTCTTCTTTCTCTTGATAAACAGAGTCTTATCAATGACTCCTTTTTCAAAGCCATTTTCCAAGAGATAGGATGACAGAGTGTCATACCATGCTCTTGGAGCTTGATGCAGTCCATAAAGAGCTTTCTTCAATTTGTATACCCTGTCTGGATAGCTTGGGTTTTCAAACCCTGGTGGTAGACAGACATATACCTCTTCTTCAATTGAGCCATAGAGAAAAGCACTTTTTACATCCATTTGATAGACTTTGAAGTTCATGTAAGAAGCATAGGCTAGGAATAATCTGATTGCTTCTATCCTAGCCACAGGTGCAAAGACTTCTTCATAATCTATACCCTCTTCTTGAGTATACCCTTGAGCCACCAGCCTTGCTTTGTTCCTTATGACAATTCCTCTTTCATCTCTCTTGTTTCTGAAAATCCACTTTGTGCCAATTGCTCTGTGACCTTTAGGGAGGTCTACTAGATCCCATACATCTTGTAGCTTGAACTGCAACAGTTCTTCTTGCATTGCTTCTATCCAACTGGATTCTTTCATAGCATCATGTGCCTTTTTGGGCTCAAGCTGGGATAGAAAACAAGAAAGCACTGTATGCTGTTGATCTTGCATTTCTTGAAGTCTGCTTTGATGTCTAGTCATCATAGGAGAAGAGATATCTCCTATTACCAGCTGTGGAGGATGATTCTTTTGAACTCTGGTGTTATGACTAGGTTCTTCATTCAGTCCAGCCTCTAGATTAGAATCATGCAACTCAACTGGAGTGTTTTCAGATGCTACTTCTGATTCTTTATTTTCTTGAGTCTCCTCATCTCTAGTTTCTTCTTCACTCTGACTTGGTCCAGTAGATGATTCACAGTCTTCAACAGAATTCACTGTGGGTGTGGGAAATATCACAGATTTAGATATACTTTCTTGAACTTGTGTGATCCCTGATCCTCCACTTCCTGAACCTGCATACTCATTACTGAAACCAAAAGAGTTAGTTAGTGAATCAATGTCAAATAGCCACTGAGGACCAGACCCAATAGGATTTGGTGTGTTTTCATTGCATTTGACATTGTCACTTTCTTCAATTATTCTAGAAGATGAGTTAAAAACTCTGTAGGCCTTACTCTGAGATGAATACCCAACAAGAAATCCATCATCTGCTTTGCTATCAAACTTACCTAAGTGAGATTTGGTATTGAGAATTGTACAAGGACACCCAAAAGGTTTGAAGAATCCAATGAAAGGTTTTCTTTTATTTAAAAGCTCATATGGTGTCTTGTTCTTTGGCTTAACTACTAGAACTTTGTTTTGGACATAGCAGGCAGTATTAACTGCTTCAGCCCAGAAGGTAATTGGCAGTTTTGAATCAGCCAACAGAGATCTAGCAGCCTCTATTAGTGTCCTATTTCTCCTTTCAGCAACACCATTCTGTTGAGGAGTCCTAGGAGCACTATATTGTCTCTCAATGCCTTTTTCTTCACAAAAGGTGTTTAGATCAAGATTTTTGAATTCAGTCCCATTATCTGATCTAATGACTTTTACTTTTTGATTAGTTTGGTTTTCAATTCTTAGGATAAAGGATTTGATCAGTCCACTTGTCTCATCCTTAGTCCTTAGAAAATATACCCAGGTAAATCTAGAGTAATCATCAACAATAACCAAGCAGTAAGATTTCTTGCCTATGCTCATAACATTTGTAGGACCAAACAGATCCATATGCAATAACTGGAGACAAGAAGAAATTGAATTTATCTCTTTGGTCTTATGAGAAGTTTTATGCTGTTTGCCTTTAAGACAAGCAACACAATGATCATCACATGAAAAGACTTTAGATGGTAAACCTCTTACAAGGTTGTTTTTAACAAGTTTGTTCATAGTCTTAAAATTCATGTGACACATCCTTCTGTGCCAAAGAGAGGATTCATCTACAGAAGCTTTTGAAACAAGACAATTTAGAGATGAATCACTATCAACATTGTCCATATCTAGACAGTAAACATTGTCCTTTCTTGGAGTTCTAAGTAGTATCATGCTTTCATCAACTACCTTGAACCCTGGAGCAAGGATCATACACTCAGTATTTGTAAATAATATACTATGTTGTTTGTCACATACCTGTGATACACTTAACAGGTTGTACTTCAATTGATCAACATAGTAGACATCCTCAAATGTCATCTTACCTTTGGTGACATTACCTTTTCCACTTATTTTTCCACCATTAAGATTATCTCCAAATGCAACATGTCCTCCATTGATATGCTTGAAATCATGAAGGCATGACATGTTGCCTGTCATGTGCCTAGAGCAACCACTATCAACATGCCATATGCTCTTTCCCTTGAGCTGTTGGTTGCCCTGCACATAAGATAGATCAGTTAGTATGAATTAGGAACCCAAGCCAAAGTGGTCTTGGGTATCCCTTTCTCATCAAAATACTTGCATTCTTTCTTGACAAGATTTTTGAACTTTAACTCCTCATTCTTGGAGTACTTTATCACAATAATGGGCTTGGAAACATTTTTGCTAGAAGTAGTATTGGTATTAGAAGTACTAACTGCCTTAGCAGCACTTGCATGCTTAGCAGTACTAACCTTGTTAGCAGTAGTAACTGTGTTAGCAGCAGTAACTGTGTTGGCAGTATTAACCTTTGAAGAGGTACTAACAGTATTAGCAGCATTAATATTTTCAGCAGTACTAACACAGGTAGCAGCAGTAATACTTCCAGCAGCACTAACCCTGTCAGCAGTACTAACAGTTTTAGTGTTTCTAGGCACCCACATTTTAATACTTTCTTTTAAAATGTTTTTCTTCATAGGGCCTTTACTTTCATCATGTTTCTTTATCACATGTTTCTTTCCAGCCTTCCTATAACCAACAGGTTTTTGCACAAATCTTTGAAAGGTCATCTGTTGATTAATAGGGTTAAAGAAGCAATATTTAGCCAAATGATTTAACTTGCCACATATGAAACAAGATTTTGGTCTATTGATTTTACTCAGATCAACTCCTTGCTTCTGAGCCCATTGATTATTCCAGTTTCTTTGATTTCCTCTTTTTAAACCAGAATTTAGGCTCTTGGCTTTACTGCAATCACACTGTTTACAAGATCCAGGATTCACAACTGTGGTTTGTTTGTAATGGACCTTGTTATCTTTTCCTTTGGTCTACTCTATCTCCTTGGACTTGACCCAGATTTTCCCACATCCCTCATTGGTGATAATGTTGTTTTCTAATGGGATCTCTTTACTCACATCATTATCCCTATACTCACTGGTTTCTTTCTCAGTTAAATCCTTAATTACTACTTCATCCAAAGGATCTATCTTAAAGGCTTTCTCAGATAAGTCCTTTTTCTCCTTGGTTTCTAACAAGTCTGAAGTAGGAGAGATATAATTGTTGTTGTAAGGAGGAGGTGTATTGTTGTATCCAATACCAGGCTTCATCTTATCATGAATCTGAGCCTTTAGAAGAGAATCCATTGCTTTTGAAGCATATGAAAACTTTTCTATGTCAAGTTTAACTTTAGACAGTTCCTCTTTCAGCCTATCACTCTCTTCTAAGGATTTAGACAGTTTGGTCTCTAACTCATTCTTTTCCCACTTCCAATAGTTTGTGTCATAAGAGTGTTGAAGTTCATTAGCTTGAAAGCCTTTGATTTGCTCTTCAAATCTCTCTACTATCAACACATAATCTCTTCTGTCCTTTTCTAATCTTTTGAGGTCATCACACATACTTTGATTGTGATCCCTGTATCTTTTGACAGTGTCTATGCAGGATTTAGTGCAAAGATTAGAAATTACCTCAGAGGGGAGATCAGACACTTCTGCCATAAGAGCTTGATTCTGAATGGTTTCCTCAGCTTGATCACTCCAGTCAAATCCCATTCCTTGTTGAGAAACAAGGGCTTGAGCAGGATTCTTGTTCTGATTGTAGCCTCCATTCTGAGCTTGTTGGTGGTTGTTGTTTGGAACAGCACTCCTGCATTCTCTAGCAAAGTGTCCTTTCATGTGACACTTATAACATTCCACCTTGGTCTTGTCAAATCCAGCTCCATCTTCTCTTCTTTGAGAGAAGTTATTCCTTCCTGTTCTTTTAATGAACTTCTTCACCCTCATGGATAACATGGCCATCTGCCATTTAATATCCATCTCCTCCAGGTCATCAGGGTGAAGTTGATCCAGATCATCATTAATCAATGAATTGTTGCTATGACTGGACAAAAAGGCTTCAAAGATAGTTTCAGTGCCTTTTTCTGAACTTACTCCACTGGCAGTACTAACTGCTTCAGGGTTGGCAGTAGTATCAGTGGATGCTGAAAGAAGTGCAGCATTGTGGACATAACCAGTGGGCTTCTTCTTGGTTTCTACCTCAGTTTCAAAGACTCTTAGATCATTGTATAGATCATCAAGTTCTTTCTCTTCCAGATTGTCACTCTGTCTATATGAGACAGTGTACATAGTCCATTCATCCCCAAGAGATCTGAGGAACTTTCTGTTGACATCATCTTGTTCCATCTTCACTCCTACAGTAGCCAGTTCACCAATGAGTTTGTTGAACCTATCAAAAGTTTGAGTCATAGACTCATTCTTTGAGGAAGTGAAGTTCTCATACTGCTGCTTTAGAACATCTCTTTGATTTCTTTTGATGCTCTTAGTTCCAGCAAATCTTTTCTCTAGAGCATTCCAGAGAATCTGAGCATCAGTGCAGTTGCAAAATTGATGCTGATATTCATTGGGGATGGCCAAGAGCAGAGTGCTCAAGGCCTTCATCTCTGTCTGTCTGATCTTCCTCTCACCATCTGTCTTTGGTGGAGGTCTTTTCCCATCTGGTCCTATCCTTCCAGCTTCAGAAGGACCATTCTCAATGATATCCCACATTGAGTAGTCAGTGAGAAGAATATATTGTCTGATTCTGATCTTCCACATGTCAAACTCACTGGATTTGAGCATTGGAACCTTAGAGACCAAAGTACTGCTTGATTCTGTAAGATTTTCCATGATGAATAGATGTTTCTGAGAGAGTTTAGCTCTGATACCACTTATCAGGATCGAATTCTCAACAAGAATAAATTCTCAGAAACTAATATCAAAGAAGTTGCGGAATAACACTTTGATATTCAATGTAACAGTAAACAAAACAGTGTACAATCAACAACTTGTAAACTTGTATTCAATTATCAAATCACAAGATTACACACTCAACCTCAATCTTGAAGAACAGACTCTTTCAAGACGAATTCTACTTCTCTAGAATTAGGATCTATGCCTTGAGGTTGATTCTCTCTTAAAAAAAACCTAGAATTAATTCTGTATCAAAAAATTTATCTCTAACTATTTTGTATCTTCTATACATATATTAATCAAAAGATAATTACAAGAAATAAATAAATATCTTCAGTATATCTTCCATGTATATCTCTAAGCCTTCCATAATCTTCAGTCCATCCAGCTGTTATCCTTTCATGCGAATCTTCATCATATAAGCAGCATTAATCTCTTCTAGAAGCATTAACTACTAAGCAGCACTAACTACTAGCAGTACTAACTTTGTTCAAGCAACACTAACTTTGACTAGCAGTATTAACTACTAGCAGTAGTAATACTCAGCAGTATTAACCTTGAAGTCTTCTAGCAGTAGTAACTTTGAACCAGCAGCATTAACCATACTTAAGCTTTTCTTCAGTTCCCAACAATAAATACGAAAAACAAACTTTGACTATTTATTACAAAAGGACCCTAGACTATTTGTTGAGACGACTTTATCAGCTTTGACTTCAGATTTCCATCTTCAGATAATTATGATCTTGAATCCAATAAATATGTGCTTTAACACCGCGCGTGCTCTCAACCGTGAGACTCCAGCGAGTCTCGTGGCTTTGGCCGCGGTTCTCAAGTCGCGAGCCATCCCGCGCAAGTCGTTGTGAATCTCCCCTAATTGCAAATCTCAAGTGTTAAAGCTTGGCAACCTTACATAAGTGAGCACAACAACAACAGTTGACTTGAGAATAAACGTACCCAATATATACTTACATCCACAAAATGTAAACAATTTCTACTGGTGTTACAGAAGTTACACTTCCTTTCTTCTTTTCCTGAAGGCAGAGAGGACGATTCCTCTTCCAATGCCCGGGTTTGTTGCAATGAAAGCACTCACCCTCCTTAGGTACAGTTACCTTGGATTTCTTAATGCCTCCTTTTGGCTTCAAAGATTTAGAAGTGGGTTTGGCAATGGAATTTCCTTTTCCTTTGCCTTTCCCTTTATTGTCCTTACGGACCATCTTGTAACGACCGTTACCTCTTTGTTTTTTTAGAAAGTAAAGTGGTGTAAAAAGGGGAAAATAAGAGAGTTGGGGGACCTCATTTAAAATCTGATATAAAAAGGCCCAAAACCCTAAGTTGTTACATCGTTTTGGTATCATTTGTGTGTGTGTGCGACGCAAGAGCAGGAAAGGAGAGTTTGTTGAAGTACAGTGGGAAGATTTGAATCTTGAAAGAAAAAGGAAATCAAGGTGTCATCTAGTGAGGATTCTTCTTCAAGAGGTAAGCATTCAATCCTTGTTTAGTGCTAAAAACCTTTATCATTAAGATAGTTTTGGGTTGATTAACAGTTCTTGGGGTTTAAAAACATTTTGAATCTGAAACCAACTGGGGTTTGGTTGACTTGGGAATAAATTGGATGGGATTTTAGAGTCTGATTGTGTGAGTTAAATTCTTTAGTATTAGTCAATTAATGGAGAAAAATATTGGGCTCTGTCGTTTGTTGCCATCGATGTAAATCTCCGAGAATCATAAGCGTACCCCATACCTGGGAATCCCATGGATGGGGTCGCCCGGGGAGTTTGTGACCGGGTCGCCCGGGAGTGAGTGACCGGAGTCGCCCGAGGTACGATCGACCGGGGCCGCCCGAGGGGCCAAAGACCAGGGTGCCCGGGGTCTATAACCCGGGGGGATGTAGTGTGTGATTGAACCCATAGCTTCCTTGTGAGTTACATATGTAGTTTTCAACCGGACTTGATTCAAGAAATTTATAGGATTCTGCGTGGGTAATGTAATTGCTTTATTAAATTGAAATGTAGGACTAGTGTTCATGTGTGTCGAGTTCCAACCAACCGGTGAGTTCCCTTATTTTAATGTTTCTAAACTGAAAGTAGTGTTCAAGATTAATCTTCCTATTGGTCTTTTATATACATATGTTACGTTGAAACCTTGGAATATTAAAATTGTTGTTGATCCTATGTTTATGTTTTTATGTAACGTAATTATGACGAACTTGTACTGTAACTGTTGGGTTACTTGCCATGGCTATGTTTTTAACCATCAGGGATGGTTGGTCCGTATGCTTGGAATCTGTTTCCTATGTATACGGGCGACGGCATCTACGAGGGGGTCGGATAGGGATCTACTGGGGGGCCCCGAGTACGCAGGCGCGGGATTATTTGAAATGTTGTTTCAAGTGATATTTAATCGATGTTTTTATACATGTATTTTTTTATCATCGCACTAAAAATAACTTTTAGCGAGCCGAGTTCGGGAATTCACTAGACCTTCCGGTCTAACTCTCGTTTTATTTTATTTTTGTTTTTCTTAAAAACCCTTTTCAGGTAAGGGGTCTGTTGGTGGTTCTTGAAAGAGGAAAGAGAAGTTTTAAGAGTTAGCAAGATGGAAGAGTTTTTGTCCTTAGATGCGGTGTAGCTACTCTTTGTTTAGATTCTCGGTTGTGATAGCTTTGACTACCTCGTTTGTAATGATCTTTTATTTTGCATGTTTGTATTGGGACCCGTTTCGTGGGATTGCCTTATGAATTTTCTTTTCCGTTGTTTTTGGGTTGTTACAAAAATGGTGGACTTGTTCTTTGCAATCTCTTGCTCGGTTGTTTGCAACATATTGAGCAATTCTGGAAGAGATTTGTCAAAGTCATGCATGTTGTAGTTCATCACGAATTGACTGTAGCTATTTTGCAATGATTGCAAAACTACACCAATGGCCAACTCCTTTCGTAAAGAAAAACCTAGTCCTTCAAGACGCTCAATATGCCCAAACATTTTAAGCATATGAGTGCCAACGGGACTACCTTCGGACATTCTACAACGGAACAGTTACTTGGATGTTTTGTACCTCTCATGTCTAGCTTGCTCTTGGAATAGCAATTTTAGGTGTTCGATCATATCGAACTCCCCCATGTTTTCATGTTGCTTCTGAAGATCAGGTTCCATGGTTATTAGCATTAAACATGAGACGTCCAAAGCATCCTCATCATATTTTTTAAAAGTGTTCCTTTCAGTTCTAGGAGCATTGGAATTAGGCTGTTCAAGGATTTGTTGCTCAAAGACATACAATTTCTTTTCAGCTTTGAGGACAATTCTCAAATTACGATACCAATTGATGAAATTTGTTCCATTTAGTTTTAATTCTCGATAATCGATCGCAAAGTGTCTTTGTTTCCATTGTTGGTTTGTGCCATTGGTAATCTACAATAGGAAAGCAGAATTCTTAGTGTGATGAAATTTTATTGTTTAATAAGGACTTTCATCAAACAAGCTCCCACTATTTTAATCAAAACAACAACCCTCTTTTATTGTTTCAGAAAATGTCATAACCTTTCTAGCAGGCCAAGATCCATATTCTCATTATCAATCAATCTAATTTTAGCTAAGCAATCAACCAATAATGTTTTAGGTAAGCAACAACATTGTTAATTACATCTCTATGTAACTCTTGGATAGTTAGGTGAATAACTTTTATTTAAATTCATCATATGAATATTCCCAGCACATGCCTCCAAATCCCCAATCCTATTAGGCTTAATTTGGTTAAGTTCGACCCAAAATGGCTTGTAGGAATCCTATGTTTACCTTATCTTACTAAGATTAAAGAGAGTACCCAACTTTAGCATAACCCACCTCGATGAACAAAGTCTTGACAAGTGCAATGTTTGGAAGGCATCTTAAACTTAATAGTTTGGTGAGTGATTTTAGTTAGTTTGATTTTACCATTCTTTCTTTTGTAATAGATCATTTTCTCATAGTTTGATTTACCCGGAATCCAGATTGGAGGAGGATCACGATGATCACTTGAATACCTTCCTTTCTTTGGCAGTTTAGGCCTTTGTGACAAAATCGGTTAAAATCTTACTATGATGTACTATGACCTTATCACTCAAGATCGACGGTCCATTTTATATCTTATATAAATAGCAAATTTTATTTTATCAAAACTCATTTTGATTTGTAAAACTTCTTTTACTTATATATATATATATATATATATATATATATATATATATATATATATATATATATATATTTTAAAATCATATTTTGCTTTAAAACGTTGTAACAAGTATCACATACATACAACCACACATAGTATATCACAATATATATAAAGCGTAAAAATAAATGTGAGATGGTTATAGCCCCCCTGTGCAATATTCATAGAGTCAAGTATGAATATCATTGTACAAAATAAACTCTTATGGTTCTATGTCTTCTCATCTTATCACTTCATAACGTCTCCATCTCTTGCTTTCTTTTATACAAAATACTTTACATTTCAAACAAAGAAACCTCGAGTTACATTCGAGGGTATTGGATGAGAGGAGAATTTACAAAGAGAGTATATAGAGAAAGGCACGACATGTAAGTCGTACTTATCAAATATACATCCATGACTAAGGGCTATAACCATTCACCAAGCAAATCACATTATACATATTCAGTCACATTAAAACATAAAACCGATTTGAAACACCACCATATAAAAATAATACAAAATTCATACGATATCGAAAAAGGGTAATTCAAAGTTCTTTGGAAAACTAACAAAAATATGCACATCTTATATGTTTTATGATTTCAAAGATCTAGAACCCTTATGGGTCGAAATTCAAGTCAAACCCGTAGTGAGTTCGATTTTCGAACATCATTGCGACACTGTCATAAAAAATTCATTAAAAGATCAATTGAAGTCAAAATAATGCGATTCAAAAGCCTATGGAACCCTAAAAGAAAGCTCCACGTTTTTCATGTTTTAAGTTTTCTCAGATTCAAAATCTTTCTGGGACGAAAAAAAACAAAACATTTACGAAACAAAAAACATACAACAACAAAACAACGTTTTAAAAATGCATGCATGTCACAAAAAACCGATCTAGAGGTTCGTAAGTATCTCTGATACCACTGTTGGGTTACGGGATCTCAAGTACAACGGAAAATAAAACCGTAACCCTCCAAGGACCCATACGAATAGGAATAAATCGGGTGTTTCAAAATTATACCTCACAATTAACGAGACTTTGAATCACAACAACAAAAAAGGTTGATGCCTCCATGGTATCCACGGGAACAATCCGAATTCTTTGTCTTCTCGTGATGCTAGTCAGGGTTTCAAAGACTTAGAAAGAAAATGGAGCAATAGTTGTAGGTGATTTTTTAGAGAGAATTGCAAGACCAAACTCTTGCAAAATGTCATACATTTTATATGGTGATGGAAGTATGGCCTAAAAATCACCATCATCTTCACACCTTACTTGAGTGCAAGAGTGGTCATGCACCATCACTTTCTTACACAACCATACCTAGTCAACTTATTTAATGTCCAACAAAAAGTAACATCAGATTTTTATTTAATCAGATTAAATCAATACAAATCAGATATAATAATTAAACATTTTAATTATTGAAACTCCTTATTCGGATATGTTCAAAGCGTGTGACCCAATGGGTTCTCGACATGTTGGTAATAAATATAAATCTCGTACTTATAGTTATAAACGATGAGCGACATCTAGCAATACATCATCGTCACCCAAATGACGAGAATTGGTGATACAACAATTTATCGTTTTGTAGTCAATTTTAGTTTACACTTTTAATTCTTTTGTCCTTGATGTCCAGATTAAACACGAGACATTGAATGTGTCATTCTCGTTATGTTCAATCTATAGTTTTTTGATTCCCTAATATACTAATAAAACAGATCATGATATCTCATATCAATTATCCGAGCATGCATACATTTTCTTAGTATATATTTATTAAGGGGCCCCCAGAGACATCACTCCTATCATAAAGGAGGGACAAATCCTATCTCGATACATGCTAGTTCTATCATGTGATTTATAACATACCCAACAATTATTTTGTCACCCAGTTACGGAATGATTAGATATAATGCCAAAATATATTACTCCACAAAACAAACTACATATTTCTCAAGTCAAAGAATTACATGTACATTGACCACATGAGAAACACTTATGACACTCACATGACATTCAATAAAGTGTTCTCATAGAGAGTCACGTCCGATACACAAAATCTCCATTTTTTACCCATATACAGATTCAATATCTCTATATGAATCCCTACATATGCTAGTCATTATCATATTATTTCAACCTTAAACCCCAAAATAATATTTAACTAGGGACATTCAGAATACATTATCCTAAGGTTATTTATTATGAATAATTAAAACACGGAATGTAACATAGACATAAAAAATTGGGCAACGCCTTTTATTTATGTATTAATTTCATGAAACAAAACTCAAAATTACAATCATCGTATAATTAGCTTTTGGGCATTCACTAACACTAACTTCATTAGAGGCAGGAGCAAATTTGTCCAACCATATTTTTGTCCTCTTTTTGCACTTCTTTTTTGTTTTTCCTTTTTTTTTACAAAAACATTAAACTTTAGGCACTTGTCACCGATTGAAACTGGCGATTAGCCACCGATGATTAAAACACTTCCCAGAGGCAACGGATGGGTGGGTCAACACCTCTATAACTTAAAGGGCTTCTGGTTAGCCTCCATCATGGTGAAATGCAATTTGCTTCTTCACACCCATTTCAGATCTCAACCCTCAGACATCTTCTTGGCGTCCTTCATGAAGTCTGGGACCACCTGCTTGCCTACTCTATGACTCTTTGCTACCCACTTCCCTCTTTATTTCCCATTTCGTTATTTCCATCTCAAATCTCAAATCTCGATTGAGGTTTCGTTATATATATGTAACCTTTAAAGAATATCCAAATCCAACTATGATTGAAATAGGGTGGTTGTAGGAAATGTTGCTTGGAAGGAAGAGGTGTAGTAAATATCAGTTTGTTGTTTCCTAAGCTGGCCTTCTTGAAGACTACATTGATGGAACCTTTCATGATATGTAACAGATCTTAATGCATTCTTCCCCTAAGTTAGATCATGAATCTAGATATAGAAGTATGTAACTAGGAGCTGGTTTGAAACCCTTGGCCACACGTCTCCGTACCTCATCTACCTTGACCACACTCGATCGAGGAGGAAGAAACAATCAATAAGGTTAAGAGAAGAAGAACAATGAACCTTTTGTTTGTGAGTAGAACAGAGCCACCGCCACCACCGCCTCTACCGCCCCCGTCGCGCGACATCGCCACCAGAAGCACCACCACAGAGAAAGCTTCGAGCCGCCATGGCAACACCAAAATAACCCCCACTAGAAACTCAAGAATCAACATTCAATCAACCATAAATATTTGTGGGTTTCAAACCAGCTCCTGGTTTTCTTCAATTTTGGATTAATAAAAACTTGATATTTATCAAATTATGAACAAGACTTTTTTGTTTTAATTTAAATCTTGTGGCGGAAGAAGCTGGTGATGATGATCTCGGTGATATGGGAAGTATGGGAACACCTGGTGCTCACACCCATCACAGCCTAAACTAATCGCCGGGAAGCTAGAAACCGGTGGAAGATATATAATAGGAGGTGGAGGTTTTTTTAATTTAAAAAATATTGTTGTAACCGCCTGTTTAATCATATCCATCAGATCATCTAATCTAACGGTTGATAAGGTGTTTTTTAGTTTTTCATTTATTTGAGGTTTTCCCTTGAACCTCTGTCTATATATATATATATATATTATATATATATAGAGAGAGAGAGGGACAATCGTTTGAAAACTTTTTAAATAATGCAAACTTACAAACTCATCTACACCATCCGAATTTTTGATCAACGCTTGAGTATTTTTTGGATTTAAATTTTTTTTTAAAATAGGAAAAGGGTAGTTTAGGAATAATTTTAACTATTTAAAATTTAAATTTTATTAATTAATTTAAATTAATCTATTTATGGTTAGAGTATCTCCTTAATTATCTCTCCATAATTACCGAACCCCTCTCTCTCTCTCTCTTTCTCTCTCCCTCTCAAAATTCCGGCCATCTCTCTTTCTCTCTCAAAAATTCGGCCACCATCTTTTTCTCTCTCAAAAATCCGGCCACCACCATGCATGATGAACAAAAATCCGACCATCATGATGAAAAAGAAAGTGAACTCGTCTCTCTCTCTCTCAAAAATTCTGGCCACCATTATGAACAAAAAAGTGAAGTCGAAAGGGATGCCAAACTCCAGTGAATCCTTCTAAACTCCTGTGGGTTTTCTGTATTTTCATAAACGGGTTCATATGTTTTTTCTTATATGAAATGTGAAAATTTTCGAAATAATCATATATTTTTATATAATTTCATATATTTTCATAAACGGTTTTATATTTTTTTCATAAATAGTTTCATATATTTTTCTCTTATATAAATAATCAGATTTTTAAGTTTCATATATTTTCTTGTATATGAATATTCAGATTTTTTTTCGAAATAATCATATATTTTTGAAGTTTCATATGTTTTTTCTCATATGAATCGTGAAAAATGCAAAGCTAGTTTCTTAGGTCCTTTCTCATATGAAACTCACCGGAAATAGGGGAGGTCGCCGGAGTGGGAGGAGGTCGTCGCTAGTGGAGAGGACGTCACCGGAAGTGGATGGTGACGGTGGATCGTGTGTGTGTGTGTGTGTGTGTGAGAGAGAGAGAGAGAGAGATGGAGAGATAATTAAGGAAGTTAGTTTTTTCCTAAAAATACGAAATTTATAAAAAGACATAAATACCCTTGGGTTGCATAGTTTCTACTAATAAAAAGTTTCTATTTGAAGGAGCCTCTCTCTCTCTCTATATATATATATATATATGTATGTATAGGGATAGGTTCATTTGAGAAATGGTAAATATATGAGAAATAGAGAAGCAATCTTAGCCATTCATCTGGTCAATATTTGCGGCTTTGACCGTGAAGCACCGAATTCCTTGTGTGGTCTATAGATGGTAGAGAGGTAATTTCGTAAAATACACGGGATGAGTTCATATATGAATCTGTATGAATCACAAAGATTCATGTATGAATCTGTTAATTAGTTCAACTGATTCATATATGAATTTTTGTGATTCATACGGATTCATATATGAATCTTAGTGATTCATACGGATTCATATATGAATCTTAATGATTCATACGGATTCATATATGAATCTGTTAGTTAGTTCAACTGATTCATATATGAATCACAAAGGTTCATATATGAATCAGTTAAAAGAGTTCAGTTGTGAATTGCACTGGTTCATATATGAACATATAGTTCATATGTGAATTATACATGTTCATATATGAACACAGTCCGTGTGTTTTGTAAAATTTACGAAATTGTTCTTCTATTTTTGGGATAGCCGTAACTTTTGACCAGTCAAAGCCGCAACTTTTGACCGGTCAAAGCCGCAATATTTGACTCCGATCTTGACCATATGAATTGCTAGGATTACTTCTCTATTTCTCATTTATTTACCATTTCTCAAATGAACCAAACATTATGTGTGTATATATATATATATATATTAGATTTAAATGCATAACAGGTCCGTGGAGTTTAATGTTTTTGTTAAAATAAGAAAAAGAACAAAAGAAAAGTGCAAAAATAGGACAAAAATAAGGTTAGACGAAAATGCCCTTGCCACTTTAGAGATTTTTAACGGAGTTAGTGGTCATGTCCCTCTTTCAGAGTAAAATTTAAACTATGAGGACCAAAACTTGAATTATGAAAGCACAGCTGCCGTTTTCAAAGAAATCAACAAACCTCAGGGACCAAAATTGGAGTTTACTCGAACCATAATGAACAAAAATGTAATAAAGAAAACTACAACACCATATCCAATAACTTTACCATAGCACAGGACTAAAATCATAAATGTAAGTAAAAGGTTCTAAGGGTGTGTTTGGTACACAGAACTGGGTGGAACAGAACGTAATAAAAAGGCTTATCTCATCATTAGAGATTTTTAACAAAGTTAGTGGCTAGGTCCCTCTTTCAGAGTAAAATTCAAACTATGAGGACCAACACTTGAATTATGAAAGCACATGTACCGCTTTTAAAGAAATCAACAAACCTCAGGGACCAAAACTCGAGTTTACTCTAACCATAATGAACAAAAATGTAATAAACAAACTACAACACCATATCCAATAACTTTACCATATCACAGAACTAAAAATATAGTTTACTCTAACCATAATGAACAAAAAATGTAATAAAGAAAACTACAACACCATATCCAATAACTTTACCATATCATAGAACTAAAAATATAGTTTACTCTTAATTGTATAATATAATTAAGAGTTAGAAATGAAATTTATGACAAGACAAAGATGTTACATGTATATAGAAGCGGATGCTATCAACTTTTTCAAGTGATGGCACCATAATACACAATGAACTAAAATTATGGCACTATTAAGCATAAATTTTCACTACGATGGAATGACTTAGAGGTGGCATGGGACACTGTGTCTCTCTACATAAATGTATAAATGCATGTATCCATTAGTCTAAATTTAACAAGTAAGAGTTAGCGGCTTTTAGTGCATGAACCGTAGCCATAAGAAAACTAAAATCATAAATCTAAGTAAAAGGTTCTAAAGGTGCGTTTGATACGCAGAACAGGGTGGAACAAGACAGAACAGAACAGGCTTGTCGCATCTTTCAAGTTTTTTAACGGAGTTAGTTAAATTTACGCAGAACAGGGTGGTACGCAGAACAGGGTGGAACAAGACAGAAAAAAACAGACTTGTCGCATCTTTCAAGTTTTTTAACGGAGTTAGTTAAATTTACGCAGAACAGGGTGGAACAGGACAGAACAGAACAGGCTTATCCCATGTTTGGCGTGACCATATGTGGGACACGCTAGAACTAAATGGAACAAGCATGGGATACGATTATCCCACTCCAACCCCCATGAACTAAGTAGAACAACAATATTTAGACTAATATACCTTTTGTTAAAAACTAAAACCTAAAACATGTCTTCTCATCATCCACACCTCCAAGCATCAATCGTCTTCTCCAATCCTTTCCTTTCCTTCTGCAATCCTTCTCATCATCCTCGTCTCCAAGCTTATGTCACTACTACAGAAATAAGTATTTTAAACGGTTGTTTTGGACATTTTTAAACGGTAAAGGGCACCGTTTGAAAAAGTCGGGAGCTTTTTAAACGGTTTTTGAACCGTTTAAAAAAGTCACATTTTTAAACGGTTTTTAAATCGGAATGCAATCTGCTGCACATAGGAGTCGATCTCGAAACCACAACCATGCAAACCCACGACACTTACCATTCTGTCACATCTTCTTCTATGTTTATAGAAGCACCTTTAATTCTTTTATTCATTTTCTGTCCAACTTTGTACTCCCAACTTCAACTTCAGATTCGGACCAAATTTACTCCAAATTACCAAAAACTCAAAACATGAACATTGTAGATCTGTGTGTTAGGTTTCCAGATCATCTTGAATCACTCAAATCGGAGATCGGACGAGTGAAATATGATCAAAATGCCACAGTTGCGCAAATCTGTCAAAAGTTATCGTTTTGTTCTTTTTCGCTCCAAATTGTTCCGAACCTATCAAAATATAAAAACGCATTAATGTAGTTCGGTTTTAACCTAAATTTTTAAAGACCTTTTTAAACGGTTTTGTGATAGTGAAAGCGTTTGAAAAAGTGTTTGACCTTTTTAAACGGTTGTTTCTAAAGAACCGTTTAAAAAGACGTATGTATTTTAAACGGTTGTATGAAAAAACCGTGCAAAAAAGTTAGGCGGCTTTTTAAACGGTTTTGTTCAAATATCCGTGTGAAATACGTATCCCTTTTTAAACGGTTTTTTATAACAACCGTTTAAAAAGGTCGTATAACTTTTTTAAACGGTACCACAACCGTAGAACCGTTTAAAAAAAGTCTTAAAAAAACGCGGCCACCTTTTTGAACGGTTTTTTCGAATTTTTTTAAAAACCTTTTAAAAAGGTGCGTTTAAAAAAGTCATTTTTGTAGTAGTGTGTGGAGTTCTGGTGTTTCATCGGTGGTCTTGCTTGGGCAACGACCGACCAATCTCTCGATTGGGAAACTGGCAGACGTGAAGGATGAGGCGGTGGTTACAGTGGTGGAGGCGGTGGATATGGAGATAATGGTGATGGATACGGTGGTGGAGGTGGTGGATACTCGAGGGGAGGTGGTGCTCCAGAAGTTACCTGGAGAAATTAAAAGTTGGGAATTGATGATATGAAATCATCTGTTGCTGCTGAAAGAAACCGATCGTCTTCTCCAGAGGTAACTTTCTCCGTTTAATTTTCTCCGGTCGATTTATCCTACAGGCCAGAACCCAATCGATTTATCCTACAGGGCAGAACCCAATCGATTTATCTTACACATTCTTCCTAATCGATTTCTCCTACAAATACAAGGTACTGATCGATTTCACTAAGTTTACGACTTCTCATCAGATTATCCACCTACACATTAAATCCATTACACTATGTATTAGTGATATAAATTAGTTTTATGTGATGTAATATATGATTTTTCATCAGGGGTAAATTCGTCATTTAACCAGTCTAATCATGTTCTGTTCAGTTCTGTCATTTCTTACCAAACGCTGGACAGTCATCCTGTTCTGTTTTGTCCGGTCCTGTTCCATCTTGTCCTGTCTGCGTACCAAACGCATCCTAAATGACGTATTGTGTAAGGCGTGGCATGCTCAAGCCTTATGATTTACGACGTGTCCATTACATTTTTCAAGGTATGACTTAAGGAGGAAAATATGTATATGTATATATATATATATATATATATATATATATATATAGTGGAAGGATATTTTGCAACCCTGAAAAAGGTTGCAACCCACATCTTAACCGTTGGATTCATGATCGGCGGTTACAATAGATATGGGGCGGTTATTTTATTTTTATTTTTTTGTTTTTTTTAATTAAAAATATTAAGCCCCATATCTATTGTAACCGCCGATCATGAATCCGACGGTTAAGCTGTGCGTTGCAAGGGTTGCAACATTTTACTAGGGTTGCAAAATATCCAACCCCTATATATATATATATATATATATATATATATATATATATGTGTGTGTGTGTGTGTGTGCACGCTCACACACGTGCATGTGTATGTGTTCAACAATAATAATTAATAAATTAAAATTTTTGAAACTATAACAAAAAAAAAAAAAAAGAACCATGCATTTATAATTTGCGATCAAATACTAAAAGGTTATAAAAGTGATATCAAGAGATCATAATAAAAATAATGTCTTACTAATGGTTCCATAGGGTAGGGTTCTAGTGATAATGAAAGTTATAGTAAGAAGGGTAAGAAATGAGATCAATCTAATTAAAGAGAACACGATCTTTCGCACTAATGGGATACACATGATTAATTCCCTTCTAAAACACAATTAATGGGTAGACATCATGGGCGGACCTACTAAGAGTTAAGCGGGGTCCCGTACACCCGCTCACTCGATCAGCGCAAGAGGAAGAAAATGAAACGTTTTGGAAACGACCCGCTTAATTAATAGTGTGTTATTAAATATTTGTAGACCAATTCAACATGAGTTTGAGTTGGCGAGTTGGTTGTTTCAACTCCTACATAAGCGCCCCTTTGAAGAGGTCACAGGATCTAGCGATATCATTAGCTCATTTTTTATTTTTATTTTGATCTTTTAAATGATTTTTCTTATGAAATTTTAAAAATTGGAAAAACGTTTTGCAATATTTTGAAAATAAAGGGATTAAACCCAAAAATCTAATATATCATGTAAAGAAACTATCAATCCATGTAATTTTCATCAATTATATCTAAAAGTCTTTTGTCATATCGGAATTGAATTCAAAATCTTCCTAGCCTTCAACTTATGGTTAAAGAATTCCCACTTTCAGTGAATAATTATAATTATAATCATTAGTATTTAATTTAATAAGTCCTAGATTATATATATATATATATATATAAGTAAAAAACCAAAAAAAAATCACGTATTAACACGACCTGAGTATAACCTACTGTAACGTGTCATAACACGTCATAACACATCATACTGCAAGGCAAGCCTCATAATCGCACCATGGGCTTTAACGTGGAGGCCATGCCTCAACGTTAAGGCACACCGTAACACCTTTTTTTATAAACCTTTGTAATAAACAAACCGCAACAACATTATTCAATAATTTTACCGTAACACAAGGACCGTACCTTACTCTTAAAATGTAGTTTACTCTTAATGTATGAGCAATTTTAATAATAAAAAAAGTAATTATTATACAAATTTGGAATATTTATTGTAATAAAAACATCATAAGAATAAAAAAAAATATTATAACTTAATGTAAAAAATCAGATTTTTAGAGAGAGAATATGCAACAAAAGACAGAAAAATTATTCTTCTTACAGAAAAAAAGGTCCGAAAAACCTTGCCGGGGCCCAACATCATCAACGATTTGAGCATTGAACTTAAATACGATGGTGACAACACTAGATCATTTTCATTTTCATTTTCAATTCAATTTTAGATTTTACATAACTATTTATTTACTCGCGGACGTGTACAAATATTATTGAGAGGAACTAATTAACCTTCAAATCTTATAAAATAATGTTTTCCTATGTTTTTTTTTTTGAACGGCATTTAACACACACACGTTCCCACTGTATCCGGACATCCGAAGGCAGCACCGACTGCGGTGACCCGACCCAACCCTTTGGACTAGACCCGTCCAGGATCCGACTAAACTCGGCCCAATAACCGAACCCGCAACCCATAGACTGGTTGCCCGGATACCTGGACCCGAGCCGACCCGAATTTTTAGAATCATATTTCTTCATCTTTAGTTTTGTAAAATTTAATCAGGGACTATGTTTTTTATTTTAATTTTTAGAATATGATTTTAACATGCCAAAACCCTTATATTAAAAGTTTTGTCAAAAAAAAAATACTACAAAGTTTATTTCCAATACACAAGGATGAGTTGTGCAAATCCCCCAAACCCAAATCAATATAGTAGCCTAATAATTTCTTATTCAATTGTATTTATGGGTCGTTTACCAAACATTTATCCGATAAGGGTTTATCGGGTATTATTTGTCTTAGTGGATGGGCAATGTAAGGATCAATAAAATTAACATGTAGAAGACTCTTACTCGGCAAGAGATTACCAAGTAAAAGACGTATGCCAACAATTCATCTTGATGACCGAGAACATTACCCGATAAGTTAATTAATAGTGATGACCATTGCATTTAAGCGCTAACGGCCCCTCTTGAAGAGGTTTGTCCAGCAATCCCAATTAAGTATTTGTACCATTTTCAAACTCAATGCAGCAGGTTAACACAATAAATTTTAATTCAACTTAAAGCCATTATAGAATTATTAGAAGTGTGCTCGTGCAATGCAGTGTCATCATATATCTCAATTTTAATATTTCTTTTGTTCTTAGTTTTTGTCGATTTTATAATACGATTTCGTATGGTTTTGAGAAAGTAACAATGTTTTTATGTTTGAATACAATATAAATTTGAAGAACACATAAATTTTTTAAAAAGTATATAGATTTTATTATCAAATTAACAATTTAAAAGTTCTCTTTTTTTTGTATAATTTCTTTAATTTAATTTTTTATTAATTTTTTTTATGTTCAATAACAATGTAATTTGTATTAAGTTTAATAATGTAATGTTTTTTCATAAATATAATAATTAAGGCTATGTTCGGCAAACTAACTTATAAGATAGTTTGTAGCTGATAAGCTAGCTTTTCAAAACGCTACTTTGAGTAGCGTTTCAATAAGCTAGCTTATGTTCATCCGAAAGTGTACCAGGAAAAAAAGCTAGCTCATAAGCTAGTTTTTTTTTTACCAAACATAGCCTAAGTATTCTGTCATATAACTCAATGATTATCCTAGTTATATTTTAGATTCTTCATATTTAAAATAAGATGTTTATCTTGCTTTTGATTATGGTTATCAGTTAGTTATATAAATTTAAACATACAACTTTAAAAAGTAGTACTCATGCACTATTTACTTGTAATATTGGATTTTAAGTAATATGTATAAATAAACAGTAATTAATGCATAAAAAATAATTTTTAAGACTGTCTTAAATGCTTTATACTATAGTATAGATTAATAGTTTTTTGAAATAAATGCAACTTGGACCCATGTTTATCCATCATTTCTTTGATTCCAGATGTCTTGTGACCAAGCCAGATAACATTTTGACCTTTTGAGGTTCAGTTTTGACCTTAAACTATATTATCGCATCCCTCATTATTCTATTAGACAAATACATACTCCACTAAAATCGAGTTTATAAGATGTCAAATATTTAAGTTTTTAATAGACTATTTTATAAAACTTAAGTTTAGGAGACCAAACCTTTGCATGTCCTTTTCATAAAGTGGTATAATAAAGTTATATCACGCTTTTGGACGATTTAAAAAGTTTTTTTATGACAATTTTGAAACAAAGGGTCCTATTTTATGACACTTTTAGAAAATGTCTTGTAACACATCATTTTCTAGAACATTTGTTTTAGAGTAAATTACACTTTGGGTCCTTGTGGTTGCCATTTATTAACAACTTTGTTTTATCTTTCAAACTAATTACACTTTTGGTTACTGTGGTTGTCATTTTATTTCACTTTTGGTCCCTATGACTAACTTTAATTAAAATGTTTAGTTAATTGAAGGGTATTTTAATCCATTTACCTTTTCTTTGTATTTTTTAATGTTTTCGTTTATTAGAGTATATAGAAAATTACAATTTGTCCTTGTGGTTTGTTTCTTTTTTGTTTTTTTGTCTTTCCTACCTTTTTTATTTTATACTCTTATTATATTAATTAACTAAGGATAATTTTTACTAAATACATTAAAAATACATATTTCATTTTGTAAATTACATCATTAAAAAGTCTAGTCGATATTTTTAAAAAGGTTAATCATTGAATATTTTTAAAATTTTAACGTAATTTATTCAATATATATATATATATATATATGCAATCGGTTTATACTAACTCAAAAAAAAAATCTTCTCTATTATAAGTTGTGTTTAAAATTATTATTGTTTATCTTATTTATATATGAAAAAAATCGAAATTTATCTGTCTATTAATAAAATGAAATGTATAATTTTCGTATATTTTTTTTAATTAAATGTGTATCAAATAAAAAACTTTATAATATACTTATTATTTAAATTTTTTTCAAAATATAAACTAAAATTTATTCGAATAAAAAATAAATAACCAATTAACAAGACAGACACTTGTACTGGCTAGACCTGTCCCATCTAGTGTTGTCATTGTTTGGGTCAAAATCCACGACCACGACAGAGAACATTTATGATACATTTCTCACGACTAACTTTGTATTAAGATGAGGTATTGTCGACCGTATATATTTACAATTCCTAACGTCACTTTCGAAAGCATAGGTCGAGCGATAGTAACGACCCTTGATTGTATGTCTGACAAAATCATACGACGGTCGTAAGATTCTTTACGAGCACGACTATACTAACGTACAACAAAGCGTTCCTTTTTTGTCTATTTAATGCAAAATCAATGCCCTTAAAAACCATCTTTAACCGACAGAGAACATCAAGACCATTAAAATCTCCGACCGTTACTCAAGAATTCAAAGAAACATTTATGGCGATCATGACTATAAATATAAGGATCCCAACCTCATTCAGGCCCATAGAATCTGAATAATACAAGCTCATTACGAAAGAATCATCTCTACTCTCTCTAAAAGAATACACGACACAATATTGGAACGCACGATTGAAGCATTTTACACACGACGCACTATTGTTATTAGCAATTAAGCTTATTTCTACTTATGTTGTAAACCATTGTAAACCCGATGTCTAATATACAAGGACATCGCCCCTGCTTGGCGACCATAGTGCACCGACGACTCTATTTGCTGTCCGCGGTTTTTTCCTCGTTGAGGTTTTTCCGCGTCACCAAATCCTTTGTCTCTCTATTTTTATCTTTGTCGCACGTTTTGTCGATCGATTCCTATCTTTAGTTGTTAAAGCTCCACATCAACCTTAAGTTATCCTTTTGGACGATTTTTGGCATTAACAGTTTGGCGCCCACCGTAGGGCCCCATATAAAGAAAATCCTCGACAGACGTGCGTCGTACTAATAGTCTCTTCGAGTTTCTCCTGTTTTCAGGTCAATGGCTAATCCTCAAGGAACTCTCGAACAAATCGTAGCTCAAACGAATATGGAGTTGACAGCAGTGCGCACTAGTATCGATGAATTGGCTAACCAAAACAGAAAGGTTGTCGAAGAAATTACGTCCCTTAGAAACCAGAACATGAATAATGCAAGGGGGCCACAAAATGGTCTTAGACCATTCAGCATGACTTAGTCAGGACCCCCACTCCCCAATTATCCAAGATCTCCGTTCCTTGGTGTCCCTAGCCAACCATTGCTAAAGTCCACGATGCCACCTACGATGTCGATCCCCACGATGCCAATGCCAACTTTCCACTACAACGGAGATGCTGCTGATTCATCATAACGAAAAGGCTTCCAAAACTCCAGGTTCGTCCCTATAGCGACCCAAGGAGCTAATCAAGATGATCTGGTCGCTCAACGACTAAAAATGTTGGAGGAACATAATTAAAGCGTACTATCGCTACTCGCTAAGCTACCTGGGGCAACAATACCTGTAGCAACCTGCACCTTTATACATACAACAAAATAACATTTCTGTCTAAAAACTACCCCAAGCTTACATTACAAAGTATAAGGTTTACAACTATCACCTATTACACAACTGAGTCAAAAAGTAAACTATTGCATGAAGTCTTCTAGCTCCTGGAAATAGCTCACATCTTCTCCTTACCCTTATCTGTACCTGCTACTTTTTGATAACCTAAAACAGGATTATAATTTTTTGAAAGAGCGAGGGTTAGACCAATGGTCTAGTGAGTCCCCTCCAATCACTATTGCAACAGTTCAAATATTATTTAAAACATTTAAACAAAGCTTGATATCTCAAAAACATAACTTGCTCTTTTCTTTAAACATTAAAATACTTTATGCTTCGCAGGCATAACTCAATCTACTAGCCATCACTGACCACTTTTTACGCTTCGCAAGCGTACCTTAAGCTACTGACCAACACTGCCGTCAAAGACGGTATGTCTGTCTCGTACTGACTTATATTAGGGACACACCCTAATGGCATAAACGGGCCACACTCCCCGGTACGAGCAGGCGGGTCACACTTCCCGACTTAGGTCAAACTTCTGACTCAAATGTATGCATACACTTAGTCCTGACTATATATAAAACAAGTTTATATAAACTGAGCATAAACATGCCAAACTGATTAAATCAACCTTTTTCAATAAATCTGCATAACTTTCAATACTATAAACGTGCAGTTTATAAAACCCACATTTATCAAATAACTGTCAAAATCATAAAAGATTTAGTTTGAAAGACTCACCTCTGATTCTTCTTCTTAACCTCTGTCTTCTAACGATTAACACCACCTACGATGGTATCAAAATAAAAAGGTAAGCTAACTAGCTACTAACCTTCTTTCCTTCTCTAAATAATTCAACACACTGTGCCACCGGTCAAAACCTCTCCGGTCGACTTACCCCGGTGCACCTTACCTGTCGCTAAATATATATATATATATATATATATATATATATATATATATATATATATATATCGGTCGACTACATATACCGATCGACCGCAACATACCGGTCGGTCGCAACCTACCGGTCGGTCGCAATATACCGGTCGACGAGACCGGTCACAACATACCGGTCGATGAGTTATACCGGTCAACACAACATACCGGTCAGCACAACATACCGGTCAACTACACTACCGGTCGAGTATGATACCGGTCGACTCCATCGTTCCGGCGAAGTTCATACTAAGTCGGTTTACAGAAAACTCAGATCCATGAATAGATTGAATACACGGATAAAAGCTTAAATAACAAAACTATTTACCGACTATAACATGCAGATAGAAGTATTAAGCTAGAATCATACCTCTATTTGACAAAAACTGATCGATCCTTTGATACCTAACTTCTCTTCGCCCTGCTCTCGTTCTGCCCTCACTCTCTGATGTCGGTCTCCAACTTTTTCAAGTATGAGTTATGAGTACAAATATCTGAGGGTATTGGCTATATATAACCAAGTTTCAAATAACCCCCCTGAACTTTGGGTCTCGTTTAACTTTTCACCCAACTTCTAAAATTTAATAAAATTTCAGAACTGGATATTACAATACCTGTCGACGTCGAACCCCATACTGTATTTCAAGCGTCACCTTTCTTCGATGATATAGCCATGGTCGATGTTCCCAGAAAGTACATCATCCCGACATTTACGCCTAAATACTCCGGTATCTCGGACCCGACAGAGTACGTCGCTTAGTACAAGCAATTGATGTAGACTGTGTCGATCCCACATCAATATCAGAAGGTGTGCATGTGCAAGAGTTTTGGGGCGATCCTCACGCGTGTTGCCCAATGGTTAATCAACCTCAAACCTAAGTCCATCAATTCTTTTGCTGAATTGGTGAACCAATTCTCTCAACAATTTGCCAACAACCGTAAGATGGAGAAGCAAACTAGCGACCTATACTATGTCGTGCAGAAAGTTAGAGAGTCCATCCGGATCTACTTTAATCGATTCAACGCGGAGATGACTAGTGTCCGCAACTGTGACGTCAAGACCACGATCGAGGCTTACAAACGTGGTTTAGACGAGAGTTCTGATCTGTACACTTACTTGACAAAGTACCCACCGGAGAATTTCGAAGACGTTCGAGAGAGAACTTTGGCTTACATGAGAGTCAAAGACGATGTTGCCTTTCGTCGTAAGCACTCTAACGACAAGAAACCGTTAAGCATAAAAAAACCAGAGTTCAATACCAAGACGACGTCCAAGTCAGAACCCTCACGGCAAATTTCAAACATTCGACTTGATAAAAAGAAGGCCACAACCACGACCAAGTCACCCCCGTACCCTAAGATTTCTTCTAACGGATTCAACGGGACTTCCAAGGACTTGGTCGAAGCTTTGAGGAATGTACATGTGACCATCCGATGGCCAAAGAAGGGTGACAAAGACGACGATAAGAAGGACAAGGCTAAGTGGTGTGACTTCCACGGTGATCATGGCCACATGACGGATTATCGCATAGCCCTAAAAAAGGAGCTCGCTTGGCACGTTCCGAAAGGCAACCTCAAAGAAATAATCGACAAACCAGTAGCACCAATCAAAGACGTCCGACCACAGTCTCCTGTTCCTGAAAAAGTCATGAACTACATTACGGGGGGATCTGACATCTGCGGTTTGACTTACTCTGCAGCCAAGAGGCACACCAACCGAGGATTAGACGACTAACTGATCCCTCAATCTTCACGATTAAAAGAAGGGATGGAGTTGGAAGCCATGAAGATAAAATTCGACCAAGATGATATGGGCGACCTACGTCAGAAAGATCACGACAAGTTGATTATTCAACTCACGATCGGAAACTGCTTAACCCGGAGGGTGTTGGTCGATAGAGGTAGCTCAGCAAATATAATATTTCTTGACACCCTCAAATCCATGGGAATCGATAAGTCGGAGATCACCCGACGCTCGACGACCTTAGTAGGTTTTAATGGAGACGCGACGAACACCTTTGGGGATATCATTCTGCCACTCTACGCCAAAGGAGTCAACAAACAAACCAAATTTAGCGTCATCGATTGTTCGTCAGCCTATAATGTTATTCTTGGTCGACCATGGATCTATGACATGAAGGCAGTCCCCTCAACATTCCATCAGACAATGAAATTTCCCACGCCATGGGGTATCCAGGAGATCAAAAGCGAACCAAAAGTTGATCGCGATTGCTATAAGACGACAAAGAAGCCTCGAAAGTAGTACATCTAGCAATTACAGGACTAGGATGCTCCCAAGACCGTTGATAACTATCGTTTAGAATAAGTCATCCTGGACTAGAACAAGCCTGACTAAGTCGCCTTTGTAGGTTCGTCCCTCGATCCCTGCATTAAGAAAGAACTAATCTTTTTTTTTTTGCAGGAATATGCCGACTGTTTCGCTTGGATACACGAAGATATGGTCGGCATAGACCCCGACGTTATTTCACACAAACTAAACGTTCACCCGTCGTTTAAGCCGAACACGCAAAAGCGTCGAAAGTTCGCTCCTGAACGCAACAAAGTAATCAATGACGAGGTCGACAACCTATTTAAGACTGGGAAGATTCGAGAAGTAAAATACCCTGACTGGCTAGCAAACGTCATGGTCATACAAAAGAAAAATGGCAAGTGGAGGGTGTGCATTGATTTCAGTGATTTAAACAAGGCTTGTCCAAAGGATCCGTTCCCCTTGCCCCACATCGATACTCTAGTCGATGCGACCGCTGGACACGATCTTCTGACATTTATGGATGCATATTCAGGATACAATCAGATACTTATGCACATCGATGACTAGGAAAAAACTGGCTTTATGACATACAGAGGTATTTATTGTTATAAGGTTATGCCTTTTAGTTTAAAAAATGCAGGTTCAACGTACCAACGCCTGGTCAACAAAATGTACAAAGAACGCCTTGGCGACACCATGGAGGTGTATATTGATGACATGCTCGTCAAGTCAAGACAAGCAGTAGACCACGTTGAACATCTAAGACAGTCGTTCGAGATCCCCATAAAATACCATATGAAGCTAAACCCAACAAAGGGTTCCTTCGGTGTCAGCGCTAGGATACTTGGTGACTCGACGAGGGATTTAAGCTAATCCTGGTCAGATCAGAGCTATAGTCAAGATTAGGTCACCGAGGAATTTCAAGGAAATCCAACGTCTGACTGGTCGTGTAGCAGACTTGAACAGGTTTATCTCACGATCGTCAGATAAATGTCATTTATTTTACATCGTTCTGCGAAAAAATAAAGGCTTCCAGTGGACGGACGACCATGAACAAGCGTTTCAAAAATTAAACGAATACATAGTGTCTCCCCCATTGTTATCGAAACCTAAGGACAACGAGGTCTTGCAACTTTACCTGGCCGTCAGTCTCCATGAAGAAAGTGCAGTCTTAATATAGGAAGACAACAAACATCAGCTGCCTATTTATTACATAAGTAAATATCTACTCGATGCTGAAACCAAGGATTCTTCTATAGAAAAATTATTATTATCACTAGTCACAGCTTCCAAAAAGCTACGACACTATTTCAAATCACACCCTATAACTGTCGTGACTAACTTTCCTCTTAAGTTTTTCTTGAGAAAACCAGAGTTAACAAGACGAATAGAAAAATGGAGTATCTACCTCAACAACTACAACATCGACTTCAAGCCAAGGACCGCGATCAAATCAGAAGTCCTAGCAGACTTCGTCGCCAAATTCAGCCCCAAACTACAAAAAGAAGTGCAGAACGGGACTTATTTTGTGGCGACTTTCGACGACACACCCTTGACTCTACACGTTGATGGATAGTCCAATGCTAGGGAAGCAGGACTAGGCGTCGTCTTAAAGTAACCACAGGAGGGCAAGATGGTGTACTCCATATGATGTGATCTTAAAGCAACCAACAACGAAGCTGAGTATGAAGCCCTGATCGTAGGAATGAACATGACACACGACTTGGGGACAATCAGATTGCACATCAAAAGCGACTCCCTCATTGTCGTGAACCAGATGAACGGAGAATTCGCAGCAAAAGACTCAAAGATGACAACATATCTCAAAGTGGCCAAAGCGAAATCAAAAAATTTCAAACCATTTTCGATCAAACAAATCCCAAGAGATTAGAACACTCAGGCCGATGCCTTGGCCAACCTTGGATCAGCACTTAAGAAATCTCTGTTCGACACCATACCTATGATCCATTTCACGACACCATCCATGAACAATGACGATGTCGTCCAAATCGATAATGAAGAAGACGATTGGTCGAACGACATCAGAAATTACTTGGTACACGACCAACTCCCTGAAGACAAAATAGAAGCACGAAAGATCAGATTCAAGGCATCCAGATATGTCATGATCGAAGGCAGACTCTATCGACGATCATCAATGGGAATCAACTTACGATACGTCATTAGCAAAACTCAAGTCCATAAGATCTTGTAAGAAATGTGTGGCGGTCGTAGTCTAGCCAATTGAATATCGCGACAAGGTTATTATTGGCCGACATTACGACAAGACTGTAACACCCCAAGTTTTGTTTGGTTTTGTGATGTTGAAAGAAGGAATTAGGGCTGCCTGCATTGGTTTACAGGGCGCACGGGTCGTGCGTCCTCCTTCAGAAAGAGCGCACGGGTCGTGCGCAAGGGTCAGGGGTTGGCAGTGGGTTATGCACGGGTCGTGCGTTTCCCTTCAGCAAAATCGCACGGGTCGTGCGTCGTGTCAGGGGCTCTATCAGTGTGGGTTTTATTGAATTAATTCCCAAATCTCATCCATTCTCATTTCTTTCTTCCTTTCCAAGTTCTCCTTTCCCTCCCTCCTGATTTACTCCTCTAGGGTTTCTCCAACCACAAATCATCCCATTTATTACTTGAATCAAGTGTTCCATTCAAGGTTTCGGGTTTGAAGCTTCACCTCCATTGTCATCTTCTCCAAGAGGTCCAACCTAGCATTTTTGGATTTTCTTCTAAAACCTAATTGGTGAGTTCCTACTATCATTTTACAAACTTTATACATATCAAAGGTTACATTTTTGAGCTCCTATATATCTCTATGGTTTTGGATCTAACTCTATGACATTTTGACCTAACTTGAGTTTTTGGGATATTTTAGGGTTCCTAATCATTTTCTTGAAATGTAAAGGGTTTGATTTTATTGAGAGTAAAATGGAGATTTACTTGCACATTTATGTGATTTACTTGGAATAATGTATATAAACTCATTTTATGATTTTCATTCTTATCAGCAGTTAAACTTGAAAAAGGCATTTTGGTTATAAATGTTTTTGGAAGCTATACGTTTAGCTTTGGTTAGTCACACGCGTTATTGTGACAAGTTTAGACTATTACTAGTGGATCCCTAGGTTTTGAGTCGACTTATATTATTGGGATGTCTTTTCCCTTTTTTGTAGCTATGGATGCACTTGATCCTCGGGAGCGTTTGGTCCGGTTATGTGAGACCGGTTACTAGCTATGGGTCAAGTGTAGTCCTAGTGAACGAGTATGACTTGGTTTCCTCGGGGGCCCTCCCTCACATCTTAGTATGTTCCGAAGTGTTTGTGGCCATGGATTCAAGTATTTAGCTCACAACTCGGGTCGTGGCCTACTTTTGTGTTCCGCCACCATCCTTGGTAAATCGGGTATCCCCCGTCATCGCTAGATGAACTTTTGGACCGATTGTCCTTTCTTGATAACGATCTTCTTTTGTAAACTAAAAGTCTGGTAAAGATTTATCTATGTTACAAATGTTTATATATCTTGAATTCTATAAACTGTATGTTCTCACTAGGCTTTAAGCCTAACACTTTTTCTCGAATGATATGTATAACAGGTTCCCATAGCGGTGGGGTGCCAAGGTCGTGAGTGACGAGCATGTCTTAGAGGCATTTTTGGAATGACTAGTAGTCAATGTTAGGCGTTGATTAAGTCCCATCTTTTGGTGATTTTGGGTCGACAACCGATGTAATCTAGATAGATGTATTTAGATTAGTTTGTTGTTGATTTCCATATTCATTCGTGGATTTTTGTAAAGGTTTAGTACTTTACCCCCTTTTGGGAGGTTTATACCAAATGCTATGTCTTATTGCCTATATTTCCGCAGTTTTATTTCACTCTGATTTCTAGGGTGTTACAAGTTGGTATCAGAGCTCTAGTTTAAGTGAACTAGGCATGAATGTAAGATGTCTAGACTTAGACTGAGTATGTTAAGCATTGATTCGTGAGTTTGGGTAGAACTCCTAAGATGGGTTAGTCTTATAGTCGACGGAAGTTATGTTCGTCAAGTGTTATGACGGTGGTGACGAGAGCCCTTATGTGCTATATGTTCATAATCTCACTTAGCTAATGTTATTATGAGGATATTTCACGTAGGTGTACTTAATTGCTAATGTCATGACAATTGGTTGTTGTAGTAGTACGTTTCTTTGTGTTTGTTCCGTTAACCTTTCTCTTACCTCTTTCTCGTGCTTGTGTGGCAGCCATTTCTCTGTTATGGTGAACACACGTAGTCGTCAGTTAGACGTTGAAGACCTCGAGTTGTGTGGTTTTTCTTACCACACTTGGTACACCCGGCTGGGCCGGAGTGAGTCTTTGTAGCGCACGACCCCGAGTGCTTTGACCTGCATTTGTGGCACCATCGATCTTCACGGCGTTGATCACCCGATCTCCCGCTTACAAAGGGTCTTGATTGACGAACGGGCCCAGATGGCCCCTCCCACTTCCATTTCTCACCCACATACTTCTTCTCATCCCTTTCCGAATTGATGTCGTCCTCAATGAGTAAGGACTCCTCGATAACCTCTTGTAGAGTCGAACACTTAGCATTTCTTACCGCCGTTCGCATCTCGGCCGGTAATCCTTGATGATAAGCCTTAATCTTTGACCTTTCATCGGGGACCAGATGTCCCACCAAGTTTAGTTTCTCCAAAAAGAGCTTGGAGTAGCCAACAATAGACATATTCCTCTTCTTCAGATTTCGGAATTCCCGCTCCAACTTGTCCATCGAGCGTTCACTACAGTACTTGTCCATAATCTTTTCTTTGAACACCGGCCAAGTTAACTTGGCCAGAACTTCCGGGATGAGGGCGGATCGAGTGAGATTCCACCAAATCAACACCTCTCCCCGAAGTAGTTGGAAAGCAAACTTGACCCGTTGAGAAGGATCACACTCACTTTCCTCAAAGGCCATCTCCATCTCTTTGAGCCAATACATGCAAGCAATTGGGCTATCGGAACCCACAAACTCCTTAGGGTGACACCCCAGAAACGTCTTGTAGGTGCACCCTTTAGTCTTCTCTCTGATTCCCTCAGCGGATGGTTTGTCAACCGTTACCACATTCGGTCCACCCGACCCCACAATAACGTTTTCAGCCATAGTCTCGGGTTGACGGTTACTGACGTCTCGATCCTCTAGAAGTTTCATGAAAAACTCTTGTTGTTGGGTCATGGCCGAAGTGATGGCCAATTGTTGTTGAGCCAAAGCCGCATTCATGGCCAACATCATGCTATCCCGAAGCCGGGTCTCCATGGTAACTTCCTCCATGATGGCGTTACCTGTATTGAGATTCTGGCGCGGAATATGCTCGGGTCCACCTCCCAAGATTTTGGGTATAGGAATGTCATCGGAGGTTGCTCTCACCGGGGGTTGTACTGCTGCAGATTCCACTTCTGGTTGCCCTTCTGGCATGTCTAGTAATCTACTTCGAGTGTTTACCATTACTAATCTGCGATGCATGTACGAGAAATAGATTGAGAAAAGACTAAGCGAGTTGAACTCATTGTACGTACTACTACCTTCATCAATTATCGTAATAACAGTAAACCAAGCATGCTCACGTAACAATGCATTCATAATACTTGTAGCTAAGTGAAATTATGAAAGAACCATACAAAAAAATTTTGGTCACCATCATCGCAACTTTCAATTACAGTAATTCCGTAATCCTAACGCTCTCCCCACCTAGGATTTCTACCCCAAGTGGACAGTGATGTCATAAAGTCTAAAGCTTAAGTCTAGATACGTTAAACCATACCTAGTTCACTTAAACTAAAGCTCTGATACCAACTTGTAACACCCTAGAAATAGGGATAACAAAAAAAAATCCGGAAAACAGATATGAGGTATACTGAAATTGCCATAGCAAGAGCCTCCCAAAAATGGGGAATATATAAATATAAATAACCTGTTTAATCACAATTGTAATTTAACGGACAATAAACAACAACCAACTAATCTAATTTCTACATCTAGAAAAGAGATTACAAAAAGGGTTGTCATCTATAAACCCAAACGGTATATATCCAAAAGTATAACACGTCCATGTGCAATTCCCCAAGCTCTCACCCCAAAGCGACTAACCCTGCTTAGGACCGCCGCCGCTAGAACCTGAGATACACATCGACACCAAACAAGTATTAGGCCAAAAAGCCTAGTGAGTTGAACAATAATAAGCATGCATGATCGGTCACATTTCTTATCAGCAGTTAACCATAGTTCAACAAATGTGGAGTCAATAGGGGAGACCCATAGCACCAATAAAGTCCCACCCACGAGTCGATATACCTTGATGCCCTTAACAAGGAACACCCCAAAGGCCCGACACACCCGAAGACTATCGCTAAGAAAATTCCCCGAATGGCAGAGGTCTAGGCACATACCATCACAGTGGCGCCCAAGACTATATCCTCCTAGTGTACTGACTTGGTTCGTCCACATAACATTTACAAGGGGTCCTTTAGGTATATTTCAACCCACATAATTCAATACCAACTACGGGTATAATATTACCACCTTATCCTCGTGATGTCTAACAAAAGACCCAATGTAAATTATGCTCATCATGCATATAAACATATCACCAAAATGGTGTTCCAACTAGAATCATCATAATACCCATATATGCATACATTTAACATATCAAGGTACTCACATTATGTATCTATGAGACAAATCCCAAATAATGATACATATAATAATAATCTTGGCAAATCACCCATATATATACATCTTCCAACTATTTTCATGAAGAAATCCCCAAACATTTGAACATATAGAGATAAAGTAACAAATAGGAGATTGTGATGTGTATCTAGTTTTAACAAAGGTTTAGTAAACTCACAATCTAGGTTTTTGACTAAAACCTAGAAAAAGATGAAACCCTAGTTTTGAGAAAATGAGACTTGATGATGATCGAGATGAGAACTTGATGAAGATCTTCAATAAATACACTTTGATGAGACTTGATGAGCCATAGATCACCCCAACAACCCCAAACCCTAGCAATAAGTGTGTGTGTGTGTGTGTGTTTGAGAGGCTCAAAAATCGCCCAAATAAGAGAGCTCCCGTTTTAAAATGAAGAAGTGAGAAATGAGATATCAAATTTGGATTAAAAACAGAGGACTGGACTCCGCGGGCGACATTGCCCGGCGACAATGCCCTGGGCATTGTCGCGTGTCATAGTCGCCGACTCCCCGAGGGTCACAGTACACACCTCGCGACTATGCCCTGCGACTTTGCCCAGGGGCATTGTCGCGGTGACATTGTTGCTGACTTCACAACACTTACGGTACCAATCATGCGACAATGACCAGCGACAATGACACTGGTCATAGTCGTGTGGCATTGTCGCGCCACACCCAACCCAGACCGAAAAACTAACCAAGTTCGATTACGAGCGCAAGGTTCAGACGGAAATCATGAATACACAGTTCATAAATTATTAAGGAATTATAAAAGTGAGCATGCGCACATAATAGTCCTCACATTCTCAATTAATACAATTACAGGTTTAAGGGAGCGAAAACTTACCTTTTAAATTTTCCAGGTGTTACATGTGTTCATTGTCACACACGAGGTAACAATTTTAACTTTCAAAACTTGAATCAAGACATATGTAACACCCTAAAAATATGGGTAAATTTAAACCTTAAATCTGACGAAATATGACATCATGAATAAGTGGAAATCACCCAAAGAGGGGAAACTGTAGTAGCGTTTACAAATTCTATAATTGGACATTACGATCAACAGCATACTAATCTAAATAGTTATATCTAGATTATAACTGTTGTCGTCTTAATCTCCCAAAATCTCTATTTCTATCTGTGCGCTAATTCTCGAAAAGATTAAGTCCAAAATATGTCGTTAACGACCCAACACTCGTCCCTCAAGCCTTGTGCGGCCCACCACTAAAGGGACCTATTATACATGTCGTTTGAGAAAAAGTGTTAGACTTTACGCCTAGTGAGAACAAACAGTTTATATAAATCAGTTAAGCGTACAATCGATAATAAATGACTTGTAAATACGATAAGCAGTTTTGCTTTCCCAAAATACAACATACGAACCATACTGTCCAAAACATCTTATGATGACGAGGTAGACCCGATTTCCAAGGATTGTGGCGGAATACAAAAGTAAGCCACTTTCCAAGTTGTGAGCTCAATATTAGAATCAAGGCCACGAGCTCATTGACTCGTAGTCAGATGTGGGGAGGGCACCCAATGATTCTAATCATGCTTATTCACTAGGACTACATCTACTGTCCATAGCTAGTTTCTGGTCCCACATAAACGTACCAAGTTGCCTTCCGAGGACCAAATGTCTCAACTAGTTACAAATGAGAGTTATCCAACAATTAATCCGACTTTATACCTATGGATCCATTAGTAACAGTCTAAGGCTTGTCACAATTACATATGTGACTAAACTATAATCACACGTATAGTTTCTCAAATCATAATTCCATAAACATACACTTCTTTGCATAATCAATGCTACATGGAACCAAATCGATATAAAGGTCCAACCATGACCATTTTCATTTCCCAAACAAGTCTTTCATATAATAAGTGTCCCAAAAGTTATAGAACTTTAAAATGATCATTTTTAATACCAACAACAACCCACATGTTTCTTTTTCCAAAATACTCACCTTTACCAAGTAAATCTCACAATATAGTGAAAACTATAGATGTGACTAAAATGTGTTCATCCAAGTATTTAACCACAAATATGCAAACTATCTCACATTTTATAACACAAATCATAGAACACTTCATCATATTTCAAAATAGTACAAACCTAAAATCTCCAAAAATATCAAGTTAGGTAAAAAATTTCAAATAAGAAAATGTAAATAGAGAGATGATTAAGAGTTAATATATAGAGTTTTGGCATGTATGATGTTTAGAAAAGGTAGTATAAACTCACATTGTTAGGTTTTAGTGAAAATCCAAAACTTTAGAATCTCTAGAAAGGGAAGATGACAAGGAGGTTGATAACTCTAGCTTTAGACTTCAAACCTTAGGTTGGAAAGGATGGATCACCTTGAAATCCAAGCAAAGATGTTTTAAATGCTCTAAAAGGAATCAATAAATACAGAAATCACCTAAGAGGGATAGAGTTTGAGGTGGGCGAGGAAGTAAATGAGGAATGAATGAGAAAACAGGGGTTATAATTTGCTGGGGCCTGTCGGGGAGAGTGACACGACATGCGACAATGCCCATGTCACTCTCGCGAGGCACTATCGTGCAAGTGGTACCGAGGCTTGCCCCCTCAGGGGGAGAGTGATAGGAGACAGTGCCTAAGTCACTCTCGCGGGAAAGGTACCGAGAGCACCCCACGACCAACGACTATGTCGTGCGACTTTGCCCTCTTGCAAGGTCTTCCCCGGGGTACCAAAGCCCGAAAATTCCGATTTTGATCTTGCATGATCGCGAACCTCTTAGAAAACAATGATAGATCAATTCTATATAATTTCTATAAGTTCAAGGTTCAAGAAAATAGTTAAGATGATGAATTTACTCACTGAAATTTTGGGGTGTTACAACATACTTCCCCTAACACGTTCTCTAGCTTGGTGTTTAGAGCTTTTACTTTTCTTTGTTACCGAGGGCTAAGGCTATGCAAATCAAATCATTAATTTAAGCCTAAGACTTAATAAATTCTTATATGTTCACAACTTTGTTTCTGAGGTGATATATGTACTTGCACGAAGAAGAGTGGTGTTAAGTTTGACAGACGTAATGTGAGAGTTAAAAATCCTTTCTAGAGTAGAGTTTCTTGTAGGTTTTGGGCTCTTAAGTTAGCCACCTATCGTACCATTATGCACCTAATTTGCCTATCACATGATACTCTTGGGACGAGACAGTGTCGGCCAGCTCGTGGGTGCTAGTTATAAACCTTATTTTGTACAAACTTTGCATATGATGTTAACTTTAATTGTAGATTAGAAATTATAAATACTTTGCAACATAGTTTCTATGAAATCTTTTGTTGCTCGTTTATCATCCAAAACAACGCTATTTCACTCTTCTGAGTTATAATCAAAGTTCACACCCCTATGAACGACTGTGCACCCACTTAGATGACATTTTAATGTCTAAAAAAGCAAACAACCCCTTCTTCTAAACACAGTTTTTAAAACATCTGGCTTTCGTATTATATAAAACATATCATACACTTAACTTTCTCAGTAAATGACACCAATTTCCCTTTTTAAGAATAAAAGAAACCGCCACAACATTTCGTACTTCAACCTTCTCAACCCCTTTTGATACAATATATCTTGTTAAACCTTTAGCATACATTTCATTTTAATTTTTTCTAAGTCGAGAACATGAAAATAAAATAAAAAAGTCACTTTCTTTTTCTTTGTTTCTACGTTGGGAATGCGTAACCAAAAATTATTTTTCTTTATTTTATTTTCCCTTCTTTTGCCTCCAAATTCAATAATGCAATGCAAGGATTTTACCACACCCAGCAGTGACATACCTATGTCTCTAAACCTCGATATGCACTAACATTTCTAAAAAAGGTCTTGTTACGAACATCTTTAACGATTATTTTATTTTTACATGGTACCAAAACAATACAAATTCTTTTTTAGAGGTATACATAATTGTAGGTTTACTGTTGTTGCAATCAAACATCGACATTTTCCTTAGCTCTTTTCTCTTTCAACCAGATACCACCAAACACTATGTTATATTCCTTTGATACCCCTAGATACTTCTTTTTTTTCTTCTTACAGTCAAATGATTACATGATTAATTGTATTATAGAAATATTATTGTTTAAGTAACTACATAATTTATAATAATAGGATATGAAAACCTTAAATTCCGTTGAATTGATATAAATAAAACAAAATTAAATTCTTAAGGTAATTAAAGATGTATAAAATTGAAATACAATTTTTCAAAGGGTTTCCTTCGAGAAAAAAGAAAGTTTTCAATTTTCACTTGTAGCATCTAGATAACATCAATTACCGTCTAAAAATACCTATACGCAAGTAAGCACACATTACACGTACAAATATAACTAAATTGATGATAGTTATAAAAAATACCGATACCCGGGTTCGAGCCCCACTCGTAGCACTTGTGGCCACTGAGGATAAACTCAGGGCTGCACGCTTTAGCAGCTGGGTCAAATGCCCTAATTGTCAGAGATTAGTCTGGATCATAGGCACATGATACCATTTCAAAAAAAAAACAATGATAAATCTTGAAAAACAATTGATATAGGGGTAGGTGGTAACATTGACATATATAAGAGACACGTGATTATAAGTAGCACCGTTGGTTTAAATTGTACAACAGAAAAAAACATTACATATATGCACTAAAAAATTCGGCTTTAAAAATATTGTGGTACCTAACAAAATTTAACATGTAGCGTAGTATTATTGTAGCTGTAGGGGACCCATTCATTTTGAAGGCACTTGACAATTGACATGTCTCTCTCTATTTGCTCCTCTCCCCCATGCAAGTACCTCCTTCCTAACTATAATTCATCCTCCCCAACGTTTCCCTTTAGCCCTTTATATATATAACAATAATAAAGGTTCTTACAGACGTTATTAACCGAAACTGTATGTCTGGTTGAAACCAACGAATTGGTTCTAACCGGTTATGTGTTACACAAAATTGATACGTCAGGAAATCTAATTGTACTAATTGAATACTTAATGCGGTTTTCAAGTTTATAAGACGAAAAACTATGTATTTTATACAGAACCTCTTGCAATAAGTAGTTATGTTAACGTTGGACTATAACTAACAAGTTATATCCTTGTGAACAGGGGCGGATGTAGTAGCAAAAAGGAGGAGGGAAGGGACCCCACTCAAAAAGTCAAAATACCAAATTTTCAAGGTTAAAAACATTTTTTTTTTCTAATTTTTATCATAGATCCCCCCACTGATTTTTCGTATGGGACCCCATCAACCAAAAAACGTATCTCGAAATCAATTAAAAAACCAAAAAAAAACTCTTGAAATCAACCAAAAAATTGAATAAGTCACTCAAAATCACCAAAAAAACTTAGAAATCCCTTGAAATCAATCAATAAAACTTCAAAAATACCTCTAAATGTTGGAATTAAGCTAAAAATATATCGGACGACTTTGCGAGCCTTCATTGTATCTTAAAGGTGCCCCCACCAGGAAAAAATCCTGGATCCGCCACTGCTTGTGAAACAATAATTTGTTAGGTCAAAGTCGGGCATCATAATGAAACTCAAGAAGTATATCGCCATAGGCGGATGGTCATAGGAGCTTATGGGGGCCATGACCCATATGAATTTGTGAATGCTTAATACACATAGTTTACTCCAACAATGTAGTTTAATAAAAATTTATTTGGGGCGCCTCCACTCAAAGATGCTTGACTCCTTATTAGACCAAGAAAAGTAATAGATATGCTAAAATTAAAAAAAAAATCAACCGTGGTCCACAAATTATGCGTCATGCTTTTGCGTAAAAGCTTGCAATAAGTTAATAGAATGTTTTTGGGGGTCTTAACAAAATTTCTATGACATTTTTGATAAGTCATGTTTGACATTTTCATATCTAATATTTAATGTCTTCTTTTAGAGTTTAAGTATACATTAATATATGTATAATAAGCTGATTTAGGGAACGTTTACTTACATCTTAAAGAACTTAATGGTTTGAGTGGCTTAATTCGCTCGACCAGAGTGTTTATTTACAACTTATGTTAAGCCATTAAGTAACCTCAAATAAATTAATACCAAAAATACCCTATAAAAAATCCAGCCCTCTCTCTATGAGTCCCACAAACAACAATATATTTTTATTCAAATAGATAAATTTATTTGGACAAACAACTTAGCTTATATAGGGTCTTAATGAAAAAAAAAACGTAAACAATCCTTTACTTTTTCAATAGGTTGTTTAAATTCGTCTTAATACAAATGATAAAACTTGTTAGATCGCATAACTTTTTGTTAGCCGTATAGTTGTTGGTTTCATAAATTTAAAAGTATCTTATTAAGCAGAGTTAGACATCCCAAAAGATTAATTATTATTGTAGTAAAAAAATAATCTTGTTGTTATAAATTTATTTGGAAAATATTTTTATTGATACAAATAAAACTTATTGTAGAATGAATTAATCTATGATAACATTATATACGTTTGGTGGAAAGTACAACCAGGACCAGTCCTGACATTTTTGAGGCCCTGTGTAAAACCTATGTAACCTTATATTTTTTCTAATTATGTTATTTATTAAATATTTTATTAATAAATTCATTTATGTTGGGATATATGCGAAAGTATAAAATAATTATAAACAATATCCAAATAAAATTCAAACTCATCTTTATATTGTTAAATTAATGATTATAAATCTTATATGATTAATCTGATGTTATTTAGTAAAAAAGTTAAAAGTAATTACATAATAAGTATAATGTATAATATGTAAAACAAATAGTTTATTAGTAGTTAACATAAAAAGTCTACACTACTACATTTTTTTTAAAGAAAACAAAATCATCTTATCATGCTTTCATATTCAAGATTTGCTAGAAACTCATTTTTAATTGATATTAAACACAAAACTTATAATCTCTTTTGAAACATAGTCGATGGCTAATAAGATTCCAAAAGTTTAAAAAAAATATTAACGAATATATATATATTCAATAACGATCAAAAAAATTTCTAAGTTTTATTAAATAATCAAGCAAAGTTACTAGAAGAAAATCATTAAAAAAAATAAAATAAATAATGAAAAGTATCATATATATGCTTATAGAATGAAATTTGTGCCTTTAAAATGGAAGAGCCTAAGAAGAAATGTTATAAATTTATGTTGATCTGCAAAAGAAAAACGAATAAATAAACTGTATAATTTGAACTTTGGAAGATAATCTAGAGCATTAAATCTATTATGAATATGAGGTTTTAATTGATTCATAAGCTTTTAATAAGAAATTTCCTACCAATAATAAAGAAAATAAATAATTGAGATTATATAAAAAAAAATAAAGAAATAGGGAAGACAAGATTCAAAATATCTGTAAGAATCAAAATAAAGATTAATGGACTAGCTTGCTATTTTATCATCATTCGATAAACAAACAACTACGAAATAAATGAATTATTAAAAAAATATACATATAATCAAATTATCTTAAAATCACGATATCTATACTATATTATAAAGCACGGATAAAAAACTTTTAAATACAAATTATTAGGTACAATGTACCATCATTTTATGCAAGATTTTAAAATCTCTTAATTTACAAGTATCAAAACACAAGATACATATTACTACTGCAGACTTCTAACACCCACCAATTTGGTATGTGTGAGACCTTCCTTTTATGCATACCTTTCCATAGTATTATATTACTATAAATTTGTTTTAATTGTATTATTAAATATGTAATTGGTTATTTTTTCTAAATGTCATTAAAATATATAAGATAATCATTGAATTCTAACAAAATGCTTAATTTTTTATATAAACAACATTATATTATTAAGCCTAAATTAAACAAATTTATAAAAAAACATTATCACATTCTCAAACCATTCAAAATCGTACTGTAAATCGACAAAAAAAAAACAAAATAAAACATTAAAATCGTGATAAATCTCACTGCATTGCGCGACTACGCTTCTACTTTTATATAATTAACAAATCACGAAAAAAGCTTAATACTTTGATAGCCAAAAGAGACAAGATTTGGTTCAATAGCTAGGGTTGATTTGAAATATATTCACTCCACTTTTTGACACCAACACAATCACAACCACAAATTATTCATCATCAAATAACACCTACCATTCCCTAACCACTCACCCATACCCAATGGACCATAACAACTCTGACTCTCACGTGTATCTTTTTTCCATCTTTACTTTTCTAAATTTTGTATGACGAACCTAGCAGAATGATTGTATATATAAAACATACATACATAGAGTAACAATACTTATTTAAAAGAACACGAGAACTAACAAAATCATTAGTAATTTTACATTAACAGACGAAAAAGGACTTTGGCCGTGGCTTCAGGTCTGCATGGCTTTTTTGCACGTAATGGTAAAATCACTAATAATTTTGTTAATTATCGTGTTCTTTTAAATAGTTATTGTTCTCGTTTGATCCTCCATCTACACACACACACACACACATATATATATATATATATATATATATATGGTTGGGTTCCGGTGAGAAGTTGAGTTAACAGTGAGAATCGTGAGAAGTGGTTATGATCAACCGTTGGATGAGAAATGGACGCACATTAGGATGAGATGCACCGAGATGTTCCCTTCTATGCCGCAATTCATGGGAGGGCTTGAGATTAAAAGAGATCAACGGTTCAGATCCACTTCTCACGCTTCTCACCGTTAACTCAGCTTCTCACACGATTCTTCGCCTATATATATATATATATATATATATATATATATATATATATATAGTGGAAGGATATTTTGCAACCCTGAAAAAGGTTGCAACCCTTGCAACCCACATCTTAACCGTTGGATTCATGATCGACGGTTATTTTATTTTTATTTTTCTGTTTTTTTAATTAAAAATATTGGGTCACATATCTATTTTAACCGCCGATCATGAATCCGACGGTTAAGATGTGGGTTGCAATGTTTGCAACATTTTTAAGGGTTGCAAATAAAACAACCCCTATATATATATATATATATATATATATATATATATATATGTGAGTTCATACGAGAACAATATATATTTAAAAAAATACGAGAACGACCGATTACATACAAAATCATATATGATTCACGCGAAGTCGCAGACGAAGTCGCTTGCGTCCATTTTTTTGGTCGCTAATGTCGAATCATATATGATTTTGCAAATAGTTTGTTGTTTTCTTATTTTCTTAAATAACTAGTGTTCTCATTTGAACCTTCCTCTATATATGTATCTACGTCATCTCAAACTCTAATATATGTACATATTTCATGGTTTGTGTCCAGCTTATATGAGACATCAACAAAACTTGATGACTTGAAGCGAAAGAGTTCGTCATGTCTTTAGATGTGTTAGACCCTGGTTCTATATGTGAGAACACATGGAACCCCGAATGTACTCTCCAAAAATGCCCTTGAAGAGATAAAAGAGAGGTTTTAACATATATTTAAGGAGGAATGTTACAAGTTTAATCGATGTGGGATTCCAACACACCCCCTCCAATGGAGGATAGACCGACAAAAATTGTCCCAAATTGTCGAGAGAGGGCAAGATGGGTGAGGGGCCTCTAGACAACTACAGATTGCCCCAATGTGTCGAGTCCCTAGAGTAGTAAACCTTCCTTTGATACCATGTAAGAATATTATGTAATAGATAATAATCCCTTGTTTTAACACCCCGATTTTTGTCTGGCCAAAATTGAGGACAAAAATGTAAACAGCGCTCCGCGCGACTGACTGCGCGACAACCCGTGCGAAGGTCTGTTTGCTCGCAATTCCAGTATTTGGCGCGCCTTTCCGCGCGAGTCAACTCGTGCCACTGCCCGTGCGGAGCTTCTGTGAGTAAATAAAAGGGTCGAATCAGCCCCAAATCCTCATTTACTCCTCTTTCTCCCCTTCTTAAATGCTCTCCTCAATATTCTAGGGCAAAGGTCGATTTTTGGGTGCATTAAAGCAGACCAACCACCAACTTCCTCAAGGCTTTCGTCATCAACCTAAGATCAAGTCTAGGATCTCATTTTCTCCATAGCCTCCGTCTCTTTCCTCAAGAATATTTGGGTTTCTAGGGTTTTCATCAAAACCCACTTTGTGAGTCTTTCCTTCATAGTACATGTTCTTAAATACTATGAAAACCTTCTTCCTTTACATTACCTAAAATACTAACATTATTCTCCATTTTTACACCATTTGAACCATTGGGTCAAATTCTAGGGTTTTGACAGATGTATGAACATGTTGACTTATGTTGTTATGAAGTAGGTAAATGTTCATCTACATATAACCTTCTAAAGGTATTATGAAATATGGAAACCAAAATGGGTATTATGAATTATTTGGAAACTATGAATGGGATGGGGGTGGAGTGGTGATATTAGTTATATATTATAGATATTTATGTACATGAGATGCTATGGAATTATGTCCTACCTTTTTGGGAAAATGTGACTTAGGTGAATGTGATGGTATTATAATGGTTGAAATTGTCTATGATGGTATTATAATGGTTGAAATTGTCTATGATGATATAATGATCAAAGTTATGTTATGTTTGGGTTCGGTTGCCAAGAGCACCATGATAAAGTGACATACCTTTAAAGAATGGAGAATGGTGAGAGTCCAAGGTAAAGACCTGGATAGGGTTGAACTTGGATATCTTTGGGGTAAAGACTTGGATAGAGTTGAACCCATGTTTACTTGTAACTAAAGACTTGGATAGATTTGATGCTGGTAAGCACCCATTCTCAAATATGTGCACCGTAGGTGTTGTGGTCTACCAATGTGTTCCGTCACAACCTACGGTGGGACGGGTCTCCCCCGTTTAACCGATTACCTTATTCTAAGTGGACCCTTAAATATTGTTATGCGTCAATTACCCTTATTATAACTGTGGAATAATCTCACTAGGCTCCAAGCCTAACACTTGTTTACTTTGATGTGTATTCCAGGTTCTCCTAGCGGTGGGGTGGCAAGGTCTTGAGCGGAGTGTTGGGGCCCCGTCGGGGTCAATCTTTTGGGAACATATCATTTGATGAGATATAGAGCGTACTCATTACTCGTTGATATTTTGGGGAATTGATGACGACACCCGATTTGTAATCTAAATTAGAATGTTTAGATTAGTAGGTTGTCGTTCCTTGTTTCCATTACATTCTTAAAATTGTAAACGCTTATACGCTTTCCCCATTTGGGTGTTGACTTTTGTGAAGGTTTGTTTTTGAGCCAAATGTTACAGGTTTAAGTTCCTCCGTTTATAAAAGTCTTATTGCGAAATTTTTAATTTTTAAAATGTACCCAAATTTTTAGGGTGTTACTGTAACACACTCAAATCTGAATATAGCAACTAATTTAGATTTTTCTAAATACATCGATAATTGATTCATCTACAACTACAATTTAAGGTTTAACTTTGATACACACATTTCATTCTATATGTACGGTTTATAAAAGAGACGGGTGCTACTAAAACCCAATAACAATCACTATCTCCAATCTGCGAAAGACTTCACCAACTACTTACCCTTGCGTAAGACTAAGACTCGTCTCTTTATAGAACTGCTAGAACCACTTCCCCAATTGGAACCTGATGCACATGCCGACAAATAAAAGGTTAGGCTAACACCTAGTGAGTTCAAAAGTTTTCAACATGAGTGGATATATAATGTTATTAGTAAAGAATGTCATTTAAATCATTGATCTTCCTGAAAGGTTTACTTTAACATGAGATGACTCATTTTCCAAATACGCACATTTAAAGATGATAATTCTAGCATAAAAATAATCCTTCACAAAATAGAATTTAACCCGAAACTCACTTGAAGCATTAAACAGGGATTGAACTCCCAATTTATAAAAACACGTATAAGCCTTTATTTCCCGAAACACCAAAACACGGGTGAACACTAATACTCCACATAACTCATGGATAAAACTCGTACATATAAAACGTCACCGAAAACATGGATACTAAAAATACCATACCCAAAACAACACCTTCCGGTGATGGGGGAGGCCCGTTTCCATTGAACGTGGTGGGAACACAAAAGTATGTCACGTATCTATGTTATTGAATTGCACCTCAGATCAATGACTTTAGTGCACACTAACTTAAGTGTCACCTCAAGTCCCTAACACCTTTAGTCCACACCACTTAGCGGGCGTCACCTCAAGGAAACCCGATCTTACTGCCCATTCGCTCTCTAGTAGAATTCCAACCTCAAGGTCCCTGTTCGACCTTTAGTGTCCACTCACTAGCATTCAAGGTAGGAGTCTCAACTCCTTACTTGATAACCCATGATGACTAACACTCGTGCACAAGAATTAGACATCCAAACATAAGACCCATGGTCCCAAAGTATAACCCACAAAGGTTCCTCTTCGCCAAACAACTGGGACGACAATAATGCCAACACGACGTTATTTTCCCAAAGTGAGAATCCCAAGAGTCCTAACCATTAAACAAGACTGACTTACATGCATATGGATCCAATGCATTACAGTCTAAAACACAAGACCCCTATTGGATGACACACGCACTCAAAACATGTATTCTCCAAAATAAAGTACAGTAAATACAACTCACACCCAAGGCTCCACTTTATGTTATTAAAACCGGACAAATGTCCTCAAGACTCAATTTAGTCAAAACCGAGCCAGGGGCCCAACAACTTACGTAAACCCCCAAAAGAAAGTCGGTATAAACATTGAAACACGATTGACCAACTATCATGTAAACACAACGACCAAAAGTATGATTAACTCAAATCTCCTCATTGGATGAGGCAAACCATTTTCTAAATGAAATCGCACCCCTATATTTCCAAAATGCCTCATAACACAATATTATGCATTTTCCGAAAAGGTTTATAAGGTCAAATACACAAAATGATACTTACGTCAAATGAACTCCAATTATATATGTAAAATCATCGATGGAACATTTCAACATGATTTATTTACCAAAAATCCCAAAAATAGGTATTTCACCATGTTTATAAAACTAAACATTTCAAAATAACCAAAACTTATTAGGTGATCAACAGTTAACAATTTCATGTAAAACACAAAACACTTTACAATGAACATTTTGGCATGTACACCGTTTTCATAAATCAACTTGAACTCACCTTGCTAGATTTAGGCTAAATCTAGATTTTACCCCAACTTGAGCTTTCTTGAAGAAATCCGAATTCGTGAGCAAAATTCTTTCAAAAACCTAGATCCACAAATTTTCAACCGTAAATAACCATTTCCAACCATCTAGAATCTTTCCCCAAATCATTTTACAAGAAGATTTCATCATAACTCAAGACCTTAATTTCCATAGTTGAAGGGAAGAGAAGTTTACCTTTACCAAGCCTTGAATCCCTCATGAAAACACCTCTAGGTCACCACTATGAACATCACCCTTCAGCTCTTCAAAAGGGTGGAGAAGGTTTGATGAACTCTTAGAAGTCCATGAAAGGTGGAAGATGAGATGGGGTTCTAACTTGTATCCAAATCTTAACCAAAATGTGATAGGTCACATTAGGTCTTCAAATTCAAGGTCTTGAATGCTCCAAGATCTATAAAGAGAGAAGGGTTTTCGTCTTGAGGTAGAGAGGAAATGGGTTGGGAGAAGAATAAATGAATTAGGGATGAAAATTAGGGTTTTAAACCAATCTGGGGCCGATTGCGATTGTGCCAAGCGAAAGTGACATGGTCACTCTCGCGAGGCACTCTCGCGAGGCACTCTCGCGAGGCACTCTCGCTGGAAGTGTACCGCGACCATAAGGCCCTCCGCGAGAGTGACACGCGATTGTGACACATGTCACTTTCGCTGTCACTTTCGCCCAAACTCCACGAAGCCCGAAAATCCGATCTTTTTTTACACTAAGGCCCCCGACACTCTTTGGAAATTTTAGTAGTGTTTTCCTAACATGAATCCTACCAAACACAAGGTACTGAAACGCCTGGGTGCTCCTATAGTTATCGAAAATTAAGGGTGTTACAGTTACAAGTTGGTATCAGAGCATTAGTTTAAGTGAACTAGGCATGAACGTTAGATGTCTAGACTTAAGCTGGAGTTATTAAGTTATGATTTGCAAGGATTGGGTAGAAATACTAAGATAGGATGGTCTTAGAGTCGACGGAATTGCATGAATTACGAATTATGATCATGGCAACGAGAATCCTTGGGTATGATGTGTTCATAATAGCACTTAGCTAATGCCATTATGAATATATTGCTACGTGAGCATGCTTGATTTACTAATGTCATGACTATTGATGAATGTATTAGTATGTTTTCCTTTATGTTTCGATCGAATATCTTATTCTCTCTCGTGCTTGTGTGGCATCCTTTGTCCATCATGATGAATACTCGAAGTGGACCGATGGTCGAATGGGAATTTCATGAGAATAGTACGTCCAATCCAAATCTGGTGGTCAGAGCAGCGAATGTTGTTCCCCCTAATATGCCGCCAATATTTACCGGAGAGGTAGAGCATATACCCATAGTGGATTTGGCATCATCAAACCCGGTCATTAGAGAGTCAAACCCTCAAGCCGATATGATAGATAACGTCATGCAGATGGTGACGTCAGCTATAGAAAAGCAACAAGAGGCAATTCTGAAGATGTTGGAGGATAGGGATGCTAGTCTCAGAAGGCCGGAGGTGGTTGCCGAGAATGCGGTGGCCGGTTCGGGTGGTACTGGAAACGCGATCAGGATGGAAGAGCACGTGGTTGTCAGTACTCAGAGGGGCGTAAAAAGTTGCTCATACAAAAGCTTCCTTTATAGTAAGTCGCCTGAGTTCTCAGGATCCGATGACCCAGTTGAGTGTATGAACTGGATCCAAGCGATCTAGCAAGATTTCGGTTCCAATGAGTGCGGGGAAGATCTGAAAATGAAATTTGTATCCCAAATGCTTAGAGGCTAGGCACATCGATGGTGGAACGTCACTAGACCCACCCTCGATGCTGTCATTCGTGCTCAGTTATCATGGGAATCTTTCAAGAAGAAGTTGATGGAGGAGTATTGCAATGAGAGGGCGATAGACCGAGTTGTCGATGAGTTCTTAGTCCTCAAGAAGGGTAATATGACCGTGTAAGACTATTCAAGAAAGTTTGTCGAAAAGCTTGATTTGGTAGGGCATGTAGCCCCAACTGAGAATGAGAAAGTGAAGGCGTTTCTGAAGGGGTTGTCGGCGAACATAATGTCCATGGTTCGCAACGCCAAACCCTCTACTCTCCGTGAGGCCATTGAAGAGGCCATGGTCATGGAGGATGTCTATTCCCAGAGTCGCGAGGAGAGGGTCGGGGCGACCGAGAAGAGAAAATGGGAAGGCAACTCTTTACCCTCCAAGAAACCGCAAACCTTCAACAACAACATCAACAGGAGAACCGAGCCTAGGTGGGAAGCTAGGTGGTGCCCCAAGTGTAGAAGCAAACATTTCGGCCCGTGCAAATCTAGAAAGAAAAATTGTTTTAAATGTGGCAAGGCGGGTCACGTTCGTGAAAATTGCCCGATTCGAGACGTCACTTGCTATGAATGCAAGGAACCGGGTCACTTTCGTAATGAGTGCCCGAAGTTGAAGGCGGGAGGACCGCAAAGCAAGAAGGAGAACCCTCCGAGGGTGCCGGGAGAGCATTCCAGATGACTGCCGATGAAGGGAAAGCTTCACCGGAAGTTGTTTCGGGTACGTTCCCTGTCAACTCAGTACCCTCTCTTGTATTGTTTGACTCCGGTGCCAGTTTCTCTTTTGTGTCAAACTTGTTTTGCCAAAATCTTTCATTGGCTACTAGTACACTAGATGATGCGCTAATTGTCGAGATAGCTAATGGTTGTCAAGTTGTGGCCCGCGAGTCGTTAAAGGGATGCATCGTGGAAATCGGAGGGAGGAGTTTCTCGATTGATCTCTTGCCCAATGACCATTGGAGGATTCGACGTGGTGGTCGGGATGGATTGGTTAGCGAAAAACCAAGTGGTGATTCTGTGTGCCAAGAAGTTGATTCGAATTCCTAATACCGATGGGACTGATGTGATCGTTTAGGGCGAGAGGAGGAAGGACAATGTACCGATCATCACCATGGCCAAGGCGCGTAGGTGTTTACGGAAGAAGTGCCCCTCTTTTCTAGCCTATGTGTTGGACGCCAAGCTTGAAAAGAAGAAGCTTAGAGACGTGAAGGTAGTTCGGGAGTTCCGCGATGTTTTCCCGGACAATTTGCCGGGTTTACCACCGGAAAGACAAGTTGAATTTTGGATCGATATAGTCCCGAGAGCGGCTTCGATTGCTCGAGCCCCTTACCGGTTGGTGCCATCGGAGATAAAAATAAATGATGACTCAACTCCAAGAGCTCTTAGAGAAGGGGTTTATAAGACCGAGCTCATCACCTTGGGAAGCTCCGGTCTTGTTTGTCAAGAAGAAGGATGGCACAATGAGAATGTGCATCGATTACCGTGAACTGAACAAGGCAATGGTGAAGAACAAATATCCGCTTCCGAGGATCGACAACTTGTTCGATCAACTCCAAGGAGCGGGTTGTTTCTCGAAAATTGACTTACGTTCGGGATATCATCAGGTGAAGGTCAGAGGTGAGGACATCCCGAAGACGACCTTTAGAATGCATTATGGCCATTACGAATTTCTTGTGATGCCATGTGGTCTAACTAACGCGCCGGTGGTATTCATGGATTTGATGAATAGGGTGTCCCGACCATTCCTCGACAAGTCGGTCATTGTGTTCATTGATGACATACTTGTGTATTCCAAGAGCGAATTGGAACACGAGTAACACCTTCGTGAGGTTCTAGAGGTGTTGAGAAAAGAGAGGTTGTATGCGAAATTTTCCAAGTGCGATTTTTGGCTTGAAGAGGTTCAATTCTTGGGTCACCTTGTCACTCGAGGCAGAGTGAAGGTGGACCCCTCCAAAATTGAAGCCATGATGAATTGGGAGCCTCCCAAGAATCCGTCCGAGATCCGAAGCTTCTTGGGTTTGGCGGGTTACTACCGGAGGTTTATTCAAGATTTCTCGAAAATCGCTTCTTCCTTGATGGCCTTGACTCGGAAGAACGTCAAGTTTGTTTGGACCGAAGCACAAGAGAAGGCATTTCGAACATTACAAAAGAAGTTGTGTGAAGCTCCAATTTTGTCGCTACCCGAAGGATCGGAGGACTTCGTGGTCTATAGCGATGCGTCAAAGATGGGTTTGGGTTGTGTGTTGATGCAAAGAGGCAAAGTGATCGTCTACGCCTCAAGACAACTCAAAATTTATGAGAAGAACCATCCTACCCATGATTTGGAGTTGGCGGCGGTGGTGTTCGCCTTGAAGCTATGGCGACCCTACCTCTATGGCACGAAATGTACGCTCTACACGGATCATAAGGGTTTGAAATACGTCTTTGATCAAAAGGAATTGAACATGAGGCAAAGAAGGTGGCTCGAATTACTTAAAGATTATGATTGCGAGTTGCTTCACCACCCCGGGAAGGCAAATGTGGTGGCTGATGCGCTGAGTCGGAAGCACTATTGCGGAAGTATTTGGGCTACCCTTTCGAGGATCGAGCTAGTGTCGAGCCTTATTGAGAGAATCAAGGAATCTCAAGTAGAAGCCTTATTGAAGGAGATTCTCAAAGAAGAAGTTATGGAAAAGCAACATTTGCTCTTAACGGAAGATAGTCGTGGAGTGAAATTGTTCAATGGTCGTGTATGGGTACCCAAGGTTGGAGGCAATCGAGAACTTCTTCTCGAGGATGCCCATAAGTCCAAATATTCCATTCATCCGGGGAGTACAAAGATGTACAGAGACTTGAAGCTACATTATTGGTGGCCGGTAATGAAACTTGATGTGGCATGTTATGTGGAGCGTTGTGTGACGTGCTTACAAGTGAAAGTCGAGCATCAACGACCGTATGGGAGTCTTCAATCCTTGGAGATCCCCGAGTGGAAGTGGGAGCATATTACCATAGACTTCGTGACTAAGTTGCCTAAAACTCTTCGAGGTCACGACACCATTTGGATAATAGTTGATCGGTTGACTAAGAGCGCTCACTTCATGGCCATGTGCGAGACACTACTGATGGACAAGTTGGCAAAGCTTTACATTGATGAAGTGGTTTCAAGGCATTGGGTGCCTTTATCTATTGTGTCGGATCGCAATAGTAGATTCACTTCGAATTTTTGGGATGGCTTACAGAAAGAGTTGGGTACTCGAGTGAACTTGAGTACGAATTACCATCCTCAAACCAACGGTCAAAGCTAAAAGATATGCTAAGGTCTTGCGTTATTGACTTCGGGGGTAGTTGGGACTCTTACCTACCTTTGGTGGAGTTTTCTTACAATAATAGCTACCACTCGAGTATTGGAATGGCACCATTTGAGGCATTGTACGGACGGAAGTGCAGAACTCTCGTGTGTTGGCTTGAAGCGGGAGAGAAGCAATTTGCCGGACCCGAAAATTGCAAGAAATAGCATAGAAGGTAAAGGGTATTCGGGATCGGCTGAAAGCGGCTCAAGATCGGCAAAAGAGCTATGCCGATAAGAAAAGGTGGCCGATGGAGTTCCAAGTGGGTGACCGTGTAATGCTTAAGGTGTCCCCTTGGAAGGAGATAATTCGGTTTGGAAAGCGTAGGAAGTTGAGTCCCCGTTTCCTTGGACGATTCACAATGCTTAAACGTGTAGGGTTGCAAGCCTACCAATTGGTACTTACACCGGAGATGATCGGGATCCACAACACATTCCATATATGTTACCTTCGGAGGTGTTAGGCGGAAGAGGAGAGCGTTATTCCTCTTTCCGAGATAAGGGTGGATGAGGGTAACCGTTGTGTAGAGGAACCTGAAGCCATTTTGGAGCAAAAGTCAAAGAAACTTCGCCACAAGGAAGTCACCATGGTCAAGGTGCAATGAAAGCATCATCGTGGGGCCAATGTGACGTGGGAAGCCAAGGAGGATATGAAGAGGTGATATCCTTATCTTTTCGACTAATTGGGATTTCAGGGACGAAATCATTTCCAAGTTGGGGAGGATTGTAACACCCCGATTTTTGTCTGGCCAAAATTGAGGACGAAAATGTAACAGCGCTCCGCGCGACAACCCGCGCGACGGTCTGTTTGCTCACAATTCCAGTGTTTGGCGCGCCTTTCCGCGCAAGTCAACTCACGCCACGGCCCTCGCGGAGCCTTTGTGCGTAAATAAAAGGGTTAAATCAGCCCCAAAACCTCATTTACTCCTCTCTCCCTTTCTTAAATGCTCTCCTCAATATTCTAGGGTAAAGGTCGATTTTTGGGTGCATTAAAGGAGACCAACCACCATCTTCCTCAAGGCTTTTATCATCAACCGAATATCAAGTCTAGGATCTCATTTGCTCCATAGCCTCCGTCTCTTTCCTCAAGAATATTTGGGTTTCTAGGGTTTTCATCAAAACCCACTTTGTGAGTCTTTCCTTCATAATACATGTTCTTAAATACTATGAAAACCTTCTTCCTTTACATTACCTAAAATAATAACACTATTCTCCATTTTTACACCTTTTGAACCATTGGGTCAAATTCTAGGGTTTTGACATATGTATGAACATGTTGAGTTATGTTGTTATGAAGTAGGTAAATGTTTATCTACATATAACCTTCTAAAGGTATTATAAAATATGGAAACCAAAATGGGTATTATGAATTATTTGGAAACTATGAGTGGGATGGGGGTGGAGTGGTGATATTAGTTATATGTTATAGATATTTATTTACATGAGATGCTATGGAATTATGTCCTACCTTTTTGGCAAAATGTGACTTAGGTGAATGTGATGGTATTATAATGGTTGAAATTGTCTATGACGGTATTATAATGGTTGAAATTGTCTATGATAGTATTATAATGGTTGAAATTGTCTATGATGGTAAAATGATCAAAGTTATGTTATGTTTGGGTTTGGTTGCCAAGAGCACCATGATAAAGTGACATACCTTTAAAGAATGGAGAATGGTGAGAGTCCAAGGTAAAGACCTGGATAGGGTTGAACTTGGATATCTTTGGGGTAAATACTTGGATAGATTTGAACCCATGTTTATATGGAACTAAAGACTTGGATAGAGTTGATGTTCTAACGATTAAAGACTTGGATAGAGTTGATGCTGGTAAGCACCCATTCTTAAATATGTGCACCGTAGGTGTTGTGGCCTACCTACGGTGGGACGAGTCTCCCCCGTTTTACATAAAGAACTCAAGTGTTGGAAAGTTATTCGATTACCTTATTCTAAGTGGACCCTTAAATATTATTATGCTCCAATTACCCTTATTATAACTGTGGAATGATCTCACTAGGCTCCATGCCTAACACTTGTTTACTTTGATGTGTATTTATAGGTTCTCCTAGCGGTGAGGTGGCAAGGTATTGAGCGGAGTGTTGGGGCCCCGTCGGGGTCAATCTTTTGGGAACATAGCGTTTGATGAGATATAAAGCGTACCCATTACTCGTCGATATTTTGGGGAATTGATGACGACACCCGATTTGTAATCTAAATTAGAATGTTTAGATTAGTAGGTTATCGGTCTTTGTTTCTGTTACATTCTTAAAGTTGTAAAAGCTTATACTCTTTCCCCGTTTGGGTGATGCCTTTTGTAAAGGTTTGTTTTTGAGCCAAATGTTCCAGGTTTAAGTTCATTCGTTTATAAAAGACTTATTGCGAAAATTTTAATTTTTAAAATGTACCTAAATTTTTAGGATGTTACACTTGAGTCTTCTCCTCTCATTACATAAGGAATATAAAAATATACAAAGGCTCAATCTTCTCCTATAATTAAGAAGATTACAATCAATTACAGCCTATCTCTATCCTCTATACATGGCTATATATATGTATATATCTGCTATATTAATTAGAGTCTATCACTCCCCCACAATCGAAGCAGTAGGTTCGAGAATGTGGAGAGTGGATCTGAAATTTGTGAAGAGAATTTGTGAAAAACCTTTGGTGAATAATGTTGGGTCATCTAAGATTTGAAGATGACCTCCCCTTTTCGGCTTGTAACTATATATCTGTAAAATGATTGAATATTTTCATACTTAGGAAATTTTATGGTTCTTTGTAATAGCTTAGTTGTTCCTTAAAGGATCGGTGAATCGAAGACCAACCGAATCCAACATGAAGCAAGTCTACTGATGCGGATCAAGATAAACTTCAGAAGAACTAAGCCAATAGTGTCTAAGATTCTCAACATCTTCGGCAGTCATCCCTCTTGCCGATATCTTCCATCTTCGGCAAAAGTCTTATTGCCGAACTCTCATATATCGGCAACATCTGCCGAATCTTCGGCAGAGCTTCTCACTGCCGAACACCTTCTATGTTCGGTAGTACCTTTCTAGTAAATCCTCTCGATTTGCTATAATTCGTCATTCCCAATGTCTTTCTGGCAAAAAGGAATGGAAACTTCTTTTGCATAGAGGATACTTACTTAAGATCTGATCTGATTGAGAGTTTCTCTTTTAAAAAGATCTCAAAAAGATTTGTACTATATTTTATTAAGATATTGTCCTATCATAGTACAAATGTTACCTTTTGTATTGTGATAAGTCATTCAAATATCTTATTATTTATTGAAGAAATCTCAACTACCAATGCACTAAATGACAAGTGTAATTTGCATTTAATGCATGGGGTAGTATATAAAGGGTGAACACTTCTCATGCAAGACACGATTTCAGCTCAAGTGATCTAAGTGCATTTTAAAAGCAAGTTGTTAGTTTTTCTCTCCTTCATAGCTTTTTGTCTTAGTGTTCTTTAAAGTTGTGTTGTAAAAGGTTTTCTAAGTGTAAGATTGTTTTACAATTCTTTTCCTCAACAATCTTTTGTAAGCTAAGTGTAATTCTTGCTATTTATTATCAATAAAATAATTAAAATTTAGTGAAAATTTTGTATTGTATTCAACCCCCCCCCCCTTATACAATACTTGTTTATTTATTTGGGATTAACAAGTGGTATCAGAGCGGTTGGTTTAATCTAATAAACCAGATCCGCAATGGCATCATCGTCCAATGCTAAAGTTGAATCTTCTTCTCAAAACTCATTTTCGGTTGACAATGGCTCTATAGCCAAACCTCCAAGATTCAATCCAAACAACTTTTCCCTATGGAAAAGTCTGATGATGTTGTTTCTAGAGGGTGTTGACACTCGCTTTCTCACCGTTCTTCGTGATGGTCCTCTCATCCCTAAAGTCTGGGATAAATTTGTAAAAAACCCTAAGGATAAATAAAAAGAAAAAGAAAAATATATTGTTTTTCAAGATTTTGATGACTCTTCTGACAAGGAAAGAACTTCTGCTACTGGGCGATATATTTTCAAAAAGCTCAAAGAATACACCGAGGAAGACAAGAGCCTCATAGGCCTTGAGTCTAGAGTCCGAGCAATCATTGCTCTCTCTCTTCCAGATGAAGTGTATCACTCCTTGGACAATCTCTCTACTGCCAATGAGATGTGGTTTACTCTATGTGTTCTGTACAAGGGTATAGAAGAAGTTAAGAAAAGCAAGAAAATTTCTCTCGTACGGAAGTATGAAATATTCTCCCACGAAAAGGGAGAATCTCTTTCTGACTATTACAATCGCTTCAATAGTCTTTTAAATGATCTCAAGCTTTTGGGAAGACTATATGGTAATGAGGAAGTCCTACGTAAGTTTATGGATGGACTTGCAAACTTTTGGGAAAACATTTGTACGTGCATCAAGACTACCAAGGACCTTGATCATCTTCCCCTCACTGTGCTCTATTGAACTCTCTTCAACTATGAGCAAACTCGTATTCAAAGGAAAATTATCATAAAAGAGATAAAGGCCCCTTCTATGGCCCTCATTAGTGATAGTTCCAAGAAATCTGTGTGTATTCCTCGCATCACCTATCCTTTAGATGACTCTGACCGAGAAAGTCAATGATGACTCGAATCACCATTCGGAGGACTATCTTAGTGAGGCCTGTGATGTGGGTGAGGAAACCTCGGTTGATCAAATGACGGAGGAAATGGGTATGCTGGCAAACTTTTCTTAGTTCCGAAACAACCTATCTTCTAACTGTTTCAGAACAAATAGGAAATCTTCTCTTTCTTCTAAGAAATCCATGGATAAATCCCAAGAGGAATGTTACGCATATGGCAAGAAAGGCCACTTTGCATCTGAGTGCAGAAGCAATCCTCCAAGGAAATCTAAATCAAATTCTTCCAACTCTTCTAAAGGAAGGAGATTAACATTGATTTCTACTGGTCGATCTCACTCTCAAAATTCCTCCTCATCTTCCTTCAAAGGTCATTCTGACTGAGTTGAAAAATATAAAGCTAAATACAAGAGAGAAAAAGAAAGAAATGAAAGATCTCTTCATAAAGGAAAAGGACTAATGGATGAATCCCATGATTGGGCTGATGAGCTCACTTCTGACAGTGATAAATAAATTTCTAGCAAATGTCTCATGGTCAAGACTGATGATGTGGCCAAGTATACCGAGACACTGATGGACTTCTCTACTGAGTGCTCTTCTTCTTCTCAGGTACATCCTTTTCACTCACTCTCTCTAATGACGAAAAGATTGAAGCATATGACTCTTTAACGGTTCTCTATCATAATGAAAAAGATGCCAAGAAAAGAGCTAATGCACATATCAAGTCTCTCTCTTCTCAACTTCAAGTCTGACTTTCTCAGTTAAATCATTTTGACAAAATAAAAGCTGAGTTAGAAGATTTAAAAACTATAAATTTTTTTCTTGCTAAAGATAAGAATAAGTTGCTTAAACGTCTTCAAAACGAACAAGAAATAGTCAACAAATGGACCATATCTTCCAAAAACCTTGAAAAGATTTTTCAGGACCAGGTAACTGGTGATGATAAGTTTGGTTTAGGTTATGGTAAAATGGATGTTGACTATCCTTCCCCTCATGATCTTCCTTCTTATTCTCAAAATCCTCCTTCTCTCTCTAAACTTCCCTCTTACACTCCTAAGTACACTAATTCTGACTCAAGAGATTCTGGATCTGTTTATTCCATGGATCTTCGTGACTCCCGAAAATTTGGAATTTTTGTCTCTGCCAAGCAAATCAAAAATCAACCCGAGGAGGATCAAGGTTCGAACGATATTGTAAAGCCCATGAACGATCTTTTTAAAACAATGAAATTTGATGAAGTCTCCACCTCCTCTTCTTCTTCCATGAAATCAACCTTCCTTGATAAAGGGAAGTCAATAGCTATAGATCTTCCCACAAAAAGAAAGGTAACACCTCCTCCAAAAGGTAAGTCTCAGGTCCCACTTACTAAGTTCATTCCCAGATCTGTAAACTTGAAAAAGTCAAAATTTAAGGGAATCTCTATTTCTTCTCATCCTTCCTCTGAAAAGGGAATTCTAGGACCCATGCCTAGTATTCTTCCTACTCCTATCAAGTCAACCATTCTTCCTACTACTTCCAAACCTCTTAAAGCCAAGTCCAAGGGAAAAGCCAAAGAACCTTCTCAAGAATCTAAAAAGGTGTTTATTTATCGTAAATGCTATAATTTTGGTGACACTTTTCATTTGGCTAAGGACAGCTAAAGGAACGAATTAACAGATATAGTCAAGATGGTCCTTCTTCCTCTCCAAACCATAAAGGACCCACCTCAAAATGGGTACCAAAGGACTGGTTTCTTTGTGATTGCAGGTCTTTGGACATAATCAAACTTGGTATCTTGATAGCGGGTGCTCACGTCATATGACCAGGAATAAATCTCTTCTAATATTATATGTGACTGAAAAGGGACCAACTGTAACATTTGGTGACAACTCTCGTGGTGCCACTAAAGGCTATGGAACTCTCTCTAATGGTTCCATTACATTCAACAAAGTAGCCTACGTAGAAGGATTAATGCACAATCTTTTTAGCATTAGACAACTGTGTGATTTGGGTTACTATGCGATTTTCAGAGAGCATGATTGTCTCATTACTGATAGACATTTTCACACTGTCCTATCTGGCCTTAGAAAGGACAATGTGTACGTCATCAATATGAGTTACAAATCGGCAGAAGACAAAAGTATTTGTTTCATATCTGAAGATTCTGAAAAGAAGAACTGGCTCTGGCATAAATATCTCTCTCATCTAAATTTCAAGACATTAAATGCTCTCTCTAACAAAGAGCTAGTTGTTGGACTGCCGAAAATCTCCTTTACTAAAGAAAAGCTATGTGCAGCCTGTGAGAAATGGAAATTAACAAAGTCCTCTTTCAAAACCAAGCAGTGTTTCTCCATCACCACACCTCTTCAGATGCTGCACATGGATCTATGTGGCCCTATCAGTAGTCTAATCCTAGGTGGAAAAAGGTATATTCTTGTAATTGTTGATGAATTCACATGTTACCCTTGGGTATCTTTTCTCAGGTACAAAAGTGACACTTCTGAAGAAATCATTAATTTCATCAACAAATCTGAAGTTCTCAGTGGTCAACTTGTTCGATCAGTCAGAAGTGACAACGACACCGAATTCAGAAATTCTACATTGGATGCCTTTTTCAATGATTAGGGCATCTCCCAAAACTTTGCAGTTGTTAGAACACCACAACAAAATAGTGTTGTGGAAAGAAAGAACAGAACTCTATGTGAAGCTGCACGGTCTATGCTAAGTGAATCTAATCTTCCTACCTATTTCTGGGCTGAAGTTGTCAACACAGCCTGTTTTACTCAAAACAGGTCTATCATAGTGAAAAGACATAACAAGACCTCTTATGAAGTCTTTTATGGCCGAAAACCTAACATCATCTGTCTTCACGTTTTCGGCTATGTGTGCTTCATTTTAAATGATCGGGAACATCTTGGGAAATTTGATCCCAAGGCCGATGAAGGAATCTTTATGGGCTATTCTCTAACTTCTAAAGCCTATAGAGTTTACAATCTCAGGAGGAAATGTATTGACGAATCAATACATGTAAAGTTTGATGATTAAAAGTCATCCTCTCTTTCTTGTGATGACAATGAGCTGCATGAATGGATCACTTCCTATGTAGGAGAAGATTCTCACAATCAAAACTCGGCACGAACCTCCTATGTACTCTTTTCGGCAGATCTACCATCTTTAAACAACCAAGATTCAGCAAGACTCCCATCTTCAGCCGAACCACTCTCTCAGCATGTCAATACTGAAGTCCCTGCCGATCCTACCCTTCTTTGTCCTACCCATACCATTTTTGCCGAACCCTCATCTTCATACTCTCCAAGCCCATTTCCTGCACCTCTTACACCAGCTACTAAATGGACCAAAGATCACCCTATTGAGCAGATCATAGGAGATCAACAAGCAGGTGTTAAGATAAGAAGAGGAATTGGAAATATTTGCCTCTATGTGAATTTTCTCTCTGTCATGGAATCTAAGAAAGTTGAAGAAGCTTAGCTGATCCATGTTGGATCACTGCTATGCAAGAAGAGCTTTCTCAATTTGAAAGGAACAAGGTTTGGAGACTTGAATCTTGTCTTTCTGGAAAGACCATCATTGGCACTAAGTGGGTCTTCAGGAACAAGATGGATGAAGACGACACTGTCATCCAAAACAAAGCTAGGCTTGTTGCTCATGGATACCGACAAGAGGAAAGAATCGACTATGATGAAACCTTTGCTCCTGTTGCTAGACTTGAGGAAATAAGAATCTTTCTGGCTAATGTTGCTCACAAAAATTTTTGGATCTTTCAAATGGATGTTAAGAGTGCATTTCTCAATGAAAAACTTGCTGAAGAAGTCTATGTAAAACAACCTCTAGGTTTTGAAGATGCAGCTCATCTAGAATAAGTGTTCAAATTGGATAAAGCTCTCTATGGTCTTAAATAGGCTCCTCGTGCCTGGTATGATACCTTAACAGACTTCCATCTCTCCAAAAGATATACCCGAGGTAAAATTGATAACACTCTCTTTCTCAAGAAGACCAAAGGTAATATAATTCTTGTTCAAATCTATGTGGACGACATCATTTTTGGTGCTACTGACGAATCTTTTTTTCAGGAGTTTGCCTCTCTAATGAAAAGTAAATATGAGATGACCATGATGGGTGAGGTAACATTATTTCTTGGTGTTCAAATCAAACAAACTTTTGAAGGAACTTTCATAAATCAAAGCAAATACATTCGTGACATTCTCAAGAAGTTTCGTTTTGAAAATTGATCTCCCATGAAAACTCCCATGGCACGACCTCTTAAAATTCATGATGATCCAACTGGCAAACTAGTTGATATCACCAATTATAGAGGAATGATTGGATCTCTTATTTATCTTACTGCTAGTAGACCTGATATTATGTATGCTACGTGTCTATGTGCGCATTATCAAGACAATCCTAAGGAAACTCATTTGGCTGTTGTAAAACGCATCTTTCGGTACCTAAAGGGTACTATGAATCTCGGTCTTTAGTATCCCAAACACTCATGTTTTGATCTAATTGGATATTCAGATTCTGATTTTGCAGGGTCTAAAGTAGATAGGAAAAGAACAACAGGGAGCTGTCAATTACTAGGTGGCAAATTGGTGAGCTGGTCCAGCAAGAAACAACATTCAATCTCCACCTCTACTGCAGAGGCTGAATATGTTGCAGCTAGCAGTTGATGTGCTAAGATCTTGTGGATGAAGAATCAACTCCAAGATTATGATCAGTTTTACTCTAGAGTTCCTATATTATGTGCCAACTCAAGTGCAATAGCCATTGCAAACAACCCGGTGCTTCACTCCAGATCAAAGCACATTGATATAAGGTATCACTTTATAAGAGATTACATCTCTAAAGGTGATATTGAGCTGCACTTCATTCCTATAGATTTTCAGTTCGTAGATCTCTTTACCAAACCTCTGGATGAAGCCAGATTCAATTTCCTTATTGGATCACTAGGTATGTTGAACCTTGAATAAAAAAAATTCTTTTAAGTTTCCTTCGGTAAGAAATCTTCACTATCGAACTTCTTCTCTTTCCTTGCTTTCGGTAGTCCTCTCGGGTACCAAAGAAATTATTGCAGAAGAAATCTTCTTCTACATCAAACCAAACTCCAACTCTGGCAAGCATCAAACTTGCCAAACTCCCATCCTTTCGGACATCTCTCATGTCTGTCGAACCTCCCATCTTCGACATTCATAATTCTTTGTCGAACCAACCCATCTTCGACATTCATGCTGACGTGTTTATCCTTATCCACTTGAGTTACCGAATACACTTTGGTCACCTTCGCCCCTCACTAATCACTGGATGCCACGTGTCATGAGGTGACTCGTGTGTCAGTGACACGATCGTTCGTATTCCCACGACCCTGACATGGCCGTTTTCGGCCATTCCACTTCCCCATGTTCCTATAACCTATTTGTCATCATTATTATTTGGTTTAATCTCATCAAATCTCGTTTTGAAATATGCTTTCCCTCTCAAACCTCCACCTATAAATATTAAACTTTGTCTTCATTTTCTTACCTTTCTCCTCAAGTTTCATTCTACAACCAAAACCTGCAACTCCTCTTTCTCCAAGCTTTCTTCCATGGCATCTTCTAAATCATCCAAGTCCACAAAGAACGTCCCGCTTTCGAGGGAAACACTTCCATTCCCCGCATGCAACCATCTGGCTAGACTCAATGTTGATGCTGAACATCCCGAGTTCAATCAGGTTTCGATCTTTCTTCAAAGATCACCTCTTCGACATGCTCTCACCACTTCAACCAAGATGAGCAAAATGCTCCTTGGTAACTTTTGGTTCAATGCTCTTATGATGACCAAACTCATCAGGTATCCGCCTCCATCCTTTCTGACGCTGAACATCCCGACCTTTCTTTCGGGGTTGAGGATGTTCGCTCTATCCTTGAACTTCTAGTGTTCAAGCCCTATGCTCCTTTCGCCACGAATCGAGAACATGATGAAGGTGTCGCAGCCATGAACTACATTCATGATAGAAAGGGTAAGGGAACCGGGACTATCCTTCGCAAGAATATGGGAGGAATCTGGAACTTCTTCTTCTCCCATATCATCTACTGTATTTCCCACAAGACCTCCGGATGGGATCTATCTCTGGCGTTCTTCACTCGTTTAGCACATGCTCTTATGTTCACACGACGCATCGACTTTGCTCAGGTGATATTTGATTCGATTGTTACTGTTACATCTCCGTCTCGCACTCCAAATGTGGCTCTTCCTCGCTTTCTCTCAGTGATCATCAATCACAAATTGGTGGGACCCGTTATTGTTGACGTTGCATTGCCCCAGCCCACTATCCTGTATGATTTGTTGCCAAATCAGCTTGGCAAACAAGTCTTTCACAAAGCATTGAAGGCTACTGACAACCCCCTGATGGCAGGTATGATTTCTTTCGTATTTTCTCCCAATCCGGTTTGGGGAGCTTATGTGGATATAGGTGCCGAAAGGCCTCAACATTCATAAGGTAAACCCAAATCGGTGGCCCCTCTTCCCCCTACTTCTTCCCGAGCCAAATCGGTGGCTATTAAAAAGAAAAAGGCCACCGGTGATGTCGTACTTGCTTCCATGACTTTGACTTCGAAGAAGCCTTTGGAGTCTACCCCAGTCATCACCCCTTCTTCTCAAAAGCGGCGGGGCTCAAAATCCCTACCTAAGTCTCGTCCTAAGAGGCTTAGGAAACCCTTTTTGGCCGAACCTCACCATCCTTCTCCCGATTCTCAACAATCGGATGAAGTTGGAATTCTCTCTTTTGATCCAGGAGGATCTGCTCAGCCTAAACCTACCTCCTCCACTCCCTCACAAAAGGGTTTGGTTGTACACACGGAGCCCCCTACTAAACATTCACCTCAATTTCAGTTGATGGATGAAGATGAGTTGGTTTCCTCTTCGGACCAACGCTCCTTTTCGCCACCACATAACCTATCACCCGGGGTCACACCCGAAGACTTTGCACAACTCGATAAAGAGCCGACAATTCGAGGTCTCGGTTCCAAGAGCACCAATGAGTTTCTGGACATGCTTTTCGATGACATAACCTCCTATGCTGTAACCGAACATTTTTCCCCTTCACGACAGATATGCTTTCAACAGAACTAAAGGTTACTGAAAAATCTCCTTCACCCACTCTCTCATCACCGAAAAGCTCCCCACCAAAAACATCACCCAAGAAACCTTCTCCTAAAAATCCTACCCCGTCTCCTAAATCCACTCCATAACACTCACCTTCCCATTCTTCTTCTTTCGATGATGAATCCACACCTGGTTTCCCACCAAAAAGACAACCTCCACCACCTCACCGAACCTTGCCTCACCAACCTCCATCTCCCACTACCGAAAGAACAGGGTCTTCGGTACCACCTCCATATGTGCCGAACTCCTCTCAAACTTCTTTCTCCATTCCTGTTGAAGTGTTTGCCGACATTCAGGATACTAATCGGCAACATCGTTTTCTTGGGCATCAATTTGAGCGTCTGTAGGGGGAGTTTGATTGTTTTCTTGGTACCATTGGTCACCGAATTACCTTACTTGAATAGGGCTCTATTCGAGATCAAGAGCTATATGTTTCTCTTGATGCAACCAACAAATCTCTTGACGAACTCCTTGGTCTCATTAAGAAGAAAAATATCGAAATTCTTCATCTGAACTCCGACTTTTTCAAATGCATGGACGCCATGCAACAGGATGTTCGTGACCCTCTTAGTGATGCTTTGGATGTTGTTCTCAAAGAGGTTATCAAACTCATTGACAACAACACCAATATCACCCTCTCTATGGCTGCTCTAAAAGCCGCCTCCGATGCTCGTGACCAAGAGCTTGCCTCTCTTCGGCAGCGGGCTAATACTCAGGATCAGGTAAACTCTCAGGTTCTCGATGCTCTGACAAAGATCAATGCCAAGCTTGACGACATGCCTGCTTCAGTGGCTCGGTACTGTGCTGAAACCCTTGACATCGACATCAGTGACTCCACTTTCGGTCCTGATGACCGCCGGTATTTGCATCGTATTGATCGTCGAATCGGTCGTGTTACAGCCAAAGCTGGCCTTTCTTCGCCAGCTCACATTGAGGGAGAGAAAACATCTAAGAGGGAACTCAATACCTCTCAGATTGTGATTACCAGTGTTCACTGGGAAGAACCTTCAAACCTTCCTCTTCAACAATCTTCTCAACAACAGGATCCTTTGGTTGAGGGGGGGCAATCGACAGACAAGGAAGACATTCCGACATCTGCCGAAAAGTTAGAAAAAGAAAAGGAGGTTTTGGCATCTGCCGAATGTGAGGGAACCTACCACTCACCTAAAGTGGTCGAAGAGTCCAAGGAGGAGTCCTTGCCGAAAAAGGACAAAGGTAAAAAGAAACTCAGTCCTGAGAAGGAAGCCACATAAGCCAAGCGTCTAAATAAAGCTAGGAGGAAGCAGTTTACCGATGGAAGTGGGTTAAGGCTTGCACCTCCTCCGAGGACTGTTACCTCAGATCTTGGGTTATCGGTGGAATAGTTGAATAATGCTGAGTTGGCTCAATTAGCACTCGATAAAGATAAAGAGCTTGCTCGAAAATTGGCTGAGGAAGAGGCTGAAAGGGAAGAGATTCTAATTGATGCTGTAATTGCTTAACTTAGCTAAGTATGGGATGTCAGCAAACTGATAGCAATAGGGAATATGAAAGATACTAACTTGTCCACAGGAAACATTCTCACGAACAAAATGGATGTCAAGTTCGATGTGTTTCATTTGTTGATGTTAAACAGGATTTTCCTAGAGATAAATAGCACTAACATTATCACAATACACCAATGTGCTTGTGCTAATGGCGCACCGTAGCAACAGGTTGCATATCCAACAGGTTTCAGAGACAACATTAACATTAGCTACCCTACGATATTTGGTTGGGCACTTGAGCAGGATATAACGTAGGTTGTAGCTTGGAAGACCATGAGGTGAGATTGTCACAAAAAAAAACCAGAATAACCAGATGTGGAACCCCAAATTAATCTCCACAAGAACCCTTAGGCAGAGAAAGAAGATTTCAGCATATATATAGAAGAAATGGTCCAAATTTAGTTGATATGAGACTCTGACTGTTGGTGATTTTAGTGCCTTCAAACATTTTAGTGTAATAGTGATTTACTTGAGATCGATTGAGGTGATGAGAAAAACATATGTGAGTTAGGAGGTGCGGAGTGCACACTTACAAATGTTGCCTCTATCACCTTAGATCACCATAAAGCGGGGGCCAAAGGGTCGCGCCCCTTTGCGGGGTCCTAGGGGCAACTATAGAATTTTCGATCTAAGTTCTAAAAGACCTAAAAATTTCACTAAGTCGTGTGTTTTCAGCTATAAACAAGCCATCGCCGATTGGTTTCAGTTGTCGCTGAAAGGCCTTCAACTGTCGCCAAAGCCCAAAAGTGCCTTCAGCTGTCGATGAAAAAGCCTTTAGCTTTTGATCAGCTTATCGCTGAAAGGGTCTTCAGCTATCGCTGAAGATGTATTTTTTCAGAACTTAAATTCGGTTATAATTACATTTTGACCTTATCCTTTAACGTCGTTCTACCGTCGTTTAACCGCCTATAACCGTTGATCTCTCATTTAAATATGTAAATCGAGAATGTAGGTATATATATCTCTCTTTTTCACAGTCTTTGGAGAACAAACTTAAGAATTATCCCAATATGAACCCAAGGCTAATAAGGTCGAATTGTTAAATTCGAAAAGTGTTTTCCGACACGATTCTTAAGATTATCCAGTCACGATGTCATCTCCAAACAAGGCAATGCTAATGGCACCCTTATTAATCTCAAAATCAGGTCAATTTATGCATTATGAATGTAAAAAAGCAGGTTATGATGTTGATGTGTGTGAGGAGAAAATCATTTATAAGAGTGTCATTAACAAAGTATAAGGTATCAGTAGCCTCCCCATTTATCTATTAGAACCTTTATTAAAAAGAAGAGTTTTTCACAGAGATTAATTTGATGATATGTTTATAATCGATGGGGGATGTTTCTTGCAAGACTCAAGATGTCGACTATATATATATAATTTAAGGAGAATTGAAAAGGTGCACCACTAAATATTAGTAGATGGAGCCATGGCATTATGCTAGGAACTACAAATGTTGTGGAATATGTCGGATAAAGGATCAGAGGACAACAGTAAGAAATATTCTCACCAAACCCCATCCAACCATTTCCGCACGCTTGTCAAGTCAATTAACAAACAGTGACACCTATTTTAATTAATTTCACCCCTACTTTCAATTCATTTTGAAAAACCTATTTTAAACTATTTTAAAATGATGGTTTACAAATTTACGTGGAATCTCTTATATGGTTTTCTTAGAAAATATTTGAAAATAAGTTATTATTTTAATTTATATTAGAAGTGTACTCGTGTAATGTAGCGAGATACATCACGATTTTAATGTTTCATTTTGTTTTTTGTTTTTTTGTCGATTTACAGTACGATTTTGCATGGTTTTGAAAAAGTGATAATGTTTCTTTTTTATAAATTTGTTTAATTTAGGCTTAATAATATAATGTTGTTTATATAAAAAAATTAAGTATTTTGTTAGAATTCAATGATTATCTTATATATTTTAATGACATCTAGAAAAAAATAACTAATTACATATTTAATAATATAATTAAAACAAATTTATAGTAATATAATATATTAATTAATAGTGATACATGGAAAGATCTGCATAAAAGTAATGCTCTGTACATACCAAATTGGTGGGTGTTAGAAGTCTGCAGTAGTAATATGTATCTTGTGCTTTGTGTTGAGGAGAAATCACAACATTTGCTGGGAATGCCGCAAGCATCCAGCGCCCTCACCTTCGACTCGGGAGTACGTAGCTGGCCGGGACTAACAGCCCGACCCGCTGGCTCCACGAAAGTGGTGCAGCCCCTCATGTCCGCCTGTCGCTTAGTACGGGGCTTTGCGCTACCATGGTTTAAGGAAATAAAGTTGCGCCTTCACCACCAACAATTGCTTTTGGTGTAGTGGTAAGCGCTTGATCCTAACAAGTTAAGCGTGCTCGGACGAGAGCAATCCTAGGATGGGTGACCTCCTGGGAAGCTCAAGCCTTGGGACCTAACACTTTGGTACTTGTAAATTAAGAGATTTTAAAATCTTGCATAAAATGATGGTACCTTGTGACTAATAATTTGTATCTAAGAGTTTTTTATCCGTACTTTATAATATAGTATAGATAATATCATTCATTTGATTTGATGTCAATTATATATTTGTATTTAGGTTTCTATTAAAAAGACTTTATTGAAATTAGAGAGGATGTTGGAATACAAGAGAGAGAGAGAGATAAGTGAAAGAAAGTGTTTAATTTCTTTTATTTCAATATACGAGCCCCTCTCTTTGTAGTTGTTATGAACATAATAACAATCTAACTCGATACTCTTCGTCATATGTATGATAGCCATATGATCACATTTGAGAGTAATAGGGGTAATACTGTCAACTCCTAAATCAGTTAAGGGTTGGCTTACACTACAAAACTTCACCGACGGAGAAATCCGTCGGTAATCCGCTGGAAAAAGCCATCAACAGCGGATCTCATCGCCGGAAAAGGGTGACCGGTGATCAGTGAATTGACGTGGTTAACACTGCAAACCAAAGAGGTTTCACCGACCACTGACGAATTGACAATCACCAGGGGATTACTAACGGAAATTTCCATCGGTGATTGAAAATCCGTTGGTAATCCCCTGGTGATTGTCAATTCGTCAGTGGTCGGTGAAACCTCTTTGGTTTGCAGTGTTAACCACGTCAATTCACTGATCACACATCTCATTGATCGAAACTCGACTTCGGTAGAAGACAAAGAGACCGTTACTTGCTTTTTAGCTTTCCGGGATATTGGACTTCCTACTCGAGGGAAAAAAATAGTCGTTGATAGACCTTCTTAAATACGAACAAGATGCCCAATCAGAAGCATATTTTAACAGTAACCCATATCAGTCGGTAAAACCTCTTTGTTTTGTAGTGTTAACCATGTCAATTCACTGGTTACACATCTCATTGATCGAAACTCGGCTTCGGTAGAAGATAAAGATGCCGTTAGATTTCCAGGATATTGGACTTCCTCCTAGAAGGAAAAAAATTGTCGTTGATAGACCTTCGTAAATACGAACAAAATGCTCAATCTGAAGTATATTTTAACAATAACCCATAAGAACAGAAGGCTCAAAGGTATTTCAGGACATGAATTATGGCGTCCCAATGTGATGTTAAAGGCCATTGATTGAACCGATTGAGAAATTGTACACTATAAGTGTAACACCCGGAAAATCTAAAGGTAAGTAATTGATTCTCATATTTCGTTAAATGTTTTAATTGAGTAATTAAAGTCCTTTATGATTCCCTAATATCTTCCCAATCTGTTAAATGAGTTATATGGTTATTGATATGTTTTACCTCACGCTCGTTATCGTTTTTGGATGAGTTTTCGGGCTGTTTTGGGTGCCACATGATTGTGCCACGAGATGGTGCCATTGGCACTATCGCTAGGGCACTATCGTCGTATGTGTACCGAAGGTTGGGGGTGGTCACGATTGTGCCACTATCGCCCAAGGTGTACCGTGAGCGGGGGAGGCCTCGCGATAGTGCCAATGGCACTATCGCCGAGCACTTTCGCCGTCGGGTGCAAGGGCTTTAAATGACTTCTTATCTGATTTCAATGTCATTTCTCTCAAACACTCTCTTTTGGTTGCGATTTTTGGATCATCCATTTCAGTCTCTTTTCTCAATTGACCAAACCCTAACCCTCATAAATACAATCTTTTGGTGGTTGGGTTTTCGATTCAAGCATTAAACTCATCTCAAGGAAGATTCTAGGGTTTCTCAAAGTGCATCTTCTCATCTCCAAGTTCATCCTCCAACTTCTAGGGTTTTCATCTTTTCTAGGTTTTGGTTCAAAACCTAGATAGTGAGTTTACTAACCTTTGTCAAAACTAGATACACATCATATTCTCCTATTTGTTGTTATTTATCTCTATATGTTCAAGTACTTGGGATTTCTTATGAAGGAATGTTGGAAATATGGTCATGTGTGAAATGTCATGTTTTACTCTAAATATGCAAGTATTTGGGGCTTTTCTCTTGAATATGTATTATGTGTACTTTGTTATGATAAATGTATACATGTCTCGATATGATGATGGTTTCTAGTTGGAATACCTTTTTGGTAACATATAATATGCATGATGAGCATGATTATCATTTGGGGTCTCATAATGGACTTATGTGATAGGATAGTAACATAGTACCCATGGTTGGTATTGAAATGTATTGGTTGAAATATACCTCAAGACCTCCTATATAATATGTTGGACGAACCAAGTCAGTAGACACTAGGAGGATGTAGTCTTGGGCGCCACAGTGATGGTATATGCCTAGACCTCCGCCATTCGGGGTAATGTCATGGTTGTAGTCCTCGGATGTGTAGGGCCTTTCGGGTGTCTCTTGTTAGAGTGCATCAAGGTATATCGGCTCTTTGGGTGGAACTTGATTGGTGCTATGGGTCTCCCCTATTGACTCCACATTTGTTGAACTACGGTTAACTGCTGATAAGAATTGTAACTGTTCATGCATGTTTTTTATTGTTCAACTCACTAGGCTTTTTGGCCTAACACTTGTTTGGTGTCGATGTTTATCTCAGGTTCTAGTGGCGCCGGTTCTAAGCTGGCATAGTGCTTGGGTGAGAGCTTGGGGAATACTTACAAATGGACATGTGTTGGATAGAAGGATTTTGGAATTTTAGATGACAACCCTTTTGTAATCTTTTTTCTAGTTGTAGAAATTAGATTAGTTGGTTGTTAATTTATTGTCCGTTAAATTACAGTTGTGATTAAACAAGTTTGTATTATTTCCCCATTTTTGGGAAACTCTTGCTTTGGCAATCTTATATACCACATGTCCGTTTTTTCGGATTTTTGTTATCCCTATTTTTAGGGTGTTACAATAAGCTATGTCTGGACGAGTATGAACTAGAAAATTCAGCTTGCCAACTAATTGTCAATATGTACTTGGGTCAGACAAGGGATCTGGCATGTCTTGAAAAAGCTTAAGATTACTAGGCAACAGTGAAACAACATTCCCTGCATCAAAAACTTCATATTCTTCAAGCAAATCAGCAAGATATATTTCTTCTGTGTTAAGAACATCCCTTGTGATCCTTGAAGAAACTCGAGACTAAGGAATAATCGAGGCTACCCAGATCCTTTATTTTGAAAAGATCATATAAATAATGTTTCAAATCAATGATCTTTGTAGGAGCATCACATGTGGCAATTACATCGTCCACATAGACAACCATAATGATGTATGAAGTAGAGGTTTTTCGTAAAAACAATGAATAGTTACTTTTAGAATGCTCAAACCCATTTTCTCGTAAAGCATCAACCAATTTTGAATACCATTGCCTAGAATCCAACTTGAGATCGTAAATTGATTTCGTAAGCTTGCATACATAGTTAGGATCAGAACATGCCATGTCCTTCGGTTGCTTTAGATATATCTCCTCGTATAAGTCTCCATGTAAAAAGGCATTATTAACGTCCTGCTTATGTATATCCCACTTTCTTTTACCAACAAGTGTTACTATGCTACGTATAGTGGTGAACTTGACAATGAGAGAATATGTCTCATGGTAATCTTCATTAGCATGTTGTGTAAAACCTTGAGCTACAAGTCGTGCTTTATCTCTTTCAACCATACCATCTTTATTAAACAGGGTTTTATATACCTACTTGCAACCTTTCACGTTTTCCATCAGGTGATGGAGCCAATTTCCAAATTATGATTGGTTTCTAAGGTAGCAAATTGTTTAGCCATCACAAGGGCTTTTGATAGTTCCTTCATAGGTCTTAGGCTCCACAACAGTAACTATTTTGGCAATAAAATAGTGACTAGTATTATTCAAATCAGTGAAACATAAATTCTGGGAATCAAAACACATGTAAGTCATGTATGAGGATAAGTATCCAAAGTAGAATATGAAAAATCAGAGATTACTTGGTTACAAATGAAATTTTAAAGACAAAATAGCTGGTGGTTTGTGAATTCGTGTAGATTTACGAGGAACAAACGAATCAGTAGCTTGACAATCATGATCGAAGATGAAATTACTGAACTATTAATGAAATTATTAGGGGCAGAATCATTGGGTACAAAAGTATTATCTAGAGACGAGTGAGAGGGATTGGCTGAGAAATTCTTAGAAAGAACTAGTGGCATCAATAAGATTAGTAACATGTATCGGAAGAGGAACATCAGAGGTTAAAGGTGAAAAGGAATCGGAAACCTTAAGAAAAGGAAATTCATATTCAAAAAGTTTAATATCTCGTAAATAAGAAATTTGATTGGTTGTGAGATCCATAACTTTGTAAGTTTTTTTGCCAAAGTGATCACCCAAGAATATATGTGGGTTGGCTCTTGATTGGAATTTGAGACGATTAACTAGAAGGGTGGATACAAGAGAATAAAAGTACGAATATGATTGATTTCAGGCTTACACTTGTATAGAACTTCAAAGGGTGTGAGATTATAAAGCACTTTAGTTGGGGTTCTATTGATGAGATAAGCGAAAGTTAAGATAATTTCCCCCTAGAATTCAAAGGTAACCCGTATTGAATAATAAAAGAATAAGCAACTTCTAACAAGTGTTTATGATTTCTTTCTACTAAACCATTTTGTTGTGCAATGTAAGGACATGATAACTGATGTATAATCCCTTTGGAAGCATAGAAAACTTTCCCTTATTGACTATTTCCTAACTCTTTTGCATTATCAGAACGAATGATTTTGATAGCTTTGTAAATCTGGGTCTAAACAAATTGAACGAATGATTGAATGATAGAAAAAGTTGAGTCTTTGTGGCTTAGTAAGTGTATCCAGGTGGTTCAACTGTGATCATCAACAATGGTGATAAAGTACCTACGACGATCATATGTTAAAGTATGAAAAGGACCCCAAACTTCAATATGCACAAAATCAAAGATGTCAACGAATTTGGTATACCGTTCAGGAAAAGGTATGATGTTATTTAGCTTTATGACAAGTAACACATGAATGAAACATGTTTTTATTACACCCCAAATGAAACAAGATTCAATTCTTGAGTTTATTCAATGGAATATGACCAAAACGTAAATGCCATAAACGAAAGCTTTTATCAACCGTATCTGAAGCAACATGGTTCATAACGAAATTAACAATGGAAGAACCACATCTAAGTTCTTCAAGATTCAAAAAGTATAAACCTCCCTTTCTCTTACCAAGTACCAAGGGCTTCTCGGTGAGAGGATCCTATATATACCAATGTATATCAGTGAAATGAAGCGAAGTTTCATGTTGATTGAAATGAAATGTAGGAACAAACAATACTTGAGACAGAGATGAATTAGAAGACAAAGACACAATTCTTACATCTTCAAGAAACTATATTAGGCAAAGACACTTTACGAGGTGTAGGTAGTTTTGAGATTGAAGAGAACAATGAATAATGACTATGCATATGATTACTTGCCCCATAATCTATTATACATAAGCTTGGAATAGAAAAAGTCAATGATGAATTACCTACACATGTTACAAAGCCATGAACTGCCTCTGGGAAAGAATTTTCAGATCCTTCAGTTTGTCTTGATGTAGTAGCTGGATCAACAATCTTACATTGTTTTTGAAAACTCATCATATGGTTATAATATTTGCTTGTAATCTCCGTATTCATATATGTCTTTTGTATTAGTTTCATCTCCGATGATAATGTTCACTGTTGATTTTCTTGAGTTTGTGAAATTGAAATATTCTGGAAAACCATGCAACCTATAACATTTTTCTTTAATATGCCTTTTTTTCCTGCAGTACTTGCAAACTATGTTCTTCCTCATTTCATTATTTGGAACAACCCTATTTTGAGAGTTCCTGACATATATAGCTACACTTTCAATGTTTAACTTCATCGGAGATGTGATTACTCATTGTTGTTCTTCCTGAATAAGGATTATGTATGCCTCTGTAAGTATAAGAGTAGGCTTCAGGTGTAGAAGACTTCCCCTTGTTGTAGCATAATTGTCATTCAATCCGCATAGTAAATTGAACCAACTGTTGTCTATCCATTCCGTTTCAACCAGGCCTCTCCTACTATATAACTACCGTAAGGAATTTCATCCATATATGCAAACTCATCTCAAGTTCGTTTAAACTTTTTATAGTATATTGTCACATAATCACTTCGTGTGACATGAGATTTAACTTTTTCCATAATTGAAAAATGACCACAAGATTTAACTGTTCATACATGTGATCCAACTCGTTGTAGATCACTTTTGCCAAAGTGTGATAGATCAAACTTTCTAAAATTTCTAGACTCACAACATTAATAATCCATGCCATTACAATCGAATTGCATCTATCCCAATCCTCATAACTTGGATCATCTTCAGCCGACTTCTTAGTTGTACCGGTTACAAAACCTAATTCATTTTTTACCGATAATGCTAAGGTCATTGCTCATTTACGAGCATCAAATCTCTTTCCATTAAAAACATGTGAAACAATTACGACTCTTGGATTATCTGCATGACTCAAGAATAACGTATTTGACCATACAAATGTATTGATTCTACCGTGGCTTGCTCCAGAAATAACCAAAAGATTAGATCTCTTAGATACGGAAATAGGAATCCAAGTGTTAGTCATTGTAACAATTTGTCCAAAATTTGAAACGAATAATAGCGAGATTGAAAACAAATTGAGAGTCGGAGAATACAAAGAATGAGCGAGAGTATTTACTCTTGCTCTGATACCATATCGGATTTAGAGAAGAAGTTGGAATACAAAGAGAAAAACAGAGATAAAGAAATAAGTGACAAAGTATTTTCTTATATTTACTTCAATACACCAGTTGTAAACATCCAAAATTTTGGAATGTATTTATTTCGGGATTTTGCATTATGTTTTAACCTTAATATGCCATTTATTATGTATATTTTGTAGATATGTGTTGGTATAAAGTTATGTAAGAAAAACAATGAAAAAGGTCAAAATAGGTGAGAAATAGTGAGTGGCATGAGTTGGTGCGTGGTTTAGGTCACAACACAAGTCGCATGGGCCTCTATGTTCGCATGTAAGGGATGTGAGAAGCCTACATCACCATAAATTTGATTTTTACTCTGGGATTTCATAAGTTTTCTCATCCAAACTCTTTCTGCAACACCCTAATTTTATCCAAATTGAAGAAAATTGTTGAACTGGGGAATCAGTAAAGGTAGAACCAAATACGAAGTATGGCTTTAGTGCCCTATGGTTGTGACATATGTCACAATAGCACCAATGGTATTTAGAGTATGGTCGTCTCAGCTATAGTGCCATACATTTTTGACATATATCACAATAGCAATGGCGATTAACAAGTGGTTGGTCGTCCCAACGAATGTGCCATGTAATTATGACAATGGTGTAACACCTGTAATTTTTGGGTAAGTACTATTTCAAGCTCATGTAGAAATCGATCTTTCAAGAGAAATAGAGGAAATGAGATTTTGGGCTTAAATACTAGAATTCATAGTCTTTCTAGATGATGAATTCAAATATGAGTCCAACAGTTCTCTCCGGAGCCAAATCGGAGCTAAAATGAAGAAGTTATGGTCAAAACAATGTTCAATACATTCTCAGCTATAGTGCCAGCGATTGTGACACTGTCACTATAGCATGTCACAATCGCTGAAGGCCAAAACTCTCGGTACAATTTGAGCTATTGTGCCCACGATTATGACATTGTCATTATAGCATGTCAGAATCGCATGGGGTACCAGTGTGCATAAAGTCACGATTTTCAACCTCATTCTTCATTTCTTCATATCTCTCATTTCTACTCCGTTTTTGGTGATTCAAAGTACTATGGTTTCATTTTTGAGAGCTTTTCAAGGATATATTGTTAGTTTTGAGAGCTCATCATCATCACCTCCATCTTCAAGAAATTTAGGGTTTTCTAGGTTTTCACCAAAACCTAAGTGGTGAGTTTATCCTCCTATTTTCTAAACTTTATAATGAGTTATAAAATCTTCATTGATGACTTCCTAGTGTTTATGTTTCTCAAATTTCGGTTTGGAAGATTTTGGGAAAGTTAGGTCAAAACTAGGGTTTTGGTCAAAATGGAGATTTTGATCTAAAATGTTTGGGGAATGATTCTAAGTGTTTGGATATGTATATTTATGTTTGGAAAACTTGTGAATGTATGATTTTGAGGAATTGCTTGTGGATTCAAGTTCCTTCAAGGAGCGATTATTGGGGTAAAATCCAGATTTAGCCTAAATCTAGCATGGTGAGTTCAAGTTGATTTGTGAAAACGTTGTACATGCCAAAAAAAATGTACATTCTAAAATGTTTATGTGTTTTACATGAAATTATCAATTGTTGAGCTATTTGGTGGGTTTTGATTATTTGAAGTGTTTACTTTATAAACCTTGTAAAGCACCCACATTCGGGATTTTTGGACGATTTGAGAAATAAATCATAAATGAAAGTGTTTTGATGATTTATTGTATAAATAGAGGTTATTTGGTCAAAATGCACTCTTAGTGTTTGTTGGAAATATGCATAGTTTATGTAATGAAACGTTTTGAAAATACAAACGTGTGAGTCATTTGATTTTTGTCATTCCCGACCTAGTGAACATTTAGAAATTGTAAACCTTTTTGGTTTTGGGCCGAAGGCCAATTTGAATTTGAGAGAAAAGATTTTGGGAAAAGATGTAAATTAGTTTATGTAACCATATTGGCTCACGTATTTTAGCCAAACGTTTATTATTCCTTTTGGGCTTGATTTAAACTTAGACGAGTCTTTGGGGTATTTGTTCAGTTGCAGTAGCTCGATAAGGAGCCTTAGATGTATAGTGTACTTAGTTGCATCTTATTTGGGAGTTACATGTTTTGAATGCGTTAGTTCATTCCTTGGAGTCATGTAACGTTTTAGACTGTAATGCATTGGATCCATACGCAGAAGAGTCAGTCAGTTTGTTTAATGGGGCCTGTTATGGTACTCGAAATATTTATGGTTAATGGGGACTCGAGGTATAGATCATGGGTGGTTGAACTCGATGATCGTGTAATCTTTAGCGAAGGACTCGAGGTATAGATCGTGTGTGGTTGAACTCGATATCCGTGTAATCCAGTCTGTTTATTCAACGTGGAGTTTTGGTGTCCACGCTTGAGTCTAATGAGTGGTCCCCAAGTCATGTTTGTATGTAAGCTTGCGGTGCTGCTCGTAGGAGCCGTATACGGAGCTATGTCTTACAGTGGTGCCCATGGTGATGCCAGATACGGAGACTTATGACTTTTGTGGTGAGACTCATCTATAGGTCGAGTAGACACTAGGGTCAGTTTGTAACACCTTAAAAATCAGAGGAAAAATAAAATTCGATGTTTCGGCAATATGACGGCTATAAATTGAGCGTAACCTGGTTAAACAAAAACCTACCAAAACAGATCCCAAAGTATCGTCCCGAGACGGGGAATGTAGTATAGTCTATACAACTCAAAAGAATGAAGAATATAAATACGACAACCTAATAATCTAAATTGCTTAATTAGATTACGGTCAGGTGTCGCTATCCTTCCAAAACGTGTGACTATCGAACGTATATATCGGTCTCTAAATCTCCTATAAGGACCGCTCTCGATCACGCGATCGACCACTCATTCCCGAAGGTTCCCGCCACTAGGGTGCCCTGTCTTGCATGACAACCAAAGAAACAAGTGTTAGGCTAGATCCTAGTGAGAACATGTAGTCGTAAAGTAATTAAAGAACGGAATTACAACTTATTTACGCTTGGGAATCCATAGTTCTCATCCAAATACTTCGCCTATCATTAAACATGAAATTACAATATAGTTTTGCCAACGTACTTATAATTCCACCCACACATTAAACTCAATGACATCAACCCAAACCGGATCTTTAGCCATTCGGGTAATCAAGCCAAGCCAAGTATTTAGTTTATTTGTGACATCAACTCAAACCGAGTCTTTAGTCTAATGGAGACCTCAACCCAAACAGGGTATTTATTCTAATGGAGACCTCAACCCAAACCGGGTCTTTATTCTATATGACAATCAACTCTAACCGAGTCTTTAGTCCATTAGGGACCTCAACCCAAACCGGGTCTTTAGTCTATATGACAATCAACTCTAACCGAGTCTTTAGTCCATTTAAGACCTCAACCCAAACCGGGTCTTTAGTCTATATGACAATCAACTCTAACCGAGTCTTTAGTCCATTTGGGACCTCAACCCAAACCGGGTCTTTAGTCTATTTGACAATCAACTCTAACCGAGTCTTTAGTCTATTTGGAACCTCAACCCAAACCGGGTATTTAGTCCATTTGGGACCTCAACCCAAACCGGGTCTTTAGTCTCACATCAAAGGGCCAATATAACAATATGAACCCACTAGTTTCATACAACTCATAGTACATGCTAAACTCAAGCATTTCCTCTAATATTCATTATTTGAGACATCGCCCACAAAAGGGGATTTTAGGTTAAACTTCACAAAATCACTTATAGATGAGAAAAAGTGAATGTAGTTATTAACACATTATTAGGCATGTATATAAGTAGGGGAGTCAAGAAATACACAAACCTTAGTGATTTCTTACAAGAAATCAAACCCTAGAAATGGTAGGTAGAGAAGTGAGATCTTAAGAGTTGCTACTAACTAGGATCTTGTCCAAAATCACCTAGAGATGCATTTAAGTCACCATTAATGCTAATGGAAGATCATTAAATAGAGTGGGTGGAATTAGGGTAATATTCCTTACCCAAAACGCAGGAGAGAACTTCTCAATGAGCTTCCAAAATCAACTCCAAAAGAAGGAGTCTCGTAAGTGGGGTTTTTATACTCCAGATGCCCGCCGGCCACTATGACCTGGCGACAATGCCCTGGTCGTAGTCGCTGGGCATTGTCGTCGCCCAGCACTCCACTTCTGTCCGATTTCAAGTGGGTCACCCCTCACCCGCGACATTGACGTGCGACTATGCCCTGATGGCATAGTCGCCCAAGGCCCCCTGGCCGCTAATTCGACTCGAAACGACCCGATTCTTAAACGAGGAACGTACGATCAAATCCAAATAACAAATCCAGTAATATTTCAATATGGTAAGGTCAAACACCACTCCCATGAATTTTGAAATAAGGAATTTACCCAAATTATGAGTGTTACAATCCTCTCCAACTTGGGAATGATTTCGTCCCCGAAATCCTAATTATACGAACACATGAGGGTATCGACGTTTCATGTCCTCTTCCGCTTCCCAAGTCACATTTGCACTGCGATGGTGTTGCCATTGAACCTTCACCATGATGACTTCTTTATATCGGAGTCTCTTGGTCTCACTCTCTAGAATTGCGTCGGGCTCCTTAATACAACGGTTGTCCTCCACACGAATTTTGGATAGCGGTATGACACTCTTTTCTTCTGCCAATCACTTTCGCAAGTAACACACATGGAATATAAGGTGGATTCCGTCCATCTCCGTCGGTAAGTCTAGCTTATAAGCTTGAAGTCCAATATGCTCTAGGATAGTAAATGGTCCAAGGAAACGGGGACTTAGTTCTTTTCAAACCGTATCAAACCCTTCCAAGGGGACATTTTCAGCATCACCCGGTCTCCCACTTGGAACTCTACTGGTCGTCTCTTCTTATCGGCATAACTTTTCTGACGGTCTTGTACTGCCTTCAGACGTTCTCGGATTGATTTGACTTTGTCGGCCGTTTCTTGCACAATCTCTGGTCCGTAAAATTGCTTCTCACCCGCCTCTAACCAACATATGGGGGTTCTACATTTCCTCCCGTACAAGGCCTCGAATGGTGTCATCTATGGCTAGAGTGGTAACTGTTGTTGTAAGCGAACTCTACTAAGGGTAGATGAGTGTCCCAGTTGCCACCAAAATCAATCACGCACGACCTAAGCATGTCCTCCAAAATCTGAATTGTTCTTTCACTTTGTCCGTCGGTCTGTGGGTGGTACGTCGTACTTAGGTTCAATCGAGTACCCAACTCCTGATGTAGGGCTCCCCAAAATCTTGATGTAAACCTACTGTCACGATCGGAAACTATAGACAAGGGTATACCATGTCTAGAGACCACTTCATCTATATATAGCTTTGCCAACTTATCCATTGGCAAGGTTTCCCGCATTGCCAGAAAATTAGCACTCTTCGTCAATCAGTCGACAATCACCCAAATGGTGTCGTTTCCCTTCAAAGTCTTCGGAAGCTTGCTCACAAAGTCCATGGTAATATTGTACCATTTCCACTCAGGTATTTCTAACGATTGGAGGCTGCCATACGGCCGTTGGTGCTCCGCCTTCACTTGCGAACAAGTCACGCACCGCTCTACATACTGTGTCATGTCCAACTTCATAGCCGGCCACCAATAATGCAGTTTCAAGTCTCTATACATCTTCGTACTTCCCGGGTGGATGGAATATTTGGATTTATGTGCGTCCTCCAAAAGTAGCTCTCGGTTTCCTCCAATCTTCGGCACCCAAATGCGCCCGTTGAAACATCTGATTCCCCGCCTATCCATGGTCAAAAGTAGCCGTTGTTTGGTCATCACTTCATCCTTGAGATTTTCCTCTAACAAGGCCTCGTCTTGTGATGCTTTGTTCTTCTCCATAAGGCTTGATACTAACTCAATCCTTGTAAGTTTGGCTCGGAGCTTTCCACTATATTCCTTCCGGCTTAACGCATCGGCCACCACATTTGCTTTACCCGGGTGGTAAAACAATTCGCAGTCGTAGTCCTTAATTAGCTCGAACCACCTCCTTTGTCTCATATTCAGCTCCTTTTGGTCAAAGACATACTTCAAGCTTTTATGATCAGTGTACAAGGTACACTTGGTACCGTACAAATAATGGCTCCACAATTTCAACACGAACACTACCGCCGCCATCTCTAAATCATGAGTGGGGTAATTCTTCTCGTGTACTTTTAGTTGTCTTGAAGCGTAGGCGATTACTTTCCCCCTTTGCATGAGTACGCACCCAAGACCCATCTTCGAGGCGTCGCTATATACCATGAAATCTTCCGACCCTTCTGGCAAGGACAAGATCGGAGCTTCACAAAGCTTCTTTTGTAACGTCCGGAACGCCTTCTCTTGAGCTTCGGTCCACACAAACTTCACGTTCTTCTTGGTCAATGCCATCAACGACTAAGCGATCTTGGAAAAATCTTGGATAAATCTTCGGTAATAACCCGCTAACCCCAAAAAGCTTCTGATCTCCGATGGGCTCTTAGGAGGATCCCAATTCATCATGGCATCTATGTTCGCGGGGTCCACTTTCACACCGTCTTTCGAGACTACGTGACCCAAAAATTGCACCTCCTTCAACCAAAATTCACACTTGGAGAATTTTGCATAAAGCTTCTCTTTTCTCAAGACTTCCAACACGTCGCGAAGATGTTGCACATGCTCGGCTTCATCCTTGGAGTAAACCAAAATATCATCAATGAACACGATGACCGAATTGTCAAGAAACGGTCGGCACACGCGGTTCATCAAATCCATGAACACCGTCGGGGCGTTCGTCAGACCAAAGGGCATCACCAAGAACTCGTAATGCCCATAGTGCGTTCTAAACGCGATCTTTGGAACGTCATCCTCCTTAACTTTTACTTGATCATAGCCCGAACGGAGGTCGATCTTTGAAAAGTATCCCGCTACTTGAAGTTGGTCGAATAAGTCATCGATTCTAGGGAGTGGGTACTTATTTTTCACTGTAACCTTATTCAACTCCCTATAATCTATGCACATACGCATCGTGCCATCCTTCTTATTTACGAATAAGACCGGTGCTCCCCACGGCGACGAGCTTGGTCTTACGAATCTCTTCTCGAGAAGGTCTTGAACTTGTCCCATCATCTCTTTCATCTCCGACGGAACCAAACGGTACGGGGCTCTAGCTATCGGGGCCGCTCCCGGTGTTAGATCAATCTTGAATTATACTTGACGATCAGGTGGTAATCCTGGTAAGTCGTCCGGGAACACGTCGGGGAATTCTTTTACCACTTCCACATCTTCAAGATTCTTCTTCTCGAGTTTGCCATCTATAACGTATGCCAAAAATGATGAACATCCTTTCGATAAACACTTCTGTGCCTTCACCAAGCTAATAATTGCCATCTTGCCCTTCCGTCTTTCGCCGTACACGGTTACTGATTCGTCATTCAAGATCGGAATTCGAATCAACTTCTTGGCACACAGGATTTCGGCCCGATTATTCGCTAGCAAGTCCATCCCAATGACGGCACCAAATCCCCCGATTACCATTGGCATTACATCAACCAGAAATTCCTTTTCTTCGATCTCCAATTTACAACCCCTAATAATATCCCGGATCACTACTTGGTCACCATCCTCTAGATCTACCACTAATGCATCCTCTAAGGTACTAGTAGGCACTTCTGACAGAAAGAATTCGACAAAAACGAAAAACTCGTGTCGGAATAAAACAATATACGCGCAGGTATGGAGTTTAAGGTGTCGTTTGTTTTTTAAGAGGTCTAAAGTCTGAAGTCTTAATTTAGTTATGATTAATAAGAGGTGGTGTGTAAAAAGGTCTGAACAATTTAGACTTAAGAGACATTAAGAGATTTTTAAAAAAAAACAAACAACCCTTAAGAGAAACGTACCCGACACCACATCGGTCGAAGCCTTCGCTTCCTTAGTGGTCATCTGAAACGCTCTTCCCGTTGCTCTAGGGGGGTCTGTCTTCTTCACTCCGTTCCCTCCCGTATTCAACCTTGGACACTCGCTCCGGATATGACCCGATTCCTTGCATTCAAAGCACGTGATCCCTCTGACCGGGCAATCGCGACGATCATGACCCGACTTTCCACAGTTGAAATTTTTTGACCCGCCCAAGGTGCACGGGCCAAAATGCTTGCTCCATCATTTAGAGCACCATCTAGCTTCGCGTCCAACTTCGTTCCCTCGGTAATTGTTGTTGAAAGGTTTTATCCTCTTTGAGGGTGCGGAATTTCCCTCCCATCTTCTTTTCTCAATCGATCCACTCCTCTCTATCTTTCTCGGGCCATAAGAGTCTTCCACCAACTGAGCCTCCTCGATTGCTCCGTGAAGGGTAGAGGCTTTAGACACTCGTACAAGATTTTTCATCTCAGTCGGCAATCCTTTGGTGTAGGCCGTGATCTTTTCCTTCTCAGTCGGAACCAGGTGTCCCACCAATCCTAGCTTATCCATGAACTGACAGTTATACTCTTTCAATGATAAGTTCTCCTTTTTCAAACTCCGGAACTCTTCCTCCATTCGGTTCAAGGCTCGTTCGTTGCAAAACTCCTCCATCAATTTCTTTTTAAAGGTTGACCAACTCAAATTGGCCAATATCGTGGCCTCTACCGAGGAGGAGTTCACATTCCACCACGTTAAGGCCGCCTCTTTAAACATTTGAGAGCCAAATGTTGCCTTTTGGTTTTCTCCACACTCACTTGATCTGAAAGCTTTCTCCATCTCCCGAATCCAATTCATGCACACAATTGGATCGTCTGTACCCTTGAACTATGTTGGTCGACACCCAAGAAATGCCTTGAAAGTGCAAGTTTTAGACACCTGCCTCGCTTCTGGAGTTGGGGTCTCATTAGTGGAAATCACGGGTCTCGTACCCACGGATCCCGCCACTATGAACATGCGATACGTAAGAATTTTCATAACTCTCAACTTGTGTAGTTTCCGTCGAATCTAAGACCATCCTATCTTTGGAGTTCTACCAAATCTCACTCGATCATAACTTACAATCACAACTTAAGTCTAGGTAAACTACATTCATACCTAGTTCACTTAAACTACGGCTCTGATACCAACTTGTAACACCCTAAAAATAAGAGGAAACATAAAATTCGAAGTTTCGGCAATATGACGGCTATAAACTGAGTGTAACCTGGTTAAACAATAACCTGCCAAAATAGATCCCAACGTATCATCCCGAGACGGGGAATGTAGTATAGTCTATACAACTCAAAAGAATGAAGAATATAAATACGACAACCTAATAATCTAAATTGCTTAATTAGATTACGGTCGGGTGTCGCTATCCTTCCAAAACGTGTGACTATCGAACGTATATATTGTGTGTCCCTGTGATTAACGATTTAATCAAGCAAAACGATTTAAACAACAATATAAAGCAAACCTGATACGATTAATCGAATGATTCAAATGGTTACAAGATTTCTTGATTATGAACTCGATCAATCTCTCTGTTTTCTCTCTATCTCACGCCTCTGCTCTCTCTCTTTTTCTCTTGTACGACGCACCACCATCACACAACTACTACAACCTAAATAACACAAAATAAACTAATTTATACCTAATACCTATTTTAAGGAAAAGGACTAAAAAGGAAAATACATAAACAAACTTTGACTATTTATTACAAAGAACCCTAGACTATTTGTTGAGACGACTTTTTCCAACTTTGACTTCAGATTTCCATCTTCAGATAATGATGATCTTGAATCCAATAAAATTGTGCTTTAACAATCTCCCCCTTTGGATCAAGATCATTACTAAAAAGATTTAGCAATTCAATCCTTCTCTTTAAGCTCAGAAGATGCAATCTCCCTTTTTGTCTTCAGAATGTAGCAATCTCCCCAATGGATGAGAATAAAATCTCTTGGAAAAATTATCTTCAGTATCAGCTCCAAATGCTATAGTAAATCATCTTCAAAGAAATTATCTCCATTTCTTGGTTGACGCTTCTCCCCCTTTTTGATGAAAAGAGCAAAGAATTCATCAAAACTTTTCTTCAAGAAATGTCGTCCACCACTTATCATGAAAACAGAACCACTGATTATCCGTCAATTCATAAAGATGTGCATCCAGATCTTTGCAAATCCAGACAAAATAGAAAGGTAACACCTGAATCAACAAATGAACCAGTTAAAATTGCCTGTCAGTAACACGAAGTCACTGTGTGTAACGAATACACAATATAAAGGATCTTTTATGATGTTCACTCCCCCAGGGCTTCCATTCAATCATCGAAACACCAGAAAGGCAGTTTCTATAAACGTTATGACAAAGAAACAAATTTTTTGTGTGTTCGTGCAAGTGATAGAAAGAATTAAGCATATGATGATTGCTTATAAGGCTCTAAATGTGTAAACCACTGAGACAACAAATAGTTAAACACAGACTCAATGTGCATTAGTGAAGTGTGAAGGTGGGGCAGACTTCCTTCTTTTCAATATCCAGATTTTCCAAATGAAAATCAGATAGCATATGTGTTGCGTCCCCTTTGAAAAAGAAACATTCTCTTGTTAAGAAGAAAATTAGTGGTAGGTGGGGTAATGGCAAGAGTTGGCATGGGCTATTTGCCTGTTTCAATAATGTTCACGAAGAAGTTGTGAAACATTAGTAATGTGGCTGCCCGGCTCAGAAAGTAGTTGGTGCAGAGTTTAATATTCTTTTACTCTGATCTCTCACCCTCTTTCTTTTTATCATTAAGCTCACAGATAACCAAACTCTCTTTTACAATTTTTCTCATCACACATCCCACACTCATTTCTTTTGACTCCTCACATATAATCACTAAGGATTTACTTCTTGGGTAGGAGACACTGGTTAACGTGAATCCATAGAAGTTTTTTTGAAGTCCTAACACACTGATCCCATGTTTTCCTATAAAGCATATGATGCTCAGATGATTTAACTGTATCAGTTAATATGCACAAATGAAGAAGAAAACATTTAAAATCACACTTCTAATTCAAGAAATCTGTTTGAGAATCGGGAAGTGGTTTGAATATTTAAGAACATGTTTTCTTATGATTGAAAGTTGTCCTTCTTTCAACCATAGAAGAGATGAAGATGAGTAATTATACCTTTTGAGTACAGTCTTACATCTCACAAAGTCAATCTTAAAGTCATAAAGATATGATCATGTAAGCATCTCTCAATCTGCAAAAGTTTAAAGGTCTAGTCAAAGTAACTTTATTCACAGAAATGAAAATGACATAAAGCAGTAAAACAATTAAAGTACGAGTTCTGATCAGAAATAATCAGAAGTCATCACCTTTACTCCCCCTAAAATTATGCATTAGAAAAATTATCAGTGTAAAATATAAGCATTAACTCCCCCTCAGATATTGATCATCATATCTGTTGGATGCATAAAATTTCAGACAAAATATGTACTCCCCCATGATGGTTGATTTTCTCATTCGAGTATTGGAGTACAATTATCATATCATCACAGGAGTAAGGTCTTTTGATCACTGAAGTATGAGTCCTAAACTGTTGTGTTTAGAAGTCAAACTTCGTTGAAGTACGGGTCCTAAGCTGATTTACTTAGAAGCCTTTCTTCTCTTACTTCCCCTTGAAAGTAGGAGCCTGCAACACAGATTCATCCCTTTTCTTTGGTATCCATTTGTATTTGGATCCAACTGTGTTAGCACATGATTTTGGTACCCATTGAATTTTGGGTCTGCTTGTCCTTTGAAAACTATATGAAGAGTTAGAACGATGAGAATAAACATGATATGTGCCGAACCAAACATCAAAACATTTTCGAGAAGCATAATCATTTCTACCATAATTTGAAAACTTTCTAGTAGATGGAGATAACTGGAATAATTGCCGTATGGAATATTTCTTGCGAGAATCAACAAGTTTAGTTTAAGAAGTAGCAACATTCACAATCAAATCATCTTTACTAGTAGTCTTTTTATTACAATCAAAACTAGAACATGATTTAGCATTCTCGTCTATCTTCTGTTTCGGTAGCCATTCCGACTTAACTCCAAGCTTTTTCTTTCTCAAATCTGAAACATTTGAAACTTTAGAGTTAGAAAGGCGAGAATCAACCAAATGCTTCTTCTTTGACTTACCAGTGGTGATCTATTTCTGTGAATGCTGAGATTTTCTTTTCTTACCTTTTGCATTCTTCGATTTCATAGAAACTGATTTATCAACTTTCGTTAATGTTTCACCCTTTTTAAACACATTGGATAGACCGAAAGAATTCACAACACAAGATGAATGATCAGGAAGTTTGGTAGTAAAGTCAAATTGAGCAACACATTCATTTAAAACACCTTCAAAGTTTAAGAAATCAACCTCATTCTCAAGAGAACCAGATCTATCATCAGATTTTAAAGCCTTGGATAGTTTAGAAAATTCAGTATTTTTGAACACTGTTGAAAATACAGTTTGTTCTAAGTCCATCAAAATTCTTTCTTCTGTAAGAGTATTCTCGAGTTCAGAAATTTTACTTTCCAAAACAAGAGAAGGGACGTAAAGCTTTCCTTCTATGGGCTTAACCTTCATTTCTTTTACAGAATAAATGTTAAAATAGTCATTTGAAAGAAATTTTGATTTATCATAACTATAACTATTATTCAACCTCTCATAACGAAACAAAAGTTGGACTTTAGTTATGTTCTTTCTTTTAGCATATTCCTTGCCTTTATCTTCTTTAGACAGTTTAGTCCAGAAAACTTAAAGTTCAGGGTATTCAGGTGCCAGTTTCATAAATCCAAAATCATAAAGAGTAGGCACTTCAGATATACCCTTTTTGAGAGATTGTGGGTTCTCGTAACCTAGTCCCCAATTCTCTTTATCCTCTTTGGATTTGATTAAATGAATGGTTTGTTCAGACTGACCCATAGTATATAATTTCTCTTCCAAAGCATTCACCTTTTCAATTAAAGATTTCTTTTCTTTTGAAGTCGAATAGTACATTTTAGAAAGCTCTTTAGACTTAAACTCACATTCTTTATACTTTGAAACAGTTTCAGATAACTCTTTATGAATTATAGTCTTCTCTTTAGCGCTGGTGTCTATATTTTTGTGCAAAGTTTCAATTAATACATTTTTCTCAGCAATATCATTACTAAGTTTATGTATAGATTGATTTTTCTCATTAATGACACCTTTCTCACGCTTCAGTTTAGACTCTAATTCTTGGAGTTTAGACATCATGGCATGCATTTGGTTCAGAGAGTCTGATTCGGTTAAATCACATACCTCATCAGTTTCTTCTTCAACTAACTCAGCTTTATCTTCAGCTTCATCCACCATCCTTCCCATTAGGCAGATATGAGTTGTCTCTTCCTTCTCTTCTTCCTTAACAGAATTCTCAATATGTTCCCATAACAGCTTTCCTGTAGCCTTTTTGCATTCTATCTTGATAGAAATCTCCTTTAAAATCTCCTCAGAAATTCCTTGCAATATAAAAGATCTGGCTAAACAGTCAGCTTGATGTATTTTTCTTTGCTCGTCTGAGTACATATCAAGTGGTAAAGGAAGCTCTTGTTTTTCTATATCTCCATTCTTCTTTATGACAGTAAAAACTTTCCTTGGAGTTGTCATACTCCCTTCCCTCAGAGATAGTCTAATAAGATTCCTTAATTCATGTCTGTCAATGAAATCCAGGAACTGATTTTTCCATTTTTCATACTCTCCTTTGAAGAGTACTGGTGGCTTTGTGTCAGTTCCGATGGCGAAAGCTTCTCTTAAAGTCATCCTGTTTCTGATAGATATGCACTAAGAAACTCGAAATTGATCGTTAGTCCAGATAAAATCAAACAATACTGAAAATCTTAGAATGAAATTCAAAAAATTTTGATCACAAACAGAACTTTGTCCCCCTCCGCAGACTTAGCACGGGGGTCCATATTACAATTTGCACAAATTTGTCTAAGTGGAGCAAAAGAGCTAATTCGCGCTAAGAGGAGATGGCGCAAAGTTCAGGTTTGCCTGAGACGAGGTTGGCGCAAAGTTCAGGTTTGCGTGAATAACTTTTGGCGCAAAAGAGATTTCTCGACCGGTGTCTTGCTACGACCGGTATATTTCTTGACCGGACCTTCGACCGGTATCCTGCTTGGACCGGTAAAGAGTCGACCGGTAATTTAACGACCGATATTGTGTTGACCGGTAAATTAACGACTTGTATTGAGTTGACCGATACTTCGACCAAAGACTGTGACCGGTATGGCGCGACCGGACCAAGGTAATGACCGGTATGAACTGTGAGTTACCCGGGCGACCGGTATTGAGAATTGGTATTATGCAGTCGATCGGTATTATGCGGTCGACCGGTATGTTCTTGATGCTTTCGACCCAGAACACAAAATTCAACCCAGAAACCAATCAATAGATCGAATTACACTTCAAAGCTTCGCCAATACGATCGATTAAACAACTAGAACTGAATGCAATCAATTAATTTCAATAAAAAACACTCTAAGTGAGATTTGATTGAAGAACCAATGTAGACTCGTGAACGAACCAAAAACAGCAAAAATCATCAAATAATCAATCTACAACGATGCAATACTCAAAACAATCAATACCCAGTCAAGATAATATGCTAATCGATCACAATCCAAACAATAATAACTTGAATGAACAATCACACAATAATAAAAATTGAATCTTTGACAGATAAACATAACCGAAAAAAAAATTCAATTCAATCTGTCCTGCTCTGATAACAATTGTGTGTCCCTGTGATTAACGATTCAATCAAGCAAAACGATTTAAACAACAATATAAAGCAAACGATACGATTAATCGAATGATTCAAATGGTTACAAGATTTCTTAATGATGAACTCGATCAATCTCTCTGTTTTCTCTCTATCTCACGCCTCTGCTATCTCTCTTTTTCTCTTGTACGACGCACCACCACCACATAACTACTACAACCTAAATAGCACAAAATAAACTAATTTATACCTAATACCTATTTTAACGAAAAGGACTAAAAAGGAAAATACATAAACAAACTTTGACAATTTATTACAAAGAACCCTAGACTATTTGTTGAGACAACTTTTCCATCTTTGACTTCAGATTTCCATCTTCAGATAATGATGATCTTGAATCCAATAAAACTGTGCTTTAACATATATCGGTCTCCAGATCTCCCAAAAGGACCGCTCTCGATCATGCGATCGACCACTCGTTCCCGAAGGTTCCCGCCACTAGGGTGACCTCTCATGCATGACAACCAAAGAAACAAGTGTTAGGCTTGAGCCTAGTGAGAACATGTAGTCGTAAAGTAATTAAAGAACGAAATTACAACTTATTTACGCTTGGGAATCCATAGTTCTCATCCAAATACTTCACCTGTCATTAAACATGAAATTAAAATTTAGTTTTGCCAACGTACTTATAATTCCACCCAACCATTAAACTCAATGACATCAACCCAAACTGGATTTTTAGCCATTCGGGTAATCAACCCAAGCCGAGTATTTAGTTTATTTGTGACATCAACTCAAACCGAGTCTTTAGTCTAATGAAAACCTCAACCCAAACCGGGTCTTTAGTCTATATGACAATCAACTCTAGCCGAATCTTTAGTCCATTTGGGACCTCAACCCAAACCGGGTATTTAGTCCATTTGGAAACTCAACCCAAACCGGGTCTTTAGTCTCACATCAAAGGGCCAATATAACAATACGAACCCACTAGTTTCATACAACTCATAGTACATGCTAAACTCAAGCATTTCCTCTAATATTCATTATTTGAGACATCACCCACAAAAGGGGATTTTAGGTTAAACTTCACAAAATCACTTATAGATGAGAAAAAGTGAATGTAGTTATTAACACATTATTAGGCATGTATATAAGTAGGGGAGTCAAGAAATACACAAACCTTAGTGATTTCTTACAAGAAATCAAACCCTAGAAATGGTAGGTAGAGAAGTGAGATCTTAAGAGTTGCTACTAACTAGGATCTTGTCCAAAATCACCTAGAGATGCATTTAAGTCTCCATTAATGCTCATGGAAGATCATTAAATAGAGTGGGTGGAATTAGGGTAAGATTCCTTACCAAAAACGCAGGAGAGAACTTCTCAATCAGCTTCCAAGATCAGCTCCAAAAGAAGGAGTCTCGTAAGTGGGGTTTTTATACTCCAGATGCCCGCCGACGACTATGACCTGGCGACAATGCCCTGGTCATAGTCGTTGGGCATTGTTGCCGTCCAACACTCCCCTTCTGTATAATTTCCAGTGGGTCACCCCTCACCCGCGACATTGAGGTGCGACTATGGCCTGGTGGCATAGTCGCCCAAGGCTCCCTGGCCGCTAATTCGACTCGAAACGACCCGATTCTTAGACGAGGAACGTACGATCAAATCCGAATAAAAAATCTAGTAATATTACAATATGGTAAGGTCAAACACCACTCCCATGAATTTTGAAATAAGGAATTTACCAAAATTACGGGTGTTACATAGTTGGTGTATCTTGCGGTGGTAGCTGAAGAGGAACCATATACGGGGATCCATGGCCCTATGTGAATCTCGAGAACGTTGATAAGTGGCTTAACTTTCTGTGCCTGCCACATTCGATGGAATCGGGTCTCCCCCGTCATCGAATGTGTTGTTTTGGGTATTGAGTTTTAGTATCCATGTTTTCGGTAACGTTTATAATATGGATTATTATCCATGATTTATGGGGCGGATTATTATGCCCCACCCGTGTGTTTTGGGTATTTCAAGATATAAAGTTTTATCTTCGTTTTCATAAATTGGGAGTTCGATTACTATTCACATTTTGAGTGAGTTTTGGGTTGCATCACTTCATGAAAGAATGTTTTCCATTGGGGCGTTCATTTTTAAAATGCGTGTTTTTGGATAACGGGTCGTTTTCATATTTAAAGTAAATCATTTTGAAATATTATAATTTAAGTTGCATTCTTTCCTTTTAACGATATATTTATTCATGTTGAAAACTCTTGAACTCGCTAGGCGTTAGCCTAACCTTTTTATTTGTCGGCATTTGCATCAGGTTCCTGTTGGGGAATGGTACTAGCGACACTGTGAAGAGATGAGTACTAGTTATACGCACAAGAGAGAGTAGCTTGGGTGAAGTCTTCCGCATTTTGGGAATAGCAACTTGGATTGGGTTTAGTAACACCCGAATTTATTTAGTCTTGGTATAAGCCTCAAGTCAATGATTGTTGGGGTTAAATGTATGATTAAATTTGAAGTATTTCTATGTGTGGATTTGTAGAAAGGGATTTTTACCCTTTACTTGATGTAATATCGAACTTTTTAATTAGTTGTTATTTCCAAATTTGAGGGCGTTACACTTTCTCTCCTCATTTACTCTAGTTGTTCAGCATTTAATGAATTATTCCATAGACCTCCAAGGCATTTAAGGGCATTATCAAGCTAGAGGTTTGTTAGAGCATAAATCTGTTGGATACAAGATCAAGAATTCAGAAGGTCAAAGTTGAGAAAGTCAAAGCTGAAGAAAGTCAAATCTCATTAAAAGTCAAAGTCTTTTATAATAAAAGTCAATGTATTTGTTTAGTTGTAGTTTTAGTTTCTTTGTAATTAGTTGTAGGTATAAATAGTTTTAGTTTTTCATTTTTAGAAGTGTGTGACTAAGATTGTAATATCAGATTGTAGAGAGAGAGAGAGAAAGACTTTTAGAAAGAGAAAGTATATTTCTTGAGAATTCAAGTAATCAAACAGGTAATCATTGTATTAAATCTTGTTGTGTTTGATTGTAATTGAATAGGAACTAGATTAAGGGACACACAATTGGTATCAGAGCAGATCCAAAGGTGAAATCAGATCAAGAAAATCAAGAATTCGAGCTACTGTTCATCGTCTCTGTGGTCGTACTGTTCAGAATCAAATTTTGAATTTGAATGTGTTTTTGGAGCAGATTTTGGATAGAAAGTGTTCGAATAGTGTTTTTGTTTGAGTCTTTGTAATCAATTTCATATATTGCACTGTAATTTTCACGAATTTTGTAATTTTTGTTAAGTTTTGTTCACGAGTTGTTGTTCACTGTTTCATTGATCTTTTTGTATTGTAAGTGATTGTTGGGAAATTTCTTTGATTGTGATTCGTTCTAGAGTTGTAATCGAGCATCATTCCAGAGTTTCAAAGCATTTGGACCAAGAAAAGATCAGTTTCAGATGAAAAAGATGGTTTTTGAGTCGACGGGAGGAAGAACGCGCTAGATCCCTCAAACGCGCAAGTTCTTCGTGAAACGCGCTAGTTCATCTTGAAACGCGCAAGGTTCATCAGGGTAGAACGCGCAAGTCGAAAGAAGGGTTTTGGTCTCAAACGCGCAAGGCTACTTGCGAGTTTCAAGAAACGCGCTAGTAGTGACCAGCGAGTTCTACAAACTCGCTAATCGAAGCTAGCGAGTTTGACGAGGAATAGTGATCAGCGAGTTTATTGACCTGCGAGTTTGAAGATTTCAGAAATAATTCTAAGTGTTGAAACGCGCAAGCTTCGATCTGAGAGTTTAGGAAATGCGCAAGTTTTGATCTGCGAGTTTGGGAAACGCGCAAGTTTTGATCTGCGAGTTTGGGAAACGCGCACATCACAGTTAGCGAGTTCTAGTATGAACAGTGGTTAGCGAGTTCAGGCGCTTGCGAGTTTCGTCGATCTGCGTGTTTCATCTGCGAGTTCTATCTGCGTGTTTGCTTACGAGTTTCTCAAAACGCGCAAATTTCTGCGAGTTTGCTTGCGAGTTTGTGTGCGCGTTTGGTTGAGAATTTATAGAACGCGCAAGTCTTAGTCTGCGAGTTCTGATACTTAGTCAAATTTTTCGAATTTTCTGTTTTTTCCAGATTTCAAAGATTTTTCTTGTGATTTCATATTTTGGACTAACGATCAGTTCTAGTTTCTTATTTGTTATATTTTTCAAACAGGTTTAAACGAGATGACTTCCAAAGATGCACTCTCAATCGGAACAGATGTCAAGCCTCCAGTATTGTTCAAAGGCGAATACGAACAATGGAAAGACAGATTCTTGGATTTCGTGGATCGGCATTCAAATGGAGAGAACATACTTCTATCTATCACTGAAGGTCCCATGAAACCAATCACAATTCATGTACCTGTTGATGATCATGATGGTAATAATGTTGATGGTGAAAGTGATGATGGAGATGTAGAAAAGGAAATAAAGACAAAACCAGTAAAAGTTGAATTCTCTCAGTACTCAGAAGAACAAAAGAGTAGATTTAAAGCTGATAAGCAAGCAAGATCTCTTTTACTCCAAAGCATTCCAAATGATATCTACATCAAGATTGACAGCTTCAAACATGATGCTAAACAGATGTGGGATCAATTGGAAAAGATGATGATGGGATCAAAGATAGGGAATCAGATAAAGGTGGCCAACTGCATCAATAACTATGAGGAATTCAAGGCAAAAAAGAATGAGAGTCTAGAAGACACATATGAAAGATTCACTTTGCTTCTGAATGAACTCACAAAGAACAAAGTTAAGAAGAAGCAGCTGGAAAACAATGTAAAATTTCTGAGCATCCTACGTCCTGAATGGAAGAAACACACACGTAGGATGAAGCAGATGAAAGATTTAAGTGAAATCCCTCTTCACGAAGTTTATGAGACATTACGTCAGAATGAGGAAGAGGTCGAGGAGAAAAGAGCTGAAAAGAAAAAGGTTGAGAAGGTTCCTGATCCGATTGCTTTGGTTGTAGAAACAAAGAAAGAAAAGAAAGAAAAGATTGAGAAGAAGAAGAAGAAAAAGAAATTGAGCTCAAGTTCAGAATCTGGTTCTATGTCTGATAGTGATGATGGCGAAAGTCTGAAACAAGCCATGATATTACTGACCCGGGCATTTCAAAAGAAATTTTATAAGAAGCCGAGATCTAATTCTCAACGCTATTCGTCATCAAGTTCAAAGAACCATGAACACCGAGAGAGAGTGGAAGGAGAGAGATTTGAAGAGAAACGGTATGGTGAGAAGAAATCAGATGAGAAGAAGATGTTTGTGAATGACTACACTGCTGCTGAAAAGCCTTCAACTGATTCAATCAAATGTTATAACTGCGGTAAGTTGGGTCATTATGCTAAAGATTGTCGAAAGCCGAAAGTTCGAAACTCTCAGTACTATCAGAATAAGTTGCTTTTGGCAAGACAACAGGAGGCTGGTATTGCTCTAATGGCTGAAGATGAGTTTTGGTTAGATCATTCTGAGGATGAAAGTGATGAGAAAGAAGAAAATGCTCATATTTGTCTCATGGGCAAAGAGGACAAGAATGATGATTCAGATGATGAGGCTGTTAATGAGGTATTAAACTTAACTCCAAAAGATCTTATTACCAAGTTGGAAACCATGGTGGTTGAGCTACAAAATTTACAAAATAATCTGAAAAATGAAAAGGAAAAGGTTGCTAAAAAGAACAAGAAGATCTTTGAACTTAATACTTCTGTTATTTCAAACAAATATCTAATTGATTCTTTACGCAAATCTGATTTTGATTCTAAATCTAAAGTAGATAATTTTGAAAAGAAGATTTCTGAGTTTGAAGGTAAAGTAAATAGATATGAGTTTGAGAAAAATGAATCTGCACTAACTATTTATAAATTGCAGGTTGAAAACAAGAATTTGAACAAGAAGGTAAATGGTCTGGAAGTTAAACTTTATAAAAGAGATCAAACAGATCAAACCATCTTTCTTAATGCTCCTAATGAAGAGGTTGATATTAAGCAAAGATGGGGACTTGGTTTTAACAACCCCCATTATCTTAAGAAAGCTATCAGAAAACAGCCGGCACTTTATCACTATGATTTTCTTGCATGTGCTGATAAACATACTCATTTGAAACCCAAATTTGTTACCAAATTGTCAGATGAAGATGAGGCCAAAGAAACTGAAAACAGAAAGAATAAAAAGAAAATGCAACTACCATTTAACTATGTCAAGTTAAATGATAGTTATCTTTCAGACACACTGAAAGTTCTTTCAAAAGACTATTTTGTTAGTTATTCCGCATCTGAGATGAAGGCAAAACCTGCGATTGCAAAGGTTTATGTTCCTACATCTATTCTTGAAAGCAAAATAGTTGAACTTGAAAATGTTTTATCTGATGAAAAACTTTTGGTTGATATAGAACAAAATGTGTTTTCTACAGTTATAAAGAACACTGTTTTTCAAGAAAAATCAACAAAGTGTTCTACAATTTCAAAGGCACCTCAAATTTTCTCTGATAATTCTGATGACTTATTTGAGTCTCCAAATGATTCTTTTAATTCTGATGATGGGAGCATGGAAGAATCTGATATGTTTGACATACATTCTAAACTTCCTGATCATTCTACTTGTCTTGAAAATGACAAAGTGTTACCAAATGGTGTTAGTAATGACAAAGTTTCTGTAACTGATGATTACTATGCTAATGGTAAGAAACATAAGAAGCAACGATTAGAGAAACAGAAATACACTGGTACACAAAAGAAACCTCAGTCACAGAAATCTATTTTTCCTAATAAATCTACATCTTATGTTTCAGATTTAAGGAAGAAAAAGCTGAAAGCTCAATCCAAATGGAGACCAAAACAGAAGGATGCTGAGATAGCTGAATCAGTTACTGATAATTCTTGTACTAAATCTGTTAGTAGTGATTCTGATGTAGTTGATCAATGTGCTTCTCATAAACAAAACCTTGTAACTTCTTACAAGCGTTATTCAATAAAGCATTTGATTCAATTATCTCCTATTACTACTAAATTTCATCATAATTATCGGAAAACTGACTTTGCTTATTCTCATGATTCTTCTGATTGGTATGGATCTTATCATGTATATTCTTCTAGATCAAATGGTTTTAAAGGTTTTCAAAAGAGCAGAGGGTCCATTTTCAAGTGGATACCAAAATCTTGTGTTAAAATGTTAGGACCCGTTTTTAAATGGGTACCTAAATCTATTATTGCCTGATTTCTCTTGCAGACCCGGCATATGTGGTACTTGGACAGTGGATGTTCCAAGCATATGACTGGGCAAAAAGCTTTATTGTCTAACTATACAGAGAAATTCAGTGGAAATGTCAGATTTGGAAACGATCAGCTTTCACCTATCTTAGGATATGGTGACATCATTCAAGACAACATAACGATCAGTAAAGTGAGTTATGTCGAAGGCTTGGGGCACAACTTATTCAGCATAGGTCAATTCTGCGATAAAGGGTTAGAGGTCAACTTCAAGTCTAAGAGTTGCTCAGTTCGTACTGAAGATGGAACAGAACTCTTGGGTGGACATAGAAAGACAAATCTCTACACCATCAACTTGTCAAAAGTTCAGATTGACAATCAGGTATGCTTGATGACAAAAGCTACACAGCAACAAAATTGGCTCTGGCACAGACGTTTATCTCACTTGAACTTTCGTTACATCAACAAGCTGGTTCGTGGGAAATTAGTAAAGGGACTTCCTGAGCTGAAATACGAGAAAGAACATTTATGCGCAGCTTGTGAGAAGGGTAAGATGAAGAGAGCCGCACACAAACCGAAGCCAGAACCAAGCACTAGTTCTCCGTTAGAATTGCTACACATGGATTTATGTGGACCAATGAGAACTCAGAGTTTGGGTGGTAAGAAATATGTGTTGGTTATTGTGGATGATTACTCCAGATACACGTGGGTCAAATTTCTTCGTTCAAAAGATGAGACACCGGAAGTTCTCATTTTATTTTTAAAGACGACCCAGGTGAAACTACAGCGACAAGTCAAGTTCCTTCGAACTGACAATGGCACAGAATTCAAGAATAAGATTGTTGATGAATATCTCGAATCAGTTGGGATTTCACATCAGTATTCTGCTGCTAGAACCCCTCAACAAAATGGCGTAGTAGAAAGACGTAATCGAACGCTAGTCGAGGCCGCTCGAACTATGCTTAGTCAATCGGATCTACCTCTATTCTTGTGGGCGGAAGCTGTGTCGACTGCATGCCATACGCAAAATCGTTCCATAATACACCGCCGGTTTCAGAAGACTCCATATGAGCTAATCAACAACAGAACACCAACTATCAAATATTTTCACATATTTGGGTGTAAATGTTTTGTGCTTAACGACAGAGAGAGTCTGAATAAATTCAGTGCGAAAGCGGACGAAGGCATTTTTATTGGTTATTCTTCAACATCTGCTGCATATCGGGTTTATCTAAAGAAGTTAAAGACAGTTGTGGAGAGCGTCAATGTTACATTTGATGAAGAAATGGCTTCTGATCATCTCAGTTCAGAACCCGTTATCACTGGTGTATTAGCTTCTGGGCAGATCAGTCCAGAACATGTGTCTACAGCGATAAATTCGGATAACGCTTCTACATCTACTTCACATTTAACTGATTTAGATTTGTTATTTGAATTCTTTTATGATGAGTGTCTAGGATCTAATATACCTAAATCTGTTGTGACTGACAGGTCTAAAGATACAAGTTGTCATCATCCAGTCACTTCAGAAGTTATTACTGAACAAGCATCCCCAGTTCAGACAGAAACTCATATACCTATTGTTATTCCTACAGCTGAAGATGTTCAAACAAATGTTGAACCAGAAGTAACTGTTTCAGTTGGGTGTACTACATTGTCTAATCAACAGCTTGAATCTGCTGTCCCAACTGATACTTCTGCAAATGATATTTCAACTGCAAACCCCCCTCCTGTAATTCAAACTGATGATTCTGCAAGTGGATTTCAAGATGATGATCATACTCAATCAGTATCTATTCCACTCCCACATGAGCATCGCTGGACCAAGGATCATCCATTACATCAAGTAATTGGAGATTTTGACAAGCCTGTTCAGACAAGGTCAGCGACTCTTAATCAGTGAATGCATGACTCATTTCTCAGCAAGATTGAGCCAACTCGAGTATCCGAGGCTCTTGCTGATTCGGACTGGGTATCTGCAATGCAAGAAGAGCTCAATCAGTTTGAAGCCCTAAAGGTTTGAAGATTAGTTCCTAAGCCTGAAGGAAAGACAGTGATAGGAACTAAGTGGGTATTCAAAAATAAAAAGGATGAAGATGGTGTCGTCATCAGAAACAAAGCTAGACTTGTTGCCAAAGGCTACAGGCAAGAGGAAGGCATCGATTATGACGAGACATATGTTCCAGTAGCGTGCATAGAGGCAATCAGAATGTTTCTCGCCTACGCCGCTCATAAGAACTTCACAGTCTTTCAGATGGATGTGAAAACAGCCTTTCTGAACGACATTCTTAAAGAAGAAGTGTATGTGTCTCAACCAGAAGGGTTCGTTAATCCAGATAAGTCAGATCATGTCTATATCTTGGACAAAGCCCTTTATGGTTTAAAGCAAGATCCTCGAGCCTGGTATGACGTCTTATCCAAATTCTTGGTCAAGTCTGGTTTCTCTAAAGGTAAGATCGACACTACTTTATTCATAAAGAAGGAAAAAGCTGATATTATTCTTATTCAGATTTATGTTGATGATATAATATTTGGTTCTACTAATCCAAAATATTGCAAAAAAGTTTTCTAACCTCATGGTGTCACGTTTTAAAATGAGTATGATGGGAGAGATGAATTTCTTTCTCGGATTACAAGTTAAACAACTTTCTACGGGGATTTTTATCAATCAGTCTAAGTACATTTTGGACATTCTTCGGAAGTACAAAATGGAAGATTGCAAATCTATTGGCACCCCGATGGCACCAGGAACTAAGATTCACGCTGATCCTTCGGGTACAAGTGTTGATCTTAGAACTTATAGAGGTATGATTGGTTCTTTGATGTATCTTACATCGAGTAGACCAGATATTATGTTCTCAACATGTCTTTGTTCTAGATATCAAGCTGATCCCAAAGAATCCCATTTGGCTGCTGTCAAACGGATTTTTAGATATCTGAAGGGGACTGCAGACCTTGGTTTGTGGTATCCTAAAGATACTGGGTTTCAACTGACTGCATATTCAGATGCAGATCATGCAGGATGTATGTTGGACAGAAAGAGTACTTCTTGTCACATACAATTCCTTGGAGACAAGTTCGTTAGCTGGGCTTCAAAGAAACAGTTATGCGTTTCCACATCGACTGCAGAAGCAGAATATGTAGCTGCTGCCAGTTGCTGCTCTCAAGTCTTGTGGATGCGAACACAGCTACGAGACTTTGGATTCAAATATGACAAAATTCCGATATACTGTGACTCGAAGAGCGCAATTGCCATAACTGCTAATCCTGTCCAACACACCAAAACCAAACACATTGATGTAAGGTATCACTTTATCAAAGATAATGTAGAAAAAGGAACAATTGAACTTTATTTTGTAAAAACAGATTATCAACTTGCAGATTTATTTACCAAACCCTTAGATGAAAAGAGATTTAATTTTCTTATCTCTAAACTTGGTATGTTAAATCTTAAGACGTAATTGGTTATTACCTACTAAAGTTACAAATTGTTATTTTTCATCCTTTTCTTTATCTTAATGTCTGAAAGATACCTGCATTTTAATGATTTGCTCATGATCTCAGGGGGAGTAAGAGAAGATTTTAGATAATCTACATTCATTTGAGGGGGAGTATTAACTAATTTCTGCATTTTGCTTAACTGACAAAATCTTTGCAATGCATGATTTTAGGGGGAGCTTATAAGTAACAAGGAGTAAGACAATGATTTCTGATTATTTCTGATCAGAACTCGTTCTATAATTGTTTTACTGTTTTTCGTCGTTTGTTTTCGAATAAATTTTGTGAATAAATTTTTGACTAGACTTTGAGACTTGCAGGATGAGAGAAGCTAAAAAAATCATATCTAAATGACTACAGCTTGACTTTCTGAGAATTAAGATTGCGCGAAAAGGTAAATTTCTTATCTTAATCTCAAAAGTATCTGAAAGAAGGACAACTTTCAGGTATAGAAAACATGTTCTTAAATGTTCAAACCATTTCCCAATTCTTAAACAGATTTTATAATTTGGAAGTGTGATTTTAAATGTTTTTATTCTAGTTTTGTGCTTCATTGATAAACAAACCGTGTGTTTCTAAAGATAAATACTTGTGTATTGTCTTTTCTATATACTTTCAAGTATTCACACACACTGGTTTGAATTTTTGTTCAACATGTTCTTACCATGTCTCTAAATTGAAACAATTTTTCTTCGATGGTAAGACACTCCGCTTGTATTCAAAAAATTTTGAGCGATATTTCATTTCGAAACGGTCATTTCAAGAATGTCTATATCTTGTTTCGTATAGACAAATATCAATTTTTCTTGACCTTAAGCTTTAATTGATATATCATTCATTTCTGATCATTTTATACAATGTCAGATTTTCAAACAAGTTTCTTGCCTTCATATTCATTCATTCAATATACTTGTTTGAAAATACTTCAATGTTTTAAAATGCTCAAATCTTCATGATTATATCATCTGAGCATTCATTTATCTGACATTTGTATATGAGCTTTAACTGATATTGTTAAACTATTTGAGCAACTCATGCTTTATAGGATTACATGGGTTCTTTGTGCTAGGACTTATCTGAAACTTCTATGGATTCACGTTAACCAGTGTTTCCTACCCATGAAGTTAATCCTTTAGTGATTGAGTGTGAGGAGTCTAAAAGAAATGAGTGTGGGTGTGATGAGGTAAAATGGAAAAGAGAGTTTGGTTAGTAGTGAGCTTATTGATTAAAAAGAAAGAGGGTGAGAGATCAGAGTAAAAGAATATCAAACTCTGCACCAAATACTTTCTGAGTCGGGCAGGCCACATTACTAGCGTTTCACAACTCTTTGGTGAACGTTATTGAAACAGGCAATTAGCCCATGCCAACTCTTGCTTAAGCCCCACCAACCACTCATTTTCTTCTCAAAAAGAAAATGTTTCACATTTTCAAGGGGACGCAGCATATAATCTATCTGATTTTCATTTGGAAAATCTGGATATTGAAAAAGAAGGAAGTCTGCCCCACCTTCGCACTTCAATCATGCACTTAGAGTCTGTGTTTATCTACTGTTGTCTCAATGGTTTACACAACGTTGAGCCTTAAAAAGCAATCATTCGTGCTTAATTCTGTCTACACTTGCACGAGCACACAAAGAATTTGTTTCTTTGTCATAACATTCATAGAAATTGCCTTTGTGGTATTTCGATGATTGGATGGAAGCCCTGGGGGAGTGAACATCAAAAAGCTCCTTTATATTGTGTATTCGTTACACACAGTGACTTTGTGTTACTGACAGGCATATTAACTGATTCATCTGTTGATTCAGGAGTTACATATTCATATTTTTGTCTGGATTTGCAAAGATCTAGATGAAACCTTGGTTATGGATCACAGACTCAGAGGCTCTTGACAGATCAGAATGGTTAAAGACATTTCTTGGACGACAAAGTTTTGATGATATCAATGCTCAAATCATCAAAAAGGGGGAGATGATATGAAGAAATGTATTGTGGAGATGGTATGAAGAAATGTTAAAGTTTTTGAAGATAAAGGGAGATGATTTCAAAGTTCAAAGTAAAGATTTGAAGATTTGATAAAGTTCAAAGAATTTCTGAAGATTTTGAGGAAATTTTCTTTGAAGATTATCTGCTAAAGCATTCGAGCTGATTCTGAAGATAATTTCTTTCCAAAGTCTGAAAGTATTGTGTGAAAGTTTTAAAAAAATTGTTATTTGTTTGAAGAAAGCTTTGGAAAGAAGACCATCAAAGTAAAAGGGGAGATTGTTTTTGACAGAGCTTAAAGTGAAGACTGAATTGCTAGATCTTTCAACAGTGATCTTGAATCCAAAGGGGGAGATTGTTAGAGCATAAATCTGTTGGATACAAGATTAAGAATTCAGAAGGTCAAAGTTGAGAAAGCCAAAGCTGAAGAAAGTCAAATCTCATTAAAAGTCAAAGTCTTTTATAATAAAAGTCAATGTATTTGTTTAGTTGTAGTTTTAGTTTCTTTGTAATTAGTTGTAGGTATAAATAGTTTTAGTTTTTCATTTTTAGAAGTGTGTGACTAAGATTGTAATATCAGATTGTAGAGAGAGAGAGAGAGAAAGACTTTTAGAAAGAGAAAGTATATTTCTTGAGAATTCAAGTAATCAAACAGGTAATCATTGTATTAAATCTTGTTGTGTTTGATTGTAATTGAATAGGAACTAGATTAAGGGACACACAAGGTTCAAGTAGAGTTGTAGTTTCAAGATCGTCACCTCATCTTTTGCGTTTTTGCTTGATTTCTAGGTTTTTGTCAAACCTAGCATTATGAGTTCATCCTACTCTTTTATAAAACTTTATACATGTCAAAAATGTTGCATTTTTGTCTCCCAACCTTTCCCTTTGATGTATTCCTCTTATTTGGTGGTTTAAACCATTTTGTGATTCTGAGGATTTTATCCACTTTGGTAACATGAATGCTTGAGTTTCTTTGAAATACCATGTTCATGGATTTATCCAAACCTTTTAAGTATTTTAAAACAAAAACCTCAAGATTTTGGTATATGATGGATTTGTAACAAAATGGGATTATTAGTCATGAACATTTTGTGAAAATAGAGTAAGTCATGGTTGAAGGGATGTCATTATTATTGGTATGAATTCCTTGTAAAACAATGAACATATATATGTTTTAGATTTGAAAGAGAGAAATAATTCAAATGAATCAATGGAACTTGAGAAGGTTTGGCCAGCCTTGGAATAAATGACTTGATGATTAAATTGTATATTGTTGGAAACTATATGTTTGATTATAACTGGACATTTCAAAGTCATGATATGTATTAGACTGTAATGCAATTGATCCATAGGTATAGGAGTCAGTTTTTAAGTTTAGAGGTAGGATAGTATTCCCTTATTATAAGTAGAAATAGCTATTGGGCATTATGGTGTAGACTCTTAGAGTCATACAACGGCCATGGACCATACGGTGTAATCTCTAGTGAACTAGCATATATAGGATCATCTGAGCTCTCGAGCTATAGACCATGATTGGTTGAACTCAATTGTCATTGATCGTAGTGGGGCTCAATAACATAGATATGTGGCATACTTTTGTGTTCTATCACTATTAATGGATAATCGGGTCTTTCCCGTCATCGCAAGATGTGTTTTAACTTCATAAGTCTTGAAATGGAACGTTTAGACTATTGAGTTTTGGTAAAGTTTATGTTTCCGGTTTAATGTTTATTAACCTTGTTTATGAACTGTTTGAACTTACTAGGCGTTAGCTTAACATTTTTTCTTAAAATGACATGCATATTTCATGTTCCTTAAGCAATTGGGTTAATTAAGGATGATTGAGCAGTGATCAAAGTGCCGATAGTGATACTAGTCAAGTGATATTTTTGGATCCCCCGTAATATTTTGTAACGGTTTCATATATATATATATATAGAGAGAGAGAGAGCCTTTTGATGGTTGTAAGTGTTAGAATTTGTCCAAATATTTTGTAACGGTTTCATATTTATTTCCTTCCATGTTTATCTCCTAGATTAGTGCTTGCAATAATGCTAGATTGGCTAGAATCATGGATATTTCTTGTATATATGTATTGTAAATGCTTTGTGAAAAGGCAAGGAGATTAATTCTATCATGGTATCAGACTAGGCACATCTCCTCCTACTTTTCTTTCTTCCGCCAACATCTCTGATCATCTCTATTCCTTTTTTTTTCTTCTTTCCTGTCAACCATGGCAGGCAAGTTGTCTTTTCATCCCGCTCTAGCTGTCTCGAACATCACAAACAACATCACCATCACCCAAGAGATGGAGAATGTTCGGTACGCTACCTAGTCCGAACTGTTTAAAATTCATGCCAAATCCCATCGGGTTCTTCACCATATTATACCCCTAAAACCGGCAAAGCGAAAGAACCAACCGGTGACGAGGAGATCGAATTGTGGTCTACTCTTGATGCTACAGTGCTCGGTTGGATCTATGCTACCATTTCCACCGATTTGTTGCATACAATTCTTGAACCAGACTTAATGGCTATGGAGGCATGGAATCGTCTACGTGACATTTTCCAAGATAATCAAAACTCTAGGGCCGTCACTAGGGGTGTAAATGAGACGAGACAACTCGCGAGCTACTCGAGATCAACTCGGTCAAAACTCGGTCAACACTCGACTCGAATAGGCTCGACTCAAACTCGAGTTTGACTCGACATACTAACGAGTCGAGTCGAGCGACCTGATACTCGACTCGATAAGCTCGTGAGATACTCAAATATATATTATATATAATTTAATTAATTTATATTATAATTAATAATTAATAATTTTAATTATAATTATAATATTAATAATAATAATAATCATAAAAGGGATATTATTTGTAACATTTTTTAAAAAGAATAATAGCAAGAACAACGAATGGGTATCTTTTCTTACATTATTAATTGTTCTCCTTCAATTTTCAATGACTTTTCGATGTGGGATCAAAGTCTACATACTTTTACTGATGTTGTGAGCCTGTGAATGTGAACTTCCATCTTTTGCTGAAACTTTTTATCCCACATCAGTAGGATTAACATCCCAAAGCTTTACACTCCAGTATAAATAGGCCTCATCCCATAGTCTTTTGTCTTCACCATTTTATTGAGCTTGTTGGTTCAAGTCCTTTGGCTAGAGCACGTAGCTTGAGCTAGCTATGGCTAAAAGTTCAGTTGGAGCACCCCATTTAAGCGGGTGAACCTTTAAGAAGTATTTTTGTATGTTTGTTTAGTGGTTTAATGAATGAACATAAACACACGATAACAAAGTGATATTTTAAACGAACGAACGTACCTATTTCCTTAACGAATTAATACGAACATTAGTTTCGTTCGAGCTTGATTCGAGTTCGACCTTGATTCGAGCTTGAAACGAGTTCGAGCTTCATTCGAGCTTGAAATGAGTTCGAGAAGCTCGAGCTTGAGAATTGGTTATCGAGTCGAGTTCAAGCTTGGATTTTCACTACTAGCGAGCTTTCAAGTCGAGTTCGAGCTTGAGAATTTTATTTCGAGTTCGAGTCGAGTTTACTGATACTCGAGCTCAACTCGCATCATTTACACCCCTAGCCGTCACCCTTGAGCAGGAGTTCTCGCACAGTACCATGGAAGATTTCTCATCCGCTTCAGCCTATTGCCAACGTCTTAAAGAGCTCTCGGACCAGTTGAAAAATGTTGGGGCTCCGGTTTCAAACGAGCATCTCGTACTTCAATTAGTTGTCGTCAGAGTAATCCTTTACCCCAGTTTTATCAAGCCCGATCTCTGCTTATTCTCGAGGAGGTCGGTCTCAACAAGAAAGTTTATGGTTCGGCTGTGGTGGCTAATGTTTGTTCCCCACCTGATTTGGGGACGTTTTTGGACCACCCTTCCTCTCATCTTAATGTCGGTAAAAAAAACCTACCCAAATTTGGGGGCCGCCATCGGGGTGGTGGCTGAACGGGGGGCCGAGGCAGCAGTCGTGGCGACGGTAATAGTCGCAGTAGCGGCTCGTTTCTTTTTGGACAACAACAGTGGCAGCAGCCATGGCATTCTGCACAGGGACCATGGGGGTGGCAGCAGTATCCATGGGCTGCTCCTCTATGCCCGTACCCTACCGCTCCTTGGACTCCACCCACGGCTCTATCGACTCGTCCAAAGCAACAACCCGGTATTCTTGGCCCACGGCCTCCTCAAGTCTATGTTACGTCCGACACGCCTTCACATACGGATATTGACACAACCATGCATACTCTTGGACATACTACTTCAGATGCGAATTGGTACATGGATATTGGAGCTACATCTCATATGACATCTTCCTCAGGTACACTCCCGTCTTATTTCAAATTTTGCAATAATCGTGGTATTATCGTTGGGAATGGTCAGTCCATTCCGGTTCGTGGTTATGGGAATACACACCTAAACCTTATCCACCCTTAGCTTAAAAAAATCTCCTCCATGCTCCCAATCTCATAAAGAATTTAATTTATGTTCGCAAATTTACTACTGATAATTCTGTTTCTATCGAATTTGATCCTTGTGGTTTCTCTGTCACGGATTTCAAGACGGGGGCGAATCTAATGAGGTGTGAGAGCCAAGGCGATATTTATCCCATCACCAACACCACATCTTCTACCGCCTCTCCATCAACTTTTTCTTTTTTATCTACTTCGATGTGGCATAATCGTTTAGGTCACCCGACAATGTCGATTGTTGACTCCCTTAGGATTAATAAATTTATCAAGTGTAATCCACAAAAGACATCAAGTTTATGTCATGCTTGTTCCCTTGGTAAACATGTTAAACTTCCTTTTGTTCTTTCATCTTCTCGTACTATAATGCCTTTCGATATTGTTCATTATGATCTTTAGACGTCTCCGGTTTTATGCACTTCGGGGCATCGATACTATTTGTTATTATTGGATGACTACTCTAATTTTTTATAGACTTTTCCTTTATCTAAAAAGTCTCAAGTCTTTGCAACATTTCTTAAATTTCGGAATTTTATACGTACACAATTTGAACGGGAAATAAAAAATATACAATGCGATAATGGCCGGGAATTTGATAATGTTTCATTTTGGGATCTTTGTCACAAAAATGGTTTGTCTTTTCGTCTATCTTGCCCACACACCTCCTCACAAAATGGCAAAGCCGAACGAAAAATCTGAACCATTAACAATACCATTCGTACACTATTAGCTCATGCTTCCCTCCCTCCGCCCTTTTGGCATCATTCTCTTCAAATGACTATGTATCTCCTTAATATCCTTCTAAGTAATATTTTGTCTTTCCAATCTCCACTCAAAATTCTCTACCATAGAGACCCTTGGTATTCTCATCTCCGAGTTTTTGGATGCTTATGTTACCCGTTATTTCCTTCCTCGTCTATCCATAAGCTACATCCCCGTTCCACTTTGTGTGTTTTTTTGGGGTTTTCGGACAATCATTATAGCTATAAATGCTATGATTTATCTTCTCGCAAAATTCTTATCAACCGTCATGTTATTTTTGACGAGACTCAATTTTCCTTCTCTAAAGTTCAACACAACTCTCTGGTTTCTTACGATTTTGTGGACTCCGGTATATCTCCATATATGTTGGATTATTGGACTCGTTCTATGCAGGCCCAACAGCCTCCAAACATCAATCCTCCCAACCCATTGGCTACCGGCCCACTCTCACCCTCGGCGCCTCCCTCACCCTCAGCTCCTACATTCTCTAATTATGGCTAAAACAACAGTCTCACCAGACCTGGACCGTTGCCTCAACAAACAACCCCTACCCCTACACTTTCTACTCAAACACAACCCCCCATTGCCCAAACACAGCCCCCATCGGAGCCATCCCAGCGCCCCGTGACCTACAACCAACATGGGATTTTTAAACTCAAAATTCCCTTCAATCGTCACACACAATGTTCGAGATCTCCTTTACCCCGTAACCCTGTGTTAGCTCTTCATAACCCGAACTGGAAATTGGATATGACCGATGAATTTAATGCTTTTATTGCAAATAAGATGTGGGAGTTAGTGCCCCGTCCTCCTAATGTTAATGGCATACGATTAATGTGGATTTTCACTCATAAAGAAAATTATGATGGATCTTTCGAGAGGCATAAGGCTCGTCTTGTAGGTGATGGCAAGACTCAACAGGTTGGCATGGACTATGGTGACACTTTTAGCCCGGTTATCAAACCGGCCACCGTCCACACAGTTCTGAGTTTATCATTGTCTAAAGATTGGCATATACACCAATTGGATGTCAAGAATTCTTTTCTACACGGCGAACTCAAGGAAACGGTCTATATGCATCAACCTTTCGGTTTTCGGGATCTGACTTTTCCCAACCATGTATGCCTCCTGAAAAAATCGTTGTACGGGCTCAAACAGGCGCCACGAGCTTGGTATACCCGGTTTGCCAATTATGTCTCTTCGCTTGGCTTTACTCATAGCAAATCAGATCATTCTTTATTCATCTATCGTCAAGGTAATGATATTGCTTACTTGTTGTTGTATGTCGATGATATTATCTTGACATTCTCTTCTGATGATCTACGTAGTCTATTATCTCTCAGCTTAGTTCTGAATTTGCTATGAAAGATTTGGGGCCACTTAGCTATTTTTTGGGGATTGTGGTTACTAGGTAAAATGATGGCCTTTTCTTATCTTAACGCAAATATGTGGCTGAAATTGTTGATCGAGTCGGCATGTCATCTTGCAAACCTTCTTCAACTCCGGTTGATACGAAACAGAAGTTGAGCGCCACTAATTTTGCTCCATATGTGGACCCGACACATTACCGCAGTCTTGTCGGGGCACTTCAATATCTTACATTTATGAGACCTAACATTACATATGTGGTGCAACAAGTGTGTTTATTCATGCATGATCCACGATTTGAACACATGAATGTTGTTAAGCATATTGTACGATACATCCAGGGCACTCTCGATTATGGTTTACATTTATACTCTTCCAAGTCATCTAGTCTCGTCTCCTATACGGATGCAGATTGGGGTGGGTGCCCAGATACACGACGCTCAACTTCTGGATATTGTGTTTATCTGGGTGACAACTTAGTATCTTGGTCAGCGAAACGTCAAACCTACTTTATCTTGGTCTAGTGCGGAGGCTGAATACCGTGAGGTTGCTAATGTTGTGTCCGAATCGTATTGGCTCCGTTATCTCCTCGTTGAACTTCATTGTCCGATTGTTAAGGCTACTTTGGTATATTGCGATAATGTCAGTGCAATCTATCTACCAGGCAATCCTGTTCAACATCAACACACAAAACACATTGAAATGGATATTCATTTCGTTCGCAAGAAGGTAGCACGGGGCCAAGTACGGGTTTGTCATGTTCCATCCCGGTATCAGATTGCGGATATTTTCACAAAGGGTCTTCCTTTGATTCTTTTTAATGACTTTCGAAACAGTCTCAACGTCCTCTGCCCTCCCGTTTCAGCTGCGGGGGAGTGTTAGAATCTGTCCAAATATTTTGTAACGGTTTCATATTTATTTCCTTCCATGTTTATCTCCTAGATTATTGCTTGCAATAATGCTAGATTGGCTAGAATCATGGATATTTCTTGTATATATATATGTATTGTAAATGCTTTGTGAAAAGGCAAGGAGATTAATTCTATCAGTAAGTGACACCCATGACTTGTAATCTATTTCTAGAATGATTTAAAATAAGGAGGTTGTTATATGTTAGCCTTTTTCTCTATTGTAATTAGATGACGTTGTCCCTTTTTTTGGGGGGAAATTCTCTTATTATTAAAAGAAGATTTCAAGTTTTCCTTCTATTTTAGGGACGTTACACTAGCCGCTCTGTTTATATACATAAAAGTCAAAGAAATAAACAAGACTTCCACGTATAAACAAAACCGTTTAACTAAACATAACTGATCAAGAAACTAATTAACTCTAATAGACTTGAATCTTTTAAAAAATGTTTTTTCAGTCAAATATTAAAGCTTGATTCGCTTTTGTTTCATTTATTGAAAATGGTGAGAGATGAAAAAAATGGAAATTTGATCACAACAAATGCTCAACAAGGATTACAACAATGTATTAGTAGTTATGACATGATGTTATTTTTTTGGTATGTTTGTTTTTTAAGCTAGATAAAGATAAAATAAATAGTAAACATCAAAGACTTCCTGTATTTAGTACCCATGACTATTCCTTCGTCGGAAATGTATATAGCCATGAAAAACAAAAAAGGGTTAAATGCCAACAAACTTTTTCAAATTCATTTGATTTGACAGTATCGTTTTGAGAAATGTCTAAAGTCTAATAATTAATGATGTCACTGAAATTCATTTTTTTTGAAAGGCAGTTTTCGAAAGTTTCCACCACAGGGCTACGCTTTCAGGAGGTATCGGGCCAGGGACGGACGCAACAACTTTTTCATACGGTGGCACCATATTTTTCATACGATTTTTAGCGACATGTCTTAAATTTTTTTACCGGCGATCAATATCGTCCGATGTATTTTTAGCCAAATTCCACCGTTTCAAGGGATTTCTAAAGTTTTTTGCTTGATTTCGAGACATTTTTAAGTTTTTTTTATCGATTTTGAGAAATTTTTTCAGTATTTTTGGTTAATTTTAAGAGATTTTTTCGGTTTTTTTGGTTGATTTCAAGAGATTTATATCTTTTTTTGGTTGATTTCAAGAGTTGGGCTAGAATAGAAGTGAAGAATTGGGTTTTCAGATTATAATTTGGTGCACCTTTGAAGTTTCGAAAATAAATACGGTAGCACACTCGAAAACGATACGGTTGCACCTTTCACGAACGTCAAAATTTTACCCTTCGTCGGAGAAATGATACGGTGGCACGTGCCACCGTCGCCACTGCTTCAAGTTCGTCCCATTATCGGGCTCCCACTTAAGGGTGTCACAGAAATTTATTGACATGCACGGTTTTTGACATATCAAAATAATTGTTATGTAACGAAAACTATGAAACTATTATATGTTTTGTGTAATATAATCTCTAATTAAATAATGGGTAACGAATCAAAATACGATAATGATGTATATCTATACTATATTATAAAAACGGTATAAAAAACTCTTAATTACAACATTTTAAGCACAAGTTACAACTAATTAAAGCCAATGATTTAATTTATAATTTCTTAATGCTTTGGTACAACCTTTCCAAGCACAGTATCTCACATAATCATCTATTTGTGGAATGGATACTCATTTATTAATATAACTATTTATTTTTTTGATGGAGGATTTTATAAAATAAATTTTATATTAGCATAATCTATTTTAAATGTATCTATTTGTGAAATGGATACTCATTTATTAATATAACTATTTGTTTTTTTGGTGGAAGATTTTATATTAACATAATCTATTTTAAATGTAGATTTTACATTTACATCTATATTAATGAGATGTAATATAAAATCTTTTTTCTTCCGTATTTTTTTATATTACATCTCATAATGATTTTTTTATATTTTATTATATAAAATCTTTTTCCATATTTTACATTTATATCTATATTAATGAGATATAATATAAAATATTTTTTCTTCCGTATTTTTTTATATTACATCTCATAATGATTTTTCTATATTTTATTTTATAAAATCTTTTTCCATATTTTATTTTATAAAATCTTTTTACATAATGAGATATAATATAAACTCTTTTTTCTTCCGTATTTTTTTTGCTAATATAAAATCTATTTTATTTTATAAAATCTACACGTATTTTATATTAGCATAATATAAATTCTACATGTATTTTTTTTATAATATAAAATCTACACGTATTTTTTTCACGAGTATTAAAAGAAGAAAAAAGAAGGTTGATATGAATTAAAAATAAAAAATAACGAGATACACTAATAAATTATCGTATTCTTTAAAATAAAAATATTCCGCAATACTTTCCAAATTAACCAAGTGTAAAGAAAATAAAATAGAAACGATGTAGATATAAAAATACTCTTCCATATTTTTAATATATTTACATTTAAATGTAAAATCGAAAATGAAAATAAAAAATTTTAAAATATTCTCTACATTCACTATAAATATATATAGATTCTCTATGTATCATCCGAGTACAAGAAGAAGACGAACGGTCGGGTGTCAATGACGGAACCTGCAACTGAAGAAAAAATATTTCACTATATTTTTGTTTTTTTGAAAACCTACTTTTTTATATTTTATTTTATTTACTGAGGATTTGTTTATATTTTTCAAAACCTACAATCATATTTTTCGAAGTAGGGGAATAAGATATATATACATATCTTTATTTTTATCGATTAATACTATGAGGTTTTGAAGTCAATAGTCAGATAAATATTTTGTGAGACATGTCGTTTGAGTTTTAAATAATATAATACAAAACTATTACCAATATTATTGCACAAACTCATAACAACAAACGATTAAGAATATATGCAAGTTAACCACTTATAAAAATACATTCGTTTTTCACATTGTATTTCATTGACTGTTAACAGAGAAATTACGTTTCATTTTAACTCGGTTCAATATTTCAACAAAAAATTTATCCTCCTGTACAATGCACGGGCCTAACACTAGTAAAAGAATTAAAATGATATAATATTAGTATTTAGTTAGCATCGGTTACCAAATATGGAGTCCCTATAAAAAGCATTTGTGGACAAAACAAATGCATTTAACATAGAGTTTGGAGTGTTCTTGTTAAGTCCCTTTTTGTGCATTAATTAGGAAAGTGACAGGGAACACGTGTCTTGCATGCAATACCTTCCCAAATGAAAGGATCCTCTTATGCCACGTCCCTTCACGTGCCGATTAATAGAGCAACAAAATTATATATGTTTTTAAAGGGAAGACTAACGGCACCCTATACTTTACTAATGATATTTTTGTAAATGATTTTCTCTTTATATTCATCAACGTTAAAATCTGCTTTTTACATTATTAATATATGAATTAACTTGATTTTAACATTAATAAGGGTCCCACTAACATTTCCCTTTTGAAGACTCGTTTACATCGACTAAAACAAAAGTACACTCGGAAGACGACAAATGCCATAATTGATCCTAATCACGGAACAAAAACAGTATCATGTATGTCACTTTTCATGTACATTAATAATTTAAAAACACTAAATTTATTTAATTCGTTAAGGTTATAAAGGACGTGAAATATGGCTTGACGACATGAACAAACCTCAAAGTTTATATGTCACGACAAACACATCGTATTTTAAGGCCGTAAAAAATGAGAAACACCCTGGTGGTCGTTAATCTATACGATATGCATTTGTGCGTATAAGTAATTTTTAACAAGCACACGTGCATATGCACATGTACGTAATGCACACATGCATAAAAACAAGTAAAAAAATAGTTTAATTTACTTGTACGTACATCAGTACGTGGGATACCATCCAGATGAATGGTTATCAGAATGTTTCCTTAGTATTTTATCTTTTTGAGGTTTTCCTTTAACCCCTCTCTCTCTTTATATTTTTTATTTAATAATATAATGATATTAAAAAATTTACATTCATATTAGAAGAAAAAAGAAAATCATATATATTAACTACTATTTTCTTTAACAGAAAGAAATGGAGTGTTAACCACAAAGGTTGCGTACTAGCTAGTTAAGCTCTGGGGGATGTGGTGGAATATCCCATCTGTCCAGGGTTCGAATCTAGACGTCCACAACAATTGTGGTCACTAAGATTTAATCAATGTTGATGTCTTAGAGTCATAATTTGCCAAAAGATTAGTCTAGGCATAGCCTAGAACACCCTCCCCCCCCCCCCAAAAAAAAAAAAAAAGAATGGAGCGTTTTATTAAGAAAAGAAAGGGCCTAGCGAGAGACTGGGAGAACAAGAAATTACAAGATATTCAGCCAAACATCCACGAAATTACTGCATCAAGCATCCCAACTTAAAGAAAACGCCAATTTAGTTCTAGCACAACGCCATTGGAAGGAGCTAAGTTGGATGCCTTTGACAATAAACCTACTCTTCTGCCCTTTCTTTGTGTGCACCAAGGAGTTGCGATTTCTCCGGATAACCCAAACATACGCCATGACCAAGATACACAATAGAACTAGGAAGGATTTTACAACTTTGTTTAGCCGTAACTCTGAAATCTATGAATCCATAAAAATGTGAGTGCCATAATTAGGTAATTTTATAAAAATGGAAAATTTAAAGTTAAAATTGTAAAAATACAAATATTAAAAAAAAATAAGATAATTTAATTTTAAAAAATTAAAATAAAATTGAAAAAGTCACACCATGTAAAAAAAAAAAGCGCACGCTATGACGCACCATGGTACGCCTCACAGCACCACGTGACCCACGCTTTACAAAAATGCTACATGTTTTATTTTAATGTTCGAGACTGTGGCTTACACAATAACAAAGCTTTTTGAACACTGGTCTTTTTAATCTTTTTAGTTATATGTTTTTACGTGATTGATAGATAAGACAATGAATATGTATTTAACATGTACATTACAACAATATCATGTTAATTATAGGACATTAAAAATATTCTTATAAACTATTTTATAAATACTAAGATTTATAAGACCTTGTACAAGTTCTTCGACTGATTCTATCATAGAGATGCATTATAAACTCCTTTGCTTTTGAAAATAGTTATATAAACACGTCTTTATATGATATTTTTCTATAACGTTATATAAAAATTTTAAAAACGTTTAATATTTGAAAAATGTCATAAAATATTGTTAAGACGTAGATCCAAAAATGTCTTGTAAATTAAATTTATTGTAAAAGTATTTTGTCTCAAGAACTTTAACTTCTATAAAACAGTTAACAATTTGACATATTTAACGTTTTATAAATTCAATTTTTTTGTAGTGAGATGTTTCAACAATCATGTTCAAACACATGTGAATTCTATTTAATATAAATTTATTTAATTAATCACTTTATTTTTTATATCCATTAAAGGGTAGAGGCTAATGCATCCATATGATTACTAAATTCATCCATATGAATATTAATTACTAAATACATATCAATACTGATTATTCTTTTTTACATTTTTAATATAATATTTAATTTCATTTTGCTTTATATACATATAACAACACCCTTTAAAAAAACAAATTAATACCAGACATGAAGTTTTGAGAAATTCAAATTTTAGGGACATAAACTAAGTTTTGGGAGTATTATTAATGAACAATCTATCTATATATATCTAAAAATAAAACTTAGAGTTGTTTAGGTGGCACAATAAGAAGCTTCCATTCTCATTTATCAATTTTCTCCTAATTTTTAATTTTTTTAAAATATAAAGTTATCATTAAATGAGTTTAACTTGAATTTAACCTTTCATTTTCTTTATTATTTTATATTATTTTTATTTACACAACATAAGTATATCAAGAAAGTATAATTTAAATTTGCCTTACTTTTTTTAGGCTTATTAAAAATTATTATTATTATTTAACCAAAGTTTTTATTCAATAATCCAACATTTTTTAATTCAATTTATAGAATTATAATTTTTATTTTTATTACTTAGTAAGTTAAAAAGCAATTAATATATGTATTGAATTTTAAAATTTTCATGAAAAATATAAAAAAGTCAAAATATATATATATATATATATATATATATATATATATATATATAATACATATATAAGAAGGAAGATGAGAGAGAGTTAAGCATAGGTCTTTCTTGATATTTATCTAATTTTCTATAATTGATTTATTTTTAAATAATAGTCATACATTAAATGTCTTTTATTAATTATTAAAACTTTTTGTTTTTCATTTTAAGATATATAAAAATCATTAAAAAAACTTTATTTTTATTTAACTTTCATTTTTAAATTTTAAAAGCCAATTAATATATGTATTGAACTTTAAAATTTTCATAAAAATATAAAAACCAATATTATGTATATATTACATCAATATATATATATATATATATATATTACAATAAATAATTTTATAATGAATTTATTATTTTTTTGTTTTTTTTTGTTTTTTTTAGTAAGCTAACAATGATAATAAATACTTAACTTTTTATTAAATGAGTTTAGTAGGAATTATGGTTAAAAAATTTCTCAAAATTTTGATTTAATTTTCTAAAATGTATAATATGTAAATCTATATCTATATATATTAAAGTAAAAACCGGGCATCATGACGTGGCATGTAACACCCTCCCTAGTCCCCGAAAGGTATTACGGGCAAGGACTAAATCTTTACAAAGTTAAACATGCAAAATTGAGACTTGAATTAAATTTTATTAAATAACATCTAACTAGCAGCGGAAGTCTTTAAACCAAATAAAAATTGTTCACTAAAAGCCTATCCCATACTAGGTTATTCATTACATCACACAAAAAGAAAAGAAAAGATGTGATCTATCAATCCATTCCATGAATTATGACGATTACAGTTCCTTGCTAATCCCCACGAGATTTTCTCCTGAGATACACGACATGAGTTAGCTTACAAAACTAAGTGAGTTCATGAAAAGGCTAACAATTAAACATCTATAACAATTGACTAACTATACTTTTATGATGCATATAATTCACAAAATCAATTATACAACTATAAATGTTATGGTTGTACACAACCACGCCAACTGAACTGTAACACACGCAATTTTCGGTAAGTAATTGTCACCCGGGCGATTCTGTGACTTGTAAACAGTGGGGTTTTGTTGGGAATTGTATTATTTAAAGTCCCTCGGAGTATCGGGAGTGTTGGCTTTGGAAAAGTCGAGTTTCGGGACTTGGGAGGGGTTCCGCGACAATGACCGGCGACTATGACAGTGTCATAGTCGCATGTCACAATCGCTGAGGAGGTACCAAGGGCTGGTACACTCCAACGACTATGCCTAGCGACTATGCCACTGGCATTGTCACCTGACAATGTCGCCAGGGCGTGCGAGGCCCCTTAAAGTCGCGATTTTCAGTGTTCTTCTCATTTCTCCTCACCCAAATCAGTTCCAAACCCTCTCCAAACCTCTCAAGAACGACTTAGCACCACCCCTTTAATGTTGTGGGGTATTTTGGCTCAAATCCTTGGATATCTTGGTGGTAAACCGGTGTCAAGCTTAAGAGTAAAAGTTAGACATCAAGGATCTCCATCTTCATCTTCCTCATCAAGTTCATGTTTGGGATCTCGGGTTGAAGAGTTGGAAAGGCTGTCCTCGGAAAGTCTCATCACTCAAAATGGTAAGCTTTCTTGTTAAAGTTATAAATGCTCCATTAATGAGTTCTTAGTGTTTGATTTCTCAAATCTCGGATTTGATGGTTTTGGGGAAACTAGGGTTTTGATCTCGTTGGAGATTTTGGTATTTAATGTTTGGGAAATGTTTCTAAGTGGTTTGGTATGTATGGATCTAGGTTTTGGAAGTCCTCGGCTTGAGGATTCAAGCGGACTTCAAAAGAGCTCGTTCGGTAAAATCTAGATTTAACCTAAATCTAGCTAGGTGAGTTCAAGTTTATTTGTGAAAACGGTGTACATGCCAAAATGTTTATTTTAAAATGTTTGTGTTTTACCTCAAATGGTTATGTAACATCCCCCGTCCCCGTGGTCCGTAACGGGTGATGTCACATACGAGACTTAACATAAATACACAACTAAATCAGAGCTACTAATAAACTCTAAACATATATTACAATCCAAAATCTTATACTTCAAAAGATTTTATAAACTTAGAACGTTTATATAATAATGCGATTCTAAGAACTCCAAAATAACACGCTCGATCTCAAGTCCCGTCCCCGTAAACGTCACTTCGAACCTGCCGTGTCAGAAAACAAAAACACGGCTGAGCACAGGGCTCAGTGAATGGATTATAATATAAATTCTTAAATAATAATAAAAACATCGATAACGAAGCGGAAGACTTAAAAATTCAATTCGAAGAAAGTTCTTGAGACTGAAGTTCATGGTTCATTTAAATCAAAAGAAACGTTCGGTAATATAATCAAAAACAATAATCTCAAGAACAGTTCACACTTTAACTTCAAAATGTAATATAAATAAAGTCCGTCAATTCCAGTCGTTGTGTTCGTGGGGTGGCCAAACCACACGAACTGGGTCGGCATGCGGGCACACACAACGGATCCCCCGTGAATTTAACCACGGTCACATATTCTGTGGGTAAAGTTCTAGAATCGATTCATCCGCCCTGGAGCCAACAAAGTCAGCCAAGTCCTCCCAGAGTGGGTTCACGTAAGCCACATAGGCTTAACTCTGGTGGACCGTCATCTGCAGGACGCTATGACAACAAAGCCGCCATAGAAGGCATCCCAAATAATGTGCCCATTTATTGGGTTCTTCTAAAATCAATAAAAACTAAACATATGCCACTTACCCAAATGGCGATCACAGAAATTATAATCTATATACTTCACATTTTTCATAAACAATCTCATACGAGACACATTTTAATAAAACATCAAAATGTTCAAACAATTGATTCAATAAACCAAATCAATGTGTATGTGTATGTGTATAATTCCACATTTGTTGATCACGTTCGATTGATCAATCACAAGGTGGTGAACCACCTTTAGGAAGGGTCAACTACAACAAATAGTTGCCCACGATTCAAAAGAAATGAAATCCATACCTTAACCAAATTGAGACGTAACACGCGAGACTGAAGACGAACTTTAACCCGTTCGATTGCCTATTTAAACCACCAATTATTAATAATCGCATAACCTAAAACTCAATGGGTATATTATAAGCTTAAGCACGGATTTTGTTCACGTAGACATTAAACCGATCATTTGGTGTGCGGTTAAACATCTAGATACAAATATCACCATTTTGATTCTAAACTTTACCCGTTTGTAATTTTGACAAAAACAAACATTCCTATACATATACATGATTATAATTTTATATTATATAATCATAATCTACCAACCAACTTTAACTACCCTAACTTACCAACTTAAATAACTTAAGAAGAATTTTATACCTCTAGGAAGGATTCGAAGAGTGGATTCCGAATATACGGTTGAATGTTTGATTACTTCAACGGATTGATAGATATTGTAGAGAGAAGTTTAAAAAAATTAGAGAGAGAGAGACGAGAGAAAGAGACTATGGCGGTGGGATGATTGTAGTTTACTTCTCTTTTGATTTTTAACTTTATATATATATATATATATATATATAATATTTACTTATTTTTTTATAATTATTAGAAGTTTGGATGAATGACGGATTTTATCCCTCAACTATCTTTGGTTACCATTTTTAATTACGGTTCAATTTAGGTAAGAATAATTATACGTTTTTTTTTTAAAACCGAGTCTTACAGTTATTCCCCCCTTAAAAGAGATTTCGTCCCCGAAATCGAATTTAGACAAGAAACTTACATCGATTTAGGAACTCGGGGTACTCCCGTCGCATGTGCTCCTCAGTTTCCCATGTCGCCTCACGTTCAGAATGATTTTTCCATAGAACTTTTACGAAAGGAATCACTCTCTTTCGTGTACCTCTCTCATCACGATCAATAATCGCTTCAGGTTCCTCGCGATAAGAAAGATCAGGTTCTATACGTTCCAAGGGATATTCAATGACGTGTAAGGGATGATAATTGTACCCTCGAAGTGAAGATACATGGAACACATTATGTATTTGGGATAATTGCGGCGGTAGGGCTAACCGGTAAGCCACAACGCCAACCCTTTCCAGAATTTCGAAGGGACCAATATATCTCGGGCTCAACTTTCCTTTTAGACCGAAACGTCTGATACCGCGAGTTGGGGAAACTTTCAAGAAAACTTTATCTCCCGGTTGGAACTCGATAGGTCGTCGTCGCTTGTCGGCGTAGCTCTTTTGACGAGCCTGAGCCTCTTTCATCATTTGACGCGCAATTTCGACCTTCTCGGTAGTAACTTGTACCAGTTCTGGGCCTTCAAAAATACGTTCTCCAACTTCTTTCCAACAAGTCGGTGTTCGACATTTTCGGCCATAAAGTGCTTCATACGGGGCCATGCCGATACTTGACTGCCAACTATTATTATAGGAGAACTCTATTAGGTACAAATAACTATCCCAACTTCCATGCCATTCCATCGCACATGCTCGGAGCATATCCTCCAGTGTTTGAATCGTACGTTCAGATTGCCCATCAGTTTGCGGATGAAAGGTTGTACTAAAATTCAAACGTGTGCCCCAAGCTTTATGTAAACCTTCCCAAAATTGAGATGTAAAACGTGGGTCTCGATCGGAGGTAATTGATACAGGAGTGCCATGGAGACGTACAATCTCACGTTGGAATACTTCTGTCAATTTATCAATTGACCATGTTTGTCGGATAGGAAGAAAATGATCCGATTTTGTCAGTCGATCAACCACTACCCAAATTGCATCGTGTTTCAAGGTCGTGCGGGGTAGTCCGACTACAAAATCCATAGTTACGTGTTCCCATTTCCATATCGGGATGTTCAGCGATTGAAGAAGACCACCCGGACGTTGATGTTCACTTTTAACTTGTTGACAAGTGAGACAACGAGCTACAAAATCGGTGATATCTCGTTTCATTCCAACCCACCAGTAATGTGTCTGTAAGTCGCGATACATTTTTGTTGTACCCGGGTGAACGGAAAACATAGATTTGTGAGATTCGGTCATAATCTGATCTTTAAGCTCCGAGTTATTCGGAACACAAAGACGATCCCGAAACCACAACACGTGATCATCATCAATCCTGAATTCCGAACTAACATTCTCTTTTACTTGCTGGAAGTTCGCCCACAATTCACCGTCATCTTGTTGGGCTTCTTTTATTCGAGAAATTAGAGTCGGTTCTACCATCAGATTCGATATAATTTCTGTTTGTGAACTCGGATAGATTTCCAGTCCGAACCGTTCAATCTCCAAAGCTAACTCTGTAGGAACAAGTAACGAGGAAACCTGTCCCACAACTTTACGACTTAAAGCGTCGGCGACTACATTAGCCTTACCCGGATGATATTGTATATGAACATCGTAATCCTTTAGAAGTTCGAGCCACCTCCGTTGACGCATAGTTAACTCTTTTTGAGTAAATATATATTTAAGGCTCTTGTGGTCGGTGAAAACTTCACATGTTTCACCGTACAAATAATGACGCCAAATTTTAAGTGCGAAAATAACCGCAGCCAATTCTAGATCGTGAGTCGGATAATTGACCTCATAAGGCTTTAATTGACATGACGCATATGCGATCACTCTACCGTTTTGCATAAGAACACAACCGAGACCTATCTTTGAAGCATCACTGTAAACTTGAAAACCTTCGGTGCCAGATGGTAATACAAGAATAGGTGCAGTAACCAATCGATGCTTCAATTCCTCGAAACTAGATTCTTGTTCAGAACCCCAATTGAATTTGACTCCTTTTCGGAGTAATCGGGTTAACGGTAGAGATATTTTAGAAAATCCTTCAACGAATCGTCTATAATAACCAGCCAGACCTAGAAAACCACGAACTTCAGATACGGTCATAGGTCGAGGCCATTTAGTGACAGTTTCAATTTTCGTTGGATCGACTTTGACACCTTCTGCAGAAATTACGTGTCCGAGAAAAGATACTTGATCAAGCCAAAATTCACACTTAGAACGTTTTGCGTATAACTTTTTCGTTCGAAGAGTTTCCAAAACGATGTGAAGATGTTGATCATGTTTCTCTCTTGACTTTGAATATATCAATATGTCATCAATAAACACGATAACAAAGTCGTCGAGATAATCTTTGAAAATCCGATTCATAAGATCCATAAAGACCGCTGGAGCATTAGTTAGCCCGAAAGGCATTACTAAGAATTCGTAGTGCCCATAGCGAGTTCTGAATGCGGTTTTCGGAATATCACAATCTTGGATACGAAGTTGATGGTACCCGGACCGAAGATCAATTTTGGAAAAGTATCGTGCTCCTTGTAATTGATCGAACAGATCGTCGATTCTCGGCAACGGATACTTGTTACGGATCGTTACTTTATTAAGCTCCCGGTAATCAATACAAAGACGCATCGTACCGTCTTTCTTTTTGACAAAGAGAACCGGAGCTCCCCAGGGTGAAACGCTGGGTCGAATGAAACCTTTCTTTAATAAATCATCGAGTTAAGTTTTGAGTTCCTTCATTTCAGTTGGAGCCATTCGGTAGGGAGCCTTAGAAATAGGAGAAGCTCTCGGAACTAGATCGATGGTAAATTCGACTTCCCGAACTGGTGGTATACCCGGTAAATCGTCGGGAAACACATCAAGATATTCGAAAACAACAGGTACGGGTGCAGATGTAGGGATTATCTGTTCGGGATCTTGTAACGAGGCCAGAAAACCTTCATTACTTTGCCAAGTATACTGGTGCACCGTAATAGAAGTTAAAGCGCTAACATCTTCTTTTGGAGTACCTCCTTGGAAGATTGCCTCTGGTTTGTCAACATCTCCAAATAATATTTGCTTGGCGTTACAGTCTATAGTTGCATGGTGGTGTGACAACCAGTCCATACCCAATATTAATTGAAAGTGGGACATATGCATTGGAAGTAGAGTGACCTCCCGTATCCGATCTCCAACAATTAACGGACAATTTGAAAATCGAGTTAACACACAGATTGAACCACCCATTGGGGTAGATATTACGACTGGACATTCTGTGGTTTGTTCATAAGGTTTTAACCGGGATTCTAATTGTTCGGAAACAACAGAGTGTGTTTCTCCGGTATCAAACAAGGCATAAACAGATAAATCATTTAAGTTAACATGGCCTGAAATCATACCCGCTTGAGATTTGTTGCCAGGTAATGCAAAGACTCGCCCACTAGTAGTTGCTTGTTTTCCTTTTCCTTTTCCAGCTTTAGGACAATCTCTGGCCATATGCCCTTGTTCTTGACAATTAAAACACGAACCTGTCATCTTTAGACACGGACCCGGCCGATGTCGAAGATTGCACTTATCACAAATATTAATTGGACTCGAAACATTTTGACTCCCCCTGTTAGAAAACACTGAAAGTTGTGGCGTGAATTGACTTGAACTTTTATGTGGGTTAATGTTCGACTTTGACTTTACAAAACGAGGGTTGCTTTGGAAAGATCCAGGTCCACGTTTCTTATTGTCAACGCGTGAAGTTAACTGTTGTTGTTGTGACCGATCAATATTCTTCGCTGCGTCGACCACTTCAGTAACGGTATTAAAAGGAAGATTCAAGAGACTATCCTTATACTTCGAGTTAAGTGTCCATTTAAACTTATTGGCTTGTTGCGCTTGTGTGCATGCGGTATTTCCTGCAAAACGAGAAAACTTAAGAAAACGAGCCATGTAGTCGGCAACGGTTTCTTCCTCGCCTTGTTGGATCGTTGAATAGTCTTGCACATAAGCATCGCGATCTGCCGCCGTAAAATACTGATTGAAGAAAAATTCTTTGAAGTTATCCCAAGATAAGTTCTTAACAGATGGGTCAGTTTGAACGCAAGCTTCCCACCAATTGTTCGCTTCTTTCTCAAACTTGTAAGTAGCCAAGCGGACCCTGTACTGATCTGGAATATCTAAGACATTAAAAATCTTTTCGATGTGCCGAATCCAGTGTTCAGCATCTACTGAATCTACGGCCATTGAGAAAGATTGAGGTTTCTGTTTATTAAACCTCTCTAGCCATGTATGCATTTCTCCCGTTGGATTACCCGAACTTGATCCGGGATTTCCAATATTTGATGTAGGACCAGAATTTGGATTTGGATTTGTATTCGGATTTGGAGGAAGATTTTGTGCCGTCTGTCGCATAGCCTGGATGGCTTGTTCCAGATATGCAGGCATCATACTTGACATGGTTTGACGGACCACATCAGCAATATTAGGTTCACTAGTACCGCCCACTGGGTTGGGAATTGGGTTACCCTCATGTTGAGATCTAGACTTGCGCGGGCGACCACGTCTCGACATTCTAATACAGAACAACATCAAGATCAGAATTCAAAACAGTTACGGATTGAAAATCAGTAAATATAATTAAATTATAGTATACCCATTCTAATGTCTACCCAATTCTCACAGGTCAAACTTATTTAATCTACAAGTCGTAACCTATGCTCTGATACCATATTTGTAACATCCCCCGTCCCCGTGGTCCGTAACGGGTGATGTCACATACGAGACTTAACATAAATACACAACTAAATCAGAGCTACTAATAAACTCTAAACATATATTACAATCCAAAATCTTATACTTCAAAAGATTTTATAAACTTAGAACGTTTATATAATAATGCGATTCTAAGAACTCAAAAATAACACGCTCGATCTCAAGTCCCGTCCCCGTAAACGTCACTTCGAACCTGTCGTGTCAGAAAACAAAAACACGGTTGAGCATAGGGCTCAGTGAATGGATTATAATATAAATTCTTAAATAATAATAAAAACATCGATAACGAAGCGGAAGACTTAAAAATTCAATTCGAAGAAAGTTCTTGAGACTGAAGTTCATGGTTCATTTAAATCAAAAGAAACGTTCGTTAATATAATCAAAAACAATAATCTCAAGAACAGTTCACACTTTAACTTCAAAATGTAATATAAATAAAGTCCGTCAATTCCAGTCGTTGTGTTCGTGGGGTGGCCAAACCACACGAACTGGGTCGGCATGCGGGCACACACAACGGATCCCCCGTGAATTTAACCACGGTCACATATTCTGTGGGTAAAGTTCTAGAATCGATTCATCCGCCCTGGAGCCAACAAAGTCAGCCAAGTCCTCCCAGAGTGGGTTCACGTAAGCCACATAGGCTTAACTCTGGTGGACCGTCATCTGCAGGACGCTATGACAACAAAGCCGCCATAGAAGGCATCCCAAATAATGTGCCCATTTATTGGGTTCTTCTAAAATCAATAAAAACTAAACATATGCCACTTACCCAAATGGCGATCACAGAAATTATAATCTATATACTTCACATTTTTCATAAACAATCTCATACGAGACACATTTTAATAAAACATCAAAATGTTCAAACAATTGATTCAATAAACCAAATCAATGTGTATGTGTATGTGTATAATTCCACATTTGTTGATCACGTTCGATTGATCAATCACAAGGTGGTGAACCACCTTTAGGAAGGGTCAACTACAACAAATAGTTGCCCACGATTCAAAAGAAATGAAATCCATACCTTAACCAAATTGAGACGTAACACGCGAGACTGAAGACGAACTTTAACCCGTTCGATTGCCTATTTAAACCACCAATTATTAATAATCGCATAACCTAAAACTCAATGGGTATATTATAAGCTTAAGCACGGATTTTGTTCACGTAGACATTAAACCGATCATTTGGTGTGCGGTTAAACATCTAGATACAAATATCACCATTTTGATTCTAAACTTTACCCGTTTGTAATTTTGACAAAAACAAACATTCCTATACATATACATGATTATAATTTTATATTATATAATCATAATCTACCAACCAACTTTAACTACCCTAACTTACCAACTTAAATAACTTAAGAAGAACTTTATACCTCTAGGAAGGATTCGAAGAGTGGATTCCGAATATACGGTTGAATGTTTGATTACTTCAACGGATTGATAGATATTGTAGAGAGAAGTTTAAAAAAATTAGAGAGAGAGACGAGAGAAAGAGACTATGGCGGTGGGATGATTGTAGTTTACTTCTCTTTTGATTTTTAACTTTATATATATATATATATATATATATATATATATATATATATATATATATAATATTTACTTATTTTTTTATAATTATTAGAAGTTTGGATGAATGACGGATTTTATCCCTCAACTATCTTTGGTTACCATTTTTAATTACGGTTCAATTTAGGTAAGAATAATTATACGTTTTTTTTTTTTAAACCGAGTCTTACAGGTTAACTGCTGATAAGTTTTAGTTAATTTGAAATGTTTAGTTTTATAGACATGTTGAGACACCCATTTTGGAATCTTTGGGTATTTTGGTAAATGAATCATGTTGAAATGTTTCTTTGATAATTTTACATATATACTTGGAGTTCAACTGACGTAAGCGCCATTTTGTGTATTTAATCGTAATGACCTTTTTAGGAAATGCATATTATTGTGTTATGAGGCGTTTTGAAAACATAAGGGTATAAATTCACTTGGAAAATGGTTTGTCTCGATCAGCGATGAGATTTGGGTTAATTACACTTTTAGTCATGTTTGCATAATAATGGGTCAAACGTGTTTCCATGTTTATATCGGTTTTCATTTGGGTATTTACGTAAGGTGTTGGGCCTTTGGCTCGGTTTTGACTAAATGAGTCGTATGGACACTTGTCCGGATTTATAACCGTCGTGGGTTTTGAGTATGATGGCGCATATTTGTGTCATTTGTGAATTACATGTTTTGGGAGCTTTGGTCTTTCAATTGGAGTCATGTAATTTTAGACAGTGTTGTATTGGATCCATAGGCACCCGGGCTCGTAAGACCTCGGAGTAGAACTCGACGGAGTATAGCAAGGGGCAGCAACAGGTCTGAGGATTGTGATGTCTTGTATTACATGGGAACTAGGACTGGGGCACGTTGGTGAAATCCAATAACATCACGGGTGGCCCCATTCACGTGTTTTCGCCACCCTAGATGGAAACGTTTAGAGGACATGCAAGGAAGTCGCGTGAACGACCAACTTGCGTGTTTCTCTATTCTCGGTATTTACGGATCTCCTCATCGTTGATTCGTGGTATTTTAAATGGTAATGTCGTATTTTACTAACTTTGGTTTTTATGTAGTCGACGATAAATGATGGCTTTAATATTGGGTTTTCTCCACGTATATTAAGGCTTGAATGTAATGCGTCATTTCTACGTTTTCAGTATTTGGTTTCTTTCCATTTTATGGTTGCGTGAGTTTTGAGTCTAATGTCCGTGTTCACGACGATAATTATTTATGTGGGTTTTTATTTTTGGTTTATGAGTTATGGGTCATGTTCCACCCGTGTTGGGTATTTCGAGGTATAACATTTTACCCGCGTTTTATAAAATTGGGAGTCCTCTCTTTATTCTCATTTTGAGCAAATCTTGGTTTAAATCTAAGTTTACGAAAGAACGTTTTATATTGGGATCTTAGTCGGTAAAACAGTTTGGTTTGGTTAACGATTAACTCGGTGTCTCTTTCGTTTAAAATGCATATTTATTGGTAAACAGGTCGTTTTTACTAGCGGAGCATATCATTTTGAAAGATTATGATTTTAATGGCATACTTCTTCCTTTAAACGATTCATTTATATATGTTGAAAACTCTTGAGCTCACTAGCGTTAAGCCTAACCTTTTTATTTGTCGGCATGTGCATCAGGTTCCATTTGGGGGTTTGGATTCTGGCTATTCTATGAAGAGTTGAGCCTTAGCTTTGTGCAAGTGTAAGGAGTTGGTAAAGTCTTCCGCATATTGGAGATAGTGACCGTCATTGGGTTTTAGTAGCACTCATCCCTATTATAGACTGTATGTATAGATTGAACGTGTGTATCGAGGTGAATCCTTAAATTGTGATTGTAGATGATGCAATTATCGATGTATTTAGAAAATTTAAATTAGTTGCTATTTCCAGAACTCAGGGTGTTACAAGTTGGTATCAGAGCTTAAGTTTGAGAGATTTAGGTATTGATTGTTGGATACCTAGACTCAAACTAGCGTTTTTATAAGTGATTGAAAATGAAGTTGCACATTAGGCACCTTAAGATAAGATATTTTGGTGTTGATCGAGTCGCTAGAAACGGGAAATTTGTCACGGGTCACAAGGATGATCATGTATGGTACGTTCATAATGGCACCTGGCCAGTGTTATGGTGAACCTACATATTACATGTGCATACTTGAACTACTTTGTTATGATGACTGTTGAGGTAGTGAGAAAGTTTCTAAGCGAGTAATTTAAGGAAAAGTTGATGTCTATAGCAATGTTGCATTGAAGTGATAGTTAAGTGCGATGAATGCATTAAGTTGATCATCTTGAGTCAGAATTATTGGTTGGATTAGAACTATAAGTTCGTTAGACCAATTTTATTTCGAGGAGAAATTGTAAGTTAACCGAATTAGTGGGTTTGTGGCTCTAAGATGTTTGATGCATCCGGATGACAATAGTATGTCGGAAAATAGAGGAGTGTAGTCCTAAGATGCTGAGTGCCGACCAAATCTATGCACGAAATTTATTTCTAAAATAAGTTTGCATAAATTGTTTCTCGTACTTTCAAAACATAAAGTGATCTATATTATAAAGTCTTGATAAAGCATTTATTACTCATCGGATTTTAAACCACGAGTTTAAGCATGCATAAGATTGTTTTGTTGCACGTGGCTGCATATTGTTTTAAAAATCTCTTCGTCCACGTTCCGTGTCTAACGTTGTTTTTCGGATATTGTAATATCCGTGTTTTAATGTTATTTAAGTTATTGGGCAAGTAACTGTGGACTTTTTGACCTTGACATTGGATCTCCTCCGCGTATGTTAAGGTTTTAAAGGAAGAGTTGTCCCATGTTTTGGAGTCGGGATTTTTTTTCGTAGAATTTTGGTCTGAATGAGTCGTGTTCAATTTTATGAAGTAAAGTTTTGCAACGTTTTGGGCGTGTGAGTGTACTTTGAGTTGCGTGGGTTTCAATTTTATTGCGTGTAAATTTACGAACTTTTTGGGCGTCGTATCTCATGAAGGTTTTGTTGAAAATGGTCACTTTATCTTACGTTGCGATTTAGAGTTTGACATTTTGGAATTGTTGTCGTATTACGTTTTTATTTTATTTTATTTTTATTTATGTTGGGAAATGAAATTTTGACACCGTTTGATTTTAGCGTTATTGAGTTTTTATGAAAATTCAGTTGAGTTTTATGGTGTCTTATCTTACGACTTTTTACGTCGCGTAGATGAATTTTGGGATGTATATACATACATTATTGTGTGCATTGATTTATAAATTTTGGTAATAGACGTCATCCCACGCGTTGTTTTGGGAAAGTTTCATTTTCACGTGATTTATCTCTGGGCTATATTCAAGTGTTACTCGTTGCATACTAATTTTATTTGGATTAAATTATTCCGTTGGTGTGAGTAATTGTATAATAAAAATCTATGTTATTTCGGATAGAACTGTTTATTTAAACGTGTTTCAATTGTAAACTTTGTTGTCATAAGTTTCCGCAATGCATGAAATGGATTTTCGGTTCGCATGTCGTTGTAGTTGCCGCTTTGGATAAAAATTTACTTACGTTCCTGTCGTGTTGCTAAAGTTGGGAAAATTATTTTCTTACGCATGTTATGAACTGATGCATGTCAAGACCTTGGTAGTCCATTAAAATTTTGCTACGCATCTTTTAATTCTGCCCATAATAACGTATGTACTGATCAAATGAGTTTTGGAAAATGGTTTTATATGCGTAGTGTTGGCAAATCAATTTTGAAACCTACCGAATAAACGGTAGTGTATTATTTTACCGCACATTTATTTGCTATAAAACTTATGTATTTTAAAGTTTTATAAGATTTCAAATTGGCATACTGGTTGAAAATCTTGAACTCATTAGGCCTAAAGATTTAAACCCCTGGCGTGAAAGGAGTTAGAATTAGGGACTAGAGGAGTCCTTGGGATTTGGAGCGTCGGATGATCTGGCTTGCGGACAATCTTGAATTTTGGGTTTCGGTTTTCGAATCTGTGCGCGCATGAATAATGAAAATAGTGGATTTAAGTTTTCCCAGATAATTAAGGAGTGATTTTATACTTCGGTAATTATGTGGGATAAGGTCTTATGTGATTACATGTGCTTAAAGTGGGTTCGATTTGGTGGGTTGCTTGTCGGTGTGACATCATGGTGTATGTTGATGGTGTACCGTCTTAATGGGTTTCGCGATCAAAAGGAATTCTTGTGGTCCGTTTGTTAGAAATGTAAGATTTGGGATTTTAGCATTCTGTTAGGGGTTAACCTTAGTGCGACAATCCGTTTGGAATGGAATTTTGGGCGGGGTGTCCACATTTTCGAGGTCACCGTTTAGTCCTAGGCGTCGACTTGTTTTCTTGAAGTCAATGGATCTTGGAATGTTTGGAAGTATCCCGGTTGGATTATGGGAAAATATTGACCTTTTGATGATGGATTTTACAAGAAGGTTAGAAGTTGTGGATTAAGTATCGATGGGTATGAGTTTCCAGTTGTGATAGAAGTTTTACTAAGGGAATGTTCGAGGTTGGATGTAGATCGGAATTGAGAGATAGCCGGATCTGCACTAACCAGTTTCAGGGAGAGCATTTTGACACATCTCGTAAGGACGACCTTGTCAATATCAAGGACCGAGTATTGAGGATGTAGATGTTCCTTCGGAGGTTGATGTCGGTCTTGGGTTTGAATTCAGAAGTATGTTGAGCTGGGGTGTTGTTCGATGCGAAGTTGAGGCCACAAACTACTCTAGAGGTAGTAAGTGTCACTCAAGGTTGGGAGGCATCCGTAGTCTTGGGGGTAAAGACTATTTAGTGAGTTGAGCGCTCACTCGGTTGTAAGGGTGATGTGCCCAATAGGACACTTCTGAAAACCAGCATCATGTTATGGGGAATGGTTTTGGCAAATGGATTAAAGACAATCTAGGCGGTGGACAGTGTTTCATCGAGAAGGATTGATTTCGAGGACGAAATCATTCTAAGGTTGGGAGGATTGTAACACCCGTAATTTTCGGTAAGTAATTGTCACCCGGGCGTTTTTGTGACTTGTAAACAGTGGGGTTTTGTTGGGAATTGTATTATTTAAAGTCCCTCGGAGTATCGGGAGTGTTGGCTTTGGAAAAGTCGAGTTTCGGAACTTGGGAGGGGTTCCACGACAATGACCGGCGACTATGACAGTGTCATAGTCGCATGTCACAATCGTTGAGGAGGTACCGAGGGCTGGTACACTCCAGCGACTATGCCACTGGCATTGTCGCCTGACAGTGTCGCCAGGGCGTGCCAAGCCCCTTAAAGTCGCGATTTTCAGTGTTCTTCTCATTTCTCCTCACCCAAATCAGTTCCAAACCCTCTCCAAACCTCTCAAGAACGACTTAGCACCACCCCTTTAATGTTGTGGGGTATTTTGGCTCAAATCCTTGGATATCTTGGTGGTAAACCGGCGTCAAGCTTAATAGTAAAAGTTAGACATCAAGGATCTCCATCTTCATCTTCCTCATCAAATTCATGTTTGGGATCTCGGGTTGAAGAGTTGGAAAGGGTGTCCTCGCAAAGTCTCATCACTCAAAATGGTAAGCTTTTTTGTAGTAAAGTTATAAATGCTCCATTAATGAGTTCTTAGTGTTTGATTTCTCAAATCTCGGATTTGATGGTTTTGGGGAAACTAGGGTTTTGATCTCGTTGGAGATTTTGGTATTTAAAGTTTGGGAAATGTTTCTAAGTGGTTTGGTATGTATGGATCTAGGTTTTGGAAGTCCTCAGCTTGAGGATTCAAGCGGCCTTCAAAAGAGCTCGTTCGGTAAAATCTAGATTTAACCTAAATCTAGCAAGGTAAGTTCAAGTTGATTTCTGAAAACGGTGTACATGCCAAAATGTTTATTTTAAAATGTTTGTGTTTACCTCAAATGGTTAACTGCTGATAAGTTTTAGTTAATTTGAAATGTTTAGTTTTATAAACATGTTGAGACACCCATTTTGGAATCTTTGGGTATTTTGGTAAATGAATCATGTTGAAATGTTTCTTTGATGATTTTACATATATACTTGGAGTACAACTGACGTAAGCGCCATTTTGTGTATTTGATTGTAATGACCTTTTTAGGAAATACATATTATTGTGTTATGAAGCGTTTTGAAAACATAAGGGTATAAATTCACTTGGAAAATGGTTTGTCTCGATCAGCGATGAGATTTGGGTTAATTACACTTTTAGTCATGTTTGCATAATAGTGGGTCAAACGTGTTTCCATGTTTATATCGGTTTTCATTTGTGTATTTACGTAAAGTGTTGGGCTTTTGGCTCGGTTTTGACTAAATGAGTCGTGTGGACACTTGTCCGGATTTATAACCGTCGTGGGTTTTGAGTATGATGGCGCATATTTGTGTCATTTGTGAATTACATGTTTTGGGAGCTTTGGTCTTTCAATTGGAGTCATGTTGTTAGACCACAGTCTCATTGGATTCCAGATCATCCAAACTGAAGATCGCAATCTGAAGCTAAAGCCGGAACGTCGACTCTCGATAATAATGTCTATGTCGTTTGTAATAAATGTCAATGTAATTTAATGTAATTGTTTTAGTTTACTTTGATTTAATATCTAAGTAATAGTATTGTAATAGTTATATTAAGTAACTAAGTTAGTTTCTAGTTTGTTAGAATTAATATCTAGATTTAATATCTAGATATTAAGTTAGATAGTGTGTTCAACACACTTAGATTAGATATTGTGTTCCTCTAACTCTCAACAATCAGATAATAGATCACACACACAAACACACACATCAAGGTGTATTTGAGAGAAAACATAGAGAACACAAAGTAAAGCTTAATCGATCAACCTTGTAATCGTTATTTTATATATCAAACAGGTTGGTAATCTTATTGTGTTGTTATTTCTTAGAACTTGTTAAGTAGTATTGTTGGACCGACACATGTAATTTTAGACAGTGTTGTATTGGATCCATAGGCACGTAAGTCTGTCGGTTATGTAAGACCTGATGTTTTTGGTTACTTGTAGTGACCGCTCGGGTTTGCTAGCGAGTAGGAATATGTGGTTTGAGCCGCAGAGTTGGAACTCGTCTAGATTAGATAGGCACCCGGGCTCGTAAGACCTCGGAGTGGAACTCGACGGAGTATGGCAAAGGGCAGCAACAGGTCTGAGGATTGTGATGTCTTGTATGACATGGGAACTAGGACCGGGGCACGTTGGTGAAATCCAATAACATCACGGGTGGCCCCATTTACGTGTTCTCGCCACCCTAGATGGAAACGTTTAGAGGACATGCAAGGAAGTCGCGTGAACGACCTACTTGCGTGTTTCTCTATTCTCGGTATTTACGGATCTCCTCATCGTTGATTCGTGGTATTTTAAATGGTAATGTCGTATTTTACCAACTTTGGTTTTTATGTGATCGACGATAAATGATGACTTTAATATTGGGTTTTCTCCACGTATATTAAGGCTTGAATGTAATGCGTCATTTCTACGTTTTCAGTATTTGGTTTCTTTCCATTTTATGGTTGCGTGAGTTTTGAGTCTAATGTCCGTGTTCACGACGATACTTATTTATGTGGGTTTTTATTTTTGGTTTATGAGTTATGGGTCATGTTCCACCCGTGTTGGGTATTTCGAGGTATAACATTTTACCCGCGTTTTATAAAATTGGGAGTCCTCTCTTTATTCTCATTTTGAGCAAATCTTGGTTTAAATCTAAGTTTACGAAAGAACGTTTTATATTGGGATCTTAGTCGGTAAAACAGTTTGGTTTGGTTAACGATTAACTCAGTGTCTCTTTCGTTTAAAATGCATATTTATTGGTAAACGGGTCGTTTTCACTAGCGGAGCATATCATTTTGAAAGATTATGATTTTAATGGCATACTTCTTCCTTTAAACGATTCATTTATATATGTTGAAAACTCTTGAGCTCACTAGCGTTAAGCCTAACCTTTTTATTTGTCGGCATGTGCATCAGGTTCCAGTTGGGGGTTTGGATTCTGGCTATTCTATGAAGAGTTGATCCTTAGCTTTGTGCAAGTGTAAGAAGTTGGTAAAGTCTTCCGCATATTGGAGATAGTGACCATCATTGGGTTTTAGTAGCACCCATCCCTATTATAGACTGTATGTATAGATTGAACGTGTGTATCGAGGTGAATCTTTAAATTGTGATTGTAGATGATGCAATTATCGATGTATTTAGAAAAATTTAAATTAATTGCTATTTTCAGAATTAAACATTAAACATTTTATAACAATTGACTAACTACACTTTTATGATGCATATAATTCACAAAATCAATTATACATTTATTGGTTATACATTCGATCCAGCCAATATTTTAATTCAATTATTAACCGATTAATACATCATTTTAACCAATTATTCATATATTTTTCTTATTTTAAAAGATAGTACATACATATAGCAATTAAAAATAATATCATAAAAATATTAATTATATATATTTTATTAATTGGATGATAGTTGGATTACAGTTGGATGAGTAATTGAATGGTTATTGGATTAGATCAATTCGGTTTTATTGGATTTTGGAGTACCGTCCAAGAACTACCAATCCAACAGGGATGTAGGAATTTTGGATCCGATCCTATCCAATTATGGTCGGTTGATTCTAATTGGATTGGTCGTTTTAATTGGATCACATGATTTGTACATCCCTACTCATAATATAGTTTGGGCTCAATGATATGTAGTTGGGTTATAGGATTGGAAGATACACTGAGAAATGGATAGCTGATTAGTTTGGATATGTCTATGATCAATGAAAATGTATGTTTTTGTTCTCACATGCCTTATATCTTATGCCTACCGTAATACTTAATAATGTCTATGCACTTGATAAACAATAAAGTTAAATGGTTATTTCAATAGCTTTAAATAACCTGCACCATCTCCAATAACGATACATATTTATAGCAGCATAAAGTAAAGGTAACTTGCAACCGGAGGCTATGACCGGATAAAAGCTATTTAGAAAAGACAAACTTCTTTTTTAAAGTAGGAGCATCTTTCGCCGAAAGTAGTTGAGATGGGTCCTACCACTTGTCATATTTTTCAAAGATTTTCTAGAAGGACAAATATTAGCCGTTCAAACATTTTTCATTTACAGCTGTAGAGGACAGGTGTAAGATTCGGCCAATCAATCTTTCATTTTGTCTCTTTGTGCATGTCTGATCAAATCTTTGAGTTTTCGGTCTTTGTAGAAAGCCACCCTATCATCATCATTATGAGCTTCAAAACCATCTTTAGAGAATCTCAAAAATGAATAACATGAAACTGCAACTGGAATATAGATCTTGATAGTAGGTGTTTCTCCAAACAAAGAATAGTCTTCAGATAACAAGATTTCAGAGTTCCAAAAGAAGTCTGAAAAATGTACATAATAGAACCATAGCTTCACATCATCCACAGTTTGACCACTAATAAATTGCCATTGTGAATTATGAGGCAACAATTCTTTACTCCAGTCTGAAGAGAAAGATTTTGATAATATCTTGATAGCTGAACAACTAGGTTCAGGTTCAGATTTCCAGAAGTTTGGTGGAGAAGCAAATATGTCCACTGAGATGATAGAAGTATCATCATATCTTTTGATAATTGAAATGGCTTGTTTAACCCTTTCAGGAAGCCAATCTATTTGCTTGATCTCAAAAAGGATTAGTCCGCAAAGTAATCCATATTTGAAAAGATCATGAAAACTGATTTTCTCATTTCGAAACATTTGTTCTGAAGCGATTGTGAGATCGATCTGAACAGTTCTAAAATATCTTTTCATTTGATTTTTTGGAGCTGGAATTTCTTCCAGTTGGACTGAGAATCCTTGAATAGGTGATCGTGATATTACCATCAGCCATTCTTGTAATTTCAGGAATGTTTGAAAGTTGATGTCAGAGAGATCAACTAGTTCTTTCAAAGAGGAAAAACATTCAAGATTTGGTATAAGCAAATCTCGAGTATTAAGATCTTCTGAATTTAGCATTTTATTTTTGCCTTTCATCTGTGAGGATGAAGAAGATGTCAATAATTTTAGATCTAAAGGGAGTCCTGAATCGGAGTCCGATTTTTCATCTTTGGAAAGATGACAGTTCTTTAAAGCAGGGTCCAAATAATAATTGAAGCCAACTTTATCATGAGTAGCTTGGATGCACTCAGAAAAACTTTGAAAGCCTTTCCAAAAAGATTGAAAGGGTTTCTGATTTTCTATTTTTGCAGCAATATCTGTCCAGTTTTTGTAAATTCCCTTATGAGGTCCATTCATAAGAAGATAACAATAAAATCTTTTTGGACATTGCCTTAGATTATTAAAATTCTGAGCAACCGAGTTAATTATAAAAATTTTCTCGTTGGTTTGGTCAGAAATAGTTTTTAGATTCCAAATAGAGTCACAAATTGAAGCTTCTTCATTTGTAAGTCTAGATCTCAGATTAAAAAGGAATTGCTTATCACAGGGATAAGTAGGAATAAACTGTCTACCAACTTGTAACATATCACCAGTTTCTGGAATATTCTCCTTCTTGACTACTTTTGATTTAGGCATCCTGCAAATTTAAGAAAGAGGATTAAATCTAGAGAGTAAGTCAGGAATAACATTTGTTTTTCCTTTGATATGTTCTAAGTTAAACTTGATCCCTTTGCCAATAATGTATTCATTTAATTTCAACCATCTATTGGACAAAAGTTTTGATTCCTTTTTTATATCTGCAAACTTTACTAATGCTTCACAGTCAGTTCTGAGTGTGATCTCTTTCTTTCCTGCTAGAAAGAGTGCAAAAGATTCACAGGAATTGATAACAGCTAAAACTTCAAAGTCTAAAGATGTTAACCTTCCTTTTTCTTTGTAAATACCAGATGCATATCTACAAAGATGTTCTTCATGAATAGAGGAGTATTTAGAGGGTCTTTTTAAAAGAATTCCTCCCCATCCATGTTCAGATCCATCTGTTTGGATAACAAGGTAGTCAGAATCTAGAGGCAAACTCATTTCTGGGAGATTCATAACTAGCTGTTTCAGTTTTTGAACAAGTTTAATATCTTCAGAATTAAAATTCCTTGTTCCTTTTACTGAAGTTTTGTTATATAAAGGTCCAGTATATTTAGAAAGATCCTTGATGAAAGGTCTAGCATAATTTAGAGAACCCAAAAAACCTTGAAGTTGTTTTAAGTTTTCTAACTTATCTGGGTATTCAAGAATTTTTCTCGAAATATGAGGCTGGAGCTTTATCTTTCCCTTTCCTATTTCTACACCAAGAAATTCAATATGTTCTCTTAAAAGTTGCATTTTCTTGAGAGAAATAACCATTCCTTCTTTTTCAAAGATTTTAAAAACAGTATACAAGTGTGCATAGTGTTCATTTTTATCTTTTGAAAAAACCAAAACATCATCCATGTAAACACATGTAAAATTAGATAAATGCATAAAACAATTATCCATTTTTCTTTGAAAAATCTGAGGGGCATTCTTCAATCCAAAAGGCATAACCTTCCATTCAAAGTGTCCTTCACTACATGTAAATGATGTCCAGGGAATAGAGTCAGGGTGCATCTTTACTTGCCAAAATCCAGATTTTAAATCAAATTTTGAAAACCATTTGGCACCTTGGATTTTGTTAAGCAAAATTTCCTTTGTTGGAATACAATAGCCATCAATATGAGTATTGTCATTCAATCTTTTATAGTTAAAAACCATTCGTGATTGACCACGTTTTCTTTCAGATTCTTTCTGAACTATAAAAGCTGCAGTTCTATGCTTAGAAGTGCTTCTGGTAATTACTCCTAACTTGAGTAATTGGGAAATATGCATCTTGAACTCATCAATAGTCCAATTATCATATTTAGGCATTCCCGTCTTAATTACCAAGTCTGGATTAATTATCTCAAGTTTACAAAAGATTTGATTTCTATCCCAAAACTTGGTTGGGATTTCTCCAATAATTTCAGTCTTTTGTAAATGATCCACCATATTTAAAATATCTTCATAAGTAAAAGATTTACTTATAAATTTTTGGTTTATAATATGGGGTTTTATCAAACTGTATGATAAGTCTAAAAAGGAATAACCTTTATAAGAGTCATCATTTTCTTTTTCCCAAAGTTCTTCAAAGTCTGGAAAATCGTTTAAAGTCTTATTAAGACTAAGTGATGTCAGTTTTTTGTACCACTAGGTTTTTCACAAGAACAGTTTTCAGAGGTACAAATAATCCTAGGGTTTTGCAATTCTTCATCTTCGTTTTCTTTACTACTACTTCCACCATGCTTTCGAGCGTACTCTGATATTATGGGTGTAAGGGGTAGTATTTTGAGAAAAAAGGACATAATCATTACACATAGTGAATGATCTTCCTTTGGCTAATAAAAAATTTAATCCGAGGATTAAACTTATTCCATGCAAATCTTTTAAAGAATCAACCCAACATACATCTAATGAATATACATCTGACCAATCTTGGCAATTTGTTTGAAATTGAACAAGAAGATTTTTGAAAAAATGATTGGTAGAATGTATAGTTCCTGAAAAAGTTACAGACTTCAAAGGCTTCTGTGCTTTCACCAGTTTACTAAGTAATTCTGGAGGAAGTATAGAAGAGTCTAAAGTTGTTTGAGTTGCTCCTGTATCTATAAAAGCAGGGAGTTGAAACTTCATGCCTTTGATATTAAGGAGGACTAAAACAAAAATGTTTTTTAAGACCTTTTTGTTGCAAATTATGGGTATAACTGGAGTTATAGCCATACAAGAAGTTGATGGTTCATTGATCTGAATTCCCTTATTTTTTGGAGGTTTCCAATTAAAAGGAGGGAAATCTTTGTCAAACTCTTTTTGAGAAATATTTTGAAAATTAATTTCAAGATTTTCAATACGATTTTCAAGAGTATGAATTCGATCATCAAGTATAGTTAGTCTATCAGTCTTCTGTTTGGGAACATTATATTCTGGCAGAACATAATCATAAACTGAAGATAAACAAGAGTAACATACTTCAATTCTACATAACTCACATCTAGAACGCTTCTCAAGAGAAGGGTACCAGAGACAATTGTAACACTTAGTGTTAGTATTGCCTGTATGGAGTTTCCATTTGTGTGTGCAATCTAAAACTTCAAAGTTCACAAAGTTGAAGTTTTCAAATAACTCAACATCTCCTTCAGAAATTCCTAAATTCATAAAAGAATTATGGTAACCATACTTCTGTTGAAGTGGAGTTTGTGATGGTGCAAGCTCATTCACAAATGAATAATCACTTTGTTGTTGGATATCATGCATATCTTCTATGCTAACAATAGAATAGATATCAGAGTTAGTTGAGACATCAGAAGTTATGTCAACTAAGTCTTCATTAGTGCAGTTTATCAAATCAACTCTTTGATTAAAAAGGGTTTTCTTTCCAGGGCATTTACTAGATAAATGGCCTTCCTTTCCGCAAGCATAGCAAGTGAATTTGCTATAGTTCTTATTATCTTTGTATTTTCTCACATGTTTCTGTTTGTTCAGGGTAGGTTTCCTAGCACTGGACTTTCTAAGATAATAAGCTTTCCTTGGTGTTGCCTTCTTATGATAAACTGGTTTCTTTCTAACAGTTTTACCATAAGTCTGAGGAGTATAGATAGAGGAACAGAATCCTGTATCCTTTTTCTTTAACTCTCTCTGGGTTTGGATCATGGAACATTTGGCTTTAAGGTGATCTATGATAACCTTTGCTCTAACTGTTGCATTATTCCATTGGGCATCAACACCAGGCTGTTCTTGTTTCCACTTAAGCTCAATTTCTCTTCCTAGCTCTCCTGGAAGTTTAGTAAAAATTCTGTTGCAAATATTAGCATCATAATAATTACCAGAAATAGCAGCTAAGTGAACAAAATCATTTAGGAAGAAAACAATCTTCTTCCAATCATGTAACTGAAGCTGTTCTAAGTCATGAAGGGCTTCACTTTGTTTTATCATAAGACCAGATAAAGTATCTCCACCATTAATAATTCTAAGAATTACTGAGGTGAAATTCCTTATGTTATTTCCTTGAGCAACTAGTTGTGCAAGTGGTTCAGGGAAATGTTTCTTCCAGTCTTCCCATGCAGCAAGTGCAGTTGATCCAAGATAATTTTCTGCAATTGAGATCATTACCTCAGAGTTTATATCTTTTTCAAGATATTTTGAAGTATAGTCGCGATGCACTTCTTGAGACCAGGTTTCTAGGTATGAGTTCCATAACTGAGGGTGAATATCAGTGAGGTTTAACAAAGGTGCAGATTGCCAAGTGAAAGTGGGATCAGTTGGTATTCTTCTTCCTTTATTAATATAGCTATGGACTGGTTCATTGTAACCTGTAGCTTGGTTTCTAGGCGGTCTACCTGTTTCATAACTCATGGTTTCTAAATGTCCAGGTGTAGGGCCAGTAACAGTAGATCCTTCTGCTTCATTCATAAGAGTAAAGTTTATGGAATCTACAGAATCTGATAAGAAAGAGTCTAAAAGATTTTCATCTTTAGGAGTCATTCTTATATTCTTCAAATCATCTTGATAGATAATTTGTGAATCATCAAGTTGTCCTTGTTTTTTAAGGAGAACTTCCATTTGTTCAAGATCATGAGGACTAAGAGTATAATCAAATAATTCTTTGGGATAAAGAATTTTATGATCACAGTCATTCCATCCTGTTGGTTTTATATCCTTGATCTGGATTTGGCTTGATTCAGGAGAAGTATATTTAACCAAAAAAGGTTTAATATCATTGGGGTTACTAGAATCAAAGTACTTAGAGTCTTGTTCTAGGGTATCCCATTCATCTTCTAACTCAATGTTCATGAAACTAGTGGAAAATCTATGCAGATCTTCATCAGTAGTTTCTTTTTCTTCATTATTCAATCCAGAGGATGAAGCATTGTCAGTGTAATTTATAAATCTCAAAGATTTAGATCCACTCGAATTGGTGTAAGTGACATAACTGGTGGGAGTGATGGTAGTAGGTTCTCTATGAAATGGAATAGTCCATTCATTACCTGCAATAGTCTGAGAATCAATCTGGGTTGAAGGTATCATTTGTATTCCTCTAGAAGACACAGTCTGAATGATTGAATCGATATCAACATTATACTGACTTCCAGTAGATCCAGTTAACCTTCCAAGAAATATTATTTCTATGGCCAGATTTCTACCAATAAAACTTTCATAACCAAGTGTTTGAATCTGTAAAGTGATATGTCTACAGAAATCATTTACACTTAATGAAAAGTTTTGGGGGGCAATATAAGCAACGCCTATATTGTTGTTTAAGTCTATTTCCATGGTTCCTATTATAGCTTGATCAAGATTAGAAAATCTATTGTCAATCAAAACTACAAGGGCTTTTGTTCCTAAACCAGTTCTATGGAGTCCTTTAACAGCAATGGTCAAAAGTCCAAAATGTAAAGTGGTTTGGTTTGCATTTCTTAATCTAAGGCTAGCTTCTCTAGTCATCAGATTAAGGGTAATGACTCTTCCTTGAGGAACAGAAAGATTTTGTAGACTGTGGTGTCTAAAGAGACCAGTGTTTCTTTCCAAAATCCCAGTAGCATATAATCTGGTGGGATTAAAGGCTTCTAGTTGATTATTGTTAAGAAGTTGTTCACTTCTGTCAACATTAATCATATCTTCAAGTCTAGAATTAGACCTTGAGGATCTCCTAGAGAAAAGTCTTCCTAGAGTACTAAAATGTAGTCTAGTGTCTTGTCCAACCAATTGATCTCTGTTATCAACAGATTCATTTTCTTGTGGAGTTCTATTTTCTTGTAGGGTTCTAGAACGTCCAAGAAAAGGGGTTCTACTTGCCATTACTTTTGTAAACAAGAAAATTGGTTTTAACTGTGGGGCCACCTCTCTTTTCAAAAGTTGTTGAAAGTTTTGAAAATTGATCAGCAAGCTTATCAATATCAGAAGATTTTGGGATTTCTTTCCAAGAAATTCTATCAATCTTGTGATGTAAAGAAACTAAAAGAGCAATAATTGTGTTGTTTTGAGAAACAAGCAATTTGTTTGAATCAGAAATAATACCACTGGTATCACTGTATCCTGAAGATGTAGGTAAATGTTTTTCACAAAAACTTGAGGCTTCTTCAAGGACTTTTCCTTCAAACTTATAGTTCATTTAATTGAGAATTAACTTCTCAATTTGTTTCAAATGAAGTATAATTTTTTCAAACTGCTCTTGAAAATTTTCAAAAACTTTGTGTTTAGAAATAAAATTTTTTGGATTTAAGTCTTTCTGACTTATGACCAATAAATTGTATTTCTTTTCAAAACAAACAAGTTTTTCTTCAAACAGAGAAAAAGTTGTTTTAAGGTATTCTAATTTGTTTTCCAAATCATGAATAGCTTTGTTTTTCTTGATCATAGAATCATGAATAGATTTCCAGAGACTGGTATTCTTATTCTGATTATATTCAAGATTTTTTCCAAGATTAACAATTAAATCTACAATACTGTTAAGCTGACTGTTTTTACTGTGAAAGAGATGTTTGTTTGTTTCTTTATAAAAGGAACATTTAAAACGATGCTCATCAGATGAAACAACAGTTCTACTAATTTGAGAAATTTCTAAATTTAAATAGTCTATACTATTCATAAAACTAAAAACAAATAAATAAATACAAGCAAATAAATACAAGCAAATAAATACAAGCTAATAAATACAAGCTAATAAATACAAGCTCTGATACCAAAGAGGAAGAGGGTATATAGAAAAAATTTAACTAAAAATTTCTTCCATACAAAATCTTATAAGGGGCTGCAACGCAGTTACTAGTGTATAAAATACACTAAGTCTGGGCCTCAGCGAGGTTAAGGTATAGACTGGGAGATCTTGATCGTATTGTGCCAAGTTCCACTAGCTATTCCTTCTCAGGGAGATGGGAGATTTTCGTCATTATAAGGAAAATCATCAGTCCAACCAGAGTAAGACCAGTTATCTCCTATATATATATATATATATATATATATATATATATATATATAAGAAGTAAGAGGAGAGAGACTTAAGGAGATGCTTTCCTTGTTATTTATCTAATTTTCTAAAATTTTAATTTATTTTTAAATAATAGTCATATATTAAATGTCTATCATTAATTATTAAAACTTTTTATTTTTCATTTTAAGATATATAAAAATCATTAAAAAACTTTATTTTTATTTAACTTTCATTTTTAAATTTTAAAAACCAATTAATATATGTATTGAACTTTAAAGTTTAAATGAAAAGATAAAAACCCAATATTTTGTATATATTACATCAATATCTATATATATATATATATGTATATATTACAATAAATAATTTTATAATGAATTTATTTATTTATTTTTTTTTTATTTTTTTAGTAAGCTAACAATGATAATAAATAATTTTTTATTAAATGAGTTTAGTAGGAATTATGGTTATAAATTTTCTCAAAATTTTGATTTAATTTTCTAAATTGTATAATATGTAAATCTATATCTATATCTATATATATATATATATATATATATATCTAAATGTAAAATCTAGAGTTGCTTAGGTGGCACAATGAGAAACTTCCATTCTCATTTATCTAATTTCTCCTAATTTTGATTTTTTTTAAATATAAAGTTATCATTAAATAAGTTTAACTTGAATTTAACATTTCATTTTCTCTATTATTTTATATTATTTTTATTTACACAACATAAGTATATCAAAAAATATAATTAAAATTTTCTTACTTTTTTTAGTTTTGTTAAAAAATATATTATTATTTAATCAAACTTTTTATTCAATAATCCAACATTTTTTAATTCACTTTATAGAATTATAATTTTTATTTTTATTACTTAGTAAGTTAAAAAGCAATTAATATATGTATTGAATTTAAATTTTTCATGAAAAATATAAAAAAGCCAATATATATATATAATACAATATATATATATATATATATATATATATATATATATATATGTAAAAGAAGGAAGATGAGAGAGAGTTAAGGAAAGTTCTTGTTTGATATTTATCTAATTTTCTAGAATTTTGATTTATTTTTAAATAATAGTCATACATTAAATGTCTATTATTAATTATTAAAACTTTTCATTTTTTATTTTAAGATATATAAAAATCATTAAAAAAACTTTATTTTTATTTAACTTTCATTTTTAAAATTTAAAAGTCAATTAATATATGTATTGAACTTTAAAATTTTTATGAAAATATAAAAAATCAATATTCTGTATATATTACATCAATATATATATATATATATATATATTAGAATAAATAATTTTATAATGAATTTATTTATTTGTTTTTTTATTTTTATAGTAAGCTAACAATGATAATAAATAACTTTTTAGTAGGAATTATGGTTATAAATTTTCTCAAAATTTTGATTTAATTTTCTAAAATGTATAATATGTAAATCTATATCTATATCTAGGGGCCTAATCAAACGAGAATTGTGTAATTTGTTGTAACTGTGAGATCCAATGTGAGCCACACATTTAAACTAATTAATATAAATTGAAAATCAGATTAGTACATTTGTTTTTACATCTAATTAAATAAATAAATCCTAAAATATCTCATTTCCTTATCTTATATGTCTCTCCTCTCTCTCTACACTATATACCTAATTCCCAAATTCTCTCCCTTCTTTCTCCAGATAAAGACGTCGCCGATATCATCTTCTTCAACATATCATCTTCTTCAACTTATTATCTTCTTCACCGATCGCCGGAAACAACATGACCACCCATGCCTCCAGACCCGTTTTTGTTGTTGATAGTGGCTCCTCGTTCACCTACGCCTCTAAGACTAGATTTTCTACAACCACGACCACCACTCCCACAATCACCACCGACGACACTTCCACCACAATGCACAGGTGCTTCATTTAGACAAGTAACATCAGCAACATTGTCAGATCAGTTCTCAGTCAACCCTGATTGAAGACCAGTGAACAAGGTTGCAGAAGCCATCACCACCAAGGCACCGACGACATCTCCACCATGAGGACTCCCCTGCCCAGATCCGTTCTCAATCAACAAGGTTGCGGAGGCCATCAACCCTAATTGAAAACCAGAAAGCAAAGAGGTGTTTGCGGATTGGAACTGATCAGAATCGAATGGTATCACAGTGTATCACTGAGGTGTTTGTGGATTGGAACTAATCAGAATCAGAGGGTATCACAGTGCATCACTGAGGGTATTGATGTTGATTTGTGGGTGATGTCTCCTCCCTTATCATCTCCTTCTTTTTCAAGCGATGAAGAATTTCAATTCGATATCACAGTGTATCACTGAGGGTATCATAGTGCATCACTGAGGTGTTTGTGGATTAGGTATCACACTGGGTCTTATATGTATGACATTGCATTTTGTATCATAGTGGGTATCACAATGTATTTTGTACCACATTTGTATCACAGTGGATATCATAGTCTACTTTGTATCAAAAAGGTATCACAATGTATTTCGCCGGAATTAATTTCATCGGAGATAGGAGAGAGAAGATTTTTAAAAATACCAAAATGTCCTTTAATTATAATTTTAAATCAAAATTACCAAATTTATTTATTTCCTAAATTATTCTTTGATTTGTGGTTGAGATTAGATCTCATGGTTATCACAAAATAACCAGTTCTCCCATGAAAGGCCCCCTATATATCTATATATCTATAAATACATATTAAAGGAAAACTAATAGTTGATGATGTGGCACATCCTAATGCTTAGAATCTCTTCTATTTTTTTTCTCAATTTTTTGATTTTTTTAAAATGTTAAATTTATATGTTAAAGACCTTTCCGCCCCTAGATGGAAAATGTGTAATTCATTATTAAGTTGGGTTTTTTTGGTAATTTACATGCCTAAGTTTAACCTCCAACTCTTAATTTACTTATTCATTTACTTTCAAAAACTTCTTAATGGAATTTGTTTTTTTCTAAGTTGCAATAATAAACAAAATGAAATTTAGAACTCTCATTCATGAAGAATGAAGAAGATGAGAGTTGAAGAAGATATGGAAGGCTCTAAACAAATATGTAGAACTTATATTTTTGAAAAGAAGTTATTTGTTATTACATATTTCTTCTTTTCCTTATTGTTGGATTTGTTTTTATCATAGAACATGGTTGTGTTTATGATTGAATCTTATAGATTCGCAAACAAAATGAAATTATAGAACTTCCTTTGATGCAGAATGAAGAAGATGGGAGTTGAAGATGAGATTGGTAATTTAAATGTCTAAGTTTAACCTCCAACTCTTGATTGCTTCTTCGTTTACTTTCAAAATCTTCTTAATGAAATTTGTTTTTCTAAGTTGCAATAATAAACAAACTGAAATTCTAGAACTTTCTTTGGTGGGTGATGAAGAAGATGAGAGTTGAAGAAGATATGAAAGACTCTAAACAAGTATGTATAAATTATACTCTTGAAAAAATGTGATTTATTATTACATATTTATTCTTTTCATGTTGTTGGATTTTATTGTTATCATAGTACATGGTTGTGTGTACGACTGAATCATATAGATTCGAATAAAATTTTGATATTTTCTGATTACAAGATCTGATAAAAAAAATTCAAACTTAAGCGTCATTGACAAAAATCGTGTATACGTGATTGATAATCGCGTTAAGTATGGACTACTTCAAGATTTATTTTATTGACATTAACATCATCATTGTTGTGAAAATTTATGGTGTCTATGATTTCATTCCCAAAAAATCTTCTTTAAATCTTAGTGGAAAAGCCATTTTTATAATCAAATGTGAAAATATTTTTTGTTGAAAAGTTTCATAGATTTGGTTTGTAATATATATTTAATATATATTTACTATTATTTTTTATTTACAAAACAATCAAATATGATTTTTTTTTTTTTTTTGGTTATGCTTCATTTTTTTGCATGAGTCTATTTATTTACATTTTATTGTATTAGTTTAACAATTAATATAAATAAAATCTTTTAGCTTTATTTACTATAAATTTTTTATTTACATAACAATCAATATCAATATACTATTATGAAAAAGGCTAAAGAAATATATGTTGACAGTTTGAAAATTATTGAATTGTTGTTTTTATTATTTATCCAATTTATAGTTTTTTAAATATATATATATATATATATATATATATATATAGGGTTGGGTTATTTTGTTAACCCAATTTTTTATACTAACTTTATTAACCCAATTTATAACCCTTGATCTTCGAATGGATGGCCTAGATTAATTAGAATTAAATAAACCAATTTAAAAAAAGTGAAAAGAGTAATTAATATAATGAACAAAGGTGCTTGAGGGTATTTGGGGAAAAGAATATATTTTTCAATCTGTAACCCCCGTGTATTAATTAATCCAATTTGTAACCGACATGATTGCTAATCAAAATCAAATGAAATCTTTATTTTTGAACATGTATGCACTATAAACAAGATAATTGAACATTTATTTTTGTACTTGTTTGTGGAATGTTCATTCGAATCATGAACATTAATGAACATAAATTTTGTATTAAAATATGAATACAGAACAAGGATGAACATGCAATATGAAAAAGTACAATGAACACATATAACGGTTACTCACAATGAAATTTTGTATAGGAACAATTATGAACCATGGTATTAAAATTTGCATGTTCATGAACACTACAGATTACAGTGCATATTTTTTTTGCTCAAAAATGAAACCATACGAACCATGAACAATCATGATCATATGAAAACTCCAGACTATATGAACTATGCTGAATATACTGGATCTATATTCATGAACATGAATGAACACTACATGTTAGTGTTCATGGCATAAGCTATCACATGCTAACATCCCTTATAAATAAATCATAACATAAGATAGACATAAATCTAACTATGAAATCATAATTTTTCGCACACATAAAAAAATCTCACCCATACAATCATCTCGATTGGATTCAATGTTTTCAACTCATTTGATGGGACTTCCACTGTCAACATCGTTATTGAGTTGCGTCTCATCATCTTCATCCATCATTGTTATCATTGTCGAATGACCCTTTACATCGACTCCACGAAAGTCATCGTTAAAATACTCGCATTCGTAATAACGTTCGTCAAATCTTCTTGTGTATGTTTATGCTCAACATCGATTTTACCAAACATGAATCCTTGTTAGTCATGTTGTACACCCATTTCGTCAATCCTTGTTGGTAAATTTTGAAAAACCCAAACATGTATCTTAACTCATTTTTTAAATTAAAAAATATGGCTAAAATTAGAAATTATAGTATTGTAACTCCTAATTAAATGAATGTTATTATTAACAAAATAAAAGAATTCCAATAATGCCCTCATATATTTATTAGACATATATATCAAACCAAGACTCACAATGGTTTTCTATTGGTTGAAGATGGTTAACAAAGTTAATATGAATGAGATGGTTAACAAAAGAACCTCCCCCTATATATATATATATATACCTCATTAAATGATTAAATATTCATTTAATTTTCTAATTATTATACATCAATGTACTCATTAATTGATCTAATGTTCCATATTTTTTTTTTATTATTATGAATCAATACATAAAAATGAAATAGTTATGACAATTTATTACATTTCAATATGATATTTACTATTCATTTTTTATTTAGACAAAGATCAATACATCAATATCAATGTATTATTATATAAAAAAGACTAAGGGAATGTATGTTGAAATTTTGGGGAAGTTTGAATTATTCTGTTTATTATTTATCTATTTTTTAGTTTTTTAAACCTATATATACTTATATCTCAATAATTGATTAAATACTTCACGTATTTTTGTAATTATTATAAATGAATATACCTCATTAATTAATCTAAGAGTGAATTGTGGATTTGGTCCCTGTGGTTTAGTGATTTCTTTGACCATGGTCCTCATTCTATGTTTATTGTGGATTTGGTCCTTGTGGTATTCAATTTATTTTGGTCATGGTCCTTCTGACTAACACTTCCATTAATTTTGTTAAATCAAGGACCATTTTGGCCATTTTGCCTATTTTTTGTCCTTTTTTTATAAAAAAAATATAAACAATATTTTTATACACACATGCACACACATGTATATAATATATATATATATATATATATATATATATATATATATAACGATATTAAAATAAATAAAATAAGACATTATTGTATGATTTAATTGTTTAATTTTTTTTAAATTAATTATATTAAATATGATTTAATTTTATTATTTTACTGTAATTGTGGAAAAATATATATAGTTTTATTGTTTTAATGTAATTAAAATTTCAATTTAAACAAATCATATTATAAAACTATATCTTATTTTATTTAGAGTGAATAAAATAAAATATGGTTTTATGATTTGATTTATTGAATTAAAATTTTAATTAAGTTAAAGACGATTTAATTATATTGTTCTTTTATTATCATTGCAACAAACAAGTTTATTGTTGATATTTTAACACAAAAAAATCATTAAAACCCGTTGAGAAATGAACTTTAATTTTATCATACTAAAAACAATATGAAAATTGATTTTGAGTTTTTGACTGAAAAACAATATGAAAATTGGAGCTTCTAATTTTAAGATGATAAAATTATAGTTAATTTCTCAACGGTTTTCAATGATTTTTGGTGTTTAAATATCAATAATAAGTTTGTTTGTTGCAATGATAGTAAAAGAACAATATAATTAAATTGTCTCTAACTTAATTAAAATTTTAATTCAATAAATCAAATCATAAAACCATATTTTATTTTATTCGATCTAAATAAATAAGATATAGTTTTATGATCTGATTTGTTTAAACTGAAATTTTAATTACATTAAAACAATAAAACTATATCTTTTTTCACAATTACAATAAAATAATAAAATTAAATCGTATTTAATATAATTAATTTTAAAAAATTAAACAATTAAATCATACAATAATGTCTTATTTTATTTATTTTAATATCGTTATATATATATATATATATATATATATACATGTGTGTATGCACGTGTGTTTGTGTATAAAAATATTGTTTATATTTTTCTTATCAAAAAAGGACAAAAAATAGGCAAAATAACTAAAATGATCCTTGATTTAACAAAGTTAATGTAAGTGTTAGTCAGAAAGACCATGACCAAAATAAATTGAATACCACAAGGACCAAATCCACAATAAACATAGAATGAGGATCATGGTCAAAGAAATCACTAAACCATAGGGACCAAATCCACAATTCACTCTTAATCTAACTTTTCATATTTTTCTTTTTAATTATTATGAATCAAGATATATATATATATATATATATATATATATATATATATATATATATATATATATATATATAACTGAAATACTTATGAGAATTTAATACATTTCAATATACATTATAGAAAAATTTAATGAGAATGTTCAATCACATATATTTTTTCTCAGACCCATTGTTAATGTTACTAATTTAATTCAATTTACAAGTTTTTTACTTAACAATATAACATATATATATATATATATATATATATATATATATATATATATATATATATATATATATATTCCACTAATTAACCAAAAGTACGTGTAGGTCTAAGAAGTATGGTAATTCTAACAAATATATGTGAATCCTGTGAAAAATAAATGATAGAAACAAAATTAAACATGTAAAAGATTTATGGTCTTTTTGGTTCGAAAAAGTGTATAATGATGATATGATTGTGGGACATGTCGTTTGAGTTCTAAATAGCAAAATAACAAAGTTACTACATGTAACACTCTAAAATTTAGGTGGAATTAAAATTCAAAATTTCGGCAATATAACGTTTGAAAATAGGAAAACCTGTCACCCTAAAATAGGGAATAAATTTAAACCTGTGAAATAAGGTAAAACAGTACAAAACCCAAGTGTATCATCCCATACGGGGTATATGGTAATGCATTTACAAACCCAATAAATGAAGCATAAGGCGACAACATACTAATCTAAAATTAGTTAACTAGATTATGGTCGGGTGTCGCTATCATTCCAAAATGTGTATCTTCAAAATCAATGTATGTTGGTCACTACGTTTCCTCAAAAAGACCACTCACGTCCCCAAGGTCGCTCCCTCAATCTCGGCGTGCCCCACCGCTAAGATGACCTGTCAGACATGACAACAAAGAACAAGTGTTAGGCTAAAGCCTAGTGAGAACAAGTCAAATAAGAATAGGAGTACTAAACCCATTCGGAGTCATGCGGAGGATATAGCCGTGAGCTAAAACCAATGAATCAAATAAACCATTAGTGACTAAACATGGCACAAATAACACCAATCACATAGTGAGCTCAACTCCTCTAAGTATATTGCTCGAAAACATCAAGTCAACCCCTCTAGGTCTATTCTTGAGAGTTCCAAAACGGGGAACTCTAGCACAAGGGAATTACACCTTACTGCCTATGAGACGTTGCCTGACCATATAGGTCCACACCTTGCTTATCATGGTGACCCGATGCCTATTCCGTGCCAAGTGGTGAACCTAATGTCCAAAACGGGGACATAGGAACACTGTGCCTATGGATCCATTACACTAAAACTAAATACCAAAACATACTAGCATATGGTATGCTCACATAAAACATACATGCAAGAAGATCTTATGTAAGAGGTTACCAACATATAAATCTTGACTCCTACTATTGAGGAGACTTTGAATAACAAAACCCATCAACAAAATGGCATACATATTCTTCATTAAAAGTCAATATTGTAATTAATTCACCCAATACTTGTGTTCCCCCAAAACCCCACATACTCCACTTTGGTTAACCAAAAATCCCATAGAACCAAGAGTTGTCCCCCAAAACCACATACCCTTCCTTTTTGCTCTTCAAAATCGCCTACAAAGAGCTCCCAACAAAACCAAATGAACTAAAAACGGGTTGGTGAGCATTGTTATTGATAATTTCCCAATCTATCAAGCAATTCTCATAAAAGATATGACAATTATCAAGAACAAGAGAGAGAAAGTAGATCTTAAATATCACCCAAATCTGAAATGTTTACAATACGTGCTTACAAAATTAACAAAGACTAAACCTATTTAAACCTCAAACCTAATACAAGACTTAACCACTAAGGAATTAAACAACATTGACTTTTCCAAGACTTTGACATTGTTGACTTTTACAGTTTGACTTTTCTAATTAAATCTTGGATACAATGTTTTTGACTTAGCAATCTCCCCCTTTGTATTCAAGATTTAATAAAAATTTGACACTAGTCTTCAGCTCTTGATTCTTCAGCTTTTGTTTGTGGCAACTTTGAACTTTGATGCTTTAACAACCTTTAATCTTTCAGCCTTCGAAGAATCTTGAAAAGTCTTTTACACTTTGCAGCTTTAAAAGTCAACATGTCTTGAACACGAAACTGAATTTTTAAACCACCTTTGAAACTTTGAAACTTCTTTCATCTCAGAGAAATCTTTCAACACTGTATCTTCATCACATTGATCTCTTGACTGTCTTCAGAGAAACAAACTTTCACAAATCATCTTGATTTATCTTTGAACAATCTTTCTTCAGAATCTTTTGACTTTGAATTAGCGGAAGCATTTTGAATTGACTTTTGAACTCTCAGAATTTCTTCACAAGTCTTTTCACTTTGAAAACTCTTCATGGCTTTGAAATTGAATCTTTAAACAATCTTGATTTATCTTTGAACAATCTTTCTTCAGAATCTTTTGACTTTGAATTAGCGGAAGCATTTTGAATTGACTTTTGAACTCTCAGAATTTCTTCACAAGTCTTTTCACTTTGACAACTCTTCATGGCTTTGAAATTGAATCTTTGTACAATCTTGATTTATCTTTGAACAATCTTTCTTCAGAAATGAAATGAAATCAAGAGAATGAAATGGGTAGGATATCAAAGAACTGGATATTTTGTTTATATGAACGAATATAAACAATTTAGCAATAAACGCGCAATGAATGAAATGATAATTGATGCTCAACAACAATCAAAGCAAACGAGGGTATTACCATCGAAAAATTTGTTCTTTATAAGACATGGTAATAACAAATTGATAAAGTACTGAACCGCTGTGTATGAATACTTTACAGTATATGGACAAGATAATACGCAAGTATTGATCTTTGGAAACACACGGCCAGTTAAACATTAAAGCTTAAAATTGAAAAACATTTAAAAGCTCACTTATGAATTCATGAAATCTTTTGAGAATAGAGAAGTGGTTTGAACATTTAAGAAATTGTTTTTCATGCTTGAAAGTTGTTCTTCTTTCAAACAATCAGAGATCTAGGATCAGAAGATATTTACCTTTAAGCTCCCCCTCAAATCATGATAGAATGATTTAGATCTTTTAAGCTCCCCCTGGATATTAGCAGAATATCCTTCTCTGATCATTGAAAAATGGGTCCTGATCTGTTATTTGATCAGAAACCATCACCTTTACTCCCTCTATAAATTATGCAACAGTAGATTTATCAATGAAAACAAGATAGATATCTACAATTCCTTCTGGAATGTAGTCCGTCATATCAGTAAGATCTATCAATGAAAAAGTATAGGATAGAGATCTACAATTCCTTCTAGAATGTAGTCCATTGTAACACCCTTAAATCTGGAAATAGTAACTTATTAAAAATTTACTAAATACATCAATAAATAAATCATCTTCAACTACAAATTATGACTTAACCTCAATACAACCATTCATTCTATACAAAAGTCTATGATAAGGACGGGTGCTACTAAAACCCCATAATAGTTACTATCTCCAACGTTGCGGAAGACTTCACCAACTACTTACATTTGCACAAGGCTAAGGCTCGACTCTTCATAGGATTGCTAGGACCAACTCCCAACCTTGAAACCTGATGCACATGCCGACAAATAAAAAGGTTAGGCTTAACGCCTAGTGAGCTCAAGAGTTTTCAACATATATAAAATAATCGTTTAAAAGAAAGGATGCGATTAAAATCGTAGTTCTTCAATATGATACGTCTTACATGTGAAAGCGACTCATTTTCCAATAATATGCATTTTAAACAAAGAACACAAATTTGGACGTTTTCCAAACCCAACCACTACAAAGATGATAATACCAATGTACCAATGTAAGCCGCCCATTTATAAATTAGCTTTAACCCAAAACTCACTCAAAGCGTAAATATAATTTGAATTCTCCATTTATGAAGATACGGTTAAACCTTATATCCCAAGACACCCAAATCACGGGTGGGGCATAATACTCATCCCATAAAATCAAGGGTAAAACCCAATAATACCAAACATCACCGAAAACTTGGATAATAAAACTCAATACCCAAAAACAACACCTTTCGGTGACGGGGGATTCCCGATTCCATAAAATGTGACGGTCCACAAAGTAAGCCCATTTTATGTTGTTATGACTAGTCATATATAAACAAAAGTACACGCAAGAGATGTCAGGCTCAGTAGCTTTAAACGTACACCCACGGAAACTCGAGTTCAACCCCGTCGTGTTCCTATGTCGAGCCCCTCATCTAATATCGTAATACTTGAGCACGAAGGACTTATACCGCACCCCGGTACCTTAACGTGCAGCACGAAGGACTTACATCGCACCCGATACCTAACGTGCAGCTCATAGGACTTACATCGCACCCGATACCTAACGAGCTTCATCCAAAATTGCCAACAAGGCTCGAAGTCGAGCTACCAAAACTGGACAATTGTCCAAATGCTCAAAATCAAATAAAAATACCAAGCCGCAGGCTTAGCACCCATTGACCCATTGATAAAATAAAATAAGAATACGATATAATGCACTCGACCAACGGATATGCAAACACCACGACTAAAAGTAAGATTAGTTCAAAACTTAACATTAGTTGAGGCACCCATTTTCCCAAATGAACTTATAATCTTATATTTTCCAAAATACCTCATAACACAAATAACATGCATTTCCCAATTTTGACTGCTGATAAGAATGAAACCATAAAAAGAGACTATAAATACTCTTTCAAGTACTTCACATAAAATGCAAGTGATACTTTATAAAACACTCCATTTCATGATGATGCATAAAACCCGACAACCATTTAAAAGCGTATTTCTTTGACCAAAGATCTATTTATGCAATAATACCTCAAACACATTCATTTGTGACACATATATCAAAGCCCAAAAATCTCAAATGTGGTGTTATACAAAGTTTATAGAGTTAAATACTTCAACTAATCAAAGATTAACAAATACTCCAACATTTGATAATTTCATGTAAAACACATAGACACTTAAAATGGACATTTTGGCATGTACACCGTTTTCACAAATCAACTTGAACTCACCTTGCTAGATTTAGGTTAAATCTAGATTTTACCCCGCTTTGAGCTCCTTTGAAGAAACTTGAATCTTCAAGGTCAAAACTTCCATAACCTAAATCCACAAGTATCCAACCGTAAATAACCATAATCAACCATATAGAACCATTCCCCAAATATTTATCATCAAAATCTCCACTTTGGGTAAAACCCTAATTTTAACCCAAAACTCCCAAAGTACTTCCAAACCGAAATTAGAGAAAGCAAACACTAGGGAACCATCAATGGAGCATTTATAACTTATATCAAGGTTTAGAAATGGAAGAGATACACTTACCACTTAGGTTTTGATGAAAACCTAGAAAACCCAAGTTCTTGAAGATGGAGGTGATGATGATGAACTCTTGATCCTAGCTTCCACTCCACCACCAAATACTCTTGAATTTACCCAAAACTAACAATCTAACCTTGAAAATCTCTCAAAATCGAAACCATAGCATTTTGAATCGCCCAAAACGGAGTTATGGTGAAGGAGAAATGAGCAAATGAAGAAAACCCCCAAAAATCGGATTTTTAACTTCCAGACGCGCTCCGCTAAAGTGCCTGGCTAAAGTGACATATGTCACTTTCGAGAGGCACTCTCGCGCCAAATGTACCGAGGGTTTTTAGACTCTCAGCGATAGTGCCAAGCTAAAGTGACAGATGTCACTTTCGCTAGGCACTTTAGCCAAGCTTGTACCGATCGCTGTTTTGGCCATAACTTCTTCGTTTTAGCTCCGTTTTCGCTCCGGAAAGAACCGTTGGACTCGTAATTGAATTCTTTATCCATTAAGACTATAAAATCTAGAATTCAAGTCTAAGATCATATATCTTATTTTTCCTTGATATATCGGTTTCCGTATTAACTTGAAATGATACTTTTCGAAAGTCGGGGTGTTACATCCATCATATCTCTCTAATGCATATATCAGAAAAGAATGTACTCCCCCTTGATGGTTGATTTCCTCATTTGTGTATTTGAGTACAATCTCTGATCATGACAGGAGTAAGGTCTTTTAATCGCTGAAGTACGAGTCCTAAACTGTTGTGTCTAGAAGTCAAACTCCTTTGAAGTCCGGGTCCTAAGTTGTGTACTTAGAAGCCATAGTCTTGATATTGAGGTGCGGGTCTTGAACTATGTTATTCAAGAGCCATGGTTCTCTTACTCCCCCTTGACTTGAGGTGCCTGCAACACAGAATCAGTTTTTGGCTTTGGTACCCACTGGTATTTGGGGCCATGAATGTTAGTTGCAGTTCTTGTGGGTGTGATAGAGTAAGAACCATACCAGAAATGATCATTCGTCTTGTGAATATGATCATGTGTACCACAATCAGAACAATAATATTTAATACCTGAAAACGTGAGTAATTGATCTCTTGAGTATATATGGTCAGGTTTACCTTTATGAGCTTTGTTCTTCTTGGCTTTGTGAATATGTACACATGATGTCTTTCCTTTCAGCTCATCTAACATCTCATTTTTAACTAGTTTCTTCTTCCAGACCAGTTTCTCTGACTTGTAACTTCTTCTTCTTGGAGATGTATCTGAACCATCTAAATATCTATCATAGAAAATGTTAGTTCGACGAATCTGATCAAAAGATTTAACTGACCTTTGAGAAGAGACAAATTTCTGATTTGAACTTGAAACAGTCTTTTCAAGCGTTTTGATCTTTGAAGCGAAGTTGTCTCTTTCTTGAACAAGCAGGTCAATCTTCTTTGAGAACTCAGACTTCGTTTTCTGCTCTTTCAGTGCATTAGCAGATAGTTCAGATAACTTGGAAGTCAGCCTTTTGATTTCAGTCTCAAAGATAGACCGTTCTTCTTCAAATCCTTTCTCTGAATTGTTTCTCTGGCCTGATAGTTCCTTGAAGAATTCCACATTCTTCTGTTCAATAGCCTTCTTTTCTTTAGCAAACTTCTCTCTTTCCAAAATAAGTATTTTCTTAAAATCGAAAACTTGTTGAGAAAGTTTTATGCATTTAAGATCAATTGATTTCTTCTCTTCAAAACACTTTCTTGAGAAATCTGAGAACTTCTTTGAAAAACTTTTCTTTTCAATATCAAAATCAACTTTATTTTCAGCAAGCTGTTGTTCCAAATCAGATATATTCTTTCTAAGTTCAGCATTCTCATATTCCAATCTCATTATCTTCTCATCATTCAGTACAGAAGTTCTTTTTTGAAGATCTTCATTGATTGACTTTAAAGCACAAACTTCTTCTTTCAGTATAATGATTTCAGCAAAATACTCTTTTGACTTTTTCGAGTGAAAGTCAACAGCATAACCCATATTTACTTTCTCTAATTCAAGTTTTCTATTCTTCTCTTCAAGCTCTGTAAAAAAAACCCATATTGAATTAGTAATCAGCTTGATATAAAAGATCGTTCCCAAACTGTAAATCAGAAAATCAAAAATCAGAACAAATTGAAATCTTGTACAAAATTTAAAATTTGAACACTTGATATGCGCTAACAGATGGTAGCGCAAGACTTCACTTTGCGTGAACTGAAGGAAGCGCAAAACAGACTTCTCGCGATCAGAGTATGGCGCAAAGTAAGCTTTTCGTTATCAGTGTATGGCGCAAATAAAGCTTTTCGCGAGACAACAGTGGCGCAAAGTAAGATTTGCGTGACCAACTGCAGACGCAAATCTAACTTTGCGTGAGAGCCTTGTAGCGCAAAATGTATCTTTGCGTGAGAGCCTTGACACACAAACTTCGATTTTCTTGAAGTGATGCACACTGAACTTTACGCGAATAAAGATTGATGATTTGCGCGATATATGATTGGCGCAAGATAGACTTTGCGCAACCAGACTGAAACGCAAACTTAGATTTGCATGACTCTAAGAAGACGCAAACTAAATTTTGTCTTAAAGCCCTGAAAAACTCGCGCAAATCTGATGAACTCGCGCAGATCGTAGATCTAGCGCAAACTTGGCTCTGACTTGCACAAATCGATCCAAATTGATTCAAATCTGCAAATTGGTTCTAAAAAACTTATCAGCATCATCGAAAAACAATACTAAGCACAAATTTACTATCAAATTCAGATTGAAATCAACAATTTCCACAAATTCGATCAAGAACAGTGTTCGAACTCGACTTTTCAAGAAAATTTCAAAAATCAAAATTTAACATTGAATTTGTTCGAATTACTAGATGTAATCAATACTGTTAGTGTATTATTGTATACAAGATTTAATAGGAAAAGTCAAGTAAAGTAAAGTCAACAAAGTCAATGTATGTTTAGTCAATATGAGATTACTTACATCAAATTGATTAATATCAATTGGTATCAGAGCAAACCAATCCAATCAGAAGGATCAATACATCAAATGTTGTTTAAATTTTCGAAATCTTGATTTTTCACGAAATGTTTTTAAAAATCACTGTTTGATCCGTGGATTTCTTGTGTGTGTACAATTAAATCAAGAAATTGATTTGATTGTGTACGTTTTATCAATTGGATCAAGTTTCGTTCAGATCACAAAGTCTAATTCGAACATTAGATTGATCAATTTGATCAAATTCTGTTTTTTTTTTTTGTGAAACTCGAACTCATGCACTGTTTCTTGATTCAATTTGTTGTATTTTGTGTTTTTAATGGAAATCTTGTGAAGGAAAAGTGTTCTAATATGTTTTTCGAGTACACTGATGCATTTTGAGAATCAATTGCAGGTTTTAGAACGATCTGGAGTGATTTCGTGAACTGAAGTGTCGAAACGCGCAAGCTTCATCAAGTGAAGAACGCACAAGTTACTGAAGAATGCGCAAGCAAAGCCTGCGAGTTCACTATCAAACGCGCAAGTCAAAGGATTTGATATTTTGGATAAAACGCGCAAGCTGAAGCTAGCGAGTTTGCAAAACGCGCAAGCTGAAGCTAGCGAGTTTGGTCGAAACGCGCTAAAGAGACGTACGAGTTTCAGAAATGCACAAGTGCTTGCCAGCGAGTTTTAGTGTGAATAGTGTTTAGCGAGTTCGTCTGCGAGTTTGCCTGCGAGTTTGCTTGCGAGTTTGCTAAACGCGTATATAAGCATCTGCGAGTTTTAGCAAAACGCGCTAATATTGATCTGCGAGTTCTAGAAACACGCAAGTTACCATCTACGAGTTTCAACGTGAATAGTGACTAGCGAGTACAGTGATCTGCGAGTTTTAAGACTTAGATTTTTTTTCGAAAATTTAAATTTTTTTCTGATCCAAGTTTGACTTTTTAGTAAACATTTCTGATTTGTTTGGGAACGATCATTTTTTTTAGCGGAACCCCCGTGCTAAGTCTGCGGAGGGGGACATATTCTGATATTGGTCATAATTTTCTGATTTTTGACGATCATTTTTTTTAAGCTAACTTTTTCTTTCAAGATGCCAAAGACAGACGAGAGAGGAAACACTGTTTTATCTGCAAGAGATATGGTTGTTTTGTACATGCCAGAAATACCAAAGATGGAAGCTGAATTAGACAAGCTGAAAAATCAGAATTCAAAGCTTCTAAATCAGATTCAGGAGTTCAAATCTAAAGTGTCAAATTCTGATAAAACTCCTGATTGTATAAAATGTGCTAATCTTGATAAATCTGATTTTGCAGATATCATGAAGGAAAGAGAGAAAGAGATTAAAGATAAAGATAATCAAATTGAAATGAAAGAAAAGATCATAGGAGTTAAAGAGAAGATTATCATGCAGAAAGAGAGAAAGATTTCAAATCTTCAAAGCCAACTGAAGACGACTGAACAGAAAGCATCAGATTTGCAAGATGAATCAGTCAAGCTTCAAAACAAGTTTAAGGCTTTCGAAGAGAAAATATCTGTCTTGGAGAAGAAGAATGCTGAATTGAAAACAAGTTTTCAAGCAGAAAAAGAAAAATCAAATGTGAAGACATCTTCAAATCAACAGTTATCTGAGATTTCCAAGAAAACTTTACAAGAGAAGAAGGATCTTGAGCTTAGATGCATAAAACTTTCCAAGCAAGTGTCAGATTTTGAAAAAGTTATAATCACTGAACGGGATACTTTTGCTAAGGAAAGAAAAGTTCTTGAAGATAAAAATACTGAACTTCCTAAGCAGATTTCTACTTTACAAGACTTGCTTGAAAAAGAAAGAAATATTTTCAAAGAAAAGAAGCAGTCTTTTGAGCAAGAAAAGAAATTATTTGAAAAGAAAAATGCTAGGATTTTCAAGGATATTTCTGAGAAAAACAAGAACTTGGAAACAGATTTTGAGCAAGAACGTTCATATTTTGAATCTGAAATATCTAAGCTCACATCCAAATTATCCGTTCTGTCATCAGAAATTCTAAAAGAACAGATGGCTAGATCTGATTTGAAACAGAAGTTTGACACACTTAATTCTGAAAGAAACATTTTATCTACAAAGATAAAAGACTTGGAAGCTGCAAACGTCAATTTATCAGAAAAGATTTCAGCTGATGTGATTAATCAATCACCTGTTGATAACTCAACAGAATCAGTCTTATCTTTCAAAACAGGTTCAAGTTCCATTCATGACAAAAATATTTTGAAAAAGAAAAGTGTCAAACCACAAAATGTCAAATCAATTCAGATTCGACCATCAAATCTATTTTATGATAAATCTGTTGATGGTTCAGCAAATTTTTATATCAAATCTCTTGGAAAGTCTTCTAAGAAAAATCAGATGGTTTGGAGAGTTAAAGATTCTTCTGAAGAGAAAAAGAAGAATGACAGATCATTCAAATCCACAACAAATGCCAAAAAGAACATTGCGCATAAAGGTAAATCTTTTGGTAATCCTGATATATATTACTCGACTAATCATCTGATCAGGATTGCTCAAAGGAAGATCTGTTGTTCTTACTATGGAGAGAATGACTTCGTTCAAAGAGAAACTGCTCACAACTGGTACGGTTCTTATAGAATAACTTCTCAGAATTCTGGTTTTAAAAGATATACATCTAATGAAAAGTGGATTCCTAAATCTAACATACCAGGACCCAAATACCAGTGGGTACCAAAACCTGTTAAATCTATTTTGCAGGTACCACCGGTCTAGGGGGAGCAGGAACGATGGTTTTTGAACACAACAATTCAAAACCCGTACTTCAAAGTATAAGTGTTTGACTTCTGATCATGTACAGATCAGGACTCGTACTTCAAAGTACAAAATTTTGACTTCTAGACAAAACAGTCTAGGACTCGTTCTTCAAAGTTCAAAGAAGATGGCTTTTGAACAAAACAGTTCAAAACCCGAACTTAAGTGTAAAGAATTGTGGCTTCTGATCACATAACAGATCAGGACCCGTTCTTTCATGTTCAGACATGGATATTATGCAAATATCCAGGGGGAGCTTAAAAGAAAACAAATCATGTTATATTGATTTGAGGGGGAGCTTAAATGTAAGTATCTTCTAATCTTGATCTTTGATTGTTTGAAAGAAGAACAACTTTCGAACATGAAAAACACTTTCTTAAATGTTCAAACCACTTCTTGTTCTCAAAAGATTTTATGAATTTAGAAGTGTGATTTTAAATGTTTTTCATTGTTGAACTTTAATGTTTAACTGACCATGTGTTTCCAAAGATCAATACTTGCGTATTATCTTTTCTATATACTGTCAAGTATTCACACACACAGGTTCAGTACTTCATTTAATTTTGTTATTACCATGTCTCATAACAAACAATTTTTCGATGGTAATACTCCCGTTTGCTTTCAAATGTTGTTGAGCATCAATCATCATTTCATTCTTTGTGCGTTCATTGCAAAATTGTTTATATTCGTTCATATAAACAAAATTTCCAATTCCTTGATACCCTAAACCATCTTATTTGATCTGATTGATATATTATCAGATTCTCAAAACAATTCTCTTGATTTCATTTCATTCATTCAATATCCTTGTTTTGAGAGATCTTCAAAGTTCAATTGCTCAAATCTCATGAGCATGCATTCTGACACTGTTATCATTTTGTGCTTAACTGTTCATGTTAAATTGTTGAGCAACTATTCTTTTAGGACTTACATGGGATTCGTGTGTGAGCTTAAATAGAACTTCCATGGATTCACGTTAACCTGTGTTTCCTACCCAGGAAGTAATCCTAGAGTGATTGAGGGGTGAGGGGTCATAAATCAAAGAGTGGGGGAGATAACTCATTCGGTTGAGTTTTTCTCATTGTGTGGAGCGGAAAAATGTAAATGAGAGTTTGGTTAGAAGTGAGCTTTAATGTTAAAAAGAAAGAGGGTGTGAGAACAGAGTTAAAAGAATATCAGAACTCTGCACCAACCACTTTCTGAGCCGGGCAACCACATCTACTGATTGGTTCACATTCTTTGGTGACCATCATTGAAAAAGGCAGTGAGCCCATGCCAACTCTTGCAATTACCCCACCAGCCACTCGTTTCTTTCTTAACAAAGAAATGTTTCATTTTCTTTGAGGACGCATCATATCTGATATCTGGTCTTCACTCGGAAGATTTAGATATTGAAAAAGAAGGAAAGTTGCCCCACCTTCGCACCTCTTTCATGCACATTGAGTCCGTGTAATATTTGTTGCTGTCTCAACAGTTTACACAATTTGAGCCTTATGAAACACAATCATTGTGCTAAATTCTTTCATACACAAGCATGAGCACACAGAAAATTTGTTTTTCTGTCAGAACATTCATAGAATTACCTTGTGTTTTTCAATGATTGAATGGAAGTCCTGGGGAGTCATCATCAAACCAGCTCCTTATATTGTACATTCGTTGTACACAGTAACTCCGTGTTACTGATAGGCACTTCTAACTGTTTCATTTGTTGAATCAGGGTTACCAAGTTCATTATATCTGAATTTGAAAAGATTCGGGTATATACAGTTCATGATTCAGTTCACATCAAAAGGAGGAGAATGTATTTTTAAGGGGGAGAATCAAAGATTATGTTGAAATTGAGAAAATTTTGATGATTATGATGCTCACAATCATCAAAAAGGGGGAGAAATCAATAGAGATCAATTTCAAAAGAACAAATTATGAAAGAAGTATTAATTGTCAAAAGAGATGTTTCAAAGTCAAGTCAAGATAAAAAGGGGGAGAAATCTACAGAGATCAAGTTCAAAGAATTTCAAAGTTATAAAGTCAAGACTTGTGAAGATTTTTCTGAAAGATGAAATCAGATGAAAAGAAATCATTCTCAAAGATTTCTGAAGACAAGTCCATGTTGAAGATAATTCAAGAAAGTTTGCTTTTCTGAAGAATGATCAGAGATTGTAGAAATGAAGATACAAAGATCAGAGATCCTTTGAAGTTTCAAAGTTTAGAAGAAGTTTAAAGAATTTCAAAGAATTCAGATTTACTAGTGAAGACTGGTTGACTTTCCAAAGCTGCAAAATGTTAAAGACTCTTCAAGATTCTTCAAAGATTGAAAGACTGAAGACTGTTAGAGCTTCAAAGTTCAAGACTGTCAGAGACAAAAGATTGAAGAATCAAGTGCTGAAGACTTATGTCAAATTTTTATTAAATCTTGAATACAAAGGGGGAGATTGTTAGTGTATTATTGTATACAAGATTTAATAGGAAAAGTCAAGTAAAGTAAAGTCAACAAAGTCAATGTATGTTTAGTCAATATGAGATTACTTAGTCTTTAAGCTTGTGGTTTTAATCCTTGGTATAAATACCTTAGGTGCTTTGTAATCTTGTAGCTAGACACATTGTACTCAAGATTGTTAGATCAATGACTAAAGAATTTTCTCTCTCTACACTCTCTCTCTAGAATCTTGACATTGTTATATCTTGTTTAGAGATAGATTGCTTGATTTGTGATTGGGATTTACAATATCAAATACAAGGATCAATCCAAAACACAAATCGAATCCAATGATTCCATTTTCTTGCATCAAAAATGACTTTTCCAACAAAATTCGGATGAACAGTACAAAAACTCGAGTTCTTGAAAAAATTTAGAAAAAAATCAATTTTTCGATCTAAAAATCCAGATTTCAATTCAATTCTTTGTTCAAATCATTTCTGAAAATGTTTGGTTCAGTTCTGATACCAATTGTTATTGATAATTTCCCAATCTATCAAGCAATTCTCATAAAAGATATGACAATTATCAAGAACAAGAGAGAGAAAGTAGATCTTGAATATCACCCAAATCTGAAATGTTTACAATACGTGCTTACAAAATTAACAAAGACTAAACCTATTTAAGGACTTAACCACTAAGGAATTAAACAACATTGACTTTTCCAAGACTTTGACATTGTTGACTTTTATAGTTTGACTTTTCTAATGAAATCTTGGATACAATATTTTGACTTAACAAGCATTTAAGGGCCTGGAGCCCGTCGGCGACATTGCCTTGCGACTATGACACTGTCATAGTCGCTTGGTCATAGTCGCCCGTGTCCAAGGGCCCTCAGTACCGACCTGGCGACAATGACATGCGACAGTGACACATGTCATAGTCGCTGGTCATAGTCGCCGGGTTCACCCCACCTACGCTACACTGCTCGCGACTTTGCCCCGCGACAATGACCTCTGTCACAGTCGCGGGCATTGTCGCCCCAGGCTTACTAAAGCCCGCTTTCACCTCAAATCAATTCCAAAAAACACACGACTCCCTCGCTAGGTCCAATAACAAGGTTTATGATCAAATTAGCGACATACCATAATTGCGGGTGTTACAATCCTCCCCAACTTGGGAAAGATTTCGTCCTCGAAATCTCGACTAGGTGAAGAGGTGAGGATATCTTCGCTTCATGTCCTCTTCCGCTTCCCAAGTCACATTTGCACCTCGATGGTGTTTCCATTGAACTTTCACCATCGTGACTTCCTTGTGACGAAGCTTCTTCGTCTTCCTTTCCAAAATTGCATCGGGCTCTTCGATGCAACGCTTTCCCTCCTCAACTTTGATCTTGGAGAGTGAAATAACACGCTCCTCCTCCGCTAGACATTTACGAAGGTAGCACACATGAAATGTGTTATGGATTCCCTCCATTTCCGGAGGTAGTTCCAACTGGTAGGCTTGAAGCCCTACTCGCTTAAGCACGGTGAATGGTCCAAGGAAACGGGGACTTAGATTCCCACGCTTTCCGAACCGAATAATTCCCTTCCAAGGGGACACCTTCAACATCACGCGGTCTTCCACTTGGAATTCTATCGGTAGCCTCTTCTTGTCGGCATAACTTTTCTGTCGGTCTTGAGCCGCCTTAAAGAGTTCACGTATACCCTTCACCTTATCCGCCGTCTCTTGTACAATTTCAGGTCCGGTAAATTGCTTCTCCCCCGCTTCAAGCCAACATACAGGAGTTCGACACTTACGACCGTATAAAGCTTCAAACGAGTCCATCCTAATGCATGAGTGGTAGTTGTTGTTGTATGCGAATTCCACCAAAGGTAGGTGAGAGTCCCAACTACCCCCAAAGGCGATCATGCAAGATCTGCACATATCTTCTAGCGTTTGAATTGTCCTCTCGCTTTGGCCGTCGGTCTGAGGATGATAGGTTGTGCTCAACTTCACACGCGTGCCCAATTCCTTTTGCAACCCATCCCAAAAATGCGATGTGAACCGACTATCTTGATCCGAGACAATAGACAACGACACACCATGACGAGACACCACTTCATCAATATACAACTTTTCAAGCTTGTCCATGGGTAAGGTCTCTCACATGGCCAAGAAATGAGCGCTCTTGGTCAAACGGTCCATTATCACCCAAATGGTGTCATGGCCTCTAAAAGTTTTTGGCAATTTTGTCACAAAATCCATTGTGACGTGCTCCCATTTCCATTCCGGGATTTCCAAAGATTGTAGACTCCCATAAGGTCATTGGTGCTCGACCTTCACTTGCAAACAGGTCACACATCGTTCCATGTAGTGCGCCACATCGAGTTTCATGACCGGCCACCAATAATGTAATTTTATGGGCATCTTCGATGGATAGAATACTTTGACTTATGGGCATCTTCGAGGATAAGTTCTCGGTTACTCCCGATCTTAGGCACCCAAATTCGTCCGTTGAAAAGTTTCACCCCTCAACTATCTTCAGTCAATAGAAGATGTTGTTTTGTCATGACTTCTCCTTTGAGGTTTTCTTCTAGTAAGGCCTCGACTTGCGATATCTTGATTCGGTCGATGAGTGTTGAAGTTAACTCAATCCGTGCAAAGGTAACATAGGAATTACACCTCCATAGTCTTTCCGACTCAAAGCGTCGGAGAACGACGTTTGTCTTACCCGGATGGTAAAGTAACTCGCAGTCATAGTCCTTTAGTAGCTTCAACCACCTCCGTTGCCTCATGTTCAACTCCTTTTGATCAAATATGTGTTTCAGACTCTTGTGATCCGTGTAGAGAGTGCACTTGGTACCATAGAGGTAGTGTCGCCACAACTTTAATACGAACACCACCGCCGCTAATTCTAAATCATGCGTAGGATAGTTGACCTCATGAACTTTGAGTTTCCTCGACGCATAAGCAATCATCTTCCCCCTTTGCATAAGAACACAACCCAAACCCATTTTCGACGCATCACTATACACCACAAAATCTTTCGTCCCATCGGGTAAGGATAGGATTGGAGCTTCGCAAAGCTTCCTTTGTAAAGTTCAGAATGCCTTCTCTTGACTCTCGGTCCATACAAACTTAACATTCTTACGCGTTAGGGCCGTTAACGATGAAGCTATCTTTGAAAAGTCTTGAATGAATCTTCGGTAGTATCCCGCCAATCCTAGAAAGCTTCGGATTTCAGACGGACTCTTGGGAGGTTCCAAATTCATCATCGTCTCTATCTTTGCAGGATCCACCTTCACTCCTTCCATCATGACCACATGAACCAAAAACTGCACTTCTCAGAGCCAAAAGTCGCACTTCGAAAACTTTGCGTAGAGCTTCTCCCGCTTTAACACTTCTAGAACTTCCCGAAGGTGATGCTCGTGATCTGCTTCATCTTTGGAGTACACAAGGATGTCGTTGATGAACACTATTAATGACTTGTCAAGGAACGGTCGACACACTCGGTTAATCAAGTCCATAAATATTTCCGGTGCATTAGTTAGGCCGAACGACATCACTAGAAACTCGTAATGACCGTATTGCGTCCTAAACGCCGTCTTTGGAATGTCGTCCTTCGCCACCTTCACCTGATGATAGCCCGACCGTAGATCTATCTTGGAGAGGCAACCCACGCCTTGTAATTAGTCGAACAAGTCGTCGATCCTCGGGAGCGAATACTTGTTCTTCACTGTAACCTTGTTCAGTTCTCTATAATCGATGCACATCCTCATTGAGTCGGCCTTCTTCTTGATGAACAAGACCGGAGCTCCCCAAGGTGATGAACTCGATCGAATAAAGCCCTTCTCAAGAAGGTCTTGAAGTTGAGTCATCATTTCTTGCATCTCGGTAGGAGCTAATCGATAAGGAGCTCGAGCAATCGGAGCAGCTCCCGGGATGAGGTCGATTCGGAATTCCACTAAGTGATCCGGTGGCAAACCGGGCAAGTCTTCCGGAAACACATCGGGAAACTCGCGCACCACTCTAACATCTTCTAGTTTTCGTTTCTCAAGTTTGGTGTCGATAGCATAAGCCAAGAAGGATGAGCATCCTTTTTCCAAACACTTCCGAGCTTTGATCATAGAGATAATCTTCACTTCGCCTTTCCTTCTTTCGCAGTAGATTATTGTCGCCTCTCCGTTCGTCACGGAAAATCGGATCATCTTCTTGGAACACACAATTTCGGCTTGGTTCTCCGATAGCCAGTCCATACCCACAACCACATCGAAACCACCAATTTGCACGGGCAATAGGTTTATGGGGAATTTCTTTCCTTCAAACTCAAGGGTGCAACCTCTAAGGATATTTCAGATTAATACTTGATCCCCATTCGCTATTTTTACAACTAAAGCATCCTCTAGATTACTCATAGGCATAGCAAGCTTTTGACATAAATTATCGGATATAAACGAGTAGCTAGCACCCGAGTCAAATAACACACGTGTAGGTGCGGAGTTTAGAAGAAACGTACCCGACACCACATCGGTCGAAGCCTTAGCCTCTTCTGTTGTCATCTGAAAATCTCTTCCGACCGCCTGAGGGGGTTCCATCTTCTTCCCGCCATTTCCCCTGGTCTTGAGCTTCGGGAATTCCGCCCTCACGTGCCCCGGTTCCTTGCACTCGAAACATATTTGCCCCTTAATAGGGCAATCTCGAAACGTATGACCCGTCTTTCTGCATTTGTAGCACGTTTCGGGAATAAAGTTGTTAGAGCATAAATATATTGGATACAAGATCAAGCATACTGAAGGTCATAGTTAAGAAAGTCAAAGCTGCTAAAAGTCAAACCTCATTAAAAGTCAAAGTCTATTTGTAATAAGTCAAACTTTGTAGTCTTTGTATTTTAGTTTTCTTAGTATTAGGTGGTAGTATAAATAGTTTTTCTATTTTGTATTTGTTAGTAGTTGGAAGTTGTACATTGTAAGAGATCAGATTGTAAAGAGATAGAGAGAGTTCTAGAGAGAGAAAGTGTAAAAGATTGAATTTGAAAGAATAATCAAACAGGTAATTTGATTGTTAAAATCTTGTTTGTTTGATTGTTATCGAATAGGAACTAGAATCTGGAACACACAATTGGTATCAGAGCAGATCCAAAGGTGAAATCAGATCAAGAAAATCAAGAATTCGAGTTACTGTTCATCGTCTCTGTTAAGAATCAAATTTTGTGTTTGAGAGTGTTTTTGTAGCAGATTTTGATTAGAAAGTGGTCGAAAAGAGTAATAGATCGAGTTCTTGTAATCAATTACAAGTTTTTGCACTGTAATTCATTCGATTTTGTGTTTTTTTTGTTGAGTTTTGTTCGAAGTTGTAAAGTTACTGTTTCATCGAAGTTTGAGTTGTAAAAGTTGTTGTTTGTAAATTTCTTTGATTGTAAGTCGTTCTAGAGTTGTAATCGAGCAACAATCCAGAGTTTCAGATCATATAAACCAAGAAAAGATCGATTTCAGACGAAAAAGATGGTTTTTGGGTCGAAAAACGATAAAACGCGCTAGATCGCTAGAACGCGCAAGTTCTTCGTGGAACGCGCAAGGTTCATCCGCAAGAACGCACAAGTCGAAGAAAAGATATTGGTCAAAACGCGTAAGTAATGACTAGCGAGTTTTAAAAACGCGCTAGTTGAAGTCTACGAGTTTGGAAAAAGTTAGAAAAATTTCTAAGGACCAGAACGCGCTAGTAGTGGCCAGCGAGTTCATCAAACTCGCTAATTGAAGCTAGCGAGTTTAAGAAGGAATAGTGACTTGCAAGTTCTTAGTCTTGCGAGTTTGAGGAGAAACAGTGATCAGCGAATTCATCGACCTGCGAGTTTGCAGATTTCAGAAATAATTCTAAGTGTTGAAACGCGCAAGCTTCGATCTGAGAGTTTGGGAAACGCGCAAGATTCGATCTGCGAGTTTGGGAAACGCGCACATCACAGTTAGCGAGTTCTAGTATGAACAGTGGTTAGCGAGTTCAGGCGCTTGCGAGTTTCGTCGATCTGTGTGTTTCATCTACGAGTTTTATCTGCGTGTTTGCTTACGAGTTTCTCAAAACGCGCAAATTTCTGCGAGTTTTTCTTGCGAGTTTGCTTGCGAGTTTGTATGCGCGTTTGGTTGAGAATTTAGAGAACGCACAAGAATCAGTCTGCGAGTTATTCAGTCTGCGAGTTTTAGGGCTTGCGAGTTAAATAGTGACTTGCGAGTTCTGATACTTAGTCAAAATTTTCAATTTTTCTGATTTTTCTAGTTTTTCAAGATTTTTTTTCTTCACATTTTGGACTAACGATCAGTTCTAGTTTCTTATTGGTATATTTTTCAAACAGGTTAAACGAGATGACTTCCAAAGACGCACTTTCAATTGGAACAGATGTCAAGCCTCCAGTTTTGTTCAAAGGTGAATACGAACAATGGAAAGACAGATTCCTGGATTTCATAGATAGACATTCAAATGGAGAGAACATACTTCTATCGATCACTGAAGGTCCCATGAAACCAATCACAATTCAAGTACCTGTTGATGATCATGATGGTAATAATGTTGATGGTGAAAGTGATGATGGAGATGGAGAAAAGGAAATAAAGACAAAACCAGTTAAAGTTGACTTCTCTCAGTACTCAGAAGAACAAAAGAGTAGATTTAAAGCTGATAAGCAAGCAAGATCTCTTTTACTCCAAAGCATTCCAAATGATATCTACATCAAGATTGACAGCTTCAAACATAATGCTAAACAGACGTGGGATCAATTGGAAAAGATGATGATGGGATCAAAGATAGGGAATCAGATAAAGGCGGCCAACTGCATCAATAACTATGAGGAATTCAAGGCAAAAGAGAATGAGAGTCTTGAAGACACATATGAGATATTTACTTTTCTTCTTAATGAGCTAACAAAGAACAAAGTCAAGAAGAAGCAGCTGGAAAACAATGTAAAATTTCTGAGCATTCTTCGTCCTGAATGGAAAAAGCACACGAGAAGGATGAAGCAAATGAAAGACTTGAATGAAATTCCTCTTCATGAAGTTTATGAGACTCTGAAACAAAATGAAGAAGAGGTTGAAGAGAAAAGAGCTGAGAAGAAGAAGGCAGTACAAGTTCCTGATCCGATTGCTTTGGTTGGAGAAACAAAGAAAGAAAAGAAAGAAAAGATTGAGAAGAAGAAGAAAAAGATAGTGAGTTCAAGTTCAGAGTGTGGTTCTGTGTCTGACAGTGATGATGGCGAAAGTCTGAAACAAGCCATGATATTGCTGACCCGTGCATTTCAGAAGAAATTTTATAAGAAGTCGGGATCTAATTCTTAATGCTATTCGTCATCAAGTTCAAAGAACCACGAGCATCGGGAAAGAGTGGAAGGAAAGAGATTTGATGAGAATAGGTATGGTGAGAAGAAATCGGATGAGAAGAAGAAGTTTGTGAATGATTACACAGCTGTAGAGAAGCCTTCGACTGATTCAATTAAATGCTATAACTGCGGCAAGTTGGGTCATTATGCCAAAGATTGTCGGAAGCCGAAAGTACGTAACTCTCAGTACTATCAGAACAAGTTGCTTCTGGCAAGACAACAAGAAGCTGGTGTTGCTTTAATGGCCGAGGATGAGTTTTGGTTAGATCATTCTGAGGATGAAAGTGATGAGAAAGAAGAAAATGCTCATATCTGTCTCATGGGCAAAGAAGAAAAAGATGATGATTCAGATGATGAGGCAGTTAATGAGGTATTAAACTTAACTCCAAAAGATCTTATTACCAAATTGGAAACCATGGTGGTTGAGCTACAAAATTTACAAAATAATCTGAAAAATGAAAAAGAAAAGGTTGCTAAAAAGAACAAAAAGATCTTTGAACTTAATACTTCTGTTATTTTAAACAAAGATCTAATTGATTCTTTACGCAAATCTGATTCTGATTCTAAATCTAAAGTAGATAATTTTGAAAAGAAGATTTCTGAGTTTGAAGGTAAAGTAAATAGATATGAGTTTGAGAAAAATGAATCTGCACTAACTATTTATAAACTGCAGGTTGAAAACAAAAATTTGAACAAGAAGGTAAATGGTCTGGAAGTTAAACTTTATAAAAGAGATCAAACAGATCAAACCATTTTTCTTAATGCTCCTAATGAAGAGGTTGATGTTAAGCAAAGATGGGGACTTGGTTTTAACAACCCCCATTATCTTAAGAAAGCCATCAGAAAACAGCCGGCACTTTATAACTATGATTTTCTTGCATGTGCTGGTAAACATACTCATTTAAAACCCAAATTTGTTACCAAATTGTCAAAAGAAGATGAGACCAAAGAAACTGAAAATAGAAATAATAAAAAGAAAATGCAACTACCGTTTAACTATGTAAAGTTAAATGATAGTTATCTTTCAGAAACACCAAAAGGTCTTTCAAAAGACTATTTTGTTAGTTATTCCGCATCTGAGATGAAGGCAAAACCTGCGATTGCAAAGGTTTATGTTCCTACATCTATTCTTGAAAGCAAAATAGTTGAACTTGAAAATGTTTTATCTGATGAAAAACTTTTGGTTGATATAGAACAAAATGTGTTTTCTACAGTTATAAAGAACACTGTTTTTCAAGAAAAATCAACAAAGTGTTCTACAGTTTCAAAGGAACCTCAAATTTTCTCTGATAATTCTGATGACTTATTTGAGTCTGCAAATGATTCTTTTAATTCTGATGATGGGAGCATGGAAGAATCTGATATGTTTGACATTCATTCTAAACTTCCTGATCACTCTACTTGTCTTGAAAATGACAAAGTGTTACCAAGTGGTGTTAGTAATGACAAAGTTTCTGTAACTGCTGATTACTATGCTAATGGTAAGAAACATAAGAAGTAGCGATTACAGAAACAGAAATACACTGGTACACAAAAGAAACTTCAGTCACAAAAATCTATTTTTCTTAATAAATCTACATCTTATGTTTCAGATTTAAGGAAGAAAAAGCTGAAAGCTCAATCCAAATGGAGACCAAAACAGAAGGATGCTGAGATAGCTGAATCAGTTACTGATAATTCTTGTACTAAATCTGTTAGTAGTGATTCTGATGTAGTTGATCAATGTGCTTCTCATAAACAAAACCTTGTAACTTCTTACAAGCGTTATTCAATAAAGCAGTTGATTCAATTATCTCCTATTACTACTAAATTTCATTATAATTATCGGAAAACTGACTTTGCTTATTCTCATGATTCTTCTGATTGGTATGGATCTTATCATGTATATTCTTCTAGATCAAATGATTTTAAAGGTTTTCAAATGAACAGAGGATCCATTTTCAAGTGGATGCCAAAATCTTGTGCTAATCTGTTAGGGCCCGTTTTTAAATGGGTACCTAAATCTATTATTGCCTGATTTCTCTTGCAGACCCGGCATATGTGGTACTTGGATAGTGTATGTTCCAAGCATATGACTGGGCAAAAAGCTTTATTGTCTAACTATACAGAGAAATTCAGTGGTAATGTCAGATTTGGAAACGATCAGCTTTCACCTATTCTAGGATATGGTGACATCATTCAAAACAACATAACGATAAGTAAAGTGAGTTATGTCGAAGGCTTGGGGCACAACTTATTCAGCATAGGTCAATTCTGTGATAAAGGGTTAGAGGTCAACTTCAAGTCTAAGAGTTGCTCAGTTCGTACTAAAGACGGAATAGAACTCTTGGGTGGACATAGAAAGACAAATTTCTACACCATCAACTTGTCCAAAGTTCAGATTGACAACCAAGTATGCTTGATGACAAAAGCTTCGTTGCAGCAAAGTTGGCTCTGGCACAGACGTTAATCTCACTTGAACTTTCGTTACATCAACAAGCTGGTTCGTGGGAAATTAGTAAAGGGACTTCCTGAGCTGAAATACGAGAAAGAACACTTATGCGCATCTTGTGAGAAGGGTAAGATGAAGAGAGCCGCTCACAAACCGAAGCCTGAACCAAGCACTAGTTCTCCGTTAGAATTGCTACACATGGATTTATGTGGTCCAATGAGAACTCAGAGTTTGGGTGGTAAGAAATACGTGTTGGTCATTGTGGACGATTATTCAAGATACACGTGGGTCAAATTTCTTCGATCTAAAGATGAGACACCGGAAGTTCTCATTTCATTTTTAAAGACAACCCAAGTGAAACTGCAGCGACAAGTCAAGTTCCTTCGAACTGACAATGGCACAGAATTCAAGAACAAGGTTGTTGATGAATATCTCGATTCAGTTGGGATTTCACATCAGTATTCTGCTGTTAGAACCCCTCAACAAAATAGAGTAGTAGAAAGACGTAATAGGACGCTAGTCGAGGCCGCTCGGACTATGCTTAGTCAATCGGATATACCTCTATTCTTGTGGGCGGAAGCTGTGTCGACTGCATGCCATACGCAAAATCGTTCCATAATACACCGCCGTTTTCAGAAGACTTCATATGAGCTAATCAACAATAGAACACCAACTATCAAATATTTTCACATATTTGGGTGTAAATGTTTTGTGCTTAACGACAGAGAGAGTCTGAATAAATTCAGTGCTAAAGCGGACGAAGGCATCTTTATCGGTTATTCTTCAACTTCTGCAGCATATCGTGTTTATATAAAGAAGTCAAAGACAGTTGTGGAGAGCGTCAATGTTACATTTGATGAAGAAATGGCTTCTGATCAAATCATTTCAGAACCCGTTATCACTGGTGTATTAGCTTCTGGGCAGATCAGTCCAGAACCTGTGTCTACAGCGATAAATTCGGATAACGCTTCTACATCTACTTCACATTTAACTGATTTAGATTTGTTATTTGAATTCTTTTATGATGAGTTTCTAGGATCTAATATATCTAAATCTGCTGTGACTGACAGGTCTGAAGATACAAGTTGTAATCATCCAGTCACTTCAGAGGTCATTACTGAACAAGTATCTCCCGTTCAGTCTGAAACTCATATTCCTATTGTTACTCCTACAGTTGAAGATGCACAAGCAAATATTGAGCCAGAAGTAACTGTTTCAGTTGGGTGTAATACTTTGTCTACTCAACAACCTGAATTTGTTGTTCCCACTGATACTTCTGCACATGAAACTTCAACTGACAAACCCCCTCCTGTAATTCAAACTGAAGATTTTGAAAGTGGATTTCAAGATGATGATCATATTCAATCAGTATCTATTCCACTCCCACATGAGCATCGCTGGACCAAGGACCATCCATTACATCAAGTAATTGGAGATTTTGACAAGCCTGTTCAGACAAGGTCAGCGACTCTTAATCAGTGTATGCATGATTCATTCCTCAGCAAGATTGAGCCAACTCGAGTATCTGAGGCTCTTGCTGATTCGGACTGGGTATCTGCTATGTAAGAAGAGATCAATCAGTTTGAAGCCCTAAAGGTTTGGAGATTAGTTCCTAAGCCTGAAGGAAAGACCGTGATAGGAACTAAGTGGGTATTCAAGAACAAAAAGGATGAAGATGGTGTCGTCATCAGAAACAAAGCTAGACTTGTTGCCAAAGGCTATCGGCAAGAGGAAGGCATTGATTATGACGAGACGTATGCTCCAGTAGCGCGCAAAGAGGCAATCAGAATGTTTCTCGCCTACGCCGCTCATAAGAACTTCACAGTCTTTCAGATGGATGTGAAAACAGCCTTTCTGAACGACATTCTTAAAGAAGAAGTGTACGTGTCTCAACCTGAAGGGTTCGTCAATCAAGACAAGCCAGATCATGTATATATCTTGGACAAAGCCCTTTATGGATTAAAGCAAGCCCCTCGATCCTGGTATGACGTCTTATCCAAATTCTTGGTCAAGTCTGGTTTCTCTAAAGGTAAGATCAATACTACTTTATTCATCAAGAAAGAAAAAGCTGATATTATACTTATTCAGATTTATGTTGATGATATAATATTTGGTTCTACTAATCCAAAATATTGTAAAAACTTTTCTAACCTCATGGTGTCACGTTTTCAAATGAGTATGATGGGAGAGATGAATTTCTTTCTCGGATTACAAGTTAAACAACTTTCTACGGGGATTTTTATAAATCAATCTAAGTACATTTTGGACATTCTTCGGAAGTACAAAATGGAAAATCACAAATCTATTGGCACCCCGATGGCACCAGGAACTAAGATCCACACTGATCCTTCGGGAAAAAGTGTTGATGTTAGAACATATAGAGGTATGATAGGATCGCTGATGTATCTTACTTCGAGTAGACCCGATATTATGTTCTCAACATGTCTTTGTTCTAGATATCAAGCTGCTCCCAAAGAATCCCATTTGGCTGCTGTCAAACGGATTTTTAGATATCTGAAGGGGACTGAAGACCTTGGTCTGTGGTATCCTAAGGATACAGGGTTTCAACTGACTGCATATTCAGATGCAGATCATGCAGGTTGCATGTTGGACAGAAAGAGTACTTCTGGTCACGTACAATTTCTTGGAGACAAGCTCGTTAGCTGGGCTTCAAAGAAATAGTTATGTGTTTCCACATCGACTGCAGAAGCAGAATATGTAGCTGCTGCCAGTTGCTGCTCTCAAGTCTTGTGGATGCGAACACAGCTACGAGATTATGGCTTTAAGTATGATAAAATCCTAATATATTGTGACTCGAAGAGCGCGATTACTATATCTGCTAATCGTGTTCAACATACTAAAACCAAACACATTGATGTAAAGTATCATTTTATAAAAGATAATGTTGAAAAAGGAACAATTGAACTTTATTTTGTAAAAACAGATTATCAACTTGCAGATTTATTTACCAAACCCTTAGATGAAAAGAGATTTAATTTTCTTGTCTCTAAGCTTGGTATGTTAAATCTGAAGACATAATCGGTTGTTACCTACTAAAGTTACAAATTGTTATTTTTCGTCATTTTCTTTATCTTTATGTCTAAATGATACCTGCACTTTAATGGTTTGCTCATGATCTCAGGGGGAGTATGAGAAGATTGTTAGATGATTTATATTCATTTGAGGGGGAGCAAAACTAATTTCTGCATTATACTTAACTGACAAAATTTTTGTGATGCATGATTTTAGGGGGAGCTTATAAGTAACAAGGAGTAAGACAATGATTTCTGATTACTTCTGATCAGAACTCGTTCTATAATTGTTTTACTGTTTTCCGTCGTTTATTTTCGAATAAATTTTGTGAATAAATTTTGACGAGACTTTGAGACTTATACAGGATGAGAGAAGCTGACACGATCATATCTACATGACTACAGCTGACTTTCTGAGATTTAAGACTGAAGCGACAAGGTAAATTTCTTATCTTAATCTCACATATATCTGAAAGAAGGACAACTTTCAGGTATAGAAAACATGTTCTTAAATGTTCAAACCACTTCCCAATTCTTACACAGATTTTATAATTTGGAAGTGTGATTTTAAATGTTTTATTCTATTTTTGTGCTTCATTGATAAACAAACCGTGTGTTTCCAAAGATAAATACTTGCGTATTGTATTTTCTATATACTTTCAAGTATTCACACACACTGGTTTGAATTTTTGTTCAACATGTTCTTACCATGTCTCTAAATTGAAATAACTTTTCTTCGATGGTAAGACACTCCGCTAGTATTCAAAGAATTTTGAGCGATATTTCATTTTGAATCGTCATTTCAAGAATGTCTATATCTTGTTTCGTATAGACAAATATCAATTATTCTTGACCATAAGCTTTAATTGCTATATCATTCATTTCTGATCATTTTATACAATGTCAGATTTTCAAACAAGTTTCTTGCATTCATGTTCATTCATTCAATTTCCTTGTTTGAAAATACTTCAATGTCTAAAAATGCTCATATTTTCATGATTATATTCTGAGCATACATATATCTGACCCATATTTCCTATGATTTAAATGTTCAAGTTAAACCATTGTGAGCAACATATGCTTTGTAGGATTGGGTTCTTTGTGCTAGGACTTATCTGCAACTTCTATGGATTCACGTTAACCAGTGTTTCCTACCCATGAAGTTAATCCCTTAGTGATTGAGTGTGAGGAGTCAAAAGAAATGAGTGTGGGTGTGCTGAGGTAAAATGGAAAAGAGAGTTTGGTTAGTAGTAAGCTTATTGATTAAAAAGAAAGAGGGTGAGAGATCAGAGTAAAAGAATATCAAACTCTGCACCAACTACTTTCTGAGCTGGGCAGCCACATTACTAGCGTTTCACAACTCTTTGGTGAACGTTATTGAAACAGACAATTAGCCCATGCCAACTCTTGTTTAAACCCCACCAACCACTCATTTTCTTCTCAAAAAGAAAATGTTTCATATTTTATGGGGACGCAACATATAATCTATCTGGTTTTCATTTGGAAAATCTGGATATTGAAAAAGAAGGAAGTCTGCCCCACCTTCGCACTTCAATCATGCACTTAGAGTTTGTGTTTATCTACTGTTGTCTCAGTGGTTTACACTATGTTGAGCCTTATGAAAGCAGTTCTTCGTGCTTAATTCTTTCTACACGTGCACGAACACACAAAGAATTTGTTTCTTTGTCATAACATTCATAGAAATTGCCTTTGTGGTATTTCGATGATTGGATGGAAGCCTTGGGGGAGTGAACATCAAAAAGCTCCTTTATATTGTGTATTCGTTACACACAGTGACTTTGTGTTACTGACAGGCATATTAACTGATTCATCTGTTGATTCAGAAGTTACATGTTCTTATTTTGTCTGGATTTGAAAAGATCTAGATGAATATCTTGGAGATTTGACAGAATCAGAGGCTCAGTATGACAGATCAGAATGGTAAACGACATTTCTTGGACGAAAAGTTTTGATGATATTAGATGCTCAAATCATCAAAAAGGGGGAGATGATACAAGAAATGTTAAAGTTTTGGAGTTTGGGGAAGATGTAATGTCCAAGTCAGAAAAGTTCAAAGTAAAGATTTGAAGAATTGATAAAGATTCAAAGAATTTCTGAAGATTTTGAGGAAATTTTCTTTGAAGATTATCTGCTAAAGCATTCGAGCTGATTCTGAAGATAATTTCTTTCCAAAGTCTGAAAGTATTCTGTGAAAGCTTTGGGGAGATTGTTCATCATTTGAAGATAATCTTGGAAAGAATATTGACAATGAAAAAGGGGAGATTAGTTTGACAGAGCTTAAAGAGAAGAACTGAATTGATAGATCTTTCAACAGTGATCTTGAATCCAAAGGGGGAGATTGTTAGAGCATAAATATATTGGATACAAGATCAAGCATACTGAAGGTCATAGTTGAGAAAGTCAAAGCTGCTAAAAGTCAAACCTCATTAAAAGTCAAAGTCTATTTGTAATAAGTCAAACTTTGTAGTCTTTGTATTTTAGTTTTCTTAGTATTAGGTGGTAGTATAAATAGTTTTTCTATTTTGTATTTGTTAGTAGTTGGAAGTTGTACATTGTAAGAGATCAGATTGTAAAGAGATAGAGTGAGTTCTAGAGATAGAAAGTGTAAAAGATTGAATTTGAAAGAATAATCAAACAGGTAATTTGATTGTTAAAATCTTGTTTGTTTGATTGTTATCGAATAGGAACTAGAATCTGGAACACACAAAAGTTGCATGGGCCGAAATGTTTGCTTCGACATGTAGAGGACCACTTGGCATCACGCCTAGGATCAGCTCAACGTTGATTACTGTTGGCGTATCTAGGCTTCTTTGAGGGCATAGAGCTACCCTCCCATCTCCTCTTCTCAACCTGACGACTGCCTTCTTCCTTGCCAAGGTTGTAGGTGTCTTACATAAGTTGTGCCTCCTCTATCGCCTCTCGAAGAGTGGAGGCTTTCGACACACGCACCATCGACATCATTTCCGATGGAAGGCCCTTGATGTAAGCCTTAATCTTGTCTTTCTCCGTTGGGACCAGGTGTCCCACAAAACCCAATTTGTCCATGAAGAGACGATTGTACTCCTTCACAAACATATTACCTTTCTTCAAACTTTGGAACTCTTCTTTGATCCGATCCCTTGACCTCTCGTTACAGTATTCCTCTAGTAGTTTCTCTTTGAACGTTGCCCAAGGCAGTCGATCCAAAACAGTCGGCTCAACTGAAGCGGAGTACACATTCCACCAAGTGAGAGCCATACCCCTTAACATACGAGAACCAAAAATCACTTTCTGACCTTCTCCGCATTCACTAGAGCGAAAAGCCTGCTCCATCTCCTGAATCCAACTCATGCAGTCCACGGGGTTATCAGATCCCTTAAATTCCGGCGGTCGGCAACCAAGAAAAGCTTTAAATGTTCAAGTTTTTGTTGCTGGCCTGACTCCCGAGGTTGTGATTGCATCAGTATGGATCCCAGGTCCAGTGCCTTCGGATCTCGCCATGACGATGTTCTTGTCCACCATTTCATGTCTACGGTTGTTCGTGTCCCGGTCCTCTAAGAGTTCGAGGAATATTTATTGTTGTTGTGCCATGACCCTGTTCATGGCTAACATCATGCGGTCCATCATTCTCGTCTCTACCGTTACTTCCTCTACAACAGGTTCTTCCGTTTCTAAGTTGCGTCGGGGAATATGCTCGGGTCCTCCACCCAACACACTAACCCGACGAGAGGGTTCCTCCACCACAGTCAATCGCGGATGGTCGGCTGTGGATGTTGTGGCCTCTTGACCTTCCGGTCGATTCCTAGTATTGACCATGAGTCTGCCACACATAACACGAAAAGAATGAGGAACGAGCTCACAGAATTAACACAAGGAACGTACTACTACACTTATCAATTATTATAACAACAGTAACTCAAGTATGCTCACGTAAAACATCTTCATAATAACGTTAGCTAAGTGAAATTATGAACACATGATACGTAAGAGTTCTCGTTACCATCACTACAACTTTTAACTTGTGTAAGTTCCGTCGACTCTAAGACCATCCTATCTTAAGAGTTCTACCCCATCCCATGATTCATAGCTTAATAGTCTCAGCTTAAGTCTAGGCAGCTTGCATTCATACCTAGTTCACTTAAACTAAAGCTCTGATACCAACTTGTAACACTCTAAAATTTAGGCGGAAATAAAATTCAAAATTTCGGCAATATAACGTTTGAAAATAGGAAAACCTGCCACCCTAAAATAGGGAATAAATTTAAACCTGTGAAATAAGGTAAAATAGTACAAAACCCAAGTGTATCATCCCATACGGGGTATATGGTAATGCATTTACAAACCCAATAAATGAAGCATAAGGCGACAACCTACTAATCTAAAATTAGTTAACTAGATTATGGTCGGGTGTCACTATCCTTCCAAAATGTGTATCTTCAAAATCAATGTATGTTGGTCACTACGTTTCCTCAAAAAGACCACTCACGTCCCCAAGGTCGCTCCCTCAATCTCGGCGTGCCCCACCGCTAAGATGACCTGTCAGACATGATGACAAAGAACAAGTGTTAGGCTAAAGCCTAGTGAGAACAAGTCAAATAAGAATAGGAGTACTAAACCCATTCAGAGTCATGCAGAGGATATAGCCGTGAGCTAAAACCAATGAATCAAATAAACCATTAGTGATTAAACATGGCACAAATAACACCAATCACATAGTGAGCTCAACTCCTCTAAGTATATTGCTCGAAAACATCAACTCAACCCCTCTAGGTCTATTCTTGAGAGTTCCAAAACGGGGAACTCTAGCACAAGGGAATTACACCTTATTGCCCATGAGACGTTGCCCGACCGTATAGGTCCACACCTTGCTTATCATGGTGACCCGATGCCTATTCCGTGCCAAGTGGTGAACCTAATGTCCAAAACAGGGACATAGGAACACCGTGCCTATGGATCCATTACACTAAAACTAAATACCAAAACATACTAGCATATGGTATGCTCACATAAAACATACATGCAAGAAGATCTTATGTAAGAGGTTACCAACATATAAATCTTGACTCCTGTTAGAGCATAAATATGTTGGATACAAGATCAAGCATACTGAAGGTCAAAGTTGAGAAAGTCAAAGCTGCTAAAGTCAAATCTCATTAAAAGTCAAAGTCTTTTAATAAAAGTCAAACTTAGTTGTTTTTGTATTTGTTGTTTCCTTGTATTAGATGTTAGTATAAATACATTTTCTTCTTGTATTTTCAGTAGTTACAAGAGATAGAAGTTAGAAAGAAAGAATACGTAGAGAGAGAGAGAGAGAGAGTTCTAGAGAGAGAAAGTGTATTTGTGAATTGAAAGAGTAATCAAACAGGTAAATTTGATTGTTAAAATCTTGTTTGTTTGATTGTAATTGAATAGGAACTAGAATCTGGAACACACAACTCCTACTATTGAGGAGACTTTGAATAACAAAACCCATCAACAAAATGGCATACATATTCTTCATTAAAAGTCAATATTGTAATTAATTCACCCAATACTTGTGTTCCCCCAAAACCCCACATACTCCACTTTGGTTAACCAAAAATCCCATAGAACCAAGAGTTGTCTATCAAGTGAGTAGAAATCAAGGATACCATCTCTTTTAGTTTAAAATTACATTTCTTTCATTTTTACTTAGGTTACCAAACCCTAACATCCCCAAAATCCACATTTAGGTTAGAAAAACATGGAGGATCAAAATACAAGAGATATAAACATATATTGAGGTTAAGAGAAGTAAATAAACTCACCTTGTAGAGTTTGTAGAAACCCTAGATGTAGATATTTTAGAGAAAAGAGGAAGGACCCTTGAACTTGAAGCACAAAGCTCACAATCACAACCAATCACCTAGAACCAAAACCATAAACCATAAATGAACATCTAACCAAGGAGCATTCAATGAGGGGAGGTGAAAACCCTACCTTTTTGCTCTTCAAAATCGCCTACAAAGAGCTCCCAACAAAACCAAATGAACTAAAAACGGGTTGGTGAGCATTTAAGGGCCTAGAGCCCGTCGGCGACATTGCCTTGCGACTATGACACTGTCATAGTCGCTTGGTCATAGTCGCCCGTGTCCAAGGGCCCTCGGTAACGACCTGGCGACAGTGACACATGTCATAGTCGTTGGTCATAGTCGTCGGGTTCACCCCACCTACGGTACACTTCTCGCGACTTTGCCCCGCGACAATGACCTCTGTCACAGTCGCGGGCATTGTCGCCCGAGGCTTGCCAATGCCCGCTTTCACCTCAAAACAATTCCAAAAAATACACGACTCCCTTGCTAGGTCCAATAACAAGATTTATGATCAAATTAGCGATATACCAGAATTGCGGGTGTTACACTACATCGTAACAATAAAGGATTATGAATATATATATATATATATATATATATATATATGCAAGTTAACCACTTATGAAATAGGTTTACTTTTTACATTATTTACATAATTGTTAACTGAGAAATTATGTTTGAAACGCGGTCCAATATTCTCTTAAAAAATTATCGTCACCGTGCGAAGCGTAGGCCCCCACACTAGTATATCTAAAAGTAAAACCTAGAGTTGCTTAGGTGACACAACGAGAAGCCTCCATTCTCATTTATCTATTTTCTCCTAATTTTAAATTTTTTTAAAATATAAAGTTATCATTAAATGAGTTTAACTTGAATTTAACTTTTCATTTTCTCTATTATTTTTTTACACAACATAAGTATATCAAGAAATATAATTTAAATTTGCCTTACTTTTTTATTCTTATTAAAAATTATTATTATTATTTAATCAAACTTTTTATTCAATAATCCAACATTTTTTAATTCAATTTATAGAATTATAATTTTTATTTTTATTACTAAGTAAGTTAAAAAGCAATTAATATATGTATTGAATTTTAAAATTTTCATGAAAAATATAAAAAATCCAATATATATATATAATAGAATAAACATATCTTATAATGAAAATATTTTTTTTATTTTTTTTTATTTTTTTAGTAAGCTAACAATGATTATAAATAATTTGTTTATTAAATGAGTCTATTTTTTTTCTTAGTAAAATAAAAATACTTAAAAATTAAAACTTTAATTAAGCGAGTCTATTGTTTTATTTATTAAAAAGTTAAATTAGTCTATCTATTTAATTTTTATTTTCTTAGTAAGTTAGCAAATCTTTATAAATCAATACATTACAGTATGTATAAAGGAAAATTAATTACTAAAAGTTTTCATTTTTCATTTTAAGATATATAAAAATCATTAAAACCTTTATTTTTATTTTCTTTTCATTTTAAAATTTTAAAAACCAATTAATATTATATATGTATTGAATTTTAAAGTTTTCGTGAAAAATACAAAAAACCAATATATATATATATATATATAACAATAAATAAATCTTATAATGAACTTATTTATTTATTTTATATTTTTTAGCAAGCTAACAATGATTATAATTTTATTTTATTAAATGATTCTATTCTTTTTTTAAAAGATAACTATGTTTATAAATCAAAACTATTATTCAATGAGCCTATTGTTTTATTTATTTGGCAAGTTAAATGAATTTAAAAAAAATTTAACATGATGAATATATTGAATACTTTTCCATCCCCATGTATAAATTATATTATCATTAAAACTAGGGGTTTTAGTAATTTTACATACTTATTGCAACTTATGTTTATTAACCATTTGTTTTCCCGTCTTTATGTTAATGCCCATTTGTTTTTCCCATTTTTAATGTTAATTAATTAATCATCCGTTTTTTTCTTATTTAAATATAGGTGGTTTTTTGTTTTTTTGAAGTTGTGATTGGAAAAAACAACATCGCCAAACTATGAAATTCTCTCGACATACAAAAACCAGAAATTTTTATGAGAAAATATATCACTTTGTTGTGTTAGGTACATATTGATTCAAATCTAGATGGATATTATTTTATATGTTTCCAACCTAAGCAACTTATATAGAAAGTAATTTTTTGTGGATTTTTTTACATTTTGTAGGACTCTTCAAGATATTATGACATTGGAGACGTTTCAATTGATTTTGCAAGTTATGATGAGCTCTCAAAGATTTTTTCTCTATCACTTCCTTTGTAAATTGCAAATTCTATGATTGTATTACATGTTGGTCCTATCTCCTACGTTTATATTCTTCTTAAGTGACTTTGTCACCTTAAGTATAAAGGGTGTGTGCATGTTTATTGAGTTAGATATTAATTCAAAGGATACATGATTCTTTTAGGTAAAACATGGATTTCAAACGTTTTAGTTTTCCATTCTTTTGAACTTCTTCGAACATTATATATACACTTCTACCGTTTAGATTGATAGAAGTGACAATGCAAGTCACCATGATGGAAGCATGAGGATGCACTTCGACAACAATGTTTTAGAAACAAACATTACAAGTATCTCGTTGAAGTAAGTTTTCATTTCACCTAACTAAAAGGTGGATACAACTTGGAAAATTTGGTATTTTGGTTCTTATGATTAACACAGATCGTGCATTTTAATATTGAACTATTTTAGTCATAGTGATTTTGTTTCATTGGCAATCAAACTATTAATAAGAGTTTTTGGTAGAATTATCAAAGATGAACGAGAAGGAAATCCAATCAAACAATTTTTTGTAGAACCAATATGAGGTCTCTATTGATGTTTATCTACTTTTTTCTAATCTTGATATATTTTTAATTCAAAAACTTTAACCTTTCATTTTCTCTATAATTTTTTATTTTTCAATTTACAACTATCAATTTAAAAAAAAACTTTTATTTTTTATTTGCATAACAACAATCAATATAAATTAAAATTTATCATTTTTATTTAACTTTCATTTTTTATTTACTTCACAACAACCAAACGGTATAAAAAATTAAGAAAAAAAATGTACTACAACCATTAATATATGTAAAAAGAAAACAATATATAGAATAAAAATCTATAAAATGCATAATCATTTAAACAACTTATTACAAAATAAATATATGTAAAAGAAAACATCATAAAAATTTATTAAATGATCAAACATCCATTTTATATATTTTATTTTATTTAATAAATAAATAATTATTAAAATCAATATACACAATTATAAATTCTACTACAATCACTATTTGAAAACTAATAAGTTTATTACAGTTAATCTAATAGTCTGTATAAAAAAAATAAAAAACAATAAATCTATAAATTAAAAATAAATGAAATAGTTACTACGATTATTAATATATAAATAAAAATCATTTCATTTTTTTTAATTTACATTAAAATCAAACTATATACATAAATGAAATAAAATTAGAATAAATTCTTTTATTTTTTTAAGAAATGTTAGTTGATGAAATGTACATTATATAAATTAAAAAACAATATTCTATAAATTAAAAATAAATGAAAATTTTACAATGATTATTAATATATATATAAATCATTTCATTTTTTTATTTACATTAAAATCAAACTATATACATAAATGTAAAAAAATTAGAATCAATTATCTTATTTTTTTAGAAATATTAGTTAATAGAATGTATATTATATATTGATTATTTTCATGAATTAAAACCACTCAAGAATTTAAAAAGCGTTTTATCTTTTCCAATTATGAATCATTAATATATATATATATATATATAAATATTAATTACAATCAATTATCAATATATATATATACATATATATATATATATATAGGCCAAGGCTAATTTGCAACCCATGTAAATCTTGCAACCCATGCAACCCACATCTTAACCGTTGGATCAATGATAAGCGGTTATTTTATTTTTATTTTTTTGTTTTTTTTAATTGAAAATATTGGACCCACATCTATTGTAACCGTCGATCATGAATTCAACGGTCAAGATGTGGGTTGCATAGGTTGTAAGATTTACATGGGTTTTAAATTAAACTACCCCTATATATATATATATATATATATATATAAGGCACATGAATTGTGTTGTCATTTTAGGATCTCTAGGTACCTATTTTTTTTTTCTTTTGTCAAATTGCATATGAAACAATTTTGAGGTATGTCTTTTCATTATTTAAAAAAATATTTAATACACATGTTTGTCCTTTATTAAAAATGTATATTTCATTATAATTTGGTTGTTCTCATGGTAATTTACTTGCAAAACTATGTTCAACATCCAACTATCAAACTCCCGCCATCTCTTATAAATCATCATCTCTATTCATCTCATTTTCAAGTTACTTTTTAGGGTGTATCACATACTTGCTTTATTTCTCTCGATCTTTACTAATCTTAAAAGTGTTCTTAATGACAACAACTTTTTTGAGGATTGCTGAAAATCCATAAATTTAATTTTTTGTATTACAGTTTTTAATTTTTAATATCTATTTTTTTATTGCTTTATCGTTTATATTTGATTGGAAGTGTAATATGTAAATGTATATTATGCTAAATTTTTTGTTCTTTTCCTAGCAAGAAAATTATAACTGACAGAGGAGAAAAGAACTGTCTACTTTCTTCAAAAAAACAGATTTAATACATGAACCATTGCAAGTGTGGCTATGAGGACCCAGGGCCGTCCCTGGGGTCGGGCGCACGCCCAGGGCCCAAATAAAATAGGGGCCCAAATATTTTAGTATACATTATATATTAGTAGTTAAAAAATATTGTAAATAAAAAAGACAAAAAAAAACAGTATATAATAGGACCCCAAAAAGATTAACATTAAATTAAGGGCCTAAACATGTATTAATTAATAACATTGTACAAGAAAATTTGTAAAAAGTTATTAGTCTTTCATTTTATAGTATTGTTTATTGTTTCTCTAAGTTTTTTTTTTAATCTAGTATTAATATCTAAAAACTATTTTTGCCTATAATCTTTGATATATATATACTCCATTACTTATCTTCCACATACTCGTTTCATTATTTCATCCGCATAAATTTTATTATTGTGTTAGAATATATAGTAGATTTCTTGTTATTAACTAAGAAAACTTCTACCTTTTAAAAATAATTACCAAACTATACGAGACGGCCCAACATATATTTATATTTATGATTTCAAAGATACTTCTTTTCTCATACATTATTGACTCCTTATCACCTAATATTGGGTACATGAATCTTAAGTACTCTTTTATCTCTAAAACAATAATAGGATTTCAAACTATTACGAACATGGATTTTTGATTCAAAGATTGATGGTATTTAAAAAGTTTATTTCAATCTAAAAGTTAAAAATAATGATGAAAAACATTAACATCAGGTAACATTTGAAATATCAACTGATTTATGTTGATTACTTAAAGTGTTACTCTAAATAGTCAACATACTGACGTCAAATGATTTCAATCTATGTATTAAAGGTTTATCATAGGATGTTTTTGATGATGAAACTGATTGACGGTGTTATGTAAAAATGATATTGTAGATAATATTAATTTAGAAATAATTATTGATTGATCTTGCGCTAGGAATACCGGAAAAATGGTTTTATATGAATTATTAGTATTTCCTCAATTCAATGTTATTTTTTATGATGTAAACAACATATTAAAATGATTTCGTATTTATCGAGGGTCCATTTTTACATCTCGTCCAGGGCCTATAAAATGTCAGGAACGGACCTATGAGGACCGTTGCTATATACAAAAAATCTATATGTAACAGTTAGTGGAGTTCTTTTTGGTAATTTTGCATACATTTTGTATGTATATGGTTAATCTACAACATATCCATTTTCTCTTGGTACCTCATCTAGAGTTCTTGCTCTATCCATCTCTCAATTTCTTCTTCTCTATTGGGGTTTACTTTTCATGTTCATGATATATTTTGTTTAATGTTGAAATCTTAGTGGGTTATTTATTTGTTGCTCAAAAGTTCATAATTGATTAACTGTAAGACAATATTGTTTGAATAACTCTTTTTTCTTTCAATTTTTAAACATTTAGTAGTAAATTTTTTTTATGTTTTGTTATGGATCTCATGAATTTAATTTAAAACAACCATATATGATAATAATTTTATCTTGCTTCTTTCCCAGGTTAAACTCAATTATAATGAAGTTTGACTATAATTCATTACCTCCATCTTCTTCATCAACATATCCCTAAAGTTCTTCATTGACATTGTCCCTAAGAGCATCTCCAACACCATTGCTAAAATAGAAAAAAATGGGTTTTTGTTCTCTAAACATCTCCAACAACTTTGCTATCTTGTTTGCTATAATAGAGAAAAGTTGAAAATTTTCCAAGTTTAGAGAATTCTCTAAAACTTGATAGTAGAAGAGAGAAATGATTATTTTATTCAATTCACCAATGAGATTCAATTTTTATTATTTTATATTAAGATTTTTTTAAAACGTGTATTGCGATGATAAATTATAGAATATTATAATAATATAATAATATAAGTTGTTTTAAAATCTCTAAAATAGCAAATCTGTTGGAGATGAATGTAATACTTTTTAGATATTTTCATTTTTGGTTCTCTATTTTAAAGAAATTATAGCCATGTTGTTGGAGATGCTCTAAGGATATTTTATTTATGTTGGGCCTTTTTGGAATTCTACCTTTTGAGTTGTATCAATCTAATGTAGTTTAAACTGAACTTTGAATAATGAGTTTTGTGATATTTTATATCATTTTTGGTTTCTTTATACTTGGTTTTTGTTGTTTTTTTTCTTTTGTTTTTATGATTTGAAGCGATTGACAATTTCAAAGCATTATTATTTTATTTTTTTCTCATAGAAAAATATTTTGTTTTATTCATGATTATATCTATATATTACTACTAGAGTCACTTACACTACCGCACAACGTGCGAACACTAGTGCTAATGAATGACATCCCCTCTAACGACAAATTAAGTTAATTTATGTATTGAAAATTAAAAAAAATTGATATTAGTGTAGACATGTGTGAAATAAAAAAAGTCAATGAAAAAGGGTATAATAAAGGGAAATTGACATAAATATCTAAAAATATGACCCCACCACTTTAACTCTTTTTTTATTTGTTTTTTAATATCAAAATTTCTTTTAACATTTAATAATTCATTTTTATATATTTAAAAGTTAAATTTTAATGTAGTGTCCATAAATTTGATGTTTTTTTTAGAGTATAATTAGAATTGAGTTTTTTTTTTTTTTTTTTTTTGTTTTGTTTTGTATTGATGGCACACTAAATTTGATGTTTTATTTGGTGTGAAGTTTAGAGATGCTGTTAGCTATTTGTGTCAATTTCTCTATAATTAATAATACATAGGAATGTATTTACCCCACCCCATTGCACTATTATTAATTAGGGTTAGGAGGTAGCTAGCATTGAGTCCGACCCATGCATGGGGCCATGAGAAGAGCGGGGAGGCAGAGTTGAGAGTTGTACTCCACAAATCTACCCCCGACCCAACCCTATTAGATCTCTCTCTCTCTCTCTCTACATATATATTATATATTCATCTGACATTATATCACGTGACTCAAGTCAAACGAATCGCTGAATCTTTGGAGCACAGTACACACGAAGTAAACACACACAGCAAGCGTTTTTTTTCATCATTGATGCTCCCTTTCATACAACACACAGTTGCCCTGCTTCTCCTCCACTGTTTTTATTACCATTCTCTCACCCCATGCACGACTCCACATACAATCCCTACTTAATCTTACACAATAAATATAAATTAAAGACCCACTTCAAACCTAATTAAACAAGATTTCTTGCTTAATTGATTGCTTGCGTAATTGCTAGCGGTCTAATCTCCGAATGAGATCCGATTTTAGTTCATCTTCATCGGTTGCATCAGGAATCCTCACCACCACATCTTGTAGCATTATCTCATTCATACACGACATGCTTGCATGCTGGATTTGTGCTTTCATTTCTCTCAGAGCATCCATCAGTTTCGCCGCCGGCAAACCTGCATTTCCCGACTGAACCCTTATCATTGCATCCTCACCGACGATTTTCACTTCCACTTCCCCGAAGCTACTCGTGTTATTAACCTTACTTATCGTCTTGTTGTTGTTATTTTTTGATAATGTTGGTTTGGTTGACATCCGAGTTGTTGTTTGATACATGCTACGACTGCTGCTATTGCTTTCATGGTGGTTGTTGTTGTCTATGGTATCCACTGTTTCTAGTTTCACTTTTTTTGTTTTCCCTTGAGTCGTGCTGTTGTTGCGACGATGCAACTGAGATTCAAGATACTCAACTTTTCCTTTCAGTTCGTTGATGTAACAAACCGCATCCGCCAAAAGAGACGCTTTGTCCATTCGGGAAACGTTGGGTACGACGGAGCGCAGTGCGTAGAATCGCTGGTTGAGCTTCTCACGCCGCTGCCTCTCGGCCTCCACGTGGTTAACCGGAGGATATCGTCCACCTGTCTTCTTTCCTTTCTTCTTCTGGATCCGCTTCTCCGTCGACGTCGCAAGAACCAGCTGGCAGTCGGAATCCGAATTCTCCGACGCAGTCTCGTAGGTATTATTGGTGGTCGTTGCAGCCGTACTGTTGTTGTTGTTGTTGTTGTTGTTGTTGTTCCTGTTCATGCATAGTTTTCCGATGTTCTTTGACATCTGGTCATCGGGTGTTGTTGATTCGAATTCCATCATGTTCATGCCTTCCTCCTCTTGCAATCCACCGGCCATAAGAACCATATCAGCAAACGAAATAACGTTCTGGTGATCATCGGTGAGGGTGTTTAATTTCATAATTGGGTGGGTGTTTTCGTGTTTGTGTTGGAATAAATTATTAGGAAGTGGAGCAGGAGTAGAACAAGAAGAAGAAGTAGATCCGCCTCCAAACAATGACTGAACCTGATGAGCCAAATTCCATGACTCCTCGATGACATTATACGAACCCATTTCCACAACACCATTAGGGGTCGGGATGCAAACAAGGGTTTCAAACCCATGGATCTGAGCTTCTTTAGTTCTCTCACAGTTAAAAGACCGCAACTGGTCCACCCCACTTAACCAGATCATAGAGTTTGAACCGAAAGCCGTACCTGGAGCCGACCCGTCTCCAGGGGTGAATGACCTGGTTAACGAGATGACGTAGAACCACTCAGCGTCGTCGCGGTTTTCTGGTCCAAGAAGGGCTTGGATTTCTCTGAGAACAGACTTCCTGCAGTCGGGGTCGGGGTCAGGGTCGACGGAAAGAAAGGTGGCGGAGCCAGCAGACGAGGGCAAGGTGGTGGTTGGGAAATGACCGTCTCCCCAGGACAAGGAGATACAGCCATTGGAGTCGTCGTTGAAGGTCTGCCAGAAAATAGCGTATGACCATGGTTGGGACTGGTTTTGAAGGAGGTTTTGGAGCTTTTGCTGGATGGTATCAGAAGGTCGAGGAGTGGTTGTATTGGGGAAGGAGACCATTGAGGAAGATGAAGATGGGGAGACAATTAAATCATCCATGGCTAAAGTTGCAAACTTTTTCTTTTCAGTTGGTAAAGGATGGTCTGGCTCTTGTTATATTTGTGAATCTAATATAGCAATAAGAGATGGAGAATAAATTGAGAGGTTGTTATAGATGCAGTACATTTCACATCTGCATCATACTCATCTCCCCCCCCCCTCCCTTTTTTTTTCTTTTTCACTCTCTCTCTCTCTATATATATATAATATAAATCATATAAAAAACCATTTCAATGTCATAAAACGTGAAAACCAGTTTTTCGTATTGTTTCATAGATGAAAGAAAACAAAGATGTGAAAACTAAACCCTGTGAAAATCAAATCAATATCATCTAATGAGTTTCATTTCAAGTTAAGATTCATATTATTTAACCACAAGGCTTGTGGTGTAGCGGTAATCACCTTGGGAGTTTATAGCGTTCAATCCGGGTTCGACTCCCTGCATTCGCAACTTTGTGGCCACTGGGTATAACCTTAGGGCTACATGCTTTACCAGTAGGTTTCATTGCTAAGGGATTAGTCCGGGTCAAAGGCCCAGGACTAGGGGTGTACGCGGATTGAGTTGGACGGGTTGGGACGTTTTTACAACCCAATCCAATTATGGCGGTTTGGAAAATCTCAACCCAACCCACCCCATTCAAAAATATAACCCAATCCAACCCTTGCGGGTTATGGCGGGTTGGGTTGGGTTGGCGGGTTAGTAATATACATAAATTTGTCGATTGAAATACGATAAATAATACTAAAATTATTCTCAACAAAGTTATTAGTTATTACAATTAGGGCTTGTTCGTGTTCGTTCGTTTAACTTTACCGAACAAACGAACGAACACGAACGGTAAACGTAAACAAACATAAATGAATGCAAACGAACGAACATTAACGAACATAAATGAACGAACGAGACCATTGTTCATGTTCGTTCATTTATTAAATGAACGAACATAAACGAACTTCCCGCCAAACGGTTCACTGAACGTTCGGTTCGTTTACAGCTCTAATTACAATCATCCAATTATAAATTAAAATCCATAAGTCTTAAAGTTAATTTGGCTGTGAATAAACTGCATATTATATATATATATATATATAATTTTATAAAAAAAATAGCGGCGGGTTGGCAGTTTGGGTTGGATTGAGTTTTCCTAACCCAATTTCAACCCTTCTAATTAGCGGTTTGGCGGTTTGCGGTTTGGCGGGTTGGGAGCGGGTTGGGTTGGTCGGGTTTCGCGGGTTGACGGTTTTATGTACACCCCTACCCAGGACACCCTTTCAAAAAAAAAAAAAGATTCATATTATTTCCCATATTTTTTTTTGTGTGTTAGTATAATCTATGAGTTCTATGTATAAATTGTTTCTGTCTTTTTTTCACACCCAAAATATTCTTTTTGTTTCATCAATGAAACTACACATATAAAATGGTTTTCACGGTTTCTATATTAATTTACCATATATGTATATATAGAGTAAAATTCAAACAAAAACGCTAACTATTTAAGAAAACAGTTGTTTGGGTAAAAAAAGTCCAACAGACCATGGTCGGACGACATAAGGTAAAGGACGCCCTTTCTTCAGACGACCTCGACTAAAACTATCAAACATCCATTCGACAAATACCATCGTACGACTTGATTTCAGTTACTAATTGGTAGCATACATTATATCATGTTTAAATGCAGAATTCATAGACATTCATGACCAGAGATTGTAACGGAAAACGTCATCAATGGCAATTAGCTAAACGGATGCTGTCATCAATAATCAGCAACGGTCATTCAAAAACTTGGAGTATAAATACGAAGCAGGAACCTCACATTGGGACATCTGATGCTCAAACATTGCAAGCTCACAAATTACACTCCCAAGTTCATTCAATTTCTCTGAAAGTTCACAAGACCTTCTGTTGTTTGTCATACGACGTACGACCGAAGGCTAAATACACACGACTTGCGATCGAATTTACTTTATCGTATTGTTTTATATTACATTACATTTGTAACACTTGTTATTAAGGACGACGTCCCTAATTGACGTCCATAGTGCACGACGACTTAGACTCGTCCGCGGTTTTTACCCATTTTAGGGGTTTTCCGCGTCACCAACTCTCTTGTCTCATTTACTTTATTTTTATCATTGTCGTACGATTATTAAAGCTACTTCCTTTGGTTGGATTTAGCTCCACATTTACCTTAAATTATTCTTGGGAGATTTTTGGCATAAACAGTTTGGCGCCCACCGTGGGGCCCCATCCAAAGGAAATCTTCAATAATCTTACGACAGACTAACGTTTTTCTCTTAGTATTTTCTTGTCCAGTTATTCAGGATAATGGCATTCCAAGGAACTCAAGATCATATCGTAGCCCAAATGAACATGGAGCTAACAGCTGCTCGTGCTCGTATTGACGCCCTAACAACTCAAGCTCGACAAGCGGCTGAAACCATCGAGAATCTGAGAAACCAAAATGGGAACAATGTGATGGGGACTACAAATGCTTATGTTGGTACTTGGAATGTGCCCCCTCAATTACCTAATTATCCTCGTCCACCATCAATTAACCCTACGACTTTTGTGATTCCAACTATGCCTATGGCCTCTATTCCGTTCAATGGATATGCCTCTGATGCCTTGCAACAGACTAGCTTCAATAGGTCTGGCCATATTCCATTGGGTACTTCAAATGGTGTTCCTTTAGATCCCGTTGCACAAAGACTAAAGCTTCTGGAAGAGCAGAATGAACGTGTCCTATCAATGTTGGCCAAATTACCGGGGGCAGCAGTTCCAGTTGATGTCGAGCCACGTGCAGGGTTTCAAGCGTCACCGTTCATTGATGAGATCGCATTAGTAGATGTTCCAAAGAAATACAACATTCCAACCTTTAGTCCAAAGTATTCAGGCGTCACTGATCCAACGGAACACGTCGCCCAATACAAGCAACTTATGTGGACTGTCTCAATACCGTACCAATTCCAAGAAGTTTGCATGTGCAAAAGTTTTGGGGCGACCTTGACTGGGGCATCTTTACAGTGGTTGATTAATCTCAAACCTAAAACTATTGGGTCTTTTGCGGAATTGGTGAATCAATTCACTCAGCAATTCGCTAGTAGCCGAAAAATGGAAAAACAAACGAGCGACCTATACTATGTCGTACAGAAGAATGGAGAGTCCATCCGGGGCTACTTTAATCGGTTCAATGCGGAGATGATTAGTATCCGTAATTGTGATGTAAAAACAGCAATCGAAGCATACAAACGAGGTTTGGACGATAGTTCAGGGTTGTATCTCGATCTTACAAAGTATCCTCCGGAAACCTTTGAAGACGTACGAGCACGGATGCTTGCCCATATGAGGGTCGAGGATGACCTTGCATTCAGAAATAAACACTCGGGCGACCAGAAAAGCCTAGGTGTTAAAAAGCCTGACTTTAAATCAAAGTCGTCCAATCGATTGGAACCTACTAAACAGATTTCAAATGTCATATTTGAAAAGAAAGGACCGGCGATTTCTAAATCTGTCCAGTATCCTAAGGTGTCATCTTATGGTTTCCCTAGATCAGCTAAAGACGTCGTCGTATCCTTGAAGCAGCTTCAGCAAAACGTACGATGGCCAAAGAAAAATGACAAGGACACCGACAAGAAGGACAAAACTAAATGGTGCGACTTTCATAATGACTTTGGTCATATAACGGATGATTGCATCGCCTTAAAGAAAGAGTTGTCTTGGCTTAATTCCAAAGGTTATTTGCAAGAATTGACGGAAAAGAAAGACGCACGTCCCACATCTCCAGAGCATGCTAAGGTGATCAATTGTATCACCGGAGGTTCTGATATTTGTGGAACCACATATTCTGCCGCTAAAAGATATGCCAGTCGCGGTCCCGACGATCGACCAATTCCAAAGGAGGCACGACTCAAAGAGGACTTAGAATTGGAGGCTATGCCCTTAACGTTCGACCAGGCAAATCTCGATGACGTACACCAGAAACATCATGACGGATTATTTATCCAATTGAGCATTGGGAATTGTCTGACCAAAAGGATACTTGTCGACGGAGGTAGTTCAGCTAACATTATCTTTTTTGATGCAGTGAAAGCGATGGGCATCGACAAATCAGAGATTACACGGCGTTCGACCACACTCGTTGGATTTAATGGTGGAGCGACAAACACCATGGGGAAATCACACTCCCAGTATATGCTAAAGGAATCAACAGACAGACGAAATTTACCGTCGTCGATTGCTCATCAGCTTATAATGTTATCCTCGGGCGACCTTGGATTCATGACATGAAAGTTGTGCCTTCGACGTACCACCAAACCCTGAAATTTCCCATGCAATGGGGAGTACAGGAAATCAAAGGTGAAAGAAAGGTCGCTAGAGAATGTTACAAAGTCTCCTTGAAGCCCCCGAAGCAAACAGTATAGCAATTACAGAACCAGGATGTTCCTGGGGATGACGACGACTACCGTTTAGAAGCTGTCATCCTAAACCAGGATAAACCTGATCAGATGGTTTATATAGGTTCGACGCTCGACACTTCTTTCAAAAAGCAACTAATTTCTTTTTTACAGGACCACTATGATTGTTTCGCTTGGACGCACGAAGACATGGTGGGTATCGATCCGAGTATTATTTCTCATAAACTCAACATCGATCCATCATTCAAACCTGTTCAACAGAAAAGACGGAAATTTGCTCCTGAGAGAAATAAGGTTATCAACGATGAAGTTGATAATTTTCTTAAAACAGGAAAAATACGAGAAGTCAAGTATCCAGATTGGCTCGCTAATGTTGTAGTCGTACAAAAGAAAAATGGCAAATGGCGAGTCTGCATTGATTTTACGGACCTTAACAAAGCTTGTCCGAAGGATCCATTTCCATTGCCACATATTTATTCTATGGTCGACGCTACAACAGGACATGAGTTACTCACATTCATGGATGCATATTCTGGGTATAACCAGATATTGATGCATTCTGACGACCAGAAGAAAACAACCTTCATGACAGATAAAGGTATTTATTGTTATAAAGTAATGCCTTTTGGTCTTAAAAATGCTGGTTCGACATATCAACGATTGGTGAATATGATGTTCAAAGAACCTTTGGGCAATACCATGGAAGTATACATCGACGACATGCTTGTCAAATCGAAACATGCGGACGATCATATCGGACATTTGAAGCAGTCGTTCGACATCTTGCGTGAGTACAAGATGAAGCTGAATCCGACGAAGTGTTCTTTTGGAGTTCGAGCTGGTAAATTTCTCGGGTATATGGTCACACGACGAGGAATCGAAGCTAATCCAGATCAGATTAAAGCAATTGTCGAGCTTAAATCGCCCAGAAATTTTAAAGAAGTTCAACGTCTCACAGGACGGATAGCAGCGTTGAACCGTTTCATTTCTCGATCGTCTGACAAATGTCATTTATTCTATAATGTCCTACGAAAAAATAAAGGTTTCGAATGGACTCACAAACACGAAGAAACATTACAGCAACTCAAAAAATATATGATGTCGCCTCCTTTTCTTTCTAAACCTGAGAAAGGTGAAAGCCTTCAACTTTACCTAGCCGTCAGCATTAATTCGGTAAGTGCAGTTCTTATAAGAGAAACCGACAGACGACAACTGCCAATTTACTATGTAAGTAAGACTCTGCTCGACGCTGAAACCAGGTATTCGTCTATAGAAAAACTTTTACTTTCATTAGTCATGGCTGCTAAAAAGCTGCGACACTATTTTGAATTACATCCTATAATTGTGGTAACTAATTTTCCTTTAAAGTCTGTGTTAAGAAAACCCGAATTAACAGGACGATTAGCTAAGTGGAGTATTTACCTCAGCAATTTTGATCTGGATTTCAAGCCCAAAACGGCGATCAAGTCACAGGTATTGGCGGATTTCGTCTCAGATTTCAATCCAGAAATGGAAAGCACAATGACATCTGACAAGTTAATTGTGGCGACTTTGCACGACACTACGTGGACACTCGACGTTGATGGTTCGGCGAATATACGTGACACAGGCTTGGGTGTCGTCCTACAGTCCCCACAAGGGGGCAAAATGGTATATTCCATACGGTGCGATTTCAAAGCAACAAATAATGAGGCAGAGTTTGAAGCATTAATTGCAGGAATCAAAATTATCAAGCATCCATTCGACAAATGGTCGAACGACATAAGGTAAAGGACGCCCTTTCTTCAGACGACCTCGACTAAAACTATCAAGCATCCATTCGACAAATACCATCGTACGACTTGATTTCAGTTACTAATTGGTAGCATACATTATATCATGTTTAAATGCAGAATTCATAGGCATTCATGACCAGAGATTGTAACGGAAAACGTCATCAATGGCAATTAGCGAAACGGATGTTGTCATCAATAATCAGCAACGGTCATTCAAAGACTTGGAGTATAAATACGAAGCAGGAACCTCACATTGGGACATCTGATGCTCAAACATTGCAAGCTCACAAATTACACTCCCAAGTTCATTCAATTTCTCTGGAAGTTCACAAGACCTTCTGCTGTTTGTCATACGACGTACGACCGAATTGAAGGCTAAATACACACGACTTGCGATCGACTTTACTTTATCGTATTGTTTTATATTACATTACATTTGTAACACTTGTTATTAAGGACGACGTCCCTAATTGACGTCCATAGTGCACGACGACTTACACTCGTCCGCGGTTTTTACCCATTTTAGGGGTTTTCCGCGTCACCAACTCTCTTGTCACATTTACTTTATTTTTATCATTGTCGTACGATTATTAAAGCTACTTCCTTTGGTTGGATTTAGCTCCACATTTACCTTAAATTATTCTTGGGAGATTTTTGGCATAAACAACAGTAAAAAACAATAGATTATTTACAAAATCATATGTGATTTTACACTAACACGATAAAATCGGACGCGTGCGATGTCAGCACGACCTAAAGTCGTGCGCATAGTTACATGAATCATATATGATTTTGTATGTAAATCATATATGATTTTGTATGTACTCGGTTGTTCTGGTGTTTTCTTATATAGATGTGGTTTTCGTATGAACTCACACACACACATGTATGTATATATATATATATATATATATATATATATATATATATATATAGAGAGAGAGAGAGAGAGAGAGAGAGAGAGAGAGGAAAGTTCAAATGAAAACTCAATTTTTATTGTGTACGTGAGGGCAAATCTCAACCACTCCATATATATATATATATATATATATATATATATATATATATATATATATATAGAGAGAGAGAGAGAGAGAGAGAGAGAGAGAGAGAGGAAAGTCAAATGAAAAGTCAATTTTTATTGTGTACGTGAGGGCAAATCTCAACCACTCCATCTCTATTGATCAAACAACTCATATTAAATAGAGTTTTTAATTTTTAGAGGTTTAAAGGTAAAAATGAAAGATAATTTAAATTCACGCCTACCATATTTGACTTTTTATTTTTTTTAATTAAAAACTTTTACCCAATTAAAGTTTAAAATAAATTATCTTAAAAATTACTAATATTTTAATCAAACAAATTACATAAAAAACGAGAATTTCATGCTCTTCGATATGACATTCATCTCGATATAATTTTTTTTTGTTGTTTTAACCATTTTTTATGTGAAATGCTATATGTGTGTTATATTCATTATGAATATTTATGTACGTTCAATTATGTACAACACCTCGACACCATAAGTATGTAACTCGACATCACATTTTTCAGCACTTTCTTCAACGTCATAAGACATCACGTTTCTTCAACATCGTAACCCAACACCCATCAAGACGAATCGAAAACCTATCGAGTAATTATGTTGTGAACTGAGGAGCAAAAGAGAGCACATCACGTCTCCACATTTTCACGGGTCATTCATGTATTATTCATCATGAATAATGTATCATTCAGGGTAAATAATTCACGATTCATGAATCCGTGTATTATTCATCATGAATGTTGTGTGATTCATCCTGAATACTGTATTATTCATCATAAATAATGAATATGCGCTCACATTTGTTATTTATACTGAATGTGGGACATCTGGGAATGTACATACATATTCATAATAAATTAAACCAAATTTCGGTTGTCAATTGGGAAACAAAAGAGAGTGCGCCATGTGTCTACACCTTCACGGATCATTCATATATTATTCATCATGAATAATACAACATTCAGGATGAATAATACAACATTCAGGGTGAATAATACACGATTCATGATAAATAATAAATTAATTATGAATTCGTTTATTATTCATCCTGAATGTTGTATTATTCATGGTAAATACTGTATTATTCATCATAAATAGTGAATGACCGTTCACCTTTGTTATTCATATTGAATGTGGACACACCCGAAGACGTACATGCATATTCATAATGAATATAACACATATATAGAATTTCACGTAAAAAACAGTTAAAATGAAAAAAAATTATATCGAGATGGGTGTCATATTGAAGAACACGAAATTCTCGTTTTTTGGTGTAATTTGTTTGATTAAAATATTATTAATTTTTAAAATAATTTATTGTAAAAGTTTATGGGGGTAAAATAATTTTAGTTAAAAAATAAAATAAAAAGTCAAACAAGGTAGGCGCTGATTCAAATTTTCAATTTTGTTCTTAATCGCTTCTCAATTAACCTTATTATGAATTAACCATTGATTAATTTTCTAAGTTTTGATCAATAATTAATATTTGTCTTCATGTACACAATAAAAATGAGTTTTTATTTGAACTCACCCCTATACTTTATTTTGCAAGCCTCTAATTAAAACAAACTCTACATACTAATCAAGGTCAAATCAAGTTTCCATGTATATATTAATGATCTGCAAAATAAGAATCCAGGGTCTTTTTTATACTTTTAAATTTTAGAAGCATATATTATGTATGAGCTATAATAGGTAGTTACATAAAATTTTTCGTTGAACATTGATGAATCAGATATAGATGGTTACCTAAAATTACCCATCAAGTTTCCATGTATAAACGATTACCTAAAATTATGCATAAGATATTAATGACAAAACACCGATGAATAAACATGGTTATGATGTTAGTAGTTCATTAGTCATTACTGACCAAAGGACAATTATATTGTGGTTCAACTATGAACATGAGCAGTCGGTGAAACAATGTTTAAATGTTGAAAACTGTGTCTGAACTATTTCATAAGTGAAATTACATATGGAAATGGTTTGTATATGAACCTATACAATGTGGATACTTGTTGGTGTTAAATATGAAACTATAGATGAAATTATTCATATGTGAAATCGTATAAAAACCATATATGGACTACTAAATGGAAGACTTTTATCTACGGAGTTTTCCCCCGGAAATCTGTCGCTAAAGGGATGAGTCGTCACAAAACCGTCACAAAAATGGTACATATGTGAACTTGCATGTGAAATGATTCATATGTGAAATAAAAATATGAAACAATGTGCACTATTAATCATTATATAATCCTTGTTCATGTACGAAACATACATCATTTTCATATATGAACCAATGTTATAGAGCATGACTTTTATCCAAATGTAGGAAAAAGAACGAAAAAATGGAGTGATTTAGCCTATGATAATGTACAGGTTTTGGCGAAGAAGTGGGTTGATATGGAAATTTTATGTTCTCTGTCAAAACCCACCCCTTGAAGGAGACAAAAAATGAACGACGTGTTCTTCGTGTGCTCTCGGGTCTAGGTTTTTTTCTTGCTTTCGTTCCACCATTGATGAATATCCGCCACACCCATGTATTCCTATTTGACTTTGAAGGTTTCATCAATTCGGTAATAGACGACATCTGTTCACAATATTTTTTGTTTGAAATTTTGGAGAGATTCATGAAATTGTAAGTTGTTTCTTAAAATAGGTTTTGAAATGATATTACTTTTTTTACCCTTGTTACACTTTTTTTTACGGGGAACCGCTTAATAGTTTCATATATATATATATATATATATATATATATATATATATATAGTGCATTAGTCATTTGAGAACTCTAAAATTTTAGAGATCCATGAGAAATTTTACCTTCAGGTTTTGTTTCACATGATATTTTTCATCCAAGTATAGTAATTAGTTTATTAATTAACATATATTTGTTTCACAATGTGTTTGTTTCTTATGAGATATCTTCTATTCTCGTAACATATTTAACTTCTCGCATGATCCTTCATCTTTCTCTCTCTCTCTCTCTCTCTTTATATATATATATATATATATATATATAGAAATAATCATTTATTAACCAAGTAATTAGTATTAACTCTACCAACGAATCTTAACCATTCATCTTAATTTGAACCTTCTTTTTTTCCATCCGATTTTTATATCAAGAAAGGTAATTTTGTATTTTTTTTATGTGTTTCTAATATTCGCCTTTTCATTTTTATTTATTTTTTAAGAGGTTATAAAATATGATTCCTATTTTCATGCATTATGTAACACCCGTAGAAATTGCTTACCCTTTATGGATGTATGTATATACTGAGTACATTTATTCTCGAGTCAACTGTTGTTGTTGTTCTCACTTGTGTGAGGTTGTCAAGCTTTAAGACTTGAGATTTGGAATAAGGGGATAATCACAGTGACTTGCGCAGGATGGCTCACGGCTTGAGAACCGCAGCCAAAGTCGCGGGACTCACTGGATGTCTCACGATTGAGAGCACGCACGACCTCATAGCTGCGGCCAAGGTCGCGGGGATACTCCTGCAATCCAAATACGGGATTTTCCCCCTTTTTCCTATTGTTTGCATTTTGGGGTTCTTGAAGTGCGATTTTGGAAGAGCCAAGAGGTAGGGTTTCCTCTTCCTTCATACATTGCTACTAAATACAAGATTCTTATGAATTTATTGGGTTGGTTTAGGTTGGTGGTGGTGTTTAAGAGCTTGTGATTGAAGTGTCAAGCCTCCTCCTAAACTCAACCCTCAAGTATCATTATTTAGGGTTTCCTATAACCTTACAAGGTGAATTTCTTAACCTTTTTGTTCTATATATTTACTTAGGAAGTGTTATAGCTTTCACCTACATCTCTTAATCATGTAATGGGTTTTGTTGCATTTTGACCTAAAAGAGAATTTGAGGTATATTGAGGTTTTGGCCTAACAAAAATGGTTAGAACTTGTGTTTTAACTATAAACAATGGTATTCTACAACGCTCCACACATTTAAGGATTTATCCTCGTTTCTATGAGAGTTTGGTACACTCCAAGAGAAGCTAGGGTTTGGGTTATGGTTCAAGTAATTGTTTGGTTGTAGAGAATCTATCTTTAAAATGGGATTTATGATGTAATGGTAGTAGATTTGTGATTATGGGATTCCTCTGAGTTGCTAGAGTCCATATCGGCAAGATTTTATATGAACAATTTGGTTTGACATTTATGTAAATGATAAAGATCAATTGAATAAATGTTTTATATTTTGGTCTTAGTGCAATGCATCCATAGGCACAGTGTTCCTATGTCTCGTACGGACATTAGGTTCACTACTTTCTCACAAAATAGGGATCGGGTTCCATGGTAAGTAAGGTGTGGGCCTATACGGTCAGGCAACGTCCCATGGGCAGTAAGGTGTAATTCCATTGTGCTTGAGTTACCTTGTTTTGGAACTCTTAATAATAGACCTGGAGTGGTTGACTTGATGTTTTCGAGAAATAGACTTGGAGTAGTTGAGCTCGTTATGAGATTAGAATTATTTGTAACATATATTGATCACTAAAGGTTTGTTGGATTTGTCTTGATTTAGTTCACGATTGGATCGGCTGTATGACTTCAAACAAGTTTATTATTTATTTATCTTCCTGCTTAATTATGCTCAATAGGCTTTAGCCTAACGCTTGTTCTCTGGTGGTCATGCATGGCAGGTCTTTCAAGTGGTGGGGCTCGTAGGGATTCAGAGAGCGGCCTTGGGGGCGAGAGCGGTTTTTTTGAAGATATAGTGACCGATATATTGAAGAATAAAGATTACACATTTTGAAAGAATAGCGACACCCGACCTTAATCTTCCTTGACCAAGTTAGATTATTAGGTTGTCGAATTTTATTCTTTAATTGATTTGGGTTTGTAAAGGTTATACTTTGTTCCCCGTGTTGGGTTGACATACGCTTTAGTCAAATTGTCATATATTTATACAAGTTGTTTGGTCTCCATTTTTGTGTGGACTAGTTTCCTCTATTTCTAGACGTCATATTGTCGAATTTTAATTTTTTATTTTCACCTAAATTTTAAGATGTTACAAGTTGGTATCAGAGCATTAGGTTAAGCGAACTAGGTATGAATGTAAGATGCCTGGACTTAAACTGAGACTATTAAGTTATGACTTGTGAGATGAGGTAGAACTCTTAAGATAGGATAGTCTTAGAGTCGACGAAACTTACATAAATTGAAAGTTGTACTGATGGTAAAGAGAACTCTTACGTATCATGTGTTCATAATTTCACTTAGCTAACGTTATTATGAATATGTTTCACATGGACATACTTGATCTACTGTCGTTATAATAATTGATAAGTGTAATAATACGTTTCTTTGTATTATTTCTATATTCTATCTCTCATTCTATTTCGTGCATGTATGTGGCAGACTCATGGTTAACACCAGAAATCGGCCGGAAGGTCAAGAGGCCATGACATCCATAGTCGACCATCCACGAGTGACTGTGGTGGATAAACCCTCTCGGTTGGTTAATGTGTTGGGCGGGGGACCCGAGCACATTCCCCGGCGCAACCTGGAAACTGAGGAACCCATCATGGAAGAAGTGACGACAGAGACAAGGATGATGGACCGCATGATGTTGGCCATGAACAGAGCCATGGCGCAACAACAAGAAATGTTCCTAAAGCTCCTAGAGGACCGAAACACCAACAACCGTAGAACTATAGCGGTTAACGAGAACATAATCGTGGCTGGATCTGGGTTACCGGACTTGAAATTCCCACTAACGAGACCGTAACCCCGGGAGTTAGGCAAACGGCGAAGACTTGCACATTCAAGGCCTTTCTTGGTTGCCGACCGCTGGAATTTAAGGGTTCGGATGATCCAATAGTTTGTGTGAGTTGGATTCGAGAGATGGAACAGGCTTTCCGATTGAGCGAGTTTGGAGAAGGATAAAAGGACATCTTTGGCTCACAGATTTTGAGAGGCGCGACCCGCACTTGGTGGAACGTATATTTCGCTTCCATCGAGGAGATTGTCTTGGCCAAGCTGACTTGGGCAACGTTCAAAGAGAAATTGCTAGAAGAGTATTGTAACGAGAGATCGATGGACTGGATTGTGGATGAATTCCGGAACTTGAAGAAGGGTAACCTGTCTGTGAAAGAGTATAATCGACTATTCATGGACAAGGTGCGGTTAGTGGGACACCTAGTCCCGACAGAGAAGGAGAAGATCAATGCCTACATAAAGGGGCTTCCGTCCGATATGATGTCCATGGTTAGAGTGTCGAAGGCCTCTACTCTTTGAGAGGTGGTAGAGGAGGCACAATTAATGGAAGACGCCTACAACCGGGGCAAAGAGGAAAGTACTCGTTTGGTCGAGAAGAGGAAATGAGAGGGCAACTCGATGGCGTCCAAGAAACCAAGACCTTTCAGTAACAACTACCAATGAGGGACCGATCCTAGGTGCGAGGCTAGGTGGTGTTCCAACTTCCAAGTGCCGAAGCAAGCATTTTGGTCCGTGCAACTTTGTCCCTGGAGCTTGTTTCAAATGTGAGAATCTCGGGCATGACTATAAAGACTGTCCCATCAAGGGGCGGATGTATTTCGAGTGCAAAGAGTCGGGGCATGTTAGAGAAGAGTGCCCAAAATTGAAGGCTGACCGAACCGGCAGGAAGAAGATAGATCCTCCGAGAGCGACCGAGAGAGCTTTTCAGATGACAGCGGAGGAAGCTAAGGCTTCTATCGATGTAGTGTCGGGTACGTTTCTCCTAAACTCCGTGCCTACACGTGTATTATTTGATTCGGGTGCTAGTTTCTCGTTCATATCCGATGTGTTTTATGAAAAGTTTGTCATGACTATGAGTAGTCTAGAGGATGCTATAGTGGTAGAAATAGCTAATGGTGGTCAAGTAATAATCCAGGATATCATGAGAGATTGCACTCCCGAGGTTGAAGGGAAGAAATTCCCCATAAACTTGATGCCTATGCAAATTGGTGGGTTCAATATGGTAGTGGGGATGGATTGGTTATCGGGGAACCAAACCGAGATTGTGTGTTCCAAGAAGATGATCCGACTACCCATGACGAATGGAGAGGCGACAATCATATACGTTGAAAGAAGGAAAGGCGAAGTGGCGATTATCTCTATGATCAAGGCGCATAAATGTTTGGCGAAGGGATGCTCATCCTTCTTGGCGTATGCGATCGACACCAAACCCAATAAGAGGAAACTAGAAGATGTTAAAGTGGTACGCTAGTTTCCCGATGTATTCCTGGAAGATTTTCCCGGTTTGCCACCCGATCGCCTAGTGGAATTCAATATCGACCTCATCTAGGGAGAAACCCGATTGCCCGAGCTCCCTACCGGTTAGCTCCTACCGAGATGCAAGAAATGATGACTCAACTCCAAGATCTTCTCAAGAAGGGTTTTATACGACTGAGCTCGTCGCCTTGGGGAGCACCAGTCTTGTTTGTCAAGAAGAAAGACGGCTCGATGAGGATGTGTATCGACTATAGAGAATTGAACAAGGTGACGGTGAAGAACAAGTATCCTCTTCCGAGGATCGATGACTTGTTTGATCAACTTCAAGGCACGGGTTGCTTCTCAATGATCGACCTTCGGTCGGGGTATCATCAAGTGAAGATGGCGAAAGACGACATTCCAAAGACGGCGTTTAGGACACGTTACGGTCATTACGAGTTCCTAGTAATGTCATTTGGCCTAACCAACGCACCAACGATATTTATGGATTTGATGAACTGAGTATGACGGACATTCCTTGACAAGTTGGTAATAGTGTTCATCGACGACATTCTAGTGAACTCCATGGACGAGACAGAGCATGATCATCATCTACGAAAAGTGTTGAAAGTGCTAAGGCGAGAAAAGCTTTACGCGAAGTTTTCGAAGTGCGACTTTTGGCTCCAAGAGGTGCAATTTTTGGGGCATGTGGTTACGAAGGAAGGAGTGAAAGTGAACCCCGTGAAGATCGAGGCTATGATAAATTGGGAACCTCCCAAGAGTCCGTCAGAAATCTGAAGTTTCCTAGGATTGGCGGGATACTACCGGAGATTCATCCAAGATTTTTCCAAGATAGCCTCATCATTGACGGCCCTAACCCAAAAGAACGTGAAGTTTCTCTGGACCGAGAGTCAAGAGAAGACGTTTTGAACTCTACAAAGGAAGCTTTGTGAAGCTCCCATCTTATCTTTACCCTATGGGACGGAAGACTTTATGGTGTATAGTGATGCGTCGAAGATGGGTTTGGGTTGTGTCCTAATGCAAAGGGGTAAAGTAATTGCTTACGCGTCAAGGCAACTCAAAGTTCATGAAGTCAACTACCCTACCCACGACTTGGAATTAGCGGCGGTGGTATTTGCATTAAAGTTATGGTGACGCTACCTCTACGATAAAAAATGCACTCTCTACACGGACCACAAGAGTTTGAGGCATATCTTTGACCAAAAGGAGCTAAATATGAGGCAATGAAAGTGGTTGGAGTTATTAAAGGATTACGATTGTGAGTTGCTTTACCATCCGGGTAAGGCAAACGTCGTCGCCGATGCTTTTAGTCGAAAGGACTACGGGGAAATTCTAAAGCTACTTTCACACGAATTGAGCTGACATCAACATTCATCGACCGAATTAAGGCGTCGCAAGTCGAAGCTTTGCTAAGTGATAACCTCAAAGGAGAGGTCATGACAAAACAACACCTACTCTTGATGGAAGATAGCCGGGGAGTAAAGCTTTTCAACGGGCGAGTTTGGGTGCCTAAGATCGGGAGAAATCGAGAACTTCTTCTCGACGATGCCCACAAATCAAAGTATTTTATCAATCCGGGAAGTACGAAGATGTATCGGGATTTGAAATTGCACTATTGGTGGCCGGTTATGAAGCTTGATGTGGCGCGCTATGTGGAGCGATGTGTGACTTACTTGCAAGTGAAGGCCGAACACCAACGACCTTACGGAAGTTTACAATCTTTGGAGATTCCGGAATGAAAATAGGAGCACATCACGATGGATTTCGTGACAAAATTGCCAAAGACCTTGAGAGGTCATGACACCATTTGGGTGATAGTGGACCACTTGACCAAGCGCGCTCATTTCTTGGCCATGCGGGAGACTTTACCTATAGACAAGTTAGAAAAGTTGTATATCGATGAAGTGATATCACGTCATGGTGTGTCGCTATCTATTGTCTCGGATCGTGATAGTCGGTTCATGTTGTATTTTTGGGACAGATTGTAAAAGAAATTGGGTACGCGTGTGAAGTTGAGCACGACCTACCATCCCCAAACTGATGGCCAAAGCGAAAGGACAATTCAGACACTCGAAGACATGCTGAGATCTTGCGTGATTGACTTCGGGGGTAGTTGGGACTCACACCTACCTTTGGTGGAGTTCGCGTAAAACAATAGCTACCACTCGAGTATTGGAATGGCGCCGTTTGAAGCTTTGTATGGTCGCAAATGTCGAATGCCCGTATGTTGGCTTGAAGCGGGAGAGAAGCAGTGTTCCGGACCCGAGATTGTACAAGAGACGGCGGACAAAGTTAAAGGTATTCACGAGCGTTTGAAGGTGGCTCAAGACCGGCAGAAAAGCTATGCCAACAAGAAGAGATGACCGATAGAGTTCCAAGTAGGAGACCGTGTTATGTTGAAAGTGTCGGGCGCTAACAAGCCCGTCCTTGCATTTTCTTCCTCCTCTAAGGGTGAGGAGAAGAACAAGGAAAAATTGGGAGAGACGACTTTTAAAGTCACTCTTCCATCTAATTTTATGGCAAATGACGTCCTCGAGAGGGACGTCATTTTTCCACACCTGAGAAAATTCCTCCTCCCGACCTTCTACGACCGATTCAAAGAGTCCCGGGTCGAGGACACGAGGGCGCATGCTGCTGGTCTTTCTTTCATGGTACATCTTACTTATTCCTTATTCCCTTCATTATATTTCTTATTATTAACTCTTTCTTTGCTGTCGTGCAGGCTTTCCAAGCCTGTCTGGGCTTCTTCGCTCAGATGGAAGGTCTCAGGAAGTCCTTCCCAGACGTCAAGAAAAGGGCCGATGAGGCTCTTGAAAGGGAGAAAGTCGCCTTGGAGGCAGTTGAGGCTGAGAAGTCAAAGGTCGAGGGCCTTAAGTCTGAGCTCTCCGATGCCCGAAGTCTACTAGAGATTTCGGATCGTGAGAAGGTTAAGCTTAGAGATCATCTCCTTGAGCTTGAGGCATCGTCGACCAAATTGGATGTCGAGAAGATTAAAGCCGTCACTGCTGCTGCTACTTCTACTGATGAAGTCACGTCCCTTAAAAAGAGGGTCGAGGAGCTGGAGGGAGACGTCAAGGACCTGGAGACTGAGAATAGGCAAATCGAAGCCTTCTCTCGCTTCACGGCCCGAGCTGCCTTGATGAGGCGTCATCTGACTGGTAAAAATCCTATGGCGTCGGCCGCTGAGGAGCTCAAGACCTACCTTGACACCGTGGGGACTGAAAGAGACCTTGACGAAGACGATGAATTAGAGGGAAGTGACGGTGGAGAAGAGGCGGCAACAGCGAAGACTGATGTCGTGCAGGAACAGTCTGACGTTCCTCCTTCTTAGCTTTTTGGGTCTATTATTTAGGGGTCGGTCGTCTGTGGTCATCCCTTAACTTTGTAATTTTCTCTTTTAATGACAAAGTTTTTTTTGTACATCGATGTTTGTTATTTGCTTTTCTTTGTCAAACCTATCTCTTATCACACGTCGAGCAATTTTAAAATATAAACACAGTATATCATACGTTCGACCAAACCATCATTTCTTAACATGCTATAATGAAATCAACTGGGTTTTACGATTGAACAAGTGCAATTGTAATAATGGTTTTCGAATATAAGTATCGGGAGTCAAGTGTAATAGTAATCTTTTTTGAGAAATAATCCAAGGAAACGAATTCGGAATTTAAAAAAAATACCTCTTTAAATGAACTGCATTCCAACTTCGTGGGATATCTCGACCGTCAAGGGTTTGGATTTTATAAGCTCCTTTACCCACGACGCCAGAGATTTGATAAGGGCCTTCCCACTTAGTGGAAAGTTTTCCTGCGTTGAGTTCTTGAGTGTTTTGGAACACTCGACGTAAGACATAGTCGCCTTCTTGGAAAACTTTGATTTGGACATTTTTGTTGAAATGTCGCTCGACCGCTTGTTTCTGTGACGCCATGCGGATCTGTGCTGTTTCTCTAAGTTCCTCTAAAGCGTCGAGGTCATAGCTCAGGTCGACCAAGTTATGCTCGACGGACGTATGTCTCGAAGTCGGTAGTCGTACCTCAATAGGTAACACAACTTCACATCCATAGACTAATGAAAAGGGGGTTTGTCCTGTGGACGTACGTGGTGTCGTACGATTGGCCCATAGAACGTAGGGTAATTCTTCTACCCACTTTCCTTTGCCAGCTTTGAGTCTTTTCTTGATTGAATTGATGATAGTTTTATTACTTGACTTGGCAAGGCCATTCGACTGTGGGTATCCAGGTGTCGACGTTACCAACTTAATGTTCCTTTCTTCACAGAATTTTCGCGTCTGATCACTGATGAATTGTGACCCATTGTCGCACGTTATTTCAGACGGAATTCCAAACCTGCAAATGATGTTAGTTTGGATAAAAGAAACGACTTCTTTGTCCCGAACCTGGGAGAAAGTCGCAGTTTCTATCCATTTAGAGAAATAATCTGTTAAAACTAGAAGAAATAACTTTTGCCCGGGGGCAGGTGGTAGTTTTCCGACAATATCCATTCCCCATTTCATAAAGGGCCATGGAACTAAAGTCGAGTGTAAGGGTTCAGATGGTTTATGAGACATACCTGCGTGTCGTTGACATGCGTCGCACGACTGTACATACCTGATCGCATCTTGCCTTAGTGTCGGCCAATAATAACCTTGTCGTGATATCCTTTTGGCTAGACTGCGACTTCTTGAGTGATTTCCGCATTCACCGTCGTGCATGTCTTGTAAGATTTTCTGGACTTGCGTCTTGTTGGTAATACATCGTAGATTCAAACCAGTTGAAGATCTTCGATATAACTGTCCTCTGATCACAACGTACCTTGATGCTTTAAACCTGACCTTTCTTGCTTCCATTCAGTCATCAGGTAATTGATCGTTCTCTAGATAATTTTTAATGTCGTCCGACCAAGAATTTTCTTCTTCAATTGGCGCGACCAAAGTAATATTGTCGTCTTTGATAGATGGTGTCGCAAGGTGGACTATTGGGATACCGTCGAACGTCGTTTGATTAAGTACTGACCCCAAATTGGCTAGTGCGTCAGCTTGAGTGTTCTGATCTCTTGGTATCTGCTCGATTATGAAGCGACTGTACTTCTTTGCCTCTTCTTTTACTATTTTATAATAGGCAATCATCCTCGAATCTTTTGCTGCGAACTCTCCATTAATTTGGTTAACGACTAAAGACGAGTCTCTTCGGACATGCAGATGTGTTGTCCCCAAGTCATGAGCAATTTTGATTCCTGCAATCAGTGCTTCGTATTCTGCCTCATTATTTGTTACCTTGAAGTCGCACCGTATGGAGTATACTACTTTGCCCCCTTGTGGGGACTGTAGGACGACGCCCAAACCTGTTCCTCGTATGTTTGACGAACCATCAACGTCGAGCGTCCAAATGGTGTCGTGCAAAGTCGCCACAATTAACTCATTGGACGTCGTCACTTCTTCTAGTTCTGGACTGAAATCTGTAACAAAATCTGCCAAGACTTGTGATTTGATCGCCGTTTTGGGCTTGAAATCCAGATCATAATTACTGAGGTAGATGCTCCATTTAGCTAATCGTCCTGTTAACTCGGGTTTTCTTAACACAGATTTCAATGGAAAGTTAGTTACAACAGTTATAGGATGCGATTCAAAATAATGTCGTAACTTCTTAGCAGCCATAACTAACGAAAGCAAAAGTTTTTCTATAGACGATGACCTAGTTTCAGCGTCTAATAGAGTTTTACTTACATAGTAGATTGGCAATTGTCGTCCGTCGGTTTCTCGTATAAGGACTGCACTCACCGAATTAGCACTAACGGCTAGATATAGTTGAAGAATTTTACCCATCTCGGGTTTGGATAGGAAGGGTGGTGATGTCATGTATTCCTTGAGTTGTTGCAACGCCTCCTCATGCTTATCAGTCCATCCAAATCCTTTGTTTTTTCGCAGGACATTGTAAAATATATGGCATCTGTCGGACGACCGAGAGATGAATCTGTTTAATGCTGCTACACGACCTGTTAGACGTTGGACTTCTTTAAAATTTCTGGGCGATTTTATCTTGATAATCGCCTTGATTTGATCTGGATTAGCTTCGATTCCTCGTCGTGTGACCATGTAACCGAGGAATTTGCCAGCTCGAACTCCAAAAGAACACTTTGTCGGATTTAACTTCATTTTGTATTCACGCAAAATGTCGAACGACTGCTTCAAATGTCTTATATGATCGTCCGTATGTTTCGATTTGACGAGCATGTCGTCAATGTATACCTCCATAGTGTCGCCCAAATGTTCTTTGAACATCATATTCACTAGCCGTTGATACGTAGAACTTGCATTCTTAAGACCAAAAGGCATTACTTTATAACAATAAATACCTTTATCTGTCTGAAGGCCATTTTTTCCTGATCATCGGAATGCATCAATATCTGGTTATATCTAGAATATGCATCCATGAAGGTGAGCAATTCGTGTCCAGCTGTAGCGTCGACCATGGAATCGATGTGTGGCAACGGAAATGGATCTTTTGGACAGGCTTTGTTAAGGTCTGTGAAATCAATGCATACTCTCCATTTGCCATTTTTCTTTTGGACGACAACAACGTTGGCGAGCCAATCTGGATATTTGACTTCTCGTATCTTTCCTGTTTTAAGCAAATTATCAACTTCGTCGTTGATAACTTTATTTCTTTCAGGAGCAAATTTTCGTCTTTTCTGTTGAACGGGTTTGAATGATGGATTGACGTTGAGTTTATGAGAAATAATACTCGGATCGATGTCCACCATGTCTTCGTGCGTCCATGCAAAACAATCATAATGGTCCTGCAAAAAAGAAATTAATCTATTTTTAAAGGATGGATCAAGTGTCGAACCTATGTAGACCATCTGATCAGGTTTATCCTGGTTTAGGACGACAACTTCCAAGCGATAATCGTCGTCAGTTCCAGGAATGTTCTGGTTCTGTAATTGCTATATTGTCTGCTTCGGGGGCTTCAAAGAGACTTTGTAACATTCCCTAGCGACTTTTCTTTCGCCTTTGATCTCCTGTACTCCCCATTGCGTTGGGAATTTTAAGGTTTGGTGGTATGTCAAGGGTACGACTTTCATATCGTGGATCCATGGTCGCCCAAGGATAACGTTATAAGCTGATGAACAGTCGACGACGTTGAACTTCGTCTGCCTGTTGATTCCTTTAGCATATAATGATAGTATGATTTCTCCCATGGTATTTGTCGCTCCTCCGTTAAATCCAACGAGTGTAGTCGAGCGTCGGGTAATCTTGGATTTGTCAATCCCCATAGCTTTCACTGCATCAAAAAAGATAATGTTAGCGGAACTACCTCCGTCGACGAGTATCCTCTTTGTTAGACAGTTTCCAATGCTCAATTGGATAATTAGTCCATCATGATGTTTCTGGTGTACGTCGTCGAGATCTACTTGGTCGAACGTCAAGGGCATAGCTTCCAATTCCGCGTCTTCCTTGGGTCTCGCCTCCTTTGGAATTGGTCGATCGTCGGGACCGCAACTAACATGTCTCTTAGCAGTTGAATATGTGGTCCCACAAACATCAGAACCTCCGGTGATACAATTAATCACCTTGGCATGCTCTGGGGATGTGGGACGCACGTCCTTCTTTTCCGTCAATTCTTGCAAATAGCCTTTTGAGTTAAGCCAAGATAATTCTTTCTTCAGGGCGATGCAATCATCCGTTACGTGGCCGAAGTCATTATGGAAATCACACCATTTTGTTTTGTCTTTCTTATCACTGTCCTTATCACTTTTCTTTGGCCATCGAATGTTTTGTTGGAGCTGTTTCAGGGACGTGACAATGTCTTTGGCTGATCCAGGGAAACCATAAGATGACACCTTAGGATACTGGACGGATTTAGAGGTCGTCGACCCTTTCTTTTCGAATCTGACGTTTGAAATCTGTCTGGTAGGCTCTGATCGAATGATCGACTTCGGTTTGAAGTCTGACTTTTTAACACCTAGGCTTTTCCAGCGTTCGAGTGTTTATTTCTGAAAGCAAGGTCGTCCTCAACCCTCATGTGAGCGAGTGTCCTTGCTCGTACGTCTTCAAAGGTTTCTGGCGGATACTTCGTAAGGTCGAGATACAACCCTGAACCAACATCCAGACCCCGTTTGTAAGCTTCAATTGTTGTTTTCACGTCGCAATTTCGGATACTAATCATCTCCGCGTTGAATCGGTTAAAGTAGTCCCGAATGGACTCTCCATTCTTTTGTACGACATAGTAAAGGTCGCTCGTCTGTTTTTCCATTTTTCGGCTGCTGGCGAATTGTTGAGAAAATTGGTTCACCAATTCTGCAAAAGACCCGATGGTTTTGGGTTTGAGATTGATCAACCATTGTAACGCTTCTCCCGTCAAGGTTGCTCCAAAACTCTTGTACATGCAAACTTCTTGAAACTGATGCGGTATCGAGATAGTCCACATAAGCTGTTTGTATTGGGCGACGTGTTCTGTCGGATCAGTGACGCCTGAATATTTTGGTGTGAAGGTCGGGATGCTATACTTTTTTGGGATGTCCACCAACGCGATCTCATCGACGAACGGTGACGCCTGAAATCCTGTGCGTGGCTCGACATCAACTGGGACTACCGCCCCCGGCAATTTGGCCAGCATCGACAAGACACGCTCATTCTTAACCTCTTTGTTCTACATATTTACTTGGGAAGTGTTATAGCTTTCACCTACATCTCTTAATCATGTAATGGGTTTTGTTGTATTTTGACCTAAAAGAGAATTTGGGGTATATTGGGGTTTTGGCCTAACAAAAATGGTTAGAACTTGTGTTTTAACTATGAACAATGGTATTCTACAACGCTCCACACATTTAAGGATTTATCCTTGTTTCTATGAGAGTTTGGTACACTCCAAGAGAAACTAGGGTTTGGGTTATGGTTCAAGTAATTGTTTGGTTGTGGAGAATCTATCTTTAAAATAGGATTTATGATGTAATAGTAGTAGATTTGTGATTGTGGGATTCCTCCGAGTTAGGGAGTCTAGACTCCATATCGGCAAGATTTTATCTGAACAATTTGGTTTGACATTTATGTAAATGATTAAGATCAATTGAATAAATGCTTTATATTTTGGTCTTAGTGCAATAGATCCATAGGCACAGTGTTCCTATGTCTCGTCCGGACATTAGGTTCACCACTTTGGCACGGAATAGGCATCGGGTTCCATGGTAAGTAAGGTGTGGGCCTATACGGTCGGACAACGTCCCATGGGCAGTAAGGTATAATTCCATTGTGCCTGAGTTCCCCTGTTTTGGAACTCTCAAGAATAGACCTGGAGTGGTTGACTTGATGTTTTCGAGTAATAGACTTGGAGTAGTTGAACTCGTTATGTGATTAGAATTATTTGTAACATATATTGATCACTAATGGTTTGTTGGATTTGTCTTGATTTAGCTCACGACTAGATCGGCTGTATGACTTCAAACGGGTTTATTATTTATTTATCTTCCTGCTTAATTATTCTCAAAGCCTAATGCTTGTTCTCTGGTGGTCATGCATGACATGTCTTTTTAGTGGTGGGGCTCGTTGGGATTGAGAGAGCGGCCTTGGGGTCGAGAGTGGTCTTTTTGAAGATATGGTGACCGATATATTGAAGAATAAAGATTACACATTTTGAAAGAATAGCGACACCCGACCTTAATCTTCCTTGACCAAGTTAGATTATTAGGTTGTCGAATTTTATTCTTTAATTGATTTGGGTTTGTAAAGGTCATACTTTGTTCCCCATGTTGGGTTGACATACGCTTGGGTCAAATTGTCATATCCTTATACAGGTTGTTTGGTCTCCCTTTTGGGTGGACTAGTTTTATCTATTTCTAGACGTCATATTGTCGAATTTTAATTTTTTATTTTCACCTAAATTTTAGGATGTTACACATTATTTATTTTAATTATATTTTGTTTTACAACTGGAAATATTATCGATTGATCAATGACGGTTATCATCATTCCGATTTTTTCAGTTTATCATGTTCATAAGTGAAACTAGATGAAGATGTTCATGTTTCACAAATGAACAAATTTCACAAAAGAGGCTTGTATATTTTACTTCATCTATGAAACTACTCCCAATAATGATTCACTCACATTTAATAAGTGAAACAATCAAAAGTCCGTTCATGATGCAAATAAATTTCACATGCGAATTTCCCAACTTTGGAATAACTAAACATATTTAACTGTGGACTCATATTTCAGTTTTGAACAAGAACTAAACATATTTATGGACTCAAATTTCAATTGTGAAATTCCCAACTTTGGAATAACTAAACATATATATTTACGGACTCATATTTCAGTTATGAAACATTTTAACGTAAAAATTTATTGTTTTCTAAATAGGAGAAGAGATTACCAGGAGGTGGAAAGATTTCAAGATTACAGGGATAGTGCACAACACGCACTACAAGAAATCACTTCTATAGCGACAAAGGCTATAGCGACGACCGTAAATCGTCGTTGTAGGTATTAAAATAACATTTTTAACATTATTGAAGGGTTTAAGTTCCTTTTTTTTATATACACACCTATAACGACGACATGTCTTCGCAATAAGGTTCAAATATTTTTTTTCATTCGCATTGGTTTACTTGAATAAATAAAAAAAATTACGACATAAACAACGATTACATGTCGTCGCTAATTAATAATTATAATTTCTTTCTTTACAATTAGAAATATTTTCTAAAAAGGAAAATATTTTTTTTTACCCTACAGACACGACTTGTCGTCGTTGTAGAGCGAAAATACTTTGAATTAAAATTTTAGTTTTCAAGATAAAAATATTTATCTTTTTAAAAAAAAGGAAAATAAAAATTTCTACCTACAGACACGACTTGTCGTCGCTGTTGTTTATGCCAAAAATCTCCCAAGGAAAATTTAAGGTAAATGTGGAGCTTGATCCAACCAAAGAAAATAACAACAATAATCGTATGACTATAATAAAAATAAAGTAAATGAGACAAGAGAATTGGTGACGCGGAAAACCCCTAAAAATGGGTAAAAACCGCGGACGAGTATGAGTCGTCGTGCACTATGGACGTCAATTAGGGACGTCGTCCTTAATAACAAGTGTTACAAATGTAATACAATGAAAAACAATACAATAAAGTAAAGTCGGTCGTGCGTCGTGTGTAATTAGACTCTAGTCGTGCGTCGCGCGACAAACGACAGTAGGCTTTATGAATTTCAAGAGAGACTGAACGAGCTTGAGAACGTAATTCGCGAGCTTGTAAGGTATGAGAATTAGATGTCCCCAATGTGAGGTTCCATCTTCATATTTATACCCTATTTTTCTGTTGGCAAGTCTTGAATGCGTATCTTTAATAGGATAACCGTTTAATATTGATGATAGCGTCCGTTATGTCCGGTGTTATTGATGATTGCACCCGTTACAATCTTTGGTCATGAATGTCTTTTGGATCCTGCATTAAACATGATATAACGTATGTCATAAGTTAATAACTGAAATCAGGTCGTACGACAGAATTTGCCAGACGGGTTTTAAGTCGCTTAGTCGGGGTCGCCTATTGGGGGGCGTCGTGGTCGTACGACAATATTTTTACCCAAACAGCTGTAGAGCGAAAATACTTTAAATTAAAATTTTAGTTTCGGAAATAAAAATATTTATCTTTTAAAAAAAGGAAAATAAAATTTTCTACCCTACAAACATGGCTTGTCGTTGCTGTAGAGCGAAAATACTTTAAATTAAAACTTTAGCTTCCAAAATAAAAATATTTATCTTTTTAGAAGAAGGAAAATAAAATTTTCTACCCTACAGACACGACTTGTCGTCGCTGTAGAGCGAAATACATTAAATTAAAATTTAGTTTCCAAAATAAAAATATTTATCTTGTTAAAAGAAGGAAAATAAAATATTCTACCCTACAGACACGACTTATTGTCATCAAAGGGGTTAGCTCAGTTAGATAGGTAACATCCTGGGGGGTGGGGGTGAAAACCACACTACCCGGGTTCGATTCCCACGAGCGACACTTTCCTGAGATATCCAGACCCTGGGTCTGGTCCTTCGGTGCCGGGGCCGGGACCGGTACGGGTGGTCCAGTCTATGGGACCCTCTACCCTGTCGGTCGGGTTCAGCCAAAGGTGGGCCGGGTCACAGCGGATTAATGGGATTGCCCGTAATGGAGGCCCGATACTGCTGGAACGTGTGTGTGCGTTAACTTGCCGTTAAAAAAAAGACACTGACTTATTGTCGAGTTCAATTTGCTTGTTTTTATTTTTGACCTAATGTTTTCATACGACGCCTATCAGTTGTCCTCTTGCGTCGACCACCCCATATTACAAACAATGCGACCTTCTTGAGTGAACAATAGGGAAGAGGAATTTATCCCTCTCAATGAACGTTTTGGGGCTTTTTACATTTAGAAGTTTGTGTGCGTTTTGGGGCTTTGCAACGCCTCTGAATCACCACAGTACATAGTGATTCACTCTGAATTAGAATTTGAAATATGATTGTATAGAGAATCAGTCTCGATGACAACTCCAACGATGGCTTCCACAAGTTTTCTCTCCATAACTTTCTTATGCTATTACTGATTATTAGTTTAATTTGCTCTGTGTCTTTTGACCTCTGGATTCTATTTTTGAATGGTTAAATTTACGTAGGATTTCTAATATTCGAACCTATAATTTCTTTCCATTCTTTAATTTGGTTATATGATATCCAAATCGATACTCAAAGAAGAACTTGATTGCTTTGTACTAAAAAACAACTTATAAGATTAAGATCACTTTCTTATAAGTGGAGAATGTATTCAATTGTGATTTTAAATATAAACTTGTTGGTGCTGATGTTAATCCTCTAGAACTGCACTAATTTCATAGTAGCAATATGATCCATGTTCTTTTATTTGTGTTGTTGTATCTGTATGGATTAGAACAGGATTGTAAGATGTTATGTCTAGTGATAATTTCATTGTTATTGTGGATGTATATGGTTTATTAATATCTAAACTATGTTCTTGTCGTTATATGGTTTATAATGCCAAACTCACCAAGAAGTTTTTTGTTTTGAACGTCGATGAGTTCTAGTGTAGATATGTTGTTCAAAGGTCAAACACATGACATATCACACAAGTTTTTACTAGCAAATAGTGAATGCATCCATACCTGTTGATCATGATTCAGTTCATTTGGAATCTGGTTTGCAGGTGCAACTTCTTGCTTAATGGTGTAGTAGATAAAGTTTTATATCCGACTCGAAGAAAGGAAAAGTATCTTGTAGTTGCAGTTGTTCGTTTTGTTCGAACTCTAATCTCACATAATGTAAGTACAAGTTTTCTGCTTTTAGAATTTTATTAATTACTACGCCGTAACTAGTTTAGCTCTTGTAATAAACTAGTTTCATGCCTAAGATGATTGAGATATAGCTACTATAGAGAGCCCATGGATGTTTTATAATTTCTCAAATTTAAATTAGAGGCTAGCCCTTGGGGCAGTGTCAAGAAGCGATATAGCAGTTCGAGCCACTCAAGTACTGATTCATCTTCCTCGAGTGGTATTGAATCTTGTCTTTCAATTGGTTGAGAGGGGGATGTGAATTGCTTATGTGATTGATTTTAATGTGTTTACAGATTCAAACCCAAGAAGTTCTTTTTGGAATGATTCTTATGCAGATGATGCACAACTGTGACATGAAAACAATTGGATTTATACAAGTATGTTTATATTAATATTTTTTAAGTATTGGTTTCCACATTGAAATTATGCAACAATATATTGAATTACTTTCATGTGAGCAATATAGTTTGGTTAATTGCTAATTAAGTGCATTTCTTGCTTTCCTTCAATATTTCCCCTGTCATCACATTAATTACACCAACACTTAGTAATTCCTAGCTCATCTCATGTCTATATGTCATGCTTTGCTATTGAGTTGGTTTGGTTCATACGACCATTTGTTATTTAATCAACGAAAGAATTGATTCCTAATTAATTCGTAGCTAGGGCAGCTACTCGAAGTAAAGAAATTATGAACCACTGGAACATCAGAACACTTTAAATGGTTTGAAACAAACACAAATATGAGATTTCCTTTAAAAATACAAATTGTACCATGATTTATAGAATTTTGGTTTAGTTATTCAAATTCAAGACAACATGTCAGGAACACCAAATTTTCTACCAGATCGGACTTTGAATCTAAGCATCCCTAAAACTGAAGAAGGTAAGCATTTGCTTTTATTGTGCCTTTTTACTAAATCTCAAGGTTACATCAGAAAACAGAGTATAATCAAATTGTTATAGCATTTAGGTGGTTAATTTTTTTTTACTTGGTTGTTGGTATGCAAACTCCTAAGAGATGTTTAATGGGATCATCATCTCAGATAAGCAACTTCTCTAGTAAAGGGATCATCATCTCAGATAAGCAGATTTTCTTTGGTTTGTATATGCTAGATTTTATATGCTACATGTCATATTTTAACGGTTCACTTTATTCCATCCTTTTCCTTCTATCAGTATATGCGAATAATTTAGAAGTTTTAGGTTTTATACTGAAAATCTATATATTATCTTTGAGGCTAATGGATACAAGCCACTGTCGATTCAGTTTGATCCAGTTTGATCTCAAACAAGTTAATACATAAATATCTTTGTGGGTTTATGTTAGGTTGCACAATTATGATTACAAGGATCTTAAATCTTGATGTCATTGTCTTTTTTGTATTTTATATATTAATCAGAGAGAATTTTTTAACTCAACAACATGAAAACCAGGGCTATTGATCTTTGTTCAATTCATTTATAACATGCAATGCAGTAACTCTAGTATCTTGTTTGTCATTTGCCAATCATTAAATTTGGCGTTATGCAATTCTTCTAGTTTAGTTTGTAGATTGCTCTCATTGGTTTTTCTTCTTGTGTTGAATCTTTAGAGACTTTTAAGAAGTTCAAGAGAAGATGGTGTGAAGTGATTGATAAGTTTCTTGACAACAAGATATGGTGTTGAAGAAAAGGTATGGATTCAATGGTTAACATTTTAGACATCACTTGTTTCCGGAAGTAAAAGTTTTTTTTACGGTTTATTTTTTATGCAACTTGTTTCAGAAGAAGGTGAAGAAGAATGTACTCATTCGACTTACTAGCGACCATTGTTGGCAAGTTATTACTGGAGGGTAATCAGGGCTGATGTCTTACGGTCATAATTTGTCAAAGGATTAGTCTAGGTATAGCCTAGGACACACTACTAGAAAAATGTGAAATACCGACGGTAATTACCAACGACAAACAACAGTCGGTATTTACCGACGGCCCACCAACGGTATCTTTTTAATTTTATTTTTTATTTATTTTTAATAAGTCATCGGAAAACCGTCGAAAAAATTAGTGAAATACCGACGGCTTACTGACGGTTGTTTTTTCATTTTATTTTATATTTATTTTTAATAAGTAAATACCGTCGGTAACTGGAACCGTCGGTAAGCTGTCGGTAGTTGTCGTCGGAAAACCGTCGCTGAATATTACCGACCAACTTTTTACCAACGATCATTCCCGTCAAAAAACCGTCGCTAAAGCCTTTTTCCGACGGTTTACCGACTGTTTCAGCCGTCGGTAATACGATTAATTTTAGTAGTGACACCCTTCCAATAAAAAAAAATGAGAACACTATTAAGACAGAAGAAGACTATTTGATTAAGAAAGTTACAATAAAAGCTTCTTTGTGTCCGAGATTACTCCAAAATCTCCGGTTACTAACGCTTGTTCTGGACAGGCTTTTATGATGATGAGGATGATAAAAAGACTGATTTGATATTAATATGTTTGAGAAATTAATGTTTATTTTATGTTTTAATTTTGTATTACGGTTTTTAGAATTATTTTCCAGTTCTTTGAATAACAAATTAATTGATTAAAATAGATATTATATCAAAATTAAAATAGGTAAGAATTAGGTTTTTAAAAAAATTAACTTTTACCTATTGCAACGACATGTCGTTGCTATAGATGAAAAAAAAATTGATTTATAGAGACGACATGTTGTCGCAGAAAGTGGAAAATGAATTTTTAAATTTTGACCTACTGCGACGACATGTCGTCGCTATAGAATTAAATTATTTTTAAAATTTTTCATCTATAGCAACGACAACTCGTCTCAGTTGATGAAAATATTTAATTTTTATTTTTCACGTTTTGGCAACGATTTGTTGTTATAGAGAGCTACAGCTACGGACAAACAGTGACGGGATGTGCAGCGACGACTGTCGTTGCAATAGCGACGGATTTTGGATCTTTAGCGACGAATTTTGTCGTCGCAATAGGCTATATTTGCTGTCCATGGTTTCGTATATTAACAAAATGCCTCCAAATTAACATATATGGTCCATTGATTAAACAATTTTAAGGGTTGAGATTGTTGGTGAAGTTAATACTAATTACTTGGTTAGCAAACATGCCTCTCTCTACAGTTGAACAATTTGCAAGAAACTTCATGCCATTTCACAAATGGACCACCTTTTCGTAATCTCGTTTGAACCTGACACCCCCCACCCCCACACACGCAAGATGAGATAATCTAATGGATGTGATTATAGAAGTTGTTACAACCATAATTTTTTAAAGAAATAATTAAAGACCCATCCCCAATGTTAATTTTAATCGAAAATCGATGGAATATAATCTAAATTTGAGTCACAAATTATAAAAAAAAACACGAAAATGTTATTTTATTTAATTTGATATTCATATTGTTATACTTTTTAATCCGTTTTTTTTTTTGTTTTTCTATATATATTCTTAACTATTAGTCATTCTTATATGCATACTGACATGCATGAGCTAGCGGTATAAACCATTAATTTGCGTTCTTCCTGGACCATGGTCATTATCATAACTAAAGATGAGACCATTTGAAACAGTGAGTATGCATATTAATTTCATGTTCAACGGTTCAAAATCTTTCCTTAAGTTGCTGTAATCATGCGTTTAAAAAACAACCCTTTTGAACATACTTATTCAGACTCCAAGGCAGACACTGCCATCAGTGGCTTTAAATGTTGGAAGTCCATTGTCCAGAGTATATAAATGAGATCGATATGCCTGTGTGATTGTACCATTTTCACCATCGTCCCCTCTGTTATACGTAACTAAGTTTCCAACCATATATATATATATATATATATATATTATGGGGAAACAAAAAAAATGGAAAATTGAGAAACACTCTGGTACTTGCTATTTTGGACGTGCAATTTTGGACGTGCAGTATGTACATATGCATACAAGTAATTTGTAACATGCATAAATGCATAAAACCAAAAAAAACATCTTAAGTTACTTGTATGCACTTGTACATATCGTCTAGATGAACGGTTATCATGGTGTTCCTCAATTTTTCATTTTCTTGAGATTTTCCCGTGAACATCCCTCCCTCCCTCTCTCTCTCTCTCTCTCTCTCTCTATATATATATATATATATATATATATATATATATATATTTGTATTAGAGGGTTATTATTGTCTTTTTATCTTTGTATTTCCTTTTTGTATGAGGGTCTTCTTGTATAAATAGTGTGTGGGTCGTGTAGATTGTAAGACAGAAAAACTATTACTCTCAATTTACAATATGGTATCAGAGCAAGCTTCCAGCGTCGATTAGGGTTTCTTCTTGTTTCCTTCCAATTCGATTTTTCTCCATCAGATTAATTTCATCATCAATCGATTGATTAGGGTTTCTTCTTGTTTGTTTCCAATTCGTCTATCTTATCTTCTTCATCAGATTGTTTTTTGGCTTAACAATCTTCATCGAAGATCATAGATATTCTCGTTCTACTTCATATTTTTTTTGATTGATCATGGCAGAATCATCACAATCTACAGCAACCACAAAATCTGTGAATGAAGATAGTCCATATCATCTTCATCATTCAGATAGCCCTGGTCTTACAATTGTTTCACAGATTCTCACGGGAGACAACTATGCATCCTGGAGTCGAGCGATGGATAGTGCGCTGTCCGTAAAAAAACAAATCTATGTTTATTGATGGAACGCTACCAAAACCAAGTGCCACAGATTCTGTACAACTCAAGGCTTGGATCAGAAACAACAATATGGTGATATCTTGGATTCTGAATTCTGTATCCAAGGAAATCTCAGCAAGTATCATCTTTTCTGAATCCGCACACGAGATCTGGAAGGAACTTCGGGAACGTTTTCAACAGAGTAATGGGCCTCGTATATATCAAATCAAGCGAGATCTCATGAATTTGACACAAGCTCAAGACACAGTGAGAGTTTATTTTACAAAATTGAAGGCTCTTTGGGAGGAATTGTCGAATTTTAACAGCCATTGCACTTGTGGAAAATGTATTTGCGGTGGTGCAAAGGAAATTGAGCGTACTATGAATTTTTTAATGGGGCTAAATGATTCTTATTCACAGATACGTGGTCAGATTCTTCTCATGGACCCACTCCCATCTGTAAATAAAATTTTCTCTCTCGTAATCCAGGAAGAAAGACAAAGAAGTATTGGTGTTAACAATTTTGAGCAACAATCAATGGCCTTTAATGTTAGAAGCAACACCAGGGGACGTGGTTCCTATAGTCAACAATCTTACAGAAACTTCAAGAGAGATCAACCCCCATATTGCACTCATTGTAAAAGAAGTGGACATACTCAAGAAAAGTGTTATAGATTACATGGTTTTCCACCTGGTTATAAATCACAACAGAGTAACAATGCTTCAATGGCCAATTCTGTTGTTACTAACTCTAGTTATGTGACTAATAACACTTCATCAACAGATAATGTTCCGTCCACTGATTTGAATGACATGGTTCATGGATTTACCAATGTCCAGTGTCAACAACTGATGGCTGCTCTCTCTGGTAGAATGACCTCTGTCAATATGGCTACGACTGCAACAACTACAGACAACATTTCAGGTATATGTTATGCCATGTCTTTTAATTCGACGACCAATGGACCAAATAGTTGGGTTATGGATTCAGGGGCAACCCAACACATTTGCAATAACCTCAGGTTGTTTGATAATATTAGAAAGATTAGTGGTCTAAAGGTAGTGTTACCTAATCAAAATACTATTGAAGTTCAAACTATTGGTGATGTGCGACTCATTGATCAAATTCTGCTAAAGAATGTATTACATGTGCCTGAATTCAATTTTAATTTGATATCCATACGTAGACTAACTATGGACGAGAATACCATGGCTCAATTTTATCACCAGTTTGTCATGATACAGCAGATCAGCAACAAGAAGATGATTGGCAAGGGTAGAGAGCACGATGAACTATATCTACTCGACATGAGAAAAGATGCGAAAGTTAATGTTGTTTCAATTCATCTTTGGCACCAGCGGTTCGGTCATCCGTCTAATAAGAAGCTTTTTTTTCTCAGTGATGAGTTGTCCATTAGAAATACAGCTAATAGTGCTGATAAGAATGTATGTTCAATCTGCCCTTTGGCAAAACAGAAACGTTTACCTTTTGTTTCTTTGAATAAGATTTCGAACAAACCTTTTGATATGGTACATTGTGATGTATGGGGTCCTTATCACATTGAGTCTCATCAGGGGTTCAAATACTTCGTGACTCTCGTTGATGATTGCACAAGGTTTACATGGGTGTTTTTGATTAAACATAAATCCGATGTTCAAGTGGTTATCCCCAGGTTCTTTGACATGATTAACACGCAATTTGATGCTAAAATTAAAGTTTTTAGGTCAGATAATGCCAAAGAGCTGAATCTTAATGGTTTCTTCCAAACTAAAGGTGTGTTGCATCAAGTTTCTTGTGTAGAGAGACCACAACAAAATTCTGTAGTGGAAAGAAAACATCAACATTTGTTGAATGTTGCACGGGCCTTATTTTTTCAATCAAAAGTTCCTTCCAAGTATTGGTCAGAATGTGTATTATCAGCAACTTATTTGATCAACAGAACTCCATCTCGTGTGTTGGATAATGTCTCTCCTTATCAAAAATTGTTCAAAGAAAGTCCAGATTATTCCTCTCTTAAGGCCTTTGGGTGCTTGGCTTTCGTTTCTACCCTTCCTTCTCATCGTACAAAGTTTGAGCCTAGGGCTAAACCTTGTGTGTTTTTGGGATATCCCAATAACATGAAGGCTTACAGAGTTCTTGATCCGGAAACGGGAAAAATCTTTGCATCCCGTGACGTTGTTTTTCATGAAGAGATTTTCCCCTTTCACCATTCGTCTAGCCATAACTCTTCTTGTTTTCCAGATTTAGTTGTTCCACTTGCTGAGGCTCAATTTTCAGAAGGTGCACTTGATGCTTATTCACATCCAACCCTGCCATCTACTAATGACGTTTCAGATGACACACAACAACAAATACCGTGTGATCCTTCTACCACAGCTGGTCAAACTAATAGAAGGACGACAAGAACTCGAAACCCGCCTTCTTACTTGCAAGACTATCATTGTAATCTGGTTAATGGTGTGCATAGTTCTTCCTCTTGTCGATATCCATTATCGGACCATTTGTCATACAACGGGCTGTCTTCCGGGCACAAGGCCTATGTTTTAGCTGTGTCATCTCAAGTTGAGCCTAAGTCTTACAATGAAGCGACCACAAGCAAAGAGTGGCAGGATGCTATGGCTAGTGAGTTACAAGCCCTTGAGTTTAATAACACTTGGACTGTTGTTCCACTTCCTTCTAATAGAAAACCTCTTTGATGCCGATGGGTTTATATAATTAAAAGAAAGGCCGACGGCACGATTGAACGATACAAGGCGAGGTTGGTTGCGAAGGGGTTCAATCAACAAGAAAAGGTTGATTTTCTCGATACTTATTCTCCTGTTGCTAAGATGGTCACAATTAATATATATATTTGAAAGGCAAGGTAATAATATTAAAAAAACGAATATACAAGAAAACAAAAGTTATGAATTTTGCAAGATATATAGAAAAGTTGAGTTTGCTACTTCAAATCATCAAGTCCACACATAAACTCTTCCAATCTTGGTATAGTTCTTTCTTATGGGAAACTAATATGACATACTATAAGAGATGAAACCCGTTTACAAGAATTGAACACAAGATTCATGTTTATTAGCCTCTTAAGCTATCCGCCTTTTGCCAAGTTGGTCATCCATTGCGACTAGTTTTGGTACTATTTGTTAGTAGGTGAGAAAGATAGATTAAACAGCCAACATAAGAAAAAAAAAATACTAATTTAAAGTCATTTGTATTCGGAAATATATAGATATCTTGTGTTATATAAGCGATCTTGCATATACACACCCGCACACATACATGTCTAGTTCGTCTAATATGTGTTATAAGACAACATCTTAAGGTGTATATTAATTTAATGTGCATTAATTATGAGAGTTTTTTAAGGGAATGTTTAATATCCATCAATAGTATTTGTAGTTGCTTGTTAATGATTTCTTGAAAATTATTTTTTTGTCTAGGCTATAGTTCTTAAATTTTCCAGTCTTGTTCATTACTCTTTCCATTAATTGTTTTTTTTTTGTTTGACACGCGATCATGGTTTTGTTTGGAAATTGGCTAGAACTTTTTACTTGTGAGTAACTTCAATTATTTGAAATCATGACAATTGAAAATTTAGAATAATTAGAGTAACTTCAATTTATACGGAAAGAAAATCGGACTTTCGTATATATATATATATATATATATATATATATATATATATATATATATATATATATATATATATAGGGATCGATCAATTGGAAACCAGTATTACATTGAAAACTTTGGAAACCGAAATCAACCAATCAGTGAATTTTTTTTTTTAATTGAAAAGCTTATTTTTTTTCTTTTACATTATTTCATAATATATATATGATAACTGTTATTATTATTATATTAATAATTATTTGATTTTAATTTAGCTTATATATGGTAATAATAATAAATTAATAATTGATTAATTTAAAAATGAAATATTTAATTTAGGTAAATTATTTAATTTTAATTTAGCTTATATATGGTAATAATGAAACAATAATGCTAACACGATAAACCTGATGAATATATTTTCATTATGAAACAGTAATGCTAACACGATGAAACAATAATGTTAACAGGTAATGAAACAAAAATAGTAAGTTAACAAAAATGGTACAAATTCATCATGTTTCATTATGAAACAATAATGCTAACACAATGAACCTGATGAATCTATTTTCATTATGAAACAATAATGCTAACACGATAAACATAATGAATCTATTTTCATATACAGATATGCAACTGAACAGGTAATGAAACAAAAATGAAAAGTTAACAAAAATGGTACAAATTCATCTTGTTTCATCACAAAAATGTAATCCAATGAAATCTGTAATCCACAAATTCATTTTGTTTCATCACAATATTAGATTGCGTGAGAAATTTTATAATAAAGTGAAATTAAAAAAATATTTTCTTACATTTTAAAAGAAAAATAAAAATTTTCTTATCGATGTGGAAATTCATGGGCGTGGGAAATTTTATTTTTGTTTTGCGTGGTAATTTTTTTTTTACTTGAAACCAAAATATAATCTAATTTTATATTTTCTTATTTTACGTGGGAAATTTTATTTTGGTTTCAAGTAATCTAAATAAAATAAACATTTCTTGCCATATTTGAGACATAAAATCAAAAGACATATTTACCCTTTTCATCTATTATTTTTATTTATTATTAATAAATTAATTAATTTACTACAATATATAATTCAAGTGAATCTTAACCATTGATTATAAAGATCAATGTCTGAAATTTGGTTTCTAAAGTTTCCAATGAAACTTGGTTTCCAATTGATACCAATATATATATATATATATATAGGGGCAAATTCAAACGATAAGTTAAACATTTTACGAGAAGGCGACAAGCCATGTAATCATATATGATTAAATAGTTTTTATTCTATCTGAAATACTTTTTGAGCATTCTAGCAAGCCACCATTCCATTTGAAGTAGATTTAGCTAATTGCTCAAATGACAATGTTTTATGCTGACATCTTCCTAATTACATTCACATGTAACCCTTTGATAGGTTATCCTAATTCATCTCACGAACGTGCCTGAAACGGCTAGATTTGGTCCAACTCATATTAGACTTAATTACATTCACATGTAATTCGGTTAGACTTAATTCCTAATTACATTCACATGCTTCCAACTCATATTAGACTTAATTCGGTTAGATTTGGTCCAAAATAACTAGTAGGAATTATATGTTAAGTAATTTCCACTATATGTATTTTAACAATACATATAAAATTACAACGAATGTAAAAAGAAATATAATCAACGAATGATTAATAAAAATCGAATACGATGAAATCGACTGAAGATAAATGTAGACGAATAAACCGAAGAAGAAATCAAACGACGTTGAGGCTCATGTGTGACACGATTCCCTTAAACAGATTCGCCGTCTGTTCCCAGGGTACAACAGCGGAAGCAGAAGTACTGCCAGATATAACCACTTTGCCTGAAAATGCCGGAGAGAAAACGTATGCAAAAGAGTTTTCAGAGAATATGTATCGTTCGGTATTCGGTGTGTTGAAGAATGAACCCGGACTCCCATTTTATAATCGAGTTCGAAATCGACAATTTAATATGAAATTAATCAGTAATTAAAATTAAAATTAATTTTAATTACCATTAATCATATACATCAATCGGGAGTTACAAAAGGATTCAACAACAGTGCGTGTCGCTAGTTCTCGTCCTCAATACAGTGCATGTCGTGAGTAAACCCGAAGCATAACTCGCCCAATTCACTGGATCAAAACAAGATTTCGGAGCGGCATTCGTGTCCGCAGGTCGCGCCCACGCACAAGTTCGCCGATTTTAGCCTACGAAAGTCTCAATCGGCACCCCTCCTATGCGCGGGTAGATGTTGGAGTAAAACCAAACAAATGACTTGTAAGTCGCTCTCACATTCATGGTTATAAACCACAAAAGTTTTGTTCCTCCTTCCTATGTGGGACACAATCCCACACTCACTTGATTTTTACCAATTTCATCTCAAACACTCAACTTTGAGCATCGATATCTCATTCACACATATTCTGTTTTGGACACACAATATATCGTTTCGAAGCTCTCATATAGGAAAACACAAACCCACGAAGAGTTAGATATATACAATACACATACATGTATTTAATTGTGTCAAAAGTTAGTAAAAACCCATATTTTTTACTAAAATTTTCCAACATTATATTCCCTCCTCACCTTACTGGTCTACATATATAAGGAGAATCATACGAAAATGATATCTATTTAAAAAAAAATAAGAGAATACTTTTAGGTCATTCATTTCATTAACTAATATCTTAAATAATTAATTATAAAAATAAATAAATAAGGATATAAATGTAATTTAGTTATATAAATTTTTATATTTAATTCATAAAAATAAACGTATTTAATTTTCATTTAAAAAATTCATCTTCTTTAATTTAGAGCAATATTTACAAAAATTACAATTTTCATCAAAATCATATGTGATTCATAATAAACTAATTTTTTTTAAATGTTTTCTTAATCATATGTGATTTAAAATTTGAAAAACAATAACTCAAATTAAACATTGAAAAAGAAAAATAATGAAAGCATAATCATATATGATGTGTAGGCAAATATGTTTAAAATGTATAAGATCACATAGACATCATAACGTAATTCATAATTTTTCATCAAAATCACATGTGATCACAATAAATTAACTTTTTTCAAAATATTTTTCTAATCATATGTGATTTTAAATTTGAAAAACAATTACATATTAAACATTGAAAAAGAAAAAAACAATGAAAACAGAGTTATATATGTGATATTTGATGAAAATTGTGATTTTTTTTCAAAAGCGTATCTCAAAATGTTTTATATAAAACTTGATAAAAAAATTATTAATTAATTAAAAATAAAAATAAATAAATCTAAAAGATATTACGAGATTTTTAAGGGTTATTCCAATGCAAAATGATAATTTTCCTAATTATTAAAATTATCTTCCATTTTTTATTTATGATATTTTTTAAAGAATGGATTTTGTGGTTCATATTCCTTCTCGTCTTTTCGCAAATTAATTTGTTTTTCGCATGATCTTCTCTTTATGTGTGTGTGTGTGTATATATATATAGGATCAGGTTCAGAGAAAACCTCAGAAAAAGAAAATTTGAGGAACACTTTGGTAGCCGTTCATCTAGACGGTATGCACTTGTGCATACAAGTAATTTGTAAAATGCACACGTGCATATGTGTGTATATATATATAGGGTCAGGTTCAGAGGAAAACCTCAAAAAAAAAAAAAACTGAGGAACACGGAGCACCTTGGTAGTCGTTCATCTAATACAAGTAATTTGTTACATGCACACGTGCATATGCATAAGTGCATAATGTACACGTACATAAAAACTAAAAAACAACTTAATTTACTTGTATGCACAAGTGCATACCGTCCAGATCAAGGGCTACCAGGATGTCCTATAGTTTTCCATTTTTTGAGTTTTTTTAAGGTTTTCCTTGAACCTTTTTCTCTTATATATATATATATATATATAGGCCAAGGCTAATTTGCAACCCATGTAAATCTTGCAACCCTTACAACCCACATCTTAATCGTTGGATCAATGAAAAACGGTTATTTTATTTTTATTTTTTTGTTTTTTTAATTGAAAAATATTGTGCCCACACCTACTGTAACCGTCAATAATGAATCCAACGGTTAAGATGTGGGTTGCATAGGTATCGTCGAAATCTTGATGAATGTTATACTTGGAAGACTTCTCAAAATTTATATTTTAATAAGGATTTTGTTATTTACTTCAACTTCTCATGCATTCTTTCTTTAGCCATAGGTCGTTTTCATCATCGTCCAATCAATTGGAATCTAGATCATAGAGGGATAATATAGCTTGTTTAAAGCCTACTCTTAGTGCAAATTGGGGCTTGTTTGGCACAAGATTTTGGTTTTTCAACATTAATGTTCAAACTCAAAGCGGCCCACGTCACATGACCACGATCCACTATAATATGCCTCTAAACTCTAAAGTTAATGCAAAGTCATACAAATATGAGTACACTCTATAAATACAAATTACTTACAAAGATTGAATTATCAATGGAAGAATACAAAGTGATTTGAGTATCAAAATGGATATGTGTTTTGTATGTTTAAATACGGGTGTTGCTATCCTTACCCCCTCCTCATACCCCCTATCTCACTCACATACCCCCTATAGGAGGGGATATAGATAGAATTCACCTTAAATACACTCAAATATGTTCAAATATCATTGAAATTTATGAAATCAAATAAATTGCCAAAGGTTTAAAATGTTCTTAATCTGTTGGACAAATTTCTATATTTATACTTTATAAAAAGAAACTACCTAGAAATATCATCGACGTTTAATTTGGATCCATCACTTGGTCGATATGGACTTGACCTTTTTGGATATGTCCGTTGTACAATATATTGTGTCAAACTGTAGATTTTGAAGTTTTCTACACAAAAAACTCAGTGTGTGTGCGTGCAACTTATTTTGCTAGTCAACTATTTAGTATTAACTTTGTTTAGGGGTGTTCAAAGAACACCATTAGACCGCTCAAATCGAACGAACCAAGTCAAACATGACCGTTTTTTATGGTTCAATCTGGTCTGAAAAATAGTCAAATATTTTTGTTTGGTCCGGTCTACGGTTCGAATGTTTTTTTAATCGGTTTTGGACCGAACCGACCACCTAAATATATATATGTATTAATTATATCTATTTTACATGTTGTCACTACAAAACAACCAGCTTTTTCCGACGGAAAAATCCACCGGAAATCCGCCGGAAAAGTGCATTTTCGGCGGATTTGGATGGACAAAAATCGAGGCGCCGCAAACTCGGATTTTCGGCGGACAGAATGTTTTCGGCGGATTTTTCCGCCGAAACCGTACCCGAAAACCTTTTTAATTTAGTAAACGAATTAATCAATTTTTTACTTAAGGAAATAATTTCTTAATTTTTTCGGCGGAATTTCGACGGAATATTCCGCCGAAAATAATTAATTAATTTATTAAATTCTATTTTTTTTCACAGGAAAAAAAGGTGTTTTCGGCGAAATGTTTTGGCGGATTTTCGGCGGAATATTCCGCCGAAAATAAATAATCAATTAATTAATTTGTTTATTTATTTATTTTAATTATTTTCGGCGGATTCATCCGTCGAAAATCGGCCTAAAATTTTAAAAATCAAAAACAAGAAAAACCTGTTTTTTCATTAAAAATCCTGCTATAAAACCTGCAAAAAACTGTAAAAACCTGCTGAAAACTGTAAAAACTGCCAAAAACTATAAAAAAAACATAAAATACAACTAACATAAACATAAAACATAAAATACAACTAACATAAACATAAAAGTGTTAAAGTATTGTTCCAAAATATATTCCAATTGTTAAAATATTAAACAAGTCTCATCACATGGGTGGCGGTGGTGGTGCCTTGGCTGGGAAGAACAGAAACGGCTTACCAATTCACACATATGCTCATACTGGGCATCACGTTCCCGCTGACGTGCTTCTTCCTCCGCCCGACGTGAGGCTTCCTCCGCCGCACGTCTCTCTTCCCGCTTCTTCAACTCCGCGCATAAACCGTACCTCTGGGTGACACTGGTCGAATACCCACCGTGTGGTTTTTACAAAATACATACAAGTGAATTTTGACAGCATAACGACTGTAAATGGGATACACCTATTGGGATATTTGAAACCCAAACCATGCATATAGAACATATAAGGTTGGGTTTGTATGCATAAAGGCCCTAAATGAACATGTTAGGCTATTTGAAACCCAAACCATGCATATAGAACATATAAGGTTGGGTTTGTGCGCATAAAGGCCCTAAATAAACCTATTAGGCTATTTGAAAACCAAACCATGCATAGAGAACATATAAGATTGGGTTTGTACGCATAAAGTCTCTAAATGCACATATTAGGCTATTTGAAACCGAAACCATGCATATAGAACATATAAGGTTGGGCTTGTGCGCATAAAAGCCTTAAATGCACATATTAGGCTATTTGAAACCTAAACCATGCATATAGAACATATAAGGTTGGGTTTGTGCGCATAAAGGCCCTAAACGCACATATTAGGCTATTTGAAACCTAAACCATGCATCTAAAACATATAAGGTTTGGTTTGTGCACATAAAGGCCCTAAATGCACATATTAGGCTATTTGAAACCCAAACCATGCATATAGAACATATAAGGTTGGGTTTGTGCGCATAAAGGCCCTAAATGCACATATTAGGCTATTTGAAACCCACATCATGCATATAGAACATATACGGTTCGGTTTGTGTGCATGGAGGCCGTAAATGAACCTATTAGGCTATTGGAAACCCAAACCATGCATATAGAACATATACGATAGTGTTTGTGCACATAAAGTCCCTAAATGCACGTATTAGGCTATTTGAAACCCAAACCATGCATATAGAACATATAAAGTTTGGTTTGTGCGTATAGAGGCCTTAAATGTACATATTAAGCTATTTGAAACCTAAATCATGCATATAGAACATATAAGGTTAGGTTTGTATGCATAAAGGCCATAAAGGCACATATTAGGCTATTTGAAACCCAAACCATGCATATAGAACATATAAGATTGGGTTTGTGCGCATAAAGTCCCAAAATGCACATATTAGGCTATTTGAAACCCAAACCATGCATATAGAACATATAAAGTTAGGTTTGCGCATAAAGGCCTTAAATGTACATATTAAGTTATTTGAAACCTAAACCATGCAAGTAGAACATATAAGGATGGGTTTGTGCGCATAAAGGCCATAAACACACATATTAGGCTATTTGAAACCCAAAGCATGCATATAGAACATATAAGATTGGGTTTGTGCGCTTAAAGTCCCTAAATGCACATAGTAGGCTATTTGAAACCCAAACCATGCATATAGAACATATAAGATTGGGTTTGTGCGCATAAAGGCCCTAAATGCACATATTAGGCTATTTGAAACCCAAACCATGCGTATAGTACATATACGGTTAGGTTTGTGCGCATAAAGGCCCTAAATGCACATATTATGCTATTTGAAACCCAAACCATGCATATAGAACATAATAAGGTTGGGTTTGTACGCATAAAGGCCCTAAATGCACATATTAGGCTATTTGAAACCCAAACCAAGCATATAGAACATATAAGGTTGGGTTTGTGCGCATAAAGGCCCTAAATGCACATATTAGGCTATTTGAAACCCAAACCATGCATGTAGAGCATATAAGATCGGGTTTGTGTGCATAAAGTCTCTAAATGCACATATTAGGCTATTTGAAACCCAAACCATGCATATAGAACATATAAGGTTGGGTTTGTGCGCATAAATGCCCTAAATGTACATATTAGGTTATTTAAACCCAAACCATGCATATATAACATATAAGATTGGGTTGGTGCACATAAAGGCCCTAAATGCACATATTAGGCTATTTGAAACCCAAACCATGCATATAGAACATATAAGGTTGGGTTTGTGCGCATAAAGGCCTTAAATGCACATATTAGGCTATTTGAAACCCAAATCATGCATATAGAACATATAAGGTTCGGTTTGTGCGCATAAAGGCCCTAAATGAACCTATTAGGCTATTTGAAACCCAAACCATGCATATAGAACATATAAGATTAGGTTTGTACGCATAAAGGCCCTAAATGCACATATTAGGCTACTTGAAACCTAAACTATGCATATAGAACATATAAGGTTCAGTTCGACAACATAACGACTGTAAAGGGGACATACCCAACTATGTTAAACAATCATAAGGTTTACCCAAAAAATGGCAACCCAAACTAGATAGATATATACATTTATACACACTAAGATAAAGTCTTACGGTATAAAAATCCTAATGTTTGCCCAACAAATGGCAACCCCAACTAGATATATAAAGTTTAAAGTTAAACACGAAATATATATATATATATATATTCTAAAGTATTGTGCAAAATATACTTACCGCAACCCGACTACACTTTGTAGTCACATAATCCCCGGATGAAGACAAGGTACTCGAACCCGACCCCCTCTTCTTATGGGTCACATTGAAGGGCAAATAATACAAACATGTGTTAATTATAACATATTAAATAACAAGCAATGGTTAATTATAACATTTTATGGTCCTACCAAACGAGCCAATGTCTCACCGAACGTGATGGAACCATTGCAGTGCTTGGATATATCGCCATCCACCTCTGTCATCCAGTTGTTACGCGCCCCCATAGAAACCGTCTTCCAATGATCGTTGTTCCATCCATCGATCATGACGATCCAGTCAGCCGGGAGGATCCAACCTGGAGGGTATGGCTTCAACAAGTTCATATCTCGGTTGGGGTCGTTCTCAAGATAGGGATGCCCATTCTGTGTGGACAACTTGGCGGCTCTGCTCTGGGCGGTACTCAGGTTGTCATTGTAATGTTTCGAACACTTTCTCTCTTAGATATCTCGCACCCGGGCGTCTAAAGATGGGTCCCACGAGTAGTGTTGTTATACGTACAAGTTAGTTATTCTTAAGTTGGAAATAAAACTATCAAAGATATAATTATTTAAATATACACTCCGAACCTGGAAACGATCAAACATATTGTCCCTCTAGGACATATGGATGTGAGACCAACTAAGCCATGGCTCAGTAAAGAAGCCCTGGTTTATCCAGGTGGCCATCTGGCTCGTGTCTTGTACGTCCCAACTACATAAGGAATTGAATTAATATCCATACAAATAACAATGCATATAATATAATGAACAAGTTAATAGAAACAAATTTACTCATAAGATTTTACATCACTAGGTGCTAACGCTATCCTTTGTGTTGGGAGTTGCTCCGGAACAGAGATGCCACAGACATTACCAGATGCCCCATCGTCTGGTTGTACTGAGCCACTACTAGTGGCTCTTGCTCTGCTAGGCGTACCTCGTCCAATCCCAGTCACACGCGTACGTGGCATTGTCTACAATGCAACGTTAGAAAGCATACAACAATAATTCAAGAATTCAAACCATGCATATAGAACATATAAGGTTCAGTTTGTGCACATAAATGCCCTAAGTATACAAACATATTACATACACAAACATATGACATATGCTAGAGATACACATAAAGGCCCTAACTACACAAAGTTTAGTAAGCCTAAGATTAAAATACTATTTAATCATTTGAGGATTCATCAGACGAGTCAATTTCTTCTTCATCAGAGTCATTATCCGAGTCTTAGAACTCTTCCTATTCGTCACCACTCTCGTTAACATGCCAGTTGTCGCGACCATCATTGGAAACCTCGATGTCTTCTCCCAATGTGACAAGACGGATGGGTTCATCCGAGTCTTAGGGCACACGCACGGACCTCCTGGTCGATTAAATAGGGAGAAATCAGCCCCAAGACTCTTATTCTCCCAAAATCACTTCCCTAAAACACTCTCTTCTTCTCCCTCTTCATAAATTTCGACCTACAACATTTATTACTACCATTTCCTTCCAATCTTCAAGTGGAAATCATTATCTAAAGGCTTGGAAGGCTAGGGTTCAAAGATATACCACCTCATCATCTTCATCTTCAACCTCAAGACTCCGTCTCCATTTCTAGGGTTTTGCCATTTTAGAGTTTTTACATCATAAACTCATTTGGTGAGTCTCCTAACCTCTATTTGCCATAAATATGTGTTGTTATTTGCTAATGTGATGATTATAGTTAATTTGAAGTTACCCTAAGAACTAGGGTTTTGGAAATCTACTAGTATATGAGTATTCTTTCTTAAAGAAGGTATTTAATGTGATAATGGGGTGTTATATGCTTGTAAAATCATAATGTAACATCCTAAATTTCAGAGTAAATTAAAACTTTTCCAAATGGGCAACGTGACATTTGTATTGATATAAACCTCCAAAAAGGGTATCAGTCTTTGAGACTTTACAACAAAACCTGGACTGATATAGGGTTTATCAACAAACTAATCTAAATATAACTATCTAGATTACATCAGTTGACGATTCAAAATTCATCAAAAGTATGGGACTTAACAGATGCCCAACTATCAATACTTAGTCATCTCAAAATGCCTCGAGACCAAGTCCGTCTCTCAAACCCTTGACAACCCACCGCTAAGGGAAACCTGTTATACATATCATTTGAGAAAAAGTGTTAGGCTTAAAGCCTAGTGAGAACATACAGTTTATCAATATCAAGAGACATAAATATGTTCATCCAAACTAACGGTTGATAAGAATAAAATTCATTAAAACAAGGTCATAAACCTTCTTTCCAGAACCTCATAATTTAATGCACATGTAGTTCTTCGTTTTGGTTACTATATAGAACCTCACAATTTAATGCACATGTAGTTCTATATTTTGTTAACGGCCAAAACCTCACAATTTAATGCACATGTAGTTCTATAATTGTTAACGGCCAGAACCTCACAATTTAATTCACATGTAGTTCCATATTTACATTACTTGGTAACCTCAAATAATGAAATATAAGTCGACTCAAAACTTAGAGATCCGCTAGTAATGGTACAAACTTGTCACAACAATTTATGTGACCAACCATAGATAGTCATATGGTATAAATACATTTTATAAGCAAAATGTCATTTCCAGTTCAACTTCTGGTAAGAATGAAAATCATCAAAATGAGTTCATAAACATTCTTTCACATGTCCACATAATGTGTAAGTAAAACATCATTTTACTTCAAATAATATAGAATCCATCATAAAATGATCGGAACCCTAAAATCTCCCAAAAGTTAACTTATATCCAAAATGTATAAATCTTAAATCTGAAATCATGGAGATACATAGGAGTTGAAAATGTAACCCTTTGACATGTATAAAGTTTTAGAAAGGTTGTAGGAACTCATCCAATAGGTTTATACGAAAAACCCGAAGAACCAGATATCGACCCTTTAGACAAGACGAAGCTTCTACACCGGAACCTCGGATCAAACACTTGATATATAATATCAACTCTTAGAGAGAGAGAGAATGATTTTAGAGAGAGAGAAGAGAGATATTGAGAGATTCAGAAATGAATCTCAAACTGAGATATTTTGGGTTTTAAAACCCTTAAGTCGGTCCAGGCACTGTCGCGGGTTATGCCGCGACTTCAAGTCGCGGTGCAACTCACAAAATGCCCAATAACTCAACCCAACAGTGAACGTTGCGGGTTATGCCGCGACTACTACTCCCCATGCAACTCGCAACATACTAAAAACCCATAATACAACAGTGAACATCGCGACTTATGCCGCGACTCTAAGTCGCGAGCAAGTCGCGGAACTTACTGGAACTTCACAAAAACCGAAACCATAAACTCGTACGTTAAACTGAATACGATGTTAACGATTATGAGCTAAATACGAGATTAACAAAGATAAAAATGTATTGAAAATCCAGGGTGTTACAATCCTCCCCAACTTGGGAATGATTTCGTCCCCGAAATCCACACTTATACAAAAAGGTGAGGATATCTTCTCTTCATATCCTCTTCGGAATCCCACGTCACATTTGCTCCCCGGTGATGCTTCCACTGCACCTTGACCAACGTGACTTCTTTGTGACGCAATTTCTTAGATTTTCTATCCAACATAGCGTCGGGTTCTTCCACACAACGGTTACCCTCGTCAACTGTCAATTCGGAGAGAGGAATTACGCTTTCCTCTTCCGCCAAACATTTTCAAATGTAACAAATATGAAACGTGTTGTGGATTCTGCTTAACTCTGGCGGTAGTTCCAATTGGTAAGCTTGCAAACCTACCCGTTTGAGCACTTTGAAAGGTCCGAGGAAACGGGGACTCAGCTTCCCACGCTTTCCGAACCGTATAATACCCTTCCACGGCGATACCTTAAGCAACACACGATCGCCCACTTGGAATTCCATCGGCCGCTTCTTCTTATCGGCATAACTCTTCTGCCGATCCTGCGCCGCTTTCAATCTCTCACGTATACATTTGACCTTATCGGCCGTCTCTTGCACAATTTCAGGTCCAGCGAACTGCTTTTTCCCGCTTCAAGCCAACACACGGGAGTTCGGCACTTTCGTCCGTACAATGCTTCAAAAGGTGCCATTCCAATACTCGAATGGTAACTATTGTTGTAAGTGAACTCTACTAAAGGTAGGTGAGAGTCCCAGTTACCCCCGAAGTCGATGACACAAGACCTCAACATGTCTTCCAACGTCTGGATCGTTCTCTCGCTTTGCCCGTCGGTTTGTGGATGGTAAGCCGTACTCAACTTAACTCGAGTACCAAGCTCTTTTTGGAACCCCTCCCAAAAGTTCGAAGTAAACCGACTGTCGCGATCCGACACGATCGACAGTGGAATGTCGTGCCTCGAGACTACTTCATCGATGTACAATTTTGCTAGCTTATCCATCGGTAATGTATCGCGCATGGACAAGAAGTGAGCGTTCTTTGTCAATCTATCAACTATCACCCAAATGGTATCGTGACCTCGAAGAGTTTTTGGTAACTTCGTCACGAAGTCCATGGTGATATGCTCCCATTTCCACTCGGGAATCTCTAAAGACTGCAGACTCCCATACGGTCGTTGATGTTCGGCCTTAACTTGCGAGCACGTAACGCAACGCTCCACATAACGCGCCACGTCAAGATTCATTACCGGCCACCAATAATGCAACTTCAAGTCCCTGTACATCTTCGTACTTCCCGGATGAATGGAATATTTGGACTTGTGAGCATCTTCAAGCAAAAGATCACGGTAACCCCCAACTTTGGGAACCCATACACGACCGTTGAATAGTTTTACCCCACGGTTGTCTTCCGTTAGGAGTAAACGCTGCTTCGTCATGACTTCCTCTTTAAGATTCTCTTCTAACAACGCTTCAACTTGCGATGTCTTGATCTTTTCAATAAGACTAGACACTAGCTCGATTCTCGAATGGGTAGCCCGAATACAACCGCTATAGTCCTTCCGACTTAACGCATCGGCTACCACGTTTGCCTTGCGAGGATGGTAAAGCAACTCGCAATCGTAATCTTTAAGTAACTCGAGCCACCGTCGTTGTCTCATATTCAACTCCTTTTGATCAAAAACGTACTTTAGACTCTTGTGATTAGTATAGAGTGTACATTTGGTGCCATAGAGATAATGTCGCCAAAGTTTTAGGGCGAACACCACCGCTGCTAACTCCAAATCGTGGGTAGGATAGTTCTTTTCGTGTATCTTAAGCTGCCTCATGGCGTAAGCGATTACTTTGCCCCGCTGCATCAACACACAACCTAAACCCATCTTCGAAGCGTCGCTATAGACCACAAAGTCTTCTGACCCTTCAGGTAATGATAAGATCGGAGCTTCACATAACTTCTTTTGAAGGACACGGAAAGCCTTCTCTTGCTTTTCAGTCCACACAAACTTCACGTTCTTTCGAGTCAAAACTGTCAATGATGATGCGATCTTTGAAAAGTCTTGAATGAATCTCCGGTAATAACCCGCCAGACCCAAGAAACTTCGGATCTCGGACGGACTCTTGGGAGGTTCCCAGTTCATCATAGCTTCAATCTTGGAAGGATCCACTTTCACTCCGTCCCGAGTGACAACGTAACCCAGAAACTGTACTTCTTCAAGCCAGAATTCATATTTGGAAAACTTGGCGTACAATCTTTCTTTTCTCAACACCTCGAGAACTTCACGAAGGTGTTGTTCGTGCTCCAACTTGCTTTTAGATTACACGAGTATGTCATCGATGAATACTATGACCGACTAGTCGAGGAACGGTCGGCACACCCTATTCATCAAGTCCATAAATATCGCCGGTGCGTTCGTTAGACCAAAAGGCATTACAAGAAACTCGTAATGGCCGTAACGCGTTCTGAACGCTGTCTTCGAAACATCTTCTTCTCTTACTTTCACTTGGTGATAACCTGAACGTAAGTCAATTTTGGAAAAACATCCCGCTCCTTGAAGTTGATCGAACAAGTCGTCTATTCTCGGAAGCGGATATTTGTTCTTCACGGTTGCTTTGTTCAACTCACGATAATCGATGCGCATTCTCATCGTGCCATCTTTCTTCTTGACGAACAGGACCGGAGCTCACCAAGGTGACGAGCTGGGTCTGATGAAACCCTTCTCCAAAAGTTCTTGGAGTTGTGCCATCATCTCTTGCATCTCTGACGGTGCTAGTCGATAAGGAGCTCTAGCGATAGGAGCTGCTCCTGGCACGAGATCAATCCGAAATTCTACTCGACGATCAGGTGGTAATCCTGGCAAGTTGTCAGGAAAGACGTCTGGATACTCGCGCACAATCTTCACGTCGACCAACTTTGACTTCTCTAACTTGGTGTCGATCACGTAGGCTAGGAAAGATGAACATCCTTTTACTAAGCACTTGCGTGCCTTAGCCATCGTGATTATTGCCACATCACCTTTTCTTTTCTCCCCATAGATCATGACGACTTCGCCACCGGGATTGGGAAGTCGAATTAATTTGTTAGAACACATGATCTTGGCATAATTGTTCGCTAACCAATCCATACTGACTACCACATCGAAACCTCCGATTAACATTGGCAGTAAATCAATCGAGAATTCTCTTCCTTCGATCCCGAGAGTACACTTCTTCAGAACATTACGGATCAGAACTTGACTACCATCAGCTATCTCTACTACTAATGCATCCTCAAGACTAGTAGTGGGCATAACAATCTTTTGACGGAACAACTCAGATATGAAAGAGAAACTGGCACCCGTATCGAATAGAACATGAGCAGGTACAAAGTTTATAAGAAATGTATCCGATACCACATCAGCGGATGCCTTGGCCTCTTCAGCCGTCATCTGAAATGCTCGACCCGGAACCCTAGGAGGGTTCTCCCTTTTTGCCGTCGCGCTACTCAACACAAGCTTTGGGCAATCTCTTTTTACGTGCCCCGGTGTCTTGCACTCATAGCAGACAATTCCTCTGATCGGACAGTCACGAGTGATGTGATCAGGCTTTCCACACTTATAACAAGACTGAGAAGGGGTATTACAGTTACCGTGGTGCTTGGTTCGGCATTTTTGACACCATCTAGCTTCATGCTGACTGCTGAAGCTTCGGTTTCCGACAAAAGGTCGGGATCTCCTGGGATGAGCAGAATTGCTCTCCCACTTCCTCTTTTCAGTAACTACCACCGCCTTCTCTGGTTTACTCTTCGCGTAAACCTCTTCCATAAATTGCGCTTCCTCAATGGTTTCCCGAAGGCTAGAGGCCTTCGAGTTTCGGACCATTGTCATCATGTCCGACGGTAAACCTTTCAGATAGGCCTTAATTTTCTCTTTCTCAGTGGAGGCCACATGCCCCACTAACCCCAGCTTGTCCATGAATTGACGGGTATACTCCCTCACCGTCAAATTCCCTTTTATGAGAGTTCGAAATTCTGTCTCGATCCGATCCATAGCCATCTCATTACAATATTCCTCCATTAATTTCACTTTGAACTCGCCCCAAGTTAGTTGGGCCAGAATGGTAGGAGAGAGTGTAGATTGGATTACATTCCACCATGTCAGTGCGGTATCCCTAAGCAGTTGTGTACCGAATCTCACCCGCTGGTCATCACCACACTCGGATGAACCGAAAGTCTGTTCGACCGCTCGGATCCACTTGATACATGCAATCGGGTCTTCGGAACCCGAAAACTCTGGTGGTCTACAACCCAGAAAGGATTTGTAGGAACAACTCTTCCCATCCTTCGATGTACCAATGACCCTATGCTCTTCAGATCTGACTCTGTTCTCGACACCTCCAGAGCCAACTACCACATTCTCTACCACTGCCTCAGGCCTCTTGGAGCTTGGGTCTCGATCCTCTAACATCTTTAGGAAAGTCTCTTGCTGTTTCTCCATGGCCGACGTCACCATTTGCATGACACTGGCCATCATATCAGCTTGAGGATTTGCCACTGAAACAACGGGATTTGTGGACGCCAACTCCACTCTTGGCTCTGGCTCCACTCCCCCAGTGAATATTGGTGGCATGCCCGGAGAAACGACTGCGGACGTTCTTACCACTGGAATAGGCTCACGCGAACTAACATCGCGTAGATCTCCGTCACCCAACGGACGACCACGAGTGTTCACCATACTAAAGGATGATTGCTACACAAGCATGAGAAAGAATAAGAGGTTGATTCTCAGGATAACACAAAAACGTACTATCACGTTATCAATTGTCACAGTAATGGAATTTCAAGCACAGTTACGTATAAATATTCTCATAATAACATTAGCTAAGTGGAATTATGAACATACAATACATAAAAGTTCTTGTCACCATTGCCACAACGTTCGACAACTATAATTTCCGTCGACTCCCAGACTAACTCATCTTAGAAGTTCTACCCAACTCACAAATCAATACTTAACACACTCAGTCTAAGTCTATACATCTTACATTCATGCCTAGATCACTTAAACTAGAGCTCTAATACCAACTTGTAACATCCTAAATTTCAGAGTAAATTAAAACTTTTCCAAATGGGCAACGTGACATTTGTATTGATATAAACCTCCAAAAAGGGTATCAGTCTTTGAGACTTTACAACAAAACCTGTACTGATATAGGGTTTATCAACAAACTAATCTAAATATAACTATCTAGATTACATCAGTTGACGATTCAAAATTCATCAAAAGGATGGGACTTAAAAGATGCCCAACTATCAATACTTAGTCATCTCAAAATGCCTCGAGACCAAGTCCATCTCTCAAACCCTTGACAACCCACCGCTAAGGGAAACCTGTTATACATATCATTTGAGAAAAAGTGTTAAGCTTAAAGCCTAGTGTGAACATACAGTTTATCAATATCAAGAGACATAAATATGTTCATCCAAACGGAAACCTTTTCAAATGAGCGTTTCCAAAATAACGGTTGATAAGAATAAAATTCATTAAAACAAGGTCACAAACCTTCTTTCCAGAACCTCACAATTTAATGCACATGTAGTTCTTCGTTTTGGTTACTATATAGAACCTCACAATTTAATGCACATGTAGTTCTATATTTTGTTAACGGCCAGAACCTCACAATTTAATGCACATGTAGTTCTATAATTGTTAACGGCCAGAACCTCACAATTTAATGCACATGTAGTTCCATATTTACATTACTTGGTAACCTCAAATAATGAAATATAAGTCGACTCAAAACTTAGGGATTCACTAGTAATGGTACAAACTTGTCACAACAATTTATGTGACCAACCATAGATAGTCATATGGTATAAATACATTTTATAAGCAAAATGTCATTTCCAGTTCAACTTCTGGTAAGAATGAAAATCATCAAAATGAGTTCATAAACATTCTTTCACATGTCCACATAATGTGTAAGTAAAACATCATTTTACTTCAAATAATATAGAATCCATCATAAAATGATCGGAACCCTAAAATCTCCCAAAAGTTAACTTATATCCAAAATGTATAAATCTTAAATCTGAAATCATGGAGATACATAGGAGTTGAAAATGTAACCCTTTGACATGTATAAAGTTTTAGAAAGGTTGTAGGAACTCACCCAATAGGTTTATACGAAAAACCTGAAGAACCAGATATCGACCCTTTAGACAAGACGAAGCTTTCTACACCGGAACCTCGGATCAAACACTTGATATATAATATCAACTCTTAGAGAGAGAGAGAATGATTTTAGAGAGAGAGAAGAGAGAGATTGAGAGATTCAGAAATGAATCTCAAACTGAGATATTTTGGGTTTTAAAACCCTTAAGTCGGTCCAGGCACTGTCGCGGCTTATGTCGCGACTTCAAGTCGTGGTGCAACTCGCGAAATGCCCAATAACTCAACCCAACAGTGAACGTTGCGGGTTATGCCGCGACTACTACTCCCCATGCAACTCGCGACATACCAAAAACCCATAATACAACAGTGAACATCACGACTTATGTCACGACTCTAAGTCGCGAGCAAGTCGCGGAACTTACTGGAACTTCACAAAAACCGAAACCATAAACTCATACGTTAAACTGAATACGATGTTAACGATTATGAGCTAAATACGAGATTAACAAAGATAAAAATGTATTGAAAATCCAGGGTGTTACACATAAAATGAACTACATATTGGTAAAGAATCATCTTTCATGTTAATGGGTTTTGGTTACTGATGATAATATCAGTTGTTAAGCTTGTCATAATAATTTAATGGTGTCTTTTATGGCAAATAAATTGTGTATATGAATGTGATCATGAAATATGTATTATCATGATTTAGAATAGAATGTATTATTCATGAGAAATGTTATCTTTATTTAGTCATGACCTAAATGTCAAGTAATGTCTATTTCCTTGTGCACGAGGATTTAGATGGAAAAATTACTTTATTATAATTGTTGATCGTTGGGTCACTAGCGAGTAGGCAATAGGGGACGTAAGTTCCCGAGTTGTAACTCGTCTAGATTGGATAGGCACCCATGTCCGTAAGTCCTTAAGGTATAACTCGACGGAGTAAGCATTAGAGGCATAAACGATTTGAGGATTGTGATGTCTAGAATGGTATGGGAACTAGAACCAGGATATGTGGTGAAATCTAATAACATCGTGGGTGACCCCATTCACGTGTTCTCATCACCCAAGATGGTAACGGGTCTCCCCCGTCTTTCAGGAGTTATCTCTCGTGAAGTTGTACAGGAAATGGAACATATGTTCCGAATGGAAATGTTGGCATTGGTTCAACTTATGGGTACACCGGTAACAATTAAGTATATTGTACATGCTTACGTTATAAACTGTTAAGTCCTTGCTATATCTCTAGACTTTGGTCTAACAATTGCTTTGGTGTTTAATGACTCCCAGGTGCTGCTAGTAGTGTACAAAGGGCACCTTGATTCTCCGGAAGCACACCTAGGAACACCCAAGGACCGGGCATTTCGGAGAATTTGAGAGAAGAGCATTTTAAAGTCATAGCGACACCCACCTTAATCTAGTTTGACAAATGTGCTAGATTGAATAGGTTTCCGTGTAATATGTCTTATCTTTCCGCTACTTAAATGATGCAACTATCACAACTTTATAGGGTTACAGTCAATCATCTTTACAGGTTTATAATCCTCTTATTTTAGACGTTATTTTGCCGAAATTTTAAGTTTTAAATTTTAATTTTTAGGGTGTTACAAGTTGGTTTTAGAGCTTTAGCTTAAGTGAACTATGTATGTAAATTCGATGCCTAGACTTAAGCTGAGACCCTTAGGTTATGGACTGTGAGAGTGGGGTAGAACTTTTAAGATGGGACGACCTTAGAGTCAACAGAAACTACGTCGTTGAGAATTATAAAAGTAGTAGCGAGAATCTTTATGTAGTGTATGTTCATAATTTCAATTAGCTACTGCTATTATGAATGTATGATTATGTGAATATACTTGAATTACTATGATTATGATGATCGATGAACCGTATTAGTATGTTTCTTGTGTAAGATCTTGTGTTGCTATCCCTCACTCTCTCTCGATTGTGTGATAGACGAAAATGGTAAATACTCAGAGTCACCTTCAATCATCTCCGGAGGGTCAAGCCGTGACTGAATCCACGACCGACAGGCCAAATGAAACTGTAACAGTGGTACCTCCACTTCCGCCTTTGCTTGGCGGTAGGATTGAGCAAATACCAAGAACCAACATTGCCACCGCCGACCCAGTTCTAACTGAGCTAACCGATCAAACTCAAATGATGGATATGATGAGGGCCATGAACGAAACCATGGCAAAGCAGCAAGAGATGTTTATGAAGTTGTTGGAGGACAGAGAGGGTAGCAACCGCCGACACGAGATTATAGAAGAGAATGCAGTTATCGCGGGCTCCGAGGGTACCGGGGATGATAACTACACTGATGGATTGATGACATTAGAGACGAGACAACCTGGGAAAACTTGTTCCTACAAATCTTTCATAGGATGCAAACCGTCGGAGTTCACCGGATCCGATAACCCCGTGGCTTGTATGAATTGGCTCAGGGAAATCGAGCACGCATTTAGGTCTTGTGAATGTGGTGAGGATCAGAAGGTAAAATTTGGTTCTCAGTTGCTCCAAGGTTCTGCTTTGACATGGTGGAACGTTTTCACCTCGACCATAGAAGAATCGGTGTTGAACAAGATGATTTGGCCCATGTTTAAGAAGAAGGTTTTGGAAGAATATTGCAACGAGCAAGAGATGGACTTGATAGAGGAAGAGTTTCGAGCTTTGAAGAAGGGGGATTTTCCAGTGAAGGAATACACCCGACTTTTCATGGAAAAGTTTAACCTTGTGGGGCATGTGGCCCCAACTGAAAAGGAGAAAGTGAGGGCCTATCTGAAAGGTTTGCCTATGGATATGATGTCGAGAGTTCGTAACTCAAAAGCCACAAACCTTCAGGAAACCATCGAGGAATCCAAGCTCATGGAAAGGGTCTACGCGCAAGACAAGGAAGAGAAGTCGAAGGTCGTTGAGAAGAGAAAGTGGGAGAGCCCGCCGAGCTCGTTCAAGAAGCTAAAATTCCAACCAAGTGGTAGAAGCCTTGATAATCGTCGGGAGGCAAAGTGGTGTTCCAAGTGCAAAAGCAAGCACTTTGGTTTTTGTGACCCCAACTCAATCTCATGCTTTAAGTGTGGCAAGCCGGATCACACTAGTCCGAGATGTCCTATCCAAGGAGCAACATGTTTCGAGTGCAAAGAAATGGGGTACGTGAAGAGGGATTGACCCAAGCTAAGGGGAGGAGCGAGAGGAGGAAACCTGATGAACCAACCAAAGAAGGAAGTCATCCCTAAAACCCAAGGGAGGGCCTTCCAAATGACGAGAGAAGAAGCGAAGGAGACCACCGACGTGGTATCGGGTACGTTCCTATTCAACTCCCTTGCCGCTAAAGTGTTATTTAATTTTGGTGCCAATTTATCTTTTGTATCCATTGAGTTTTGCAAAGCCTTGAATGTGCCCTCTAGTACTCTTAGTGATGCCTTGGTAATAGAAGTAGCAAACGGGGAGCAAGTGATCTTGCGCGAAGTTTTGGAAGTGTGTCATCTAGAAATTAGTGGTGAACTCTTTGAAGTGAATCTACTTCCCATGGTGATCGGGAGTTTGGACGTGGTGATCGGGATGGACTGGTTGTCTCGACACCAAGCGGAGATCCTTTGTTCAAAGAAACTGATCAGATTACCGATCTCAAGCGGGGATTTCATCTTTGTGTATGGGGAGAAGCTTAAGGGTGAAGTGGCTCTCATTTCATCCATCAAAGCAAGAAAATGTCTAATGAAGAATTGCCCATCATTCCTCGCCTACGTAATGGATGCCAAAGCGGAGAAGAAGAAGATCGAGGACGTACGGATCATTAGTAAATATCCGGACGTATTTCCCAATGACCTTCCGGGCTTGCCGCCCGATCGCCAAGTGGAGTTCCAGATCGATCTAGTTTCGGGAGCGGCATCGATTACCTGTGCACCTTATCGCCTTACTTCAACCGAAATGTAAGAGATGATGTCGCAACTTCAGGAGCTTCTAGAGAAAGGATTCGTAAGGCTGATCTCTTCACCTTAGGGAGCTCCGATACTCTTCGTCAAGAAGAAGGATGGGTCGATGTGAATGTGCATCGACTACAGGGAGTTGAACAAGGTACAAGTATCCGCTACCCCGAATAGACGACCTCTTCGATCAACTACAAGGACTCAGATGCTTTTCCAAGATTGATCTTCGTTCAGACTACCATCAAGTGAAGGTTAGAGAAGAAGACGTCTCCAAGGCCGCCTTTAGAACCCTTTATGGTCACTACGAGTTCTTGGTTATGCCTTTCGGGCTAACTAACGTGCCAGCCATGTTTATGGATCTGATGAACCGGGTTTGCCGACCCTTTCAAGATAAGTCGGTTATTGTGTTCATCGATGATATCTTGGTGTACTCAAAGATCGAAGAGTCAGAGAAGTATTGGAAGTGTTGAGGGACGAGAAACTCTACGCCAAGTTTTCCAAGTGCGAGTTTTGGTTGCAGGAGGTTTAGTTCCTAGGTCACGTGGTGACAAGAGAGGGAGTTAAATTCGACCCGTTAAAAATTGAAGCCATGACGAATTGGGAACCACCTAAGAGTCCCACGGAAATTCGGAGCTTCTTGGGCCTAGTCGGCTACTATCGGAGATTCATTCAGGATTTCACCAAAATCACCTCTCTATTGACGTCCTTGACAAGGAAGAATGTGAAGTACCTTTGGACCGAAAGTCAAGAGCGGGCCTTTCGGACTCTACAAAGGAAATTGTGCGAGGCGCCAATCTTGTCCCTACCAGAGGGAATGGAGGATTTTGTGGTCTACAATGACACGTCTAAGATGGGTTTGGGATGTGTATTGATGCAAAGGGGCAAAGTGATAGCTTATGCATCAAGGCAATTGAAAGATCATGAGAAGAACTACCCAACCCACGATCTCAAGTTAGCAGTGGTACTGTTCACTTTGAAGTTGTGGTGACATTCCCTTTACGGCACGAAGTGCACTCTTTTCACCGACCATAAAAGTCTAAAGTATGTCTTTGACCAAAAGGAATTGAATATGCGACAAAGAAGATGGTTGGAGCTACTCAAAGACTCTGATTGTGAACTTCTATATCATCCCGGAATGGCCAACGTCGTGGTGGACGCCTTAAGCCAGAAAGAGTATTGTAGTGGCGTGCAAGCTACTTTTGCAAGGGTGGAAGTCGTCTCAACTCTAATAGACAGAATCAAGATATCTCAGTCAGAAGCACTCCTTGAAGCGAACATTAAAAGTGAAGGTATGGCGAAGCAACACCTCGAATTAACCAAAGATGGTAGAGGTTTGAAGTTGTTCCAAGGCCGGATCTGGGTACTGAAGATCGGAGGATGTTGAGACTTATTATTGGAAGACGCGCATAAATCCAAGTACTCTATTCACCCATGAAGCACGAAAATGTACCGAGACTTGAAGCTTAATTATTGGTGGCCAGTAATGAAGTTGGACGTAGCTAGTTATGTGGATCAATGCATAACTTGCCAACATGTGAAGGCGGAGCAGCAACGACCATACGATAGTCTACAATCCTTAGAGATAGCAGAGTGGAAGTGGGAACACATCACGATGGACTTTGTAACCAAGCTACCGAAGACCTTGAGGAGTCATGACACCATTTGGGTGATTGTGGATCGTTTGACCAAAAGTGCACATTTCTTGCCAATGCGAGAGACTCTACCGATGGATAGATTGGCTAAACTCTACATAGATTAGGTGATCTCGAGGCATGGGGTGCCACTCTCTATCGTGTCGGATCACGATAGTCGTTTTACTTCCCATTTTTGGGATAACTTGCAAAAGGAGTTGGGTACTAGAATCAAGTTGAGTATCGCATATCATCCTCAGATAGACGGGCAGAGCGAGAGGACCATCCAAACTCTCGTGGACATGTTGAGATCGTGTGTCAGCGACTTCGGGGGAAGTTGGGATTCACATCTTCCGTTAGTGGAATTTGACTATAACAACAGTTATCCCTCAAGTATTGGTATGGCGCCATTTGAGGCGTTGTACGAAAGAGAGTGCAGGACGCCCGTATGTTGGCTAGAAGCAGGAGAGAAACAGTTTTTCGGACCGAAAATCGTGCAAGAGACGGCCGACAAGGTGAAGAGCATTAGAGAGCGACTGAAGGGAACTCAAGACCGTCAAAAGAGCTACGCGAACAAAAAGAGAAGACCGATCGAATTTCAAGTAGGAGAGCGGGTGATGTTGAAAGTTTCACCGTGGAAGGGAATAATTAGGTTCGGAAAACGTGGGAAGCTTAGTCCCCGTTTCCTTGGACCTTTCACCATCGTTGAGCACATTGGGCTTCAAGCCTACAAGTTGGATTTACCGCCCGAAATAGATGGGATCCTACCATTCACGTATGTTACTTATGAAGGCATTTAGCCGAGGAGGAGAGTGTCATTCCTTTATCGGAGATCAGAGTGGATAACGGCCGATGCGAGGAGGAGCCCGAGACTATCTTGGAAAGGAAGACGAAGAGACTGTGACAGAAGGAAGTGGTTATGGTGAAGATTCAATGGAAGCACCACCGGGGGGCTAACGTGATGTGGGAATCGGAAGAAGATATGAAAAGGCGTTATCCTCACCTATTTGTTTAGTTTGATATTTCGAGGACAAAATCTTTTATGAGGGGTGAAGGATTGTAACACCCCGATTTCTGAGTAAGCAAATACTACCTTTGTACCATTTCTCGCTTGTAGTGTAGTGTTAGTTCATGATCTTACCTTGAAACCTGTCTTATTTGAGGGTTGATCGTTATAGACAAAAATTAGGGCAAAGGGAACAACAGTGTTCCGCACGGATCTCCGCGCGACTTGAACAGTGCCGCCATCCGCGCGAGGATCTGCCTTCACGCGACTCCAGTCTTTGGCTCGACTCTCCGCCCGGGTTCATCTGCACGGGCATCCGCACGGACCTCCTGGTCTATTAAATAGGGAGAAATCGGCCCCAAGATTCTTATTCTCCCAAAATCACTTCCCTAAAACACTCCCTTCTTCTCCCTCTTCATGTTAATGGGTTTTTGTTACTAATGATGATATCAGTTGTTAAGTTTGTCATAATAATCTAATGATGTCTTTTATGGCAAATAAATTGTGTATATGAATGTGATCATGAAATGTGTATTATCATGCTTTAGAATAGAATGTATTATTCATGAGAAATGCTATCTTTATTTAGTCATGACCTAAATGTGAAGTAATGTCTATTTCCTTGTGCACGAGGATTTAGATGGCAAAATTACTTGATTATAATTGTTGACCTTTGGCTCACTAGCGAGTAGGCAATAGGGGACGTAAGTTCCTGAGTTGTAACTCGTCTAGATTGGATAGGCACCCATGTCCGTAAGTCCTTAAGGTGTTAATCGACGGAGTAAGCACTAGAGGCATAAACGGTTTGAGAATTATGATGTCTAGAATGGCATGGGAACTAGAACCAGGATATGTGGTGAAATCCAATAACATTGCGGGTGACCCTATTCACGTGTTCTCGTCACCCAAGATGGTAACGGGTCTCCCCCGTCTTTCAGGAGTTATCTCTCGTGAAGTTGTACAGGAAATGGAACATCTGTTCTGAATGGAAATGTTGGCATTGGTTCAACTTATAGGTACACCAGTAACAATTAAGTATATTGTACGTGCTTACGTTATAAATTGTTAAGTCCTTGTTATATCTCTAGACTTTGGTCTAACACTTGCTTTGGTGTTTAATGACTCACAGGTTCTGCTAGTGGTGTGCAAATGGCACCTTGATTCTCCGGAAGCACACCTAGGAACACCCAAGGACCGACGGTTCCTGGATTGAAGGAACCGAAACCGAAACCGCTTGTATCGATTCTCTATTTTTTGGAACAGGCCCCGGAACCAACTAGGTACGTTAAAGTCCAACTGGATCCATTAAAGGCAACTGGATCCATTAAAGCCCAACAGGGTACGTTAAAGCCCAACATGGAACGTTAAAGCCCAACTGGATCAATTAAAGTCAACCGGATCCATTAAAGCCCAACATGGAACGTTAAAGCCCGACTGATCCATTAAAGCCCAATTGGGTACGTTAAAGTCTAACTTGATCCATTAAACCCAATCGGATCCATTAAAGACTAACTAGATCCATTAAAGCCAATCGGGTCCATTAAAGCCCAACTGGATTCATTAAAGCCTAACTGTGTACGTTAAAGCCCAACTGGATACGTTAAAGTCCAACTGGGAACATTAAAGCCCAAATGAATCCATTAAAGCCCAACTAGGTACGTTAAAGTCCAATTAGATCCAATAAAGCCAACTTGATTCATTAAAGCCCAACGGGGTACGATAAAGCCCAACACGAAACGTTAAAGCCTAAAGAGATCCATTAAAGCCCACCGGATCCATTAAAGGCCAACATGGAACGTTAAAGACCAACTGGATCCATTAAAGCCCAACTAATCCATTAAAACCCAACTGCATACGTTAAAGTCCAACTTGATCCATTAAACACAAACGGATCCGTTAAAGACCAACTGGATTCATTAAAGCCCAAATGGGAATGTTAAAGCCCAACTGGGTAAGTTAAAACCCAACTGGATCCATTAAAGCCCAACTGGAAACGTTAAAGCCCAACTAAATCCATTAAAGCCAACTGGGTCCATTAATGCCCAACTGGATCCATTAAAGCCCAACTGTGTACGTTAAAGCCCAACTGGATACGTTAAAGCCCAATTGGGAACGTTAAAGCCCAACTAATTCCATTAAAGCCTAACCGGATCTATTAAAGCCCAACTGGATCCATTAAAAGCAATTGGATCCATTAAAGCCCAACGGGGTACGTTAAAGCCAAACATGGAACGTTAAAGCCCAGCTGGATCCATTAAAGCCAAACTAGGAACGTTAAAGTCAATCGGGTCCATTAATGCCCAACTGGATCCATTAAAGCCCAACTGTGTATGTTAAAGTCCAACTAGATACGTTAAATCCCAACTAGGAATGTTAAAGCCCAACTGAATTCATTAAAGCCCAACTGGGAACGTTAAAGCCAAACTAAATCCATTAAAGCCCAACTAGATCCATTAAAGCCCAACGGGTAGGTTAAAGCCCAACATGGAACGTTAAAACCCAACTGGGTCTATTAAAGGCCAACATGGAACGTTAAAGCCCAACTGTATCCATTAAAGCCTAACTGATCTATTAAAACCCAACTGGGTACGTTAAAGTCACATTTGATCCATTAAACCCACCCGGATCCGTTAAAGACCAACTAGATTCATTAAAGCCCAACTGGTTACGTTAAAGCCCAACTGGATCCACTAAAGCCAACCGGATCCATTAAAGCTCAACATGGAACGTTAAAGCCTAACTGGATCCATTAAAACCCAACTAATCCATTATAACCCAATTAGATACGTTAAAGTCCAACTTGATCCATTAAACTGAACCGGATCCATTAAAGACCAACTGGATCCATTAAAGCCCAACTGGGAACGTTAAAGCCCAACTGGATCCATTAAAGCCAACCGGGTCCATTAAAGCTTAAATGGATCCATTAAAGCCCAACTGGATCCATTAAAGCCCAACTTGGAACGTTAAAGCCCAACTGAATCCAATAAATCCCAGCTGGATCCGTTAAAGCCCAACTGGGTACGTTAAAACCCAACCAGATCTATTAAAGCCCAACTAGGTACGTTAAAGCCAAATGGATCCATTAATACCCAATGGGGTACGATAAAGCCCAACACAGAATGTTAAAGCCCAATTGGATCCATTAAAGCCAACCGGATCCATTAAAGCCCAACATGGAACGTTAAATTCCAACTGGATCTATTAAAGCCCAACAAATCCATTAAAACCCAACTGCATACGTTAAAGTCCAACTTGATCCATTAAACCTAACCGGGTCCGTTAAAGACCAACTGGATTCATTAAAACCCAATTAGGAACGTTAAAGCCTAACTGGATCCATTAAAGCCCAACTGGGTACGTTAAAGCCCAACTAATCCATTAAAGCCAATTGGGTACGTTAAAGTCCAACTTGATCCATTAAACCCAATCGGATCCATTAAATACCAACTAGATCCATTAAAGCTCAACTGGGAACGTTAAAGCCCAATTAGATCCATTAAAGCCAACCGGGTCCATTAAAGCCTAACTAGATCCATTAAATCCAACTGGATCCATTAAAGCCCAACTGTGTACGTTAAAGCCCAACTTGAATCCAATAAAGCCCAACTAGATCCGTTAAAGCCCAACTGGGTACGTTAAAACCCAACCGGATCTATTAAAGCCCAATTAGGTATGTTAAAGCTAACAGGATCCATTAATGCCCAACGGGGTACGATAAAGCCCAACACAGAACGTTAAAGCCCAATTGGATCCACTAAAACCAACCGGATCCATTAAAGCCTAACATGGAACGTTAAAGCCCAACTGGATCCATTAAAGCCCTACAGATCCATTAAAACCCAACTGTGTACGTTAAAGTCCAACTTGATCCATTAAACCTAACCGGATCCGTTAAAGACCAACTGGATTCATTAAAGCCCAATTAGGAACGTTAAAGCCCAACGGGGTAAGTTAAAGCCTAACTGGAGCCATTAAAGACCAACTAGAACGTTAAAGCTCAACTAGGTACGTTAAAGCCCAACATGGAACGTTAAATCCCAACTGGATCCACTAAAGTCAACCGGATCCATTAAAGCTCCACATGGAACGTTAAAGGCCAACTGGATCCATTAAAGCCCAACTGATCCATTAAAGCCCAATTGGGTACGTTAAAGTCCAATTTGATCCATTAAACCCAACCGGATCCATTAAAGACCAACTGGATCCATTAAAGCCCAACTGGGAACGTTAAAGCCCAACTGGATCCATTAAAGCCAACCGGGTCCATTAAAGCCTAACTGGATCCATTAAAGCCCAACTAGATCCATTAAAGCCCAACTGTGTACGATAAAGCCCAACTGGATACGTTAAAGCCCAACTGGGTACGTTAAAACCCAACCAGATATATTAAAGCGCAACTAGGTACGTTAAAGCCAACGGGATCCATTAATGTCCAACGGGGTACGATAAAGCCCAACACAGAACGTTAAACCCCAATTGGATCCATTAAAGCCAACCAGATCCATTAAAGCCCAACATGGAACGTTAAAACCCAACAGATCCATTAAAACCCAACTTGATCCATTAAACCTAACCGGATCCGTTAAAGACTAACTGGATTCATTAAATCCCAACTGGGTAAGTTAAAGCCCAACTGGGAACGTTAAAGCTCAACTGGATTCATTAAAGCCAACTGGGTCCATTAATGCCCAATTGGATCCATTAAAGCCCAACTGTGTACGTGTTAGGTCCCAAGGCTTGAGCTTCCCAGGAGGTCACCCATCCTAGGATTGCTCTCGCCCGAGCACGCTTAACTTGTTAGGATCAAGCGCTTACCACTACACCAAAAGCAATTGCTTATGGTGAAGGCGCTACTTTTTTCCTTAATCCATGGTAGCGCAAAGCCCCGTACTAAGCGACAGGCGGACATGAGGGGCTGCACCACTTTCGTGGAGCCAGCGGGTTGGGCTGTTAGTCCCGGCCAGTTACGTACTCCCGAGTCGAAGGTGAGGGCACTGGATGCTTGTGGCATTCCCAGCAAATGTTGGGATTTCTCCTCAACAATCCCCCCCAGCATTTGCACACTGGAAGACTCGAACCCGCGACCTCGCTCTGATACCAATTGTCGGTCCAACAATAATTATCAAGTTTATAGAAACAACAACACAATAACGATTACCAACCTGTATTAAATATATCAAACGATTACAAGGTTGATCGATTAAGCTTTTGATGTGTACTCTATGTTTTTCTCTCAAATACACCTTTATGTGTGTGTTTTTGTGTGTGATCTCTTGATCTGATCTATGTGTTGAGAGAGATACTAGAGAGACACCTAAAATCTAGCAAGTGTGTTGAACACACTATCAAGATTAATATCTAGATATTAAATCTAGATATTATATCTAATATAAACTAGAAACTAAATAACTAACTAAGTTACCTTTAACTAACTATTACAATACTTTAACTTAGATATATAGATCTAAGTAAACTAAAACATATTACATTAAATTACATTGACATTTATTACAAATAGACATAGACTTTAACATTGAGAGACGACGTTTCGGCTTTAGCTTCAGATTACGATCTTCAGATTGGATGATCTTGAATCCAATGAGACTGTGGTCTAACACCTTCTCTTCTAGATTGTCACTCTGTCTATATGAGACAGTATACATAGTCCATTCATCCCCAAGAGATCTGAGGAACTTTCTGTTGATATCATCTTGCTCCATCTTCACTCCTACAGTAGCCAGTTCACCAATGAGCTTGTTGAACCTATCAAAAGTTTGAGTCATAGACTCATTCTTTGAAGAAGTGAAGTTCTCATACTGTTGCTTTAGAACATCTCTTTGATTTCTTTTGATGCTTTTAGTTCCAGCAAATCTTTTCTCTAGAGCATTCCAGAGAATCTGAGCATTAGTGCAGTTGCAAAATTGATGCTGATATTCATTGGGGATGGCCAAGAGCAGAGTGCTCAAGGCCTTCATCTCTGTCTGTCTGATCTTCCTCTCACCATCTGTCTTTGGTGGAGGTCTTTTCCCATCTGGTCCAATCTTTCCTGCTTCAGAAGGACCATTCTCAATGATATCCCACATTGAGTAGTCAGTGAGAAGAATGTATTGTCTAATTCTGATCTTCCACATGTCAAACTCACTGGGTTTGAGCATTGGAACCTTAGAGACCAGAGTACTGTTTGATTCTGCAAGGTTTTCCATGATGAATAGATAGATGTTTCTGAGAGAACAGGCTCTGATACCACTTGTCAGAATCGAATTCTTAACAAGAATAAATACTTAGAAACAATATCAAAGAAGTTTGCGGAATAACACTTTGATATTCAATGCAACAGGAAACAAACAGTATATATGATTAACAACTTGTAAACTTGTATTGAATGATTAAAATCACAAGATTACACACTCAACCTCAATCTTGAAGAACAGACTCTTTCAAGACGAATTCTACTTCTCTAGAATTAGGATCTATGCCTTGAGGTTGATTCTCTCTAGAACAAAAACTTAGAGTAAAAAAAATTTCTTTAAACTATTCTATCAATTCTATACATATACTGAATAAAAGATAATTACAATAAATAAAATATCTTCAGTATATCTTCCATAGTTATCTTCAATCCTTCCATGAATATCTTCATTCTTTACAGCTGTCATCTTCTCCATCCGGATCTCCATCTCATAAGCAGCACTAATCATAAGCAGCATTAATACTCTCAGCAGTAGAAACTCTAGCAGTACTAATCTTGAAGAGCAGCATTAACTTTGTTTTAGCAGCATTAACTACTAAGCAGCACTAACCTCTAGCAGTACTAACTAGCTAAGCAGTACTAACTTTGTTCAAGCAGCACTAACTTTTACTAGCAGTATTAATTCTACTAGAAGTAGTAATACTCAGCAGTATTAACTTTGAAGTCCTCTAGCAGTAGTAATTCTGAACTAGCAGCATTAACCATACTTGAGCTTTTCTTCAGTTCCCAACAATATGTGACTTGCTTGCAAGTGAAGGCCGAACACCTACGACCTTACGAAAGTTTGCAATCATTGGAAATCCCAGAATGGAATTTGGAGCACATCACCATGGACTTCGTGACAAAATTGCAGAAAACCTTGAGAGGTCACGACACCATCTGGGTGATAGCGACAAAAGAGCACTCATTTCTTGGCCATGGGTGAGACTTTACCCTTAGACAAGCTAGCGAAGTTGTATATTGATGAAGTGATATCCCATCATGGCGTGCCGCTATCCATTGTCTCGGATCGCGATAGTCGGTTTACGTCACACTTTTAGGACGGGTTACAAAAAGAACTGGGTACGTGGGTGAATTTGAGCACGTCCTATCATCCCCAAACCGATGGTCAAAGCGAGAGGACGATTCAAACACTTGAAGACATGTTGAGATCTTGTGTAATTGACTTCATTGGTAGTTAGGATTCGCACCTACCTTTGGTGGAATTCGCGTACAACAATAGTTATCATGCGAGTATAGGGATGGCGCCGTTTGAAGCGTTATATGGTCGCAAGTGTTGAACTCCCGTATGTTGGCTTGAAATGGGAGAAAAGCAGTTCGTCGAACCAGAGATTGTGCAAGAAACGGCGGAAAAGGTCAAAGATATTCATGAGCGTTTGAAGGCGACTCAAGACCGGCAGAAAAGTTACGCCGACAAGAAGAGGCGACCGATAGAGTTCCAAGTGGGAGATCGCGTCATGTTAAAGGTATCCCCTTGGAAATGAATTATTGGATTTGGAAAGCGTGGGAAGTTGAGTCCCCGTTTCCTTGGACTATTTGCCGTGATCAAGCGAGTAGGGCTTCAAGCCTACCAATTGGAACTCCCACCAGAAATGAGTGGAATTCATAACACCTTTCACGTGTGTTACCTCCATAAATGTCTAGCGGAGGAGGAGAGCGTCATCCCACTCTCCGAGATTAGAGTTGATGAGGGAAATCGTTGCATTAAGGAGCCCGAAGTGATTTTGGAGAAAAAGACGAAGAAGCTTCATCACAAGGAAGTCACCATGGTCAAGGTTCAGTGGAAGCACCATCAAGGTGCCAATGTGACTTGGGAGGCCGAAGAGGACTTGAAGCGAAGATATCCTCATCTATTCGAGTGATTTGGATTTCGAAGACGAAATCATCCCGAAGTTTGGGAGGATTGTAACGCCCCAAATTTTCATTGTATTAACTCTAGCGTAAAGACTTCTACCTTCCTTATTTTTAAACCTTAGTTATCTTGCACTTACCCTAATTTTGCGTATCACATGTTTTAGCCAATTTCGTGTGTTAAGTCTTGATTTCTGGAAAAGTGAAACAGTGGCTTACACGGGGTACTTCGCAACTTGCAAGCCAAGACACAAGCCGCGTAATCCACTATCCGACTTCCATTTTGGAAACACGGGCGACTTATGCCACGACTTAAGGTCGCGACGTAACCCATGAGATTGTCCTGATTGCTCTTAGACGGGTTTATTCCTCTTTTTCCTCATTTTCTCATCTTTGTCTTGTTGTGGCAGAAAATGAAATACGAACAACGACGCTGGTTGTAATAGATCGACTTTCATGTTAGTTCTTGCTCCAGCATGAAAGTTCCATTTCAAGGAAGGACGACGTACTATGATACTTTCTGTTTTGTCGAGCCTTGCTTTGGTCTCTGGTTTGACGCTTTCGGGTTGGAAAGGTGCCTGCCCTATTAGGTCAAGATGGTAAGGCCTTGTTTTTAATGAAATCCACTCTTCAAATAACGAATTTCAAGCGCCTATGAATTAGTTCTAAGAAAGCGGCCGTTCACGTCAGGAATCAAGGTTGTTGATGTAGTTACTATTCTTTCACCGATTTTGGAGAAGACTAGGTTAAGTTTTCTTCTGTCTTCATTCAATATCAATGGGGGTAATCTTGTGGTGATTATTATGTTGGTTGGTGTAGGATTGACCACATTTATTAAGGGTTCTAAGGTTCAAGCTCCAAGCTCCTATTACTCTCCCTCTTCTACTTGCATTTACTAGCGTTTCTCCTAAACTCTACTAGGTGAGTTTTCTTAACCTTTTTGCTCTTCATATTTACTTGGGTGATGTGTTATAACTTTATCTAAACCTCTTAATCATATAATGAGTTTTGTTGTATTTTGACCTAAAAGTGAATTTTGGGAATATTGGGGTTTTTGACCTAAATAAAAGTGGTTAGGATTTTGTGTTTAAACTATGAATAATAGTGTTCCACAACTCTACACATATTTTAGAATTTACCCTCGTTTCTAGGAAGGTTTGGTACACTTCAAGAGAAAATTAGGGTTTGGATCATAGTTCAAGTAACTGTTTGGTTGTGGGAAAATCTATCTTTAAAATGGGATTCACGACATGATGGTAGTAGATTTGTGAACGTGGGACTCCTCCAAGTTGGGGAGCCTAGACTTCATGTCGGTAAATTGTATGTGAACCATTTGGTTTAACGCTTATGTAAATGATTAATGTCAAGGGTGTAAATGTTTTGTATTTGGTCTTAGTGCAATAGATCCATAGGCACGGTATTCCTATGTCTCGTCCGGATATTGGGTTTACCTTAGCACGGGATAGGCATCGGGCTCCATGGTAAGTAAGGTATGGGCCTATACGGTCGGGCAGCGTTCCATGGACAATAAGGTGTAATCCCCTGGTGCTTGAGTTCCCCTGTTTTGGAACTCTCAAGAATAGACCTAGAGTGGTTGACTTGATGTTTTTGAGCAATAGACTTGGAGTAGTTGAGCTCGTTATATGGTTTATAATTATTGGTACCATGTGATGAACACTGATGGTTTATTTGGTTTGTTTTGATTTAGCACACGACTAGATCGGCCGCATGACATCGAATGGGTTTATCTTTTAAATGTTATTTCCGCTTAACTGTACTCACTAGGCTTTTGCCTAACACTTGTTTCTCTGGTGGTCATGTATGGCAGGTCATTTTAGCGGTGGGGCTCGTCGTGATTGAGAGGATGACTTTGGGGTGGAGAGCGGTCTTTTTGAAGATATAGTGACCAATTCATTGAAGTATAGGAAATGACACTTTTGGAAGAATAGCGACACCCGACTTTAATCTTACTTGTCCAAGTAAGATTATTAGGTTGTCGATTTATATTCTTTAATTGTTTTGGGTTTGTAATTGTCATACTTTGTTCCCCGTGATGGGTTGACATACACTTGGGTTAGTTTGTCATATCCACTATACAGGTTGTTTAGTCTCCCTTTTTGGGTGGACTGGTTTATTCCACTTTCAGACGTTATATAGCAAAATTTTCAAATTTTAAATTCACTCTAAATTTTAGGATGTTACACAACTGATCCATTAAAGCTCAACTGGGTACGTTAAACTCCAACTTGATTCATTAAACCCAACCGGATCCATTAAAGACCAACTGGAAACGTTAAAGACCAACTGGATCCATTAAAGCCCAACTGGATCCCTTAAAGCCCAACTGAATCCATTAAGGCCAGTCGGATCCCTTAGAGCCCAACTGGGTACGTTAAAGCCCAACTGGATACGTTAAAGCCTAACTAGGTACGTTAAAGCCCAACGGGATCCATTAAAGCCCAACCATGTACGTTAAAGGCTAACTGGTTATGTTAAAGGCCAACTGGATCCGTTAAAGCCCAACAGGATCCGTTAGGTAGCGTTTGGTACGCAAACTGGATGGGACGGCACGGGACAGGACAGGACGGGACGGGACAGGACAAGACGGGACAGGATGGGACTGGACTAACTGTCTATCCCACATTTAGTTTAGGTTTAAAATCATATGTTTGAAAGGGGGTAATATTGTAATCTTACATTTAGTCCCATGTCGTTCCACCTATTTTGGTGGAACTAAAAAACTTAAGTTTTGTCCCATGAAATCGGATTTTTGTCCCATGTTGTCCAATGTGATTTTTATCCCATGGCATACCAAACATGGGACTATTTTTTTGTCCCGTCCTGTCCCGTCCTGTCCCACCCAGTCTGCGTACCAAACGCTCCCTTAAAGCCCAACGGGATCCGTTAAAGCCCAACTGTATCCGTTAAAGCCAACCGGATCCATTAAAACCTAATCGGATCCATTAAAGCCCAATTGGAAATGTTTTTTTATAATTTTCGGGGGATTTTCGACAGCAAATTAAGAAAATAAATATTTAATTAATTTTTTTTGTATTTTCGGCGGATCTTTTAATTTTTTATAAATTACAAAAAATTTCGCCGAAAATCCATCGGAATTTTCTTATAATTTTTGGCAAATTTTCGGCAGCATTTTAAAATTTTTATTAAATTCTTTTAAGAAAATAAATATTTAATTAGTCCGCCGAAAATCTGCCGGAATTTTCTTATAATTTTCGGCGGCATTTTAAATTTATTTAAATTCTTTTAAGAAAATAAATATTTAATTAGTCCGCCGAAAATCCGCTGAAATTTTCTTATAATTTTCGGAGGATTTTCAGCGGCATTTTAAATTCTTATAAGAAAATAAATATTTAATTAGTCCGCTGAAAATCCGCCGGAATTTTCTTATAATTTTCGGCGGATTTTTGGCGGCTATTTTAAATTTTTTTTAATTTCTTATAAGAAAATAAATATTTAATAATTTTCGACGGATTTTCGGAGAAATTTAATTAATTATAATTAATTAATTAATTATAGTTTAATTAATTATAATTAATACGAAAAATTAAAAAAAATACCGTCGGAAATCCACTGGAAATTTGCAGAAAAATATTGTTTTTAAAAAAATAATAATAAAAAAAATATTCTGGCAGATTTCCGGCAAAAGTCAACAGGGTTTGACCTGTTTGACTTTCGCTGGAAATCCGTCGAAATTTTCCGACGACCGAAGTCCACCGAAAATGGCCGCCAGAAAAAGCCATCTGTTTAGTAGTGTGTAGGCTCACATTTTATGGCCTAATTAAAAAAAGTTTGTCGAAAACTTTAAGTTTTTAGTTTTCATTTCTCAATTTTCTGCATTCCTTAAATCGGCAAAACCCGAAATCTGTCAAAAAAATCTAATTCCAAATCATCATTCGATTTGCTCAATGTTGTCCAAAATTCCAACTATTCTTGGTAAAGCTTGTTCAACTTATTTTCAACTCGCTCAACTTTTTTTTTTTTTTTATTATTTTGGAGATAGATGTTCTATTTTACAGTTTAATATAGTAATTTTTTTAATAATGTTATACTGGTACACTACTAGGAAAACCATTAATATCGACCAACATCTACCGACGGCAAAAATCCGACGGTAATCACCGACGGATCACCGACCAATTTCCGACGGATTGAAGCTATTTGCGATGAACAAAGTATCCGTCGGTAATCCGTCAGTAAATATAAACAATTCCGATGGATCACCGACGGGCCGATAAATATTTTATTTTTGATTTTTTAAGTATCGAATTTCGTCGGTAATCCGTCGGAAACCTTTATAATTTAATTATTATTTTTTAATTCCAATAATTCGTCGACGATCCGTCAAAAATTACCAACGGCCTTTGGACGGTTCGTCGGTAATCCGTCGGTAAATTTGTTAATTTTTTTCCCAAGGAATTCATCGGTGATCCGTTGATGTATGTATGTATGTATGTGTGTCGTATGCATATAAGTGTGTGTGTATATATCATGTACATGACTATATGTGTATGTACGTATGTGTCTATATAGTATAACATGCATGTGTATATATATATATATGTATACATATATATTGCTTGTATGTATATCATGTCTATACGTGTATGTCGTATGCATATAAGTGTGTGTATATGTCTATATATGTGTACATGTCTATGCATGTATGTATCTATAGATGTATTGTATACATGTATGTATTGCTTGTATGTATATATCACATAAATGTATATCATGTATGTATTTATATGTCGTATGCATATAATTATGTGTATATGTCTATATGTGTGTACATGTCTATAAATGTATGTATGTATGCATGTATGTATCTATATATAGATGTATTGTATACATATATGTACTGCTTGTGTGTATATAGCACATAAATGTATATCATGTATGTATGTATATGTCGTATGCATATAATTGTGTGTATATGTCTATATGTGTACATGTCTATGCATGTATGTATGCATGTATGTATTGTATACATGTATGTATTGCTTGTATGTATATAACACATAAATGTATAACATGTATGTATGTATATGTCGTATGCATATAATTGTGTGTGTATGCCATGTACACATGTCAATATATATATATATATATATATATATGTGTGTGTGTGTGTGTGTGTGTGTGTGTGTTTGTGTGTGTGTATGTATGTATGTCTATAGATGCATGTATGTGTATATATATATATATATGTATATATACATGATGTATTACTTGTATGTATATAGTACATATATATATATATATATATATATATATATATATATATGTATATCATCTATATATGTGTATGTTGTATGCATATAAGTGTGTGTATATGTATATATCATGTCTATGTATGTGTGTGTATGTATGTATGTATGTAGAGGGAGGTTCAAGGGATGTATATATATGTATGTATGTATGTATGTATGTATGTATGTATGTATGTATGTATGTATGTATGTGTGTATGTAGATGTATACCCCTGACCTAACTGGAATTAACGGGAAAAGATAACGTCGTTAGAAGGATGGACCAAAACTGTTACAAAATGACACAATTTCATAATACTTTTGGTCCCTTCTCCTAACGTCGTTAACTGTTTCCATTAAGTCTAGTTAGTTTAGGGGTATTTTAGTCAATTTAAATATAATTCGATAAATTATTTATTTAATAATTTTAATATTAAATATTATATAATAATTTATTTAATAACAATTAATAATTTAAAAAACAAAATAATTTGATAATTCTTAATAATTTAAAAGTAATTATTTTAATTTAAAAAAATGGAAATCCGTCGGTAATCACTGACGGCCTTGTTCCCTCAATAATTACTGACGGATAATGCGTCGGAAATCCGTTAGTGATATTCTAAATTTTCTAAAAAAAAGAGCGGCCATAATTAGCCCTAAATCATTCTGACCACCAAAAAATCGACTCCATCGCCAAAAATCTCTCGACTCTTTCCACTCCATCGGTGCCACCCCATCTCGACTCTCTTAATTCCATTGACGGCCACCCCATCGACTCTCTCGACCACCATCATCACTATCGCCACTCTCGCGACTGGCGACCACCTCCACTGTCGACTACCGTCGATGGAGACTTGGATGATGATAACGTGGATGGAGAATTGTTCTTTCAAATCAACGAACGGGTAACTCATAATACAAACAATTGGGTAAATGAGGACCTCGATTTCGTCCCTCTTGTCCTGGGAGGTCAACGTAGTTGCTACAAATTACAAATCTAGCGACGAGGAAGATGCATCAGATCACGAAGCTAGCGACGAGGAAGAAGAATTTAAAGACGTGGACGATGATTTAGATAGCGAAAATGAACCTATGTTATCTAATCACTCGTCTGATGACTAGTGTGCATTTGTTATGTAGACATTATTCATAATAATTATATCCTTATATGTTTGTACATTTATATTTTTGTGTCTTATAATTTATGTACAATTATATCTTTGTGTGCGAGCCATTCTCTATTTTTAGATGGGGGAACGCGGTTATAGGGGTAGGGGTAGAGGCTCTAGCAGGGGCAGTAGCAGCTCCGCCAGGCGTGGTGACCCCCACGCCGACGAGCTTAGGGACGATTCCGAGTTCGTTCCAGCTAGCGATGAGGGACTAGATCAGATCCAGTATGAGGACGTGCTTGCGACGCCGTCACCTGGATCGGGCTTGAGGGTTAGAGGCCCCAATATTGCATCACAGACGCCTTGTCATCCGAGTCAGCGATGGACGATTGTGTTGTCTGCCAGCGGGTAAGTAGATGTGATATATTATTTATTCTAGTACATAATAAACCGATCCTAATGTTTTTGATGTTGTATATTTTGCAATTGTGAAGGTTTAAGGATATACAAGTGGTCCGGAGGGCCACTAGCATCTTTCGGTCTATGTTCGTTGGTCAATGGATTCATTACGGGGATGTACCTGAGGAGCACTTTGCACGAATGATGGAGCGTTTACGGGTATGTATTTTACTCCATTTAACTAATTGGGTGGGTTTATTTTTACTTAATCCAAACAATGTGTATGCAGATGTATTATAGTTGGCCTCCTGATATGGATGCCGACGTATTACTTGCATTCTGGCGTACGCTGATGAATAGGTACCCAGACATGATGAGAGATGCCCGTAAATGGGCCATTGAGAGGGCTTTAGCTATTTATGGTGTCCGGTTCGACCATCATGACTACACGGTTCTTAGCGCACCTCCCCCCCAAGAGGATCCCACATGAGTTTTAGGTCCAGATGATTGATCAGGTTTGTTTTGTTTTGAATACTTGTATCTGATTGTACTAGGATTTATATTGATTTTTATGTACATGTGCATAAAAATAAATAAAAAACAACTTAATTTACTTGTATGCATAAGTGCATACCGTCCAAATCAAGGGCTACCAGGGTGTTCTTCAGTTTTTCATTTTTTTAAGGTTTTTACCTTGAACCTCCCACTATATATATATATATATAGAGAGAGAGAGAGAGAGAGAGAGAAAGAGGGAGAAAGAGAGAGGGAGGTTCATTTGTTAACCAACATTTTCTTGTTAACTTTGTGAACCACTCCAACCAATAGAATTGCACATTTATATGTTGTTTGTATTCCATTTACCATTAATGACAATGGGTAAAAAAAGTAAATATAAATGTATATAATATTTATTTTAATTATGTGGGAGTTACAGAAATTTAAATTCCACAATTTTAGCTTTCTTTGATAACAAAATTTTTTCTATAATCAATTGCTAAAATTGTATGAACATCACAAGAAGTATAGTAGCTCCATCTCAACAAATCGAAACAATGGTAGGTGAAAGTGCAATGTCTCATAGGAGAGACCCCATGAAGAACACATGCATGCTTTTCTTTTATTTTCTCCCAGATACATGTTTTGTGAAAATGGGATTTGATTTTTTATTTCTTTTTTCTTGGATGATTTATGTGTAAATTTTATGGGTTATTTTCTGTAAGTGCGATGAACCCATTTTATGTTGTTGGTATGAATCCGAGCCTGACCCCTTTTGGGTTCTATTCATGTTTACATGAACAACATTATATTGTATTGCCACTCGATTCATGTTCATATTTGTTCATTCTATTCATGTTCATATTTGTTTACATGAATCTTATGGGTTCTATTCATGTTTACATGAACAACAGTATATTGTATTATTGTCACTCGATTCATGTTTACATGAACAACAGTATATTGTATTGTCACTCTATTCCTATTCATATTTGTTCACTTAAGTATGATGTCAGTTACGAATCGAGGGTGAATGAGGGTGAATCGGGGGTTACGAATGGGGGTACGATTTTTTGGAAGGATAATTAATGGAGAGAATAAAGAAGCTTATTTAATTGATTTTTTCCCCAAAATAACCCCAACACCATAGTTCATTCCTAATATTACATTAAATGTACATTTATTACACACTCTAAAAGATATTTAAATCTCAACCCTTGATATCCAAGATCAAGGGCTAGAAATGGTTTACAAAGTTAACAAGAAAATGTTGGTTAACAAATAAACCTAACCCTATATATATAAAGGCTATAAAGCTAGGATTACTTAGAATCCTCCGTTGAGAGGCATTGGAATTTTTTAGAATTTAGAACAACTAGTGTGCGACCCGGGTGATGCACGGTAGTAGTATTTCTTTAAGGAGTACTTTATCAAGTTAAAATATAAAAAAGTAATTTCTCGGCAAACAATTAATGAGATATAATTTAAAACAACGAATCAATTTTCTTTAAGTGATTAATTTGTGTATGTTTCAAATTTAGCGTATAAACCTTGCTTTGTAATGTAATTTTTATAAAACAATTCATAGATGCGATCAAATAGAAACCAAACAGTTGTACCGTATATTTTTATTTTTACTAAGAGAGAATCGGTGAAAAATAACCAAACCATAACGCTAAATGGTTAGCCAAACTTAGCCAACCACATTAGTATATAATGTCAACCAAATTAAGCTAATCCCATAAGTTTCTACAAAGATCTAGCATCTTCGTAATAACTACTGATAACCCTCATATCTTAAGGTTATTTGTCTCTCTTTTTCTAACATTTTCCCTTATTTCTATCATCCCAAAGACCCATTTGAGCCTTTTCTCTTTCTTTGGTCCAAGGTGTCCAAAAACTCATGAAATAGTCTAAAAATCAGGTTTTAGACGTTTGGAACCAATGTGGCAAGTCACCACAGTGGTACATAACGGCTGGAAATCTTCTTAGAGATTTTATTTCCCAATTTATGCAGAAGACTTGCAAGTTGAAAATGAGGCAAGGCTGAATTCTTTCATGGAAAACAAAAGGATGAAGACAAGAGGATGAAAACAAAAAAAAGAAGGCATGCTTAGAAAAGTCACTATTCATCCTTTAAATCACTATTCACCCCTTTTTACTATAAAAAGGGGTTTTGGGTTGACATTTGAAGCATCCATCCTTCCATCCAATTTATCACCAATTACTCCATCACTCCCTTGGAGCTCCCTGAGAATCTCCAAGTATTGTTCTTTAGTTTTTAATTCTGCACTTTACATTTTGTTACCACTGTGGTAAGTCTATGACCACAGTGACAGTTTTTCAGTTTAATGCAGTTTAATTTCCATCACTTATTTTCTTCTATTATGTCTTTAATTATGTCCAGTAGCTAAACCCCCCTTTGGGTGCGGGTGTAAGCCAAACCCGAGAGGTTAAAATGTAACACTTGGGTGTTACCGCATTTGGCTAGCTTCTCGGTTTGGTCATCCAAGTTGAATCTTGATCTCAATGCGGACAAGCCGATTACTTGTGTGTGTTAATATTAGGTCTTAGACCCCGAGAGGGGCGGACCCGAATACGGCTTGGGTGATGCAAGAAGGTTTGAGAAAATCTTTAATAATCACATAGAGATATGGATTTTTTTCATAATCGAACTAAGGTCCGAAATGTTGGTCGAGTTGGTGTGTCATAGAGATATGAGCATCTCTCCATACTAACGGGGCTAAGATCTTCGAGATCTACTTAGTGAGGTTGGTAAACCGAAAGTTAGCTAGTATGGAAATTTTATAATAATACCGTTATCGCAGCCTATATGACGTAGCTTCGAGAGGAGGAATGTAACGCCCGTAATTTTCGGTAAGTAAATGTCACCCGGACATTTATGTGACTTGTAAACAGTCGGGTTTTGTTGGAAAATGTATTGTTTAAAGTCCCTCGGAGTATCGGGAGTTTGGGCGTTGAAAAGTCGGATTTTTGGAGTTCGGGGACACCCGGGCGACCATGCCAGCGATTGTGCCAAAGGGTACAATAGTCTGGCACTATCGCCGAAGCTGAGGAGCTCACGGTACATGCTTGGCGATTGTGCCAGCGATTGTGCCACTGGCATAATCGCCTGGCACTATAGCCTGCGTGTACCAGTGGGTTAAATGTGCGATTTTTCACCCATTTCCCTCATTTCTCATTTCTCATTTCTATCTTCTCCCCTTTTCTCTCCCAAACCCCAAAACCGAACCCTAACCTATTTTGGGGGTTTTTCCTCCCTAAACCACATGTCTACTCACCATCTACCTAGTTGGAATCTTGAACCACAAAACCTCCATTTTCATCTCCCTCATCAAGTTCATTGGTTGGGAGCTCGGGTTGAAGAGTTGGAGTGGGTGTTCTCGGAAAGTCTCGTCATCTATAATGGTAACTTTCTTGAAATAATGTTATAAATGCTTCATTGGTGGTTTCTTAGTGTTTGGTATCTCAAATCTCGGTTTGATGGTTTTGGAAAACTAGGGTTTTGATCTTGTTGAGGATTTTAGTATGTAAAGGTTGGGGAAATGTTTCTATATGATTATGTATGGGTATTTATGGTTTGGATTTGTATGAATCTAGGTTTTGGAAGTTTTTGGCTTGAGGATTCAAGCGACCTTTAAAAGAGCTCGTTGGGTGAAATCTAGATTTAGCCTAAATCTAGCAAGGTAAATTCAAGTTGATTTGTGAAAACGTTTTACATGCCAAAATGTCTATTTTAAAGTGTTTATGTGTTCTACATGAAATTATCAAATGTTGGGTTATTTGCTAATCTTTGATTATTGGAAGTATTTAACTTTACAAACATTGTATAATACCCACATTTGGGATTTTTTGGCATTTTGGTAAATGTATTACAAATGAATGTGTTTTGAGGTCTTATTGCATAAATAGATCTTGGGTCAAAGATATACACTTTTAAATGTTTGTCGAGTCTTATGCATCATTTATGAAATAGAATGTTTTATAAAGTATTACTTGCACTTTTAAGGGAGATACATGAAAGAATGTCTATAGTCTCATTTCATGATTTTCATTCTTATCAGTAGTTAAATTTGGAAATCGCATATTCTGTGTTATGAAGCATTTGGAAAATATAAGGGTATAAGTTCATTTGGAAAATGGGTACTTCAACTAATGTTGAGTTTTGAACTAATCTTACTTTTAGTCGTTGTGTTTGCATATCCGTTGGTCGAGTGCGTTTTATCGTATTTTCATTTCAATTATCAATGGGTCAATGGGTTGCTAAGCCTGGGGCTTGGTATTTTTATTTGATTTGGGGTCTTTGGACAATTGTCCAGTTTTGGTAGCTCGACTTCGAGCCTTGGTGGCGATATTGGATGAGGAACTCGACATAAGGACCGTTCACGGTTGAACTCGAAATCTCGTGTGTGTACGTTTAAAGCCACTGAGCCTGACATCCCTTGCGCTTGTGTTTATTGTTCCGGCGTGGGATGGCTGATTTTCCACGTCGAGGCACGTTAGGTACCGGATGAGGTATAAGTCCTTCGTGTTGCACGTTAGGTACCGGATGAGGTATAAGTCCTTCGTGCTCAAAGTATTACGATATTGGATGAGGAGCTCGACGTAGGAACCCGACGGGGCTGAACTCGAGTTTCCGTGGGTGTATATTTAAAGCCACTGAGCCTGATATCCCTTGCGTGTACTTTTGTTTATATGACTAGTCTTAACAACATAAAATGGACTTACTTTGTGGACCGTCACATTTTATGGAATCGGGAATCCCCTGTCATCGAAAGGTGTTGTTTTTAGGTATTGAGTTTTATTATCCCAGTTTTCGGTGACGTTTTATATAATTGGGTTTTACTCTTGATTTATGGATTGAGTATTATGCCGAACCCGTGTTTTGGATGTTTTGGGATATAAGGTTTAACCGTATCTTCAGAAAGGGAGAGTTCAATATATGTTTACGCTTTGAGTGAGTTTTGGGTTAAAGCTAATTTATGAATGGGCGGCTTACATTGGTATCATCATCTTTGTAGTAGTTTGGTTTGGAAAATGTTCAAATTGGTGTTCTTTGTCTAAAATGCATATTATTGGAAAATGAGTCGTTTTCACATGTAAGACGTATCATATTGAAATACTATAACTTTAACCGCATCCTTTCTTTTTAAACGATTATTTTATATATGTTGAAAAACTCTTGAGCTCACTAGGCGTTAAGCCTAACCTTTTTATTTGTCGGCATGTGCATCAGGTTTCAAGGTTGGGAGTTGGTTCTAGCAGTCCTATGAAGAGTAGAGCCTTAGCTAGATCCGAAAGTAAGTATTCGGCAAAGTCTTCCGCTTTATGGAGATAGTGACTATGCATGGGGATTAGTAGCACCCGTACTTATCATGGACTTTTGTATAGAATGAATGTTTGTATTGAGGTTAAATTTTAAATTGTGGTTGCAGATGATCCTTTTATTGGTGTATTTAGGAAATTTTAAATTAGTTGCGATTTTCAGAATTCAGGATGTTAAAAGGAAATCGTATGGGACTTCATTGTGACCGGTCTTGTTAACCATTTAAGTTATAAAAATACTCTCGGGGAAAACTTACACCCGTACCCGCTTTTTATCATTTGTTAAATTTAATATTTAATATTCCGCTCTAAACCAACCAATCGAATTTTATAAATCCTTAATTTTGCACCGGAAGTTCGTGAAAATCTCTGATTCTTAGTTAAGTCCAATCCCTGTGGATACGATATTTGGTCCTTACCATTATATTACTTGAGAAGCGAACGCAATACGTGGTGTATACTTGCGCCATTATTGTGACATTTTACACGTGTGCATTTTTGCCATCAACTACCCACACCATCCTTCAATTCCATCATTTTCTCACCAATGTGGGATGAACAAAACACACCACATTTCAAATTTAGAGGAATACTCAAATCTCATTAGGCCACATCAGTATCCCTTGGTATGGTTGTTTAAGAACAACCATATGCTATGAGGTGACATTAGTATTTCTTAAATCTTGAACCGTGGTGAGTTCGGTTATTCTACATTGATGAAAAAAATGGAAAATTATATGAAACATATGAGTATATATTAACAAGAGGAGATGATGCATTTATGGCTATTTATGCAACTTCATTACATCACATCAATTGTCACAGAAATGATGTCCGTTTATGTGACAACTCATAGGGTAGGCTAATTTTAGCCGACCTTTTTGGGAAAAGAATCTTCTAACTATTCGTAACAACAATAGTGATATGATTGTGGGACGTGTTGTTTGAGTTCCGAATAGCATAATAGTTAAATAATCATCAATGCACATTTGTAACAATAGAATAGTAACATGTTTTTTTGACAACTGATAGGGTAGGCTAATTTTAGGCAAAAATTTTTTTTGAAAAAACATCTTCAAACTCTTCGTAAGAACAATAATGATATGTGTTTGTGATATGTCGTTTGAGTTCTAAGCGTTCTAAATGGTATAATAACAAATTTATTACTATGTTTCTCCAACTCTTGGAAACAATAAGCGATCATCAATATATGCAAATCAATCATTTATAGACACACATTTGTTGTTTTACATTATATGTCATTAATTGTTAACCGATGAATTATGTTTTATTTTAACTCGGTCCGGTGTTTACTTCACAAATTTGTTGATATTTTTTTTCTTTTTTGTGAAAACTCATATGTTTGGCTAATTTGAGATAACCCTTTTTTGGATATATATATATATATATATATATATATATAGAGAGAGAGAGAGAGAGAGAGAGAGAGAGAGATTCAAATGCAACAACTTTACATGATGCAACCCTTTATCCACCACTCATTTCATTTATATTTTTGTAATTAAAAAAAGGTAAAAAAACTGAAAATAAAATGAGTGATAGATAAAGGGGTTGCATGGGTTGCACCATGTAAAATGGTTGCATAATAACCTACCTCTCTCTTTCTCTCTCTCTCTCTCTCTCTCTTTGTCTCTCTCTCTCTCTATATATATATATATATATTCAAACTTTTTGTAACAACAATAATGATATAGTTACGGGACATGCCGTTTGAGTTATAAATATTATAACAACAAAATTATTATCAATTCATCTCAAAGTCTTTGTAATAACAACTATCAATGTACTCAATTGACCAATACTTATGGAAATACATTCGTTGTTTTTCAATATATATTATTAATTGTTAACTGATTAATTGTGTTTTATCTAAACCCGGTCGGATACTTACCTAAAAAATTGTCCGTCGCTAATTAGTGACGGACTTGATTTCGTTGCTAATCCGTCACTAATAACTTCTTTTCTAGTAGTGATAAAGTTTTCATATAGGGACCCAAAAGTCTTTAACAAAATAATCATTTTTTAATATAAAAAATTTCAGAATTTTTTTGAAAGTAATCATGCTCTCTCAATTTGCGACATCATTACATGTAGTTCTTCCTTATATATACTAGCTTTAAAATTTTAGTAATTGTTGGATTTGTTGATTATGGTTTGACTAAATGAAAAAAGTTTATTGATCAAAATCATGAAAAAATAGAGAAAATGAAAGGGTGTACTCAATTAATACAACATTTGTCGGTCCACAATACTATCAAGTTCTTCTAGATACAAACACATAAACGATTACCAACCTGTTTGATTAATAACAAACGATTACAGGATTGATGTTCGGTTTTAGCTCTCGATGTTCTATCTCTGTTTTTCACCTTGAGTGTGTGTGTGTGTGTGTTGTGATCTGATCTACTCAAACTCTTGCTAGCTTCTCAAACACACTAACAAACCACTTGCAAACTTAATAATATTAAACTAATAATAATATCTAACTAAAGATATTATAATATCTAACTAATTAAACAATATCCTAATATCTATTAATTAGATATTTAGGACTAACAACAAATACAATAAACAATACTTTGACATTTATTACAAACTGACTTTAGACTAATATTAAGAGACGACTTTCCTGCATTAGCTTCAGATTGCGATCTTCTGATTGGATGATCTTGAATCCAATGAGACTATGCTCTAACAATCTCCCCCTTTGGATCAAGATCATTACTTAAAAAGATTTATCCAATAGATCTGTGCAATTCAATCTTCTCTTTTTCAGCTCAGAAGATGCAATCTCCTTCTTAGTCTTCAGAATGTAATAATCTTCCCCTTTGATGTAGATAAACTCTATTTCAGATGATGGGAAGAAAATCATCTCTAGTTGTAGCTCAGAATGTTGTAGCAAAGTATCTTCAAAGAAAATTTCTTGCAATTCAGCATGTCTTCAGAATACTTGCTCTAATCTTGTGTCGTTCCAAATTTCTTGGTTCGGCCCTTCTCCCCCTTTTTGATGAAAAGAGTAAGAAGTTCATCAAAACTTTATGTCAAGAAATGTCTATCTTTCGTAGCCTCTGATTCGTCAATTCATAAGATAGTCATCTAGATCTTTGCAAATCCAGACAAATTAGTCGTGTAACACCTGTATCAACAAATGAATCAGTTAAATATGTCTGTCAGTAACACTAAGTCACTGTGTAACGAATACACAATGGAAATGAGCTTTTTAATGTTGACTCCCCCAGGGCTTCCATTCAATCATCGAAACACCACAAAGGTAAATTCTATGAACGTTATGACAGAGAAACAAATTCCTTGTGTGTTCGTGCATGTGATAGAAAGAATTAAGCACTGATGATTGCTTATAAGGCTCAATATTGTGTAAAACACTGAGACAACAATAAGTTAAACACAGACTCAATGTGCATGAATGAAGTGCGAAGGTGGGGAAAACTTCCTTCTTTTCAATATCTAGATTTTCTAAATGAAAATCAGATAGCAAATGTGTTGTTTCCCCTTTTAAAATGTGAAACACTTTCTATTTGAGTAGAAAATGAGTAGCTAGTGGGGTTAATCAAGAGTTGGCATGGGCTAGTTGCCTGTTTCAATAATGTTCACCAAAAAGTTGTGAAACACTAGAATTGTGGCTGCTCGGCTCAGAAAAAGTTGGTGTAGAGTTCTGATATTCTTTTAACTCTGTTCTCACACCCTATTTCTTTTAAACATTAATCTCACTCTAACCATACTCATTTCTTTTGACTTCTCACACTCAATCACTTAGGGGGCGTTTGGTTCGCATAATGATTTCTGATGGAATGGAATCTGTCAATGGAATTGGAATCTGGAAGGAATTGGAATGGAATGTTTTCAGGTTTGACCAACTGTTTGGTTGACAGGAATGGAATGTAATCAGTCAAATGAATTGAAATATGTCTGTTTGGTTTACAAAGGAATTGGAATGGAATTCTGAAAAATGACAAAAATACCCTTTATTTTATTATTATTTTTTTTAAATGCCGAGAGAGAGAGAGAGGAGAGAGAGGAGAGGAGAGAGAGAGAGGAGAGGGGAGAGGAGAGGAGAGAGAGAGAGAGAGGAGAGAGAGAGAGAGGAGAGAGAGAGAGAGGAGAGAGAGAAGAGGAGAGAGGAGATGAGAGAGAGAGAGAGGAGAGAGAGAAGAGAGAGGAGAGAGAGAGAGGAGAGGAGAGAGAGGAGGGAGAGAGAAGAGGAGAGAGAGAGGAACCAAATCCACATCTGATGAGTTTTAATTTTGTTAGAAAATGTTTGGAGGGTATTTTTGTCTTTTTGAAAAACCATGATGGAATGGAATTCAATTCCATCCATTTTCAAATGGAATGACCAATTCCTTAATCTAAGGATTTCATGGAATTCAATTCCATTCCCTTGGCAACCAAACAGCACGACGGAATTCGATCAATGGAATTCTTGGGTAGAAATCACTGGTTAACGTGATTCCATAGAAGTTTCTTGTAAGTCCTAGCACACTGATCCCGTATATTCTATAAAGAATATGTTGCTCAATCTAGTTTAGCTTATCATGTAAGCTTATGTAAAACATTTAAAGTACACTCCCAAAATATAAAATTTGATGAAAAATCGGGAAGTGATTTGTACATTTAAGAACATTTTTTTTTCAATGGTTGAAAGTTGTCCTTCTTTCAAACATATATGAGATTAAGATAAAGGATTATACCTTAACGTGTGATCTTACATCTCATGAAGATAAGCTTAAAGTCATAAAGATATGATCTTGTAAGCTTCTCTCAAAAACTGCAAAAGTCTTATGTCATAGTCAAAGTAAATTTATTCACTTAAATTAAAATGACAAAAAGCAGAAAAACAATGAAAGTGCGAGTTCTGATAAAAAATAATCAGAAGTCATATCCTAACTCCTTTGATTTGACGAGCTCCCCCTAAAATCATGCATTACAAAATTTTGGCATAAAAGGTAAATGCATAAATTAATGAGCTCCCCCTCAAAATAATATTGACCACCTATCAATTTCTTCTCATACTCCCCCTTGGATTATGAACAAAATATTTGTAGAGCAGATATCATTCAAAAAATAAGAATGAAGAAATGATGAAAAATTATGCAATTAGAAAACTTTGATAGGTAACTACTGATTATGTCTTAAGATTTAGCATACCAAGCTTAGAGACAAAAAAATGGAATCTCTTTTCGTCCAAGGGTTTGGTAAACAAATCTGCAAGCTGATAATTAGTTTTTACAAAGAAAAGTTCAATTGTGCCTTTTTCGACATGATCTTTGATAAAATGATACCTGACATCTATATGTTTTGTCTTGGTGTGCTGAACAGGATTCGCTGTTATCGCGATGGCGCTCTTTGAGTCACAGTAGATCGGGATTTTGTTGAAGTGAAAACCGTAGTCGCGCAATTGTGTTCTCATCCATAAGACCTGAGAACAGCAGCTAGCAGCAGCTACATATTCTGCTTCGGCCGTTGAAGTTGAAACACAAAGTTGTTTCTTCGATGCCCAACTTATGAGTTAATTTATCACCGAGGAACTGTACATGACCTGACGTGCTCTTCCTGTCTAACATGCAACCAGCATGATCTGCATCTGTATACGCTGTTAGTTCAAAGCTAGTATCTTTAGGATACCACAGACCAAGATCTACAGTCCCCTTTAGATACCTAAAAATGCGCTTAACTGCAGACAAATGGATTTCTTTGGGATTGGCCTGATATCTTGCACATAAGCATGTTGAAAACATTATATCTAGCCTACTAGAAGTAAGATGCATCAAAGAACCTATCATCCCTCTATAAGTCCTAACATCAACAGCCTTTCCAGAAGGATCGGTGCCAATCTTAGTACCTGGTGCCATTGAGGTACCAATCGGTTTTGAATTTTCCATTTTGAACTTCCGAAGAATTTCAAGAATGTATTTTTATTGATTGATAAAGATACCCGATGAAAATTGTTTGACTTGTAATCCGAGAAAGAAATTCATCTCTCCCATCATATTCATCTAAAATCTTGACACCATAAGGTTTGAAAAATTCTTACAGTACTTAGGATTTGTAGAGCCAAAAATAATATCATCCACATAGATTTGAATAAGTATGATATCGGCTTTTTCCTTTTTAATAAACAAAGTGGTATCTACCGTACCTTTTGTAAAACCAGACTTGACTAAAAATTGAGATAGGACATCATTCCAGGCGCGAGGAGCTTGTTTCAGTCCATAGAGTGCTTTGACGAGAATGAAGACGTGAGTCGGTTTCTCTTGGTTGACAAAGCCTTCTGGCTGTGAGACGTAGACTTCTTCTTTCAGAATTCCATTCAGAAAGGCGGTCTTCACGTCCATTTAAAAGACAGTGAAGTTATTGTGAGCAGCGTAGGCTAGAAACATTTGAATTGCCTCTAAACGCGCCACAGGAGCATAAGTCTTGTCGTAGTCTATTCCTTCCTCTTGCCTATATCCTTTGGCTACAAGTCTTGTTTTGTTTCTGATAACGGTACCATCTTCGTCTTTCTTTATCTTGAAAACCCATTTCATACCTATAATAGTTTTACCTTGAGGTTTGGGTACAAGTCTCCAGACTTGAAGTGCTTCGAACTGGTTCAGCTCTTCTTGCATTGTAGTCACCCATTCTGGATCAGCAAGAGCCTCTGATACGCGATTTGGCTCAATCTTGCTTAGAAAGGATTCATGCATACACATATTCAATGACGCTGACCTAGTTTGCATCGGTTTTGATGGATCGCCAATGATCTGGCTTATCGGGTGATCTTTGGTCTATTTATGTTCATGAGGTAGTGGATTATATGAATATATATCAATATTATCATCTATGAATCCATTGGTACCTTCTTCTGGTAGTTCAGGAGGAATAATGGTTGCAGTTGAAGCATTAGGTGCAGAAGTCTCAGCAGGTACAACTTGGTCCGGCTGTAGATTAGTCTGTACTGAACATCCTACTAAAACAGCAACTTCTGTGTCTTCATTATTTGTCACAGCTTCAACTGTTGGAGTCGGCATTTGAACTGGAATTTCAATAGAGATATCTGAACTGGTTGGATGAGTAGTCATTGAGTCTTCCATCCTGTCAACCACAACATATTTCTTTACATTAGATCCAAGAAATTCATCCTAAAACAGTTCAAATAATAAATCTAAATCAGATATGAGGTTAGTAGACGTTGATGTGACATCTGATTTATTCACTTGAGGTGCAGGTTCTGGACTGATTTACCCAGAAGCTAGTACTCCGGTTATAACGGGTTCTGAACTGTGTTGTTCAGAAGCCATTTCTTCATCAAACGTAACGTTTACGCTTTCAATAACCGTCTTTGACTTCTTCAAATATACACGGTATGCAGTTGATGTAGGTGAATAACCAATGAAGATGCCTTCGTCCGCCTTGGCATTGAACTTGTTTAGACTCTCTCTACCGTTTAGAACAAAACACTTACACCCAAATATATGGAAATATTTGATTGTCGGTGTTCGGTTGTTGATCAACGCATAAGAAGTCTTTTTGAATCTGCGGTGTATCATGGAGCGATTATGAATGTAGCACGCAGTCGATATAGCTTCAGCCCACAGAAATAGAGGTAAGTCAGATTGACTTAGCATAGTACGAGCAGCCTCGACTAGCGTACGATTTCTTCTTTCGACCACTCTATTCAGTTGAGGCGTACGAGCAGCAGAGTATTGATGTGAAATCCCGACCGATTCGAGATATTCTTGAATTGTTTTGTTCTTGAACTTTGTGTCATTGTCTGTTCTTAGAAGCTTTACTGGTTTCTGCAGATTTACCTTGGTCGTCTTCAAGAATGTAATGAGAACATCAGGTGTCTCATCTTTTGAACGTAGAAACTTGACCCAAGTGTATCGCGAGTAATCTTCCACGATAACTAGAATGTATTTCTTTCCGCCTAAGCTTTGCGTTCACATTGGACCACAAAGATCCATATGCAACAACTCTAACGTAGAGCTTGTACTCGGTCCAGGCTTTGGTTTATGTGGAGCCCTCTTCATCTTTCCCTTTTCACATGCTGCACAAAGGTGTTCCTTTTCATACTTGAGCTCTGGAAGTCCTTTGACTAGCTTTCCACTGACCAGCTTGTTAATGTACCTAAAATTGAGGTGAGAGAGCCGTCGATGCCATAGCCAGCTTTGCTACAGCGAGGCTTTAGATAGTAGACAAACCTGCTTGTCAGTCTGTACGTTTGACAAATTGATTGTGTAGAGGTCGTACTTTCTCGTGTCGACCAAGAGTTCCTCTCCTTCTTCAGTGCGAACAGAACACCTCTTGGCTTTGAAATTGACCTCTAAGCCTTTGTCACAGAACTGGCCTATACTGAACAAGTTGTGTCCTAAGCCTTCAACATATCTCACCTTCTTGATAGTGACATTGTCGTGTACCAAATCACCATAACCCAGAATTGGTGAAAACTGATCATTCCCGAATCTAACTGTTCCGAAGTATTTCTCTGTAAAGTTGGTCAACATACCTTTTTGTCCAGTCATATGCTTGGAACATCCGCTATCCAAGTACCACATATGACGGATCTGCACAAGAGAAATTACAAAACAAGAGATTTATATATCCATAAAACAAAAATTTGAAGTAAAGACTTTTTGAGCATTGAAGTGCGGGTCTTGAACTGATTTGTTCAAAAACCTATGTTCTATGCTCCCTCTTTAAACGTTGGGGTTCCTGCAACACAAATTTAGCTTTTGGTACCCATTGGAATTTGGGTCCAACTGTGTTAGCACAATATTTTGGTACCCATAGAAATTTGGGTCCGTTTTTCACTTGAAATTCATTGGAAGCATTAAAATGATTAGAATGCACATGATAAGTTCCAAACCAAACATCAGAATCTTTACGAGAAGTATAAACATGTTTATCATAGTATGAAGACTTTCTAGCAGATAAAGATAACTCGAATAATTGCTTCATAGAATATTTCTTGCGATAAACGACAAGTTTTGGTTTCAAAATAGTAGCAACATTCGCATTCAAAACATCTTTACTAGGCATAGTCTTATTACAATTAACACTTGACAAAAATTTTGCATTCTCGTCTATCTTCTGTTTTGGTTTCCATTCAGACTTAACTCCCTGCCTTTTCTGGCTCAAATCTGAAACATTTGAAACTTGTGAGTTAGACTTTTGAGCAACAAATGAATGCATCTTCTTTGGGTTACCAGTAGTGATCGGTTTCTGTGAATGCTGAGATTTCTTCTTACCTTTTGCATTCTTAGCTTTCATAGAAGCTGATTTATCAACTTTCGTTGATGATTTACCTTTTTCAGACATACTGGTTGATCCAAAGGATTTCACAACAAAAGATGAATGGTTAGGAAGTTTGGCATGAAAATCAAATTTATCAATACACTCATCTAACACACCATCGGAGTTTAGAAAATCAAACCCGTCATTAGTTGAACCAAACATGTCATCAGATTTTGAAGCCTTTGATGATTTAGAAAGAACAGTACTCTTAAGCACAGTTGAAAAAACTTTTTGTTCAATATCAATCAAAAGTCTTTCATCTGTTAAAGAAGTCTCAAGTTCAGAAATTTTACTTTCCAAAACGAGAGGAGGGACATATAGTTTACCTTGAATAGGCTTCGCCTCCATTTCTTTGACAGAATAACTTTGACAGAATAACTTTGAAAGAAGTCATTTGGAAGAGATTTCTTTTGATATATTGGATCATCATTATAACTATTATTCAACTTCGCATAACGAAATGGAAGTTGAACATTAGATGTGTTCTTTCGTTTTTCTGTTTCCTTAGCTTCATCCTCTTTTGACAGTCTAGTCCAGAAAACTTTAAGCTTAGGGAATCGACGAGCTAGTTTCATAAAGGTAAAATCATAAAGTGGAGGCACTTCAGATTTAGCATTTTAAGGTAATGAGGATTCTCGTATCCGAGTCCCCAACTCTCTATTTCCTCTTTGGGTTTGTTTAAATGAATGGTTTGTTCAGTTTGACCCATTTTGTATAATTTCTCTTCCAAAGCTTTTAATTTTGCAAGTAAAGATTCATTCTCTTTGGAACACGAAGAATACATTTTCGTAAGCTCTCTGAAATAAAACTCACTTTTTCTCAATTTAGAATTTGTTTCAGTTATTTGTTTTGAGAATTATTGTCTTTTCTTTAGCGCAGTTATCAAAGTTTTTATGCATTGTCTCAATCAATACATTCTTCTTAGCAATATCCTCGCTAAGTTTCTGTATTGATTGGTTTTTGTCATTGATAACACCTTTTTCTCGCTTAAGCTTTGACTCTAACTCTTCGAGTTTAGTCAACATGGCATGCATTTGATTTATGAAATCAGATTGAGTTAAATCACATGCCTCATCGTTGTCATCGTCATCGGAGTCAGCTTCAGCTTCTATGTTGCCCATTAAGCACATGTTTGCTTTCTCGTCATTCTCTTTATCATCATTTTCCTGGTCTGAATGATCTAGCCAGTATTCATCTTCTACCATTAATGCCTTTCCAGCCTCTTGTTGCTTGCCCAGAAGCATTTTGTTTTTGTAGTAGTCTGAGTTTCTGACTTTGGGTTTTCGGCAGTCTCTTGCAAAATGTCCAAGTCTACCACAGTTGTAGCACTTTGGAGGTTCTGACTGACTAGATGCTTCAGCTTTAAACTTTCTTTCTTCCGGCTTCCTTTCCTCTATTCTCTTACTTTCAATTATTTCCTTGTGAACATAGTTGCTCGGACCAGAAGAATATCTCTGACTGTTAGAACTTGGCTTCTTGTAGAACTTCTTTTGAAAGGCATTAGTCAGCATAAGCATAGCTTGTTTCAGTTGTTCACAGTCATCTGAGTCAAAGTTTGCTTCAGCTTCAATCTCTTCTGGTTCAGACAAAATCATTTTGTTCTTCTTCTTTTTCACAACAAGAGCAATTGAGTCAACACTTGTTTTCCCAATCTGCCTCTTTTCATCCAATATTTCATCCACCTCTTCTTCATTCTGTCTGAGGGTCTCATACACCTCATGAAGTGGAATCTCGTTTATATCCTTGATCTGTTTCATCTGCCTGGTAAATCTCTTCCATTTAGGCTGGAGGATGCTGAGAAACTTGACATTCAGCTCTATTTGTGATTTGTTGACCTTATTCTTGCTTAGTTCATTCAGTAAGGTCACAAACCTGTCATAAGTTTCTTCTAAAGATTCTCCAACTCTGCCTCTAAATTCTTCATAATTGTTTAGGCAGTTGGATATTTTCAGCTGGTTCCCAACCTTTGAACCCAGCATCATCTTCTCTAGCTGATCCCACATCTGTTTGCCTGAAGCCTTATAGCTGTCTATCTTCACGTATATTTCATTTGGAATTCCTTGAAGAATATAAGACTTTGCTAATCTATCACCTTTTGCTCTTTTAAGGTTATCACCTTCTAGATCTTCATACTTAAGTTGAAACTCTGTTGCCACAGTTCCCTCCGTACGAGTCTCATAAACTGGTGCCATAACCCCCTCTTCTATTGATTTCCTGATGAATACTCCTAAATCATGTCTTTCAATGAAATCCATGAACCGATATTTCCACTGTTCATACTCTCCCTTGAAGAGTACTGGTGGCTTTAAGTCAGTTCCGATTGCTAGAGCTTCTCTTAAAGTCATGAAAAAGACTAAGTATGGAATTGGCGCAAAAAGGGTTTTGCGTGAGGTAAGAGTCGCGAGAAACAGAACTTTGCGCGATGTGAAGGTAGCGCAAACTTTAGTTAGACTGGAAGGTGTTTTGCGCTAGACGTTAGTGGCGCAAATTTGAATTTTGCGCGATAAGCTGATGGCGCAAATTTGAACTTTGCGTTAGAAGATGCTGGCGCAAAAGTGACTTTGCGCGAAGTGAAGGTTTGCGCGAGAAGTGTTTGGCGTGAACTGAGGTTCGCGCAAGTTGAAGGTCGCGCGAGAGGATTGCGTGAGCAGTTGTTGACACGAATTGAGGTTTGCGCGAGACGTTGGTAGCGCGAAGTGATCTTTGAGCAAGTAGTTGATCGCACGAAACAGAAGTTTGCGCGAGTCGTTGATGGCGCAAAAGAGACTATGAACTAGCGCGAGTTTGAGCTTTGCGCGAGTTCGTCCCTGTACTTCGAAAATCGATCTAAAAACCTGTTTGGACTCCGATTAGCAGTTCTAAACTCTAACAAAAAGACCAATAATAGTTCTAGAACAGATTTCTTGCCTTTGATCTAACAAATAAACACTTTTAGAAGAGAAGATCGATGGAACAGTGTCGTTTTTTAACGAGAACTCAGACACAAAAATCCCAAAATTGAAACTCGATTTCAGTGTTATACTGAAATTAAACAATAACAACTCGATCTAACACCCTAATCGATCACAACCTAATCGATTTCACACCCAAAAACACACTATAACTCGAAAATGATTTTTGAAATGAAGAACATAGAATCGATTGTTTCAAACTTGATTTGAATCTATTATCAGGCTCTGATACCAATTGTCGGTCCACAATACTATGATCAAGTTCTTATCGACAATAACAATAACAATAACAAGATTACCATCCTGTTTGATTAATAACAAACGATTACATGATTGATGTTCGGTTTTAGCTCTCGATGTTCTCTCTCTGTTTTTCACCGTGAGTGTGTGTGTGTTGTGATCTGATCTACTCAAACTCTTGCTAGCTTCTCAAACACACTAACAAACCACTTGCAAACTTAATAATATTAAACTAATAATAATATCTAACTAAAGATATTATAATATCTAACTAATTAAACTAATATCCTAATATCTATTAATTAGATATTTAGGACTAACAACAAATACAATAAACAATACTTTGACATTTATTACAAACTAACTTTAGACTAATATTAAGAGACGACTTTTCTGCATTAGCTTCAGATTGCGATCTTCTGATTGGATGATCTTGAATCCAATGAGACTGTGCTCTAACAACATTTTATTTAAAAAAAACTCAAAACTCTCACAAAATTTCAAAGCCTTAATGGACGCTTCTCCTTAACTCTCTCATCTTCCTTCTTTTATACATACTAGTGTGTGGCACCTCGCGATGTGCGGTGACGAAATTTGTTTTGTTAAGGGATACGTAACCTAAGTTAAGATAAAATGTTATTCGTTAATTGACAACTGATGAGATACAATGGAAGTTGTGTTTGAGGTGTATATGAAAGTAACAATGTTCTGATGCTGAAGTAAATAATGAAGAAAAAAAAGGTTGGTTTATAAGCGTATATGCACCATTAAACATTGTTGTAGGTGTATGTGAAATGGATCTTGCTAGTTTAGCTTTTAAACTTTGTTTTACAATATAATCT